>CM076730.1:12433668-13159415 GCA_038501795.1 Pseudopleuronectes americanus | reverse complement strand
AGGAGCTGGACATACAGTAAAGACAGACTATATCAAGTCATATAGCTCGTGCGCTGTACTTAATGGAAGTGACTCGTGTTTATGGTATCACAGTTGTCAACAATTGCCATGCACATGAAACTGCTGCTTTTCTATTGAACTACAAATCTGATTATTTGCATGATGTTATGGGGAATAAACTGCAGGAAACAAACAACATGCTCCTCTGTCTTTCCTTATGTCGGCCCCACCCCACCCCCCCACACACACACCCCCTCCTCCTCCTCCCCTGTGTTAGCGATGCACACTGTGTCATGCTTTTGATGCATCTTAGCCCCCCTCTTCTCGTCTAGTGCCATTTCCATTCTTTGCATAAATGCAGTCTAACAGTATTAAGTATTCATGCATGTTGGGGAAGGTGGTGCCTGTCCTTCAGGGTAAGTGTCAGGCCTGCGTGCGGCACAAGAAAAGCCCCGGGGAGAGGAGAACATTAGGATCCATCAGCCTGACAGACAAATCATTCTCTCATGTAAACATAAATATGAGGGTATGTTTCCACTGCCATCCCACTATCTGTTGCTAGGCTACCTTGCATTAAGCAGTGTAGCTGTCCCTGTTCATTTTGCTCCAGGGATTCCGGCAATACCATCATATAACCTGCTGAGTCTTAATGAGAAGGCCTGCTCATATGAGTGGATATGAACATGGTGAGATGTGAAATTTATTCAAGACGGAAACTCAGCTGTCCGTCAGCGCGGGAGCAGCACGGGAATGTTTATGAATTTGAAGTGTTTTGGAAAAAGGAGCTTTGAGAGGAATATTTCTCTGCACAAACACACCTGAGACAGGAAAAGGTCACGATGGATCAAAATGTGCATGCCTGCACGGATGCAACACACACACACACACACACACACATATACGCACACACACACACACTCAGACAGTAAACAATATGTGATGCTGAGCTCCATAAAGGTCATTTGTTGTTGAGAAATCACTGATCCCCAAATGCATTAACAAAGTCAATTAACCATTCTCCGACAAAGAAGAAAGGAACCCATCTCCAATAAAAATAGAGCGCTGAGCAGCGTCCAAGCACCCCCACAATTACAACCACTACGCGTCCCCAGATAATTATGTGAGCCATACATGGGGAGAGAAAGACAGTGGAAGGCAATGGTCACCGAGAAGAAAGAGCGGGGAGATGAGGGAAAGGAGCGCCAACAGCTGGTTTGAATAGATTGTGGTGTGGGATGAATTAAAAAGTTGAACCTTTCCCTGGCCGTATTCAGATGTCTGCCTCTGGGTGATTAATCATGGCCGTCAGAACCTGTAATCCTTTTCAATGGGAAACAAATGCAGCCACTGTCCTCTCTCCTCCAAAGCGCCCAGGGCCCAGGGCCACCAGCCTGGCTGCCTGGTCACAATACCTGAACCATGGAGGAGGCACCCTGGGGAGCGAGGGTGTGTGGACACACTGTAATCTGCTCCAAACATGATGGGATGAACAAAAAAGCTGGATTTCAACAAAATTGTATGGCACCCTTTATTGGTTTTGTGTATCCTTTTTGTATTCTGCAGTCAATAGTTAAGGCAAGTGGCCCAGCTGCAGGTCCAACACACACGCACACGCGCACACACACACATACACATACACACACAAGCACTGAGACTGTATTTCAGATGAGTTTCAGAGACTTTTTCTCTCCGGCTGCTATCCGTCCTTTATGCTCGCAGCCGCTTTAGTCAGTGAACTTCATGTCACGTTCCTACACGGTGGTAAACAGCTGATCTAGTTTGGAGAAGACAGTGAGAAAGTCAAGAGCCAGCAACATTCAGAGCCCGAGAGAAGAAAGTGTGTCATCAGCATGAAAATAGAAGCCTGCTAACGAATTCCTAATCATATCCCCCATTTCCTCGAGGGGCCGCGCTAAAGAGGTTAAAACACCAGTCGGTAGATGAGAATATGTGGCGCATTAGCTCTGGAGATGATTTGTTGGCATTCCAAAGGATTCCAGTGTTACTGATTGTTAAATTTGCTGCTGTCTCCCGAGAACTACGGCACATGACGGCTCTCTGAGCAGCCGTGTTTCCTTTCTGCAAATGTTAAAAGCTCAACAGAGAGTAATTCCTCCTCAATGTCTCCCTCTAGATCAGGGCTCCTTAGCACCTACTTTGTCAGTCAATCAAGTGAAATATCTTAAAAGCAAAATGCACCACTTACACATCAAAACCATCAATCTTGACTTAAGCGTGACTGAATCAAGTACATGTCTGTGTTGCGTTGGGAATGTCCTTGAGAAGAGTACCTCCATTCTGATTCTAATGGTGTTTATGACCTCAGACTAATCATCTAAAAAAAGCTCAGTATTAAAAAATCCTCGGTATCCAACAGAAGACAAATGTCAGTGTTCCCGCTGAGTGAAAGAGCGTAAATGTGTGAAAGGTTATGAGGGTAGTAATTCAGCGGGGCTGCAGGAGAAGGTTGGTGTGTGTTGGCAGCATGGCAGACTGTGGAGAATGGGCCACGTCCAGTCGTTTCCAGAGCCTTTGTGTGTCTCTGTTTGACCAGGCGTCTCCCGGTCCACAGGAGCACAGCTTCGACACATATAGCCAAAGGAACAAAGCGGCCATTATCAGCCCTATCTCATCTCCACCCTCGACTCTCTGACACGCCGGGACAAACAGTGGCAGGGCCCAGCCGCTGCGCTTTGCTGGGGGACTCTGAAGCGGACACTGAAGCGGACTGGGAGGTCCATTAAACACATAGGCGACACCTTTGCTGTGGACAAACATCAACACAATAGCATGCGGCGCTGGTTGCCACGGAGATGGGGGAAAACAGAGTACGCCGCCAGCGGTGACAAAGAAAGGGAGGGGTCAGGCATCATGGGCCACTGGCAACTGAAAAGCCTCCGAAAACTGCCCTGAGACACACAACACCCTCTGCGTCACACACACACACACACACACCACACACACACTGTATACTCATCCAGTCAGTGACATGGAGAGAATAACATTAGGAGCAAGTCATGCACAGGATCTTAATTATTCTCCAGTAATGTGAGCTGTTAGCTAATAAGAGTAGAGTTTTTTATTTTTTTCAAAGGAACATAAAAGGAACTGCAATAACATATTTGCAATTCATAAAAAAATCATCATGGGGAGGTGAAATAAAACCAAAAGATTTAAATTTAAAAAAATTCCCTCAGTGTGCTGAAGTCACGGAGACCTGCTGTAAATCATTGTTCAAATAATAAATCATTCAAGTAAGCTGCAAAACACTAGATGTATATTCATTTATCCTGCAGAGAGTATGACCCTCACTACTCTTCTGTCTCCACTGATCACAGAAAACAAAGTGTCCTTTATATTGTATTAGGTTATTTTTCAGTTTTCAGACAAAAAAAAGAAAACTGGTGTCAGATGGAAAGAAAACAGCAAATTAATGAAATTGTCGGCTTTCATCAGACCTCGATGGAGAAACTAAGACACCAAAGTAAGTTTTTAAGCTACAAATTTAGATGCTTTGATTATTTTCTCCTTTGTGTGTTGAGAAAATTCTCCTTCTCTCCAGGCTGTTAGATCTTTTCTATCTATGTAATGTTGACGAAAACATGTATATGAAATAATGGCATTCTGGAAATACACAGAACCATAATGTGTTGACACAAAATAAAGACTGTATATAGATGGTTGACACATCTCCACTTCCTCCCACTATTCAGAAATGAAGCCAAAATATCCCTGACACGAAAGCCATCTTGCATATTGGGAGCCCGAGTCTGTGCAGTAGCATTCGGGGGATGGAGCTGCAGTTGCTAGGCACTCGAACCAATCATGAGTCCGTCACAGCTGTCAATCACAATGTTTCCCCTAATTGTTATGGCATCAGATAATGAGTTAAACCAAACTTACAGAGCAAATAAGCACTTGAACAGACATCAGTATAATAAAATGGACCCTGTCCCATCTGCTAACATGGAGGAGGTGGCGATCAAGGCGCTTTGCCTTCACTTTTCCTCTTGTCTGTTTTGAACATGGGCACCATCAGCTTTTCAGTTTGTTGGACCCATTTGGAGGAGCCTATGAAAGGGGAAAGGCAAGCTGTGCCATTGGTGCTGAGGTTGTGCTATCAATCTGTTAACAAGAGTGGGTTTTATTTGTTACTGATGGATGTCTCACATTGACCCGATCGCAAATGCTCTTCAGTCTGTGACAGTGTTTGTGATTTTATGCATAAACTGTGATGGTACAAATGAGTGCAGTGGTGAGAGGGAGGTGAGTGAGAAGGTCAAAGTGTGTACATTCACACGAATTTTCACAAATTTCGATAGTAAAGAGTTTACATCTCTCCAGTTTGAATTCGGGCAACGGTGGATCTGTTTTTTTTTACATCAGGGGCCATAAAGGGGCCACAGCTTACACAGAGGGGCCAAATATATGTCCAACATCCAGGCACGACTCCTGATTCAGTAAAGTGCACATTGAAGTCCTTCTTTGTTTACTGTTTGCTCTATAGCCAAATATCATTTAATATATTTTCTAAATTATTATTGGTATTTCAACAAATGTTCAATTTATTGTTGGTGTTGTAAGTAAATGAGTAATTGAATAATGAAAAAAAAGACCACAAGGGCAAGTCAGGGGTCAATCAGATTTCAGCCCCTGGATCCGCCCCTGACTCGGGGTATCTTGTGTCCCATTTCAAATGAATGAAGTTTGCCTTTTGCCTTTAGATGATGATTCCAAGTGTAAATCCAGTTCAAACCAGCCTGTGCCAAATTCACTTGGACATATTAGCTGAGAGCACAAATACACTTGAATTTATTGAGGGGATTATGGAAATCAGCCGCACATTCAACAGCTCTTCTAGCTTTGATTCGGTTTTCATTTGGCACAAAACAGCAAGTGGTGATTTATGGCTCTTTTCTGCATCACAAGCCCTCGCTGCTCGAGCCTGCTTTCTGTCTCTTTCTCAGTTATGATTGGCGAATAAAACCTGTCGATACAATCATCCCCTCTGACCTCTGAATCTGACAGCACGTCTGCTAAACACTTCAAATATGAGACTCGGAGAACCAAGTCAGTTTTACCCTCCCTCCCTCCCTCTGTCTCTCCGTCTCTCCGTCTCCTCTTGTAGAGCTTGTGTGCACGACTCTTCCTTTTCTCCACCTGCCTGAGCTGCTGTGGCCTTGTCTGAATCCTCTGAATTCCCAGTCCACTGCAGTGTATCCGCCTGGAAACACCACAGATGCCAGCACGTGGTAAGTTGCAGACAAAACAAGGAAAGTGATGGGATGAAGATGTCGGTTATGGCAAATAGAACTCTGTCACACTCCCATAACATCTCTGTCACTGATTATCAGACCGGAGAGTCAAACACACACACAAGCACACACACACGTACACAAACAATGTCTGTGCGATGAAGAAAAGCACGAGAAGAGCTGAAGGCCCCACACAACATTGATTTGGAAATTAAAGGGAAGGTTTTACTGAGGAGACAGTAAAACGTATCAGACGGCCACAATTAAATGTCTATGTTTTTAAATTCTAAAACATAAGTAGATATATGCATCCATATGTGGCCTGAGAGACAGTTTGATCAAGACACAAAGATAATTCATGAGCAGTAAATCGGCTCGGCATTAGGATAAAGAAATCCAGCGACTGCAATTCCTATTTTCCCGAATAAAAGAAAAGTAGCATTCAATAGTAGACCAACATCCTTCAGGGTGGTTTCTTCCTTGGTTGTATGGTCAGGGTGAACCTAACACGCCCATTCCTGTCATGTATCATGGCGACTGTCAAGACACTCACAGCTTCACTAGATGAGCCCCACAGATGTGCTTGGATAAAGTTAACGCTCTTCGTCACAGTCTGAGTGTCCAACATGCAGGAGAGTCAACAGCTATGAATCCTAACAGTCATTCAGAAGGAGAATTTGTTACTCACACCAAACAAAGTACAATTATTCAAAAGTGTGTGTTTACATTGCAGATTGAAATCCCTGATATGACAAATGTTTAAAAAAAAACACAACACAAAACCATCTTATTTCTCCTCCGGACTACGACTGTGACAAATTTGATAAAAAACAGCTGCCAGCAGCGTCATCATCATTACCATCTGACATCAAGAATTAGGAGAAAGGAAGATGGTGACTCAAGTAGAAAACTAAACAATACAAAACAACTTAATTATTCTGAAGGCAATCTAGTTTAGGGTAATTAGGTAACATCATTTAAGTTTTTTGCGCAGTACTCCAAGACCTGGGGTATCTGTTAGCATATTATTTTTCTATACGATGACTTCGAACTTTAAAGTCAACAAGATGTTTTATTACATTGTCAAAAACTGTTTGACATTATTTCCAAATGTTTCCAAAAGGTCTGATTTCACGCTGCTCAATCACTGTGGCTTTCATTGCACTGTTAATAACTTCATTTAAACATGATTCAGTGGCTTTAAATGTGTGGCTGAAATGTGTTAGCAAACAAAGACCCAGCACTGATTTCATTTCTAATTTATTTCGGCCCAGACAGCCGTCGGAGTAGAGGGAGGGTCTCGAGCACTTGGGTTGTTTTTCTTGAGTCCTCTGGGGTGGGAGAGAAGGATCACGGGGTGAGGAGTCAAGGGGAGGACAAGGTGACGGATGGAGCCGAGGCATTAGGTCAGCGTCAGGCAGCTGAATCAAGCTGCACCAAGACCCTTCTCCCAACTAACTATGATCAAATACATCATCCGGCTCTGTCAACATGTGTCCAGCCGGACGCTATATCACTTCCACATGTGCACTCGGGCCCGGCTATACAGCAACACACATTAACAGGCTTATCAGCACGCAGCTCATAGAGGGACGCTGACAAAAGCAGCATTACAGCGGAAAAAAATTGATGCATGAAATCAATCTGTGAGTTTCAAAAGGTCATCATGCGTAAAGGAAAAGCATATCATGTGCAGAAGGGTCCACAAAGAGATATCCAACAAGAGGACATTAATTGAAAACGGCTGAACACGAGTTAGGTTGTTTTAAAATTCAAAACATGTGTGCTTTACACATTACCCAGATAATTAATGCGGCAATCATCACTAGTCGCCATTGGGTCGAGAATTAATCTACAGCAATTTCAAAGAAATGTATCGCAAAGTACAAGATTCTTTTCAGCATTCATCCAACATTCATCCGCAGTATTTTCAATACAGAATTCAATTATGCAGAACACCTGAACAAACAATATCTCACAGACAATTATTCAGCGCCTTGGAAACCAATGGCAAACAAATTAGCAATGTTAATTTGAGAGAGTCTTGATATTTTTTGGCTTTGTGTGCTGACAAAGGCAGCAACCTATTAAAAATTCACACCACGTTGTTGCATGTGAATGTTTAACACCACGAGTGTTGTCTGGGATGCTTCTCTTACACCTTCCTTTATTTTTTGGTTCAAATGGATGAGGTGGATTCTGTGGGAACGGCAGGGAGACAAAAGCGTGAAAGATGTGTGTTTCCATTCACAGCTCCAGAGGACCTTCATTACAGAGCGAGCAGGTCCTGTCAACATCTTTTCATTACATGGTCCCATATATCCACCCCTGGTGTCCAAATGGTCCGCTCTGTCGCCTGTCAAGAAAAGGCACTCTCGGGGAAAGTCCTCCTATCTCCCCGATCCCCCTCACCACGCCTGATTCCAGACTGCGAGGCGGGAGAGGCCAGGCAGAAAGGGAGGAATCGTGTTTGCCATCAACAGCTCAAGAGAGTAGCATGGCAGCAAGATTGATGACACTCTCCCTGAAAGTAACAAAAGAACTCCTGTGCACGAGGGCCCGCTTATGGGGCTTGATAGAGTTGTCATCCTCTTAATAAACAGCTCTGATATGTCAGTGGCAGTGGCAGCAGGGACTGCACCACACTCACCCACCAAGCCATGGGCAGGACCACCTACTGGCACCACGTGGGCGATCTCATGGCGGTATGCATGCAGGGTTAGTACAGGAGAAGGATAAATGAATGACAAAAACATTCCTTTATTGTAGTTGGAGAGAGTGTCAAGGTAAATAATGCAGCGACATCGGTGAAAAATTTATCCTGGTTTTGTTGTGGTGGAGTTTATATATGTGCACTTTATGATTTAAAGCTTTACTCAGGAGTAATATGTTTTCATTGAAGGGCTGATGTGTGCTGACAATAAAAACCACAAAGTTCAGGTCCATGTAAGACTGCAAGTAATTCACACCTGACAAGAGCAAACTAGAAACTACAACAGCTTAAGATTTTTTTAAGATCTGTGAATCATTTTGTAAGAAACTGTTGAAAAAAATCTCACAATGAAAATTAAATCCTGCATCGGCCCCTGAAATGGATCTTCACCATTAAGAAAAGGGTTCTTCCCTTACCCATACCACATCCTTCCTCTAAGTTCCATATAAATCTGTCTAGCACTTCTTGCTTAATCTTGCTCACAAACCCACAAATCAACCACCAAACAAACTGCTGCATGTCCGTTGCAGTTAAGACACTTACAGGAGACCATGACGTATGTTCTGTTGAAATGTTTGTGCTAAAGAAACAGCCACAGTTCATGTGGGGGAATAATTCCACAAGAAAATGGAGATGGTTACCATTAGTGTGGTTAGCTTAGTATAAAGATCAACAAGAACATGTGGAATCAAACAAATCCTTTCAGTTCCTGCTGCTGCTGCTGCAAAAAACAACAACTTCAGTATATCTATATAGTACATATTAAAAAAACAAAGATATAAACGCTAAAATAACATCTCCTGATTATTTGTTTTCTTTTTCAGTTTTAACCAGTTCAATATGATGGCAATGTCGAGGGGAAAATATGTCGGATATTTCAAGAATGAAGTCCTAGCATTACGTGGATACAGTTATAATTGAGAAGAAACTCACTATATTATGAGAATATTGTGAGAAAGAAATAATAATTGAATAAAATCCTTCATATGGGAAAACAAAACATTGTTTGCTTCAATTCTTTTCAACATGTTAAGTTAAAAACTATAATAAACCTCAAGAGTAATAAGGAAATATCCACTATTGTAAAAAAAAACAAAAAAAAACAGCATAAAACTATCATTCTATATATTTTTTAGGGGCATGAATTCAGTGTTCACTGTTTAATTTAAAAACTGAAATACAAAACAAAGACAGACATATTTTATCGGTTGCAAACAGCCCACATGAACTGGAGGGACCTGGATGACAAACGCTCAAATTCATCCCCAGAAAATGGAGCAAAAAGAAAAAAAATCATTTTATATAGTCTGCCACTTACAATATTCACTTATTTTTCACCAGAAACGTTGTTGTCTCTGTCACGATTCAATCTGCAGCACACTCCCCGCACGCTGTATAATACCTAGTTAAAGCCAGCAGGGTGTGAAATGGTATTTGGAAATAAATGAAACTGACTATGAAACACTGGAGTTGGGAGATATTGCCATGTCAAGATGACAGACAAGTCCTGGAATGAAGCAAAAAAGTTATTATCCCAAAGAAGAGCATGGCTGGATTAAATATAACCCATGATGCCTCACGCTGCTCTGCCTTCATCCTCTACGGAGAGAGAGAGGAGAGAGAGAGAGAGAGAGAGAGAGAGAGAGAGAGAGAGAGTGAGAGAGAGAGAGAGAGTGTAGACAAAAATCACATAGAGGCCTCAATCCCAGCAGCAGCAGCTCGGGCTCCTGCTGATTTTCATCTGAACAATCAATAGTATTTCATACCACTGTGCCAATAAGTGTTATTGCAAAGTGTTTGGTTATTGATGCTCCATATAAAGTGTTTTGAAGGAGCTTTAGAGGAAGCCGCTCCCTCGGGGCTCCTACTGGCCTGATTTACAGCTGAGCTGATGAGTCACAGAGGACACGCTGGGCATTGAAACAGCGACAAGTATGTTGTCAGCCTTATTAATTTTTAAGGTAGTGTGTTGTCCTGTGGTTTTACAGAGGACATGGTGATATATGACGGACGAGGGATGGTGGAGGTTATGGGGCCTAATTGTTAAAAAGGTTGAACGGGGTGAAGGCGTATGATGTGCGGGGGGTTATCCATCAACCCGGATCTGCACAACCAGGAGGTGGGGTTTAAAGTTTTAAAAAGGTGCAATTTACGCAAAAAGCTCTTTTTGCAAATATACGCTTGTAGAATATAGAGGCGCATATTTAAAAAACATCTTTAATGTGTGTGTGAGTTGAAAGAAATGTCTCAAATCACTATTTTGAAATTGCTAAAAAATAATAAATAGCTCAGCCCGACCCCTGACTCTTCAATCCTCTCTACCGAGGCCTCCATCGATTATATTCGGACAAGCAGCTCACATTACATCACGTGAGATCTAATTTCCATCAAGGTAAACGTTGGATATTTGTTTTTAAATGAATCTGCGTTAAATTGTAAAGATCGTTTTTGTATTTAGTTTCTCTGTTGAATGTTGTCCACTAAAGAAGTATCTACAGGTTCAGAGTAGAATACCACTCGTGTTGCTCTGTGACTGAAACTAGAAACGACAGTTCTGCTGGATGAAGTCCTGAGTTGTTAGCTGCTGCCCTCTGCTGGAAAATAAAAGACGTCTCAGCGTTTGAACCCCCCAATTCATATTTATTGACTGTTATTTGCATGTTTAATCAAATATTAAACTGATTTAAAGAATCGTGGAGCAGTAAGCAGCAGAAGAGATGAACCCAGATACAATTCTGTAAAGAGTCATTGTGACATATGTTGTGTTTGATGACTGTTCCTCTGTTTAATGAGCAGATTATACTCCTCGTTTCAACTGCTCTTCTTGCAAATGCCTAATCTCTATGTTAAGCAATTTGCAACAAAAGGAAAGTAGTATTACCATTATTTGTGTGTATATAAGTATGTATATGTATATATGCTGTGCACATGAGCAATAATAATCTAGTAAAGTAATATGGATACCTCATAAAATCCATTTCTAGCAGCCATGAGTAGCCCTGGGAACAGCTGTAGAGCGGTCCACCCAGAAGGTCGGCGGTTCAATCCCAGTCTTTTCCATCTGCATGCCGAAGTGTCCTTGGGCAAGATACTGAACCATGAATTGCCCCTAATAGATAATTGGAAGTCGCTTTAGATAAAAGCGTCAGCTAGAGGATATGTTATGTAATGTAAACGGGTAAAATCATAAAAAGTAAACTGCGAGTCTATAAATTGTTTATCATATTAAGTTTCATGTGTTTTTTTATTTAAATATACAGATTTCTGTAAGATTTCTGGCACTTTCAGGATTCCTTCTGATGGGTTTGCTTCTAGAAAAATAAACGTTCATGTATCTGAACTGGTACTTTTGGTATTTTGCCAGCGTTTTGTATAAATGTACAATATGGTGATACCAGAAAGATATTCTTGGCAAATCCATATTTAAATGCTCAGCTTAAACGAAAATTATAATTTTTTTTCAACCTTTCTCAGGTTGTCCTGATGTATGGAAATCCAGATCTCTCTCAGGATTCAGGGTTAATATAACCTGAATTAGCAATTATAATATTAACATATTCTCCCTCTTCTTCCTCAAGTCCATCAGATGTTGCACTACAATCACCAAACTGCAAAGAAAGACACAGATTGATAATTATGTGATGGAGAAAATATGAGATATAGAGGCCAAAACCTGATCGAGCAAAGAACAGAAAATTAAGGGACATCAGAACTTCACAGTGAGCGTTAAAGGAAGTATAATCCATGTCGACATACATTTGTACATGAAAGAGCTTGTTAATATTAATACTGTTTGTTTCTAAATTCAGTTGACGCGCATCATGCTCACCAGTTTGAATCCAGGGCATTGTTTTGCCGGAGGACCACAGGCTGGGAAGATGCATGATTATGGACGAGGAGCATTTCTGCTTGAGCTTCGCTGTGGACGTCTGCTCTCTGCGTTTAGGAGCCGGTTCAAAGATGTGTCCAGCTGACGCCACAGTACCAGGTGCTGCAGCGGGGTATTTTCACCCCCGGGCCCACAACTCTTAATGACCACCTTGAGCCACTGTGTGCAGAGCCTGGAGGAGGCGTGTCCATCATGTACCTGGACAAAGTCTGGTCCTGGGAAAAGGGTTGAAGAAGGGGAAAAGCAATAATTGACAAAAGATGACATTGTAAAGTAAACAAGAATTTGTACTGTGTCATCGAGGCTGCATGGGCAAACTCTGAGACGTAAAGAGAGATGAACGGCTCTCTGAGATGACATTCAGCAACATGTGTGAGAGCAGGGCAGTGATTTTAATGTACATTTAATTCATGGGATGTTCAGGCCAGTGAACAGTTCCTATTCAGAGCTGCTCTTGGAATAATGAGGCTACTTTTTTCGACTGTGTGTGTTTTGTCCATCCGTCTGTTAATTAGCAGGATTATGCAAAAAAAAACACAGGACTGACGATACACTCATATTATGGTGGAAAATAACTATGCACATTTGCTAAAGAGCTTTATTTTGTTTTCTGAATTTCACTTTAAGCTACATTTAGGAGCCAAATACTGCACTTTTTACTCTACTACATTATTAGCCAGTTACTCTCGCTCTTTTACATAAAAATCATTTCCTCTCATAAGAGACCTTTTACAATAAAACCTTGTCTGAGGCCTCTTGTCTCAGATTTGTAGGAGTTCTCATCATCTCCACCAAAGAGAATCTTTCCCTCTAACTTCCTCCTGGTTTTATTGAGACATCTGTTTTAGGCTGTAACGTTCACATCCCTTTGAGCTCCAACTTGATTATTTCCTGTTTTACTTTGAAATTCCTGCCTTATGTGTCCTAATGTTTCCTTTGGTAGTTTTACTTCCTGTCTTTCTTCCTCTGCCTCTGCTCCCTGGTGTGTTTCATCTGTTCCTAATCACTCCAGTCTCCTGTGTGTATTTAAGTCTCTGTTTTCCCGTCACTCACGTCAGTTTGTTTCAAGTCCTCTCTCAGTGTGTGTGTTTCTTATTTCTCAGTTCATGTTTCTTGATTTTGTTTTTACCACGTTTTCCCTTATTCCAACAACTGGATTTAGTACCTGCTGTCCTGCCTGCTTGAAATCCAACCTGCCAGTGAGTCTGTTTTCATTCATTAAAAACCACATTGGTGCTACAAACCTGTTTTTGTGACTGCAAAAACTCTCCAAACTACAACAACGTAAACATGGACTCACCAGACTAACCAGACCTTATGATTTGTAGGAATTCTCTTGAGTGGGTCTATGGGTCGTGGAAGAACAAAAGACAAGATCTGATAAGGAGGCTGCTCTCAGGGTGGCACACGAGGTGTAGTTGAACAAATTCTGGCTGAAGAACTTTTGTAATACCCTTGATTCCCAGCCAGACTTCTAGTCACCTAACTTCCATCTTGTCTAACTGTGGTCTAGCCTTCGGCCTGCTAGCCTCAGTGTTAGCGTCCCAGCTGCTCCACCTTTCTGGGTGTCAGTCCTCACCTCTGGCCTCCTGCTTGACCTCTTCAGCAGTCCAGCATTTGCTGAAACCCTCCAGAGCTGCTATGCCTTTCTTCTTGACCTCTGGGTTGTCGCCTGAGATCTTCAGCTCTGTCGATGTTTTTCTCCTGGGACGTCTGCCCCAGGGTCTCCTGCTCCCCCCCTCACCCAGCACCCTGACCCTCTTGAAATTTGAAGATACCCATTTCAACCTGTTTGTGTTTAGGTCCAAAAAACTAACCACCACATCAATTGATAAAACTCCTGACATTTACTTGCAGCGAAGATTGGAGAAAAGGCAGTCCAAATGTATTAAATAGAAAACAATGTCTTTGTTCCTACCTCATTATTCCTTTCAGGCCATTCATATGAAATATTTAGATCAGAAACTCACTCCATGAAAAAACATTTCCCTCTGCAGCCGTCCAACTGACCCCATCATGGACAATAGGACTAACCTATTGAACATATTTTCATGTTTGTGTGTATTTATTTTTAGATTCTTTGGAGGGAGGTGATGCTTTAACCCTTGTCCGTTTGTTAGTTGGTTTGTATGTTTGCTTGTCAGCACGATTACGCAAAATAAACCAAACTGATTTCCATGAAACTTGGTGGAGGAATGTGGGTCAGAGATGAACCCTGGTCAATTTTTCGACATGCATGACTATGAATGCATTTTACACAATTTTCTCTCGTGGGCATACAGTAAAAAACCAGATTGAACCAACCCCAGTGGATTGTGGGGATTACGTAATTCCCTTTATTTCAAACCCTGCACCGTTTTGCAGCGACTGATTCGCACCACGAGGTGGCGTCGCGGACAAACAATTTACACGTGGGCAGAGTTGAAGGTCTTGTTTCCACGTTGCTGGATCATGGAAGCACGTTTATTTATATATATTCCCAGAAGCTCTGCATCTGAGGCTTCTTCTTACTTTTTTAATTCATCATCATCGTGGATTGCTGTGAGGATGAAGAGTACGCACGCGCTCAGAGGAAGCGGGTCACGCCACACATCGTAGCTCGCACGCGGCTGGGCTCTTGCTGGGGCGGCGGCTCCGATCTTGTCCACCGACTCCGACCAATCAGCGAGTAGCTCCTGCTCTTATAAAGAGGCCGGACCCGTAGCATCGGTACCGGAGAATGATAGGAACACTAGCGAGACATCACTCGACGAGACACTGGACCTGTCTGTCCTTTAGTTTTTACTTCGACTTCCTCGTTTCTCCAGGTAACTCGTCACTTTCTCCCTCTTCCTCCTTTTTGGTCTCTGTCTTTCAGAGACTTTCAGACTCTGATGTGTGTCTCCAGCGTGTGTTTGTGTTGTTTGTGTATTTTCTCACGTTGATCAAGGTGTTAGTTGGGCTATTTTGTGTGTTTTGGGAATGGATTACAACCAGGAAGCTTGTTATGCAATGTTGCATCATCGGTCGTTACCGTGACGACAACAATAAGCAGGATGTTGAGTAGTGATGCTCGTCATTTTGTTTCCTTCTGTTTCTTATCGGAGCTCGTGTGTGGTGTTTCATTCAGTGGTAGTAGTCAGGCACGAGAGGTGTTTAAGTGTCTCTTTGTTTTCTAAGTGGAGAGTGAGGATGATGCTGGAACTGTTATCCCCCCACCCCATCTTCTCGTTTCTGGAAGAAGGAGACAATGGTGTTTACGCAACGTGCGATCCAGAGCGACGCGCGGGTCCCATGCTCCTCTCGTTGACCTGTGTCCCTCCTTCTTCTTTTCTTCTCCCCAGGTGTGTTGTAGCAGAGAGAAGATGGCCACGTCCGAGAGCGCCAGCTTGAGTAAAGCTGTCAAACAGCAGTACATGGACCTGCCTCAGGGAGACAGAGTCCAGGCCATGTACATTTGGGTGGATGGGACTGGAGAGGGGCTCCGCTGCAAAACCAGGACCCTGGATTTTGAGCCTAAGAGCGTTGAAGGTATGAAACCTCCATAATCGTATAAACTCATATTGGTGGCGCCTTAGATTCATTGTTGTTAAATGTCTCCATCCTCCTCCTCCTGCTGCTGCAGATCTCCCTGAGTGGAACTTTGATGGCTCCAGCACCAACCAGAGCGAGGGCTCCAACAGCGACATGTACCTGGCTCCTGCTGCCATTTTCCGTGACCCATTCCGTAAAGACCCCAACAAGCTTGTCCTGTGTGAAGTGCTGAAGTACAACCGCAAACCTGCAGGTAACTAACAAGCTCAGATCATGTGAAGGTGCCCTGACTCGTAGGGCGGCTGCACTCCACTAAATAACACAACTAATATATAGTAACCTAAATAGTAGTGGACATGAAGCATTGACTCAAGTAATTTGACCCTGTTTTGTGTATGTGGTCATATGTGGCTTTACTTTATATGTAGAATAATGACGTCCGGCACGTCTCATTATTTTTACACTCGTTATCTTGGATGAACAAGCCTGAAATGAGGGAGCTTCCAACTGTTCATAATTTGGAAAGTTTGAGTCCTGCTATGTTGCATTCAAATGACCCACCCATAGTAGCCTGCACACTCATTTCATTGATATAACACATGCACATATGTGCACTTCCAAACTCACACTCATTCTCATGCACGAGAGCCCTTTCAATGCAGATTTTGGCAAAAATGAGAAACTGAAATAAAAAATGTTTGGGCAGTACAGAGTTCATTTGTAACCCTGATACCCAATGGCAAATTTATTTGCCTTATTTCCATGATGACGGTCAAAGTCCCTAGAAATTAAAGGTTGTGTGTATTTATTAGTGCTGTCAAAAGATTAAAATAATTAATCGCGATTAATCGCATTTATGTCATAGTTAACTCAAAATTAATCTAGATTAATCGCAAATTTGTATCTATTTTAAAAGTCCTTTCATTTATTTTTTCCCCATAATTTTGGTTTTTTTTTAATGCTCAATCAACATGGACAAGTGGATTGGCTTGCTTTATGCAAATATTAAAACAAAAAGGGAGAGCAGGTCAGACTGGAGGCGAACACAGATTCTGCAGCTCGGTAGAAACCAACTGCAGCTTCTGCTCTGATCAAGAAGCTGATCTCTGATCAGCTGAGACCAGAGAAACTCAGTGTTTTAACTGTTTCTATAGTTAAGAAGCAGTCAGTCACTGAGCTCTGATCTCACTGTGTCTCTCTGAGCGAGTGCGCGGGGGCAGGGGGTGGGGCTACGCTGCGCTATCTGGAACCAGACACACACACTCGCCCGCTCCTTGTACTTCATGACGGCCTGATACGATGTTTTAAAAAATTATTGTGACTTAGTCAACAACCAACATACAAAAGCGTGTGTCACACGGCGAAAACGTGAGATTGGCAGCTCTGCGTTAATCGCGCGATAAAAAAATTAACGGCGTTAAAATGGGTTTGCGTTAACGCCGTTAATAACGCGTTAAACTGACAGCACTAGTATTTATACTTTTCTTTGGTATTTTAAACAGTGGTTTGCAAAACCAGCCCGTGTGACTGGACTTGACGCTGCTGGTGTTTGTCCACTAAACGGAGCGTTGTTCTTTCTGCAGAAACCAACCTTAGAATCACATGTAAGAAGGTGATGGAGATGGTGGACGATCAGCATCCTTGGTTCGGCATGGAGCAGGAGTACACCATCCTGGGCACAGACGGACACCCATTTGGCTGGCCATCTAACGGATTCCCCGGACCACAAGGTCAGAAGCAAGTTCCAAGTGTTTCTGTGTGTTTCTTCTTTGGGAGTGTGTCGTGTTGGCTTAACAATCGTCATATTTGCAGGTCCATATTACTGCGGCGTGGGAGCTGACAAAGCCTATGGCAGAGATATAGTGGAGGCCCATTATAGAGCTTGTCTCTATGCTGGAGTTGACATTTGTGGTACAAATGCAGAAGTGATGCCTGCTCAGGTAATGACAGTAAAATGTGCTTTTAGGGTTTAAACTGTCAATTTGATTTAGAATTTATCAGGACTTATGATGTGTGTGTGTGTTTTCAGTGGGAGTTCCAGGTCGGCCCTTGTGAAGGTATCAACATGGGTGATCATCTCTGGGTGGCACGTTTCATCCTGCACCGTGTCTGTGAAGATTTTGGTGTTGTTGCCTCATTTGACCCCAAACCAATCACTGGTAACTGGAACGGTGCTGGCTGCCACACCAACTTCAGCACTAAGGAGATGAGGGAAGAAGGCGGATTAAAGTGAGTGTCCAAAGCTTTGGATCTAGCTAATTTAGCATAAATTATTTATTTAAATGTCGGATTTGGGAACCTTGTCATTTCTCCTTTCAGAGCCATTGAAGACTCCATCGAGAAGCTTGGAAAGAGGCACCGCTATCACATCCGGGCCTATGACCCCAAAGGGGGGCTCGACAATGCCCGTCGTCTCACCGGCCGCCATGAAACCTCAAACATCGACGAATTCTCCGCAGGTGTGGCTAACCGTGGCGCCAGCATCCGCATTCCTCGCATGGTGGGCCAGGAGAAGAAGGGCTACTTCGAGGACCGCCGTCCATCGGCCAACTGCGACCCGTACGGCGTGACCGAGGCCCTCATCCGCACCTGTTTGCTGAACGAGGAGGGAGAGGAACCCGCGGAATACTAAATCCACATCTCATTGACTGACTCCCACTGCCCTCCCGACTTTATCTTTTAAGCTAGTACTGTATTTTTTATTTTTCTCTCTCCCTCTGAGATGATTTTAACCTGCATTATAATGGCTTAAAGTTGGCTGGTCAACTTAAAATATATGGGAAAGTATTAGCAGGGTATGTCTTTCCCCTCCACTTTCGAAGGGATCGGCTTTTGTAACACTGTTTTATAACCCATGTCATCTCCCCTTTGTCTGTAACTGAAAGAACTAAAGCACATGGACACTGAAGAGTAGAGCTGCTAAGGCTGGACAGCATGTCGAACTTAATAAATCTGACTAGTTCATGTACTGTTAATATATGTTGACCTGCCTTTTCGAGTATCCAGTTTTCGATGTTACTAATTCTTTGATTTTTATGAAGTGTCTATTTTTAAATGGCAACGTTCGATGTCGTCAGAGTTTTGGCACACACTTGATTTGACAACTTGTAGGTAAACTTTGTAGATGTCTATACCCAGACGTATGTTGTTGAACTGTGGTGGATCTGTCCATAATGCCATTTGTAGATTTCCTTAAGGAGTTTTATCCTTCTGTTAACTGCGATATTGTAATGCACCTGATTTGGTAAAACATCACGTTTACTAAAGCTGGTGTTTTTTATTGATACATTTAAAACTTTTATTTTTATCACAACATGGCTGTGTGACTCATGACTTAAAAAAAAAGGAAAAGATTAAAAGAATAGGTCAACACTTTGGGAAATATGCTTTTTTTGTTTCATACCAGGATTTCAATGAGAATATTAATGCAACTCTCATATATTGAAAGAATTCTAATGCTTCTCGGATTAACTGTTAACTCTGAATCCAGAATTTCTAGCTGTCTACGCAACTCTGAAGCTACAGATAGCAGCCGGTTTAAAAGGCAAACCAGGATCTGTACAAAGGCCTTTAAAGCTCAATAATACTTGGCTAGCAGTTGCTCTTCTATGCAAATCACAACCGGTTACTTGAGCAGGCCTGGGCCGTCCAAAGCTCACCTATCAATTCTCATGTAGATTAATCTAGTCGTCATTGGATTGAGCCAGGCTAGCTGATTTTGTGCTAAGCTAATAGACTGCAGCCAGTGGTGGTATTGATCTTCTCATTTAAGTCTTTAACATAAGAATGCTTATTTCTCAAATGAAGACATACATTAGGTTTCCATTGTTTTTAGTTTAGTGCAGATTGGATCATTCATGAAACTCAGACCAACACTCGACTGATTAAGTACTGATCTCGCGTAACTTGTTCTGAAAGTTTGATCAACTTGCGAAATACAAATTAGTTCAAAACATCCTGACATCTCCAAGTTGGCTGAAGGAGCAGCTCAAGCCGGGCCTTGATGTGATGTAAGTGTCTCACTTTCAAAAGCTGTTTAAACAGGTGGACACCGGAATTTTTACAGCAGCAGTTACTGGGAAAAGTAAAGCGAGGTGTACTTAAAGGTAAAACTCATAAAAGCTCCACGGCCACTGCTCCTTGTGCCAAATGTTGTGATGTTTCAGTCAGGCTGGTGTCTTGGCAGGAGCTCAACAGCTGCTTTGTTCTGGACCGTGTTGTTTTGGGGTCGTGTGGGAAGTAACTGGAGACTGGTTCACTCACAAGACAGTTAAACTCCTTCACAGCTACAGCCCGAGGCCAGTACTCCCAGAAGTGCTGAGTCATAAACAATCCGGCAGCACCACAGATTGTGGTGGTTGATACCTAGACTTGCTTTGTCTTGATCCTGTTGTTGACAAAGAAAACATGAACCGGACGAGCATCAGGTCGGAGCTTGCTGGCAGAAGACACCAAACATAAGTTTCTCTCAAGATAATACTCCAGCATATTTAAAGTTCCTGCATATGCAGGTTATAAAGATCATACTGGCATCATTTAAGTTTCCAAGAGTTTGGAGTAATAACTTCACAGATGTAAACACAGTGAAGGAATTCCTTGTTTTCCTGCCGTCAGAATCAGGACACATTTCAACCACACTTCTCTATTTCACGGGGCATAAACATTTACTCCTGGTGTCCTCTCCCTACTAAGGGGGGGGAAGGGCAACAGAGTTTGCTTGGAGACCTTTCCCCTACATCCCAGCTGCCCCCACAACAGAACATTAGTCAGCTCATTGATTGGCTTTGCCAGGGACAAGTTGACCAATCGTAAAAGCTGAGGGCAGGTTCAATCCTGCTTCAGAGGAAAAAAAAACCTATCCACTAACGGCCACAAAATTACATGGCAACTAAACTGCATCAAAGCCTTGTATTCCCAGTAACGCCTCGTATTCCCAGTAAAACCTCCATTCCCAGACACAAACCGGAACACTGTGTTCTTTTCCCCAGTACATCCCCTCACCCCACCTGTTCCAATATTATGATATCCCTGTAGAGGCATGGCTAGTCAGAACATGGGGGGAAAAAAGCATATATAGTCACACAAAATTCTATGGATCGTTTGAATCCAGCTCGTCACTGGGTGTTCCTCTGGTTTAACACTTGAAATGTATTCTGCCGTCTCAGGATGTTTACCACCTCGCTACAACATGTGAAAGCCATCTCCCGCTTTTGTCGCTTTCGGGGCTCAACTGCGGGGGGGGGGTTCCATTTGCAAAAAACGACGACTAGCCACCTTCTGCCCGGGAAGCTCACACGACAGGGGAGACGCCGGACACAAGATGGAGAGGGATGCTGCCTTGTTTCTATGACAACCACCGGAATGCACCGGCTGGATCGTGATGGTTCTTGTGTAGAGCGAGGGGGTGGGGGATAGGGGGGGGGACTTCCATGTTATGTAAGGAGGGGGGAAAACAACATGAAATGGGGTCTCATAAATGGGGCCACACCATAGCCCCCTGGCCAAACAGGGCTTTAAGATGCCAGTCAGTTAGTGAGCACTCACACAATCAGAGAGAGCGAACACACCATTTTTACATATTAATGAAACTGTGGCAGACAATTTGGTGATCTAACATTTTATAGCACATGGATAAACACTAAAATGTGCTCTGTGCATCAATCCTTTTAACGGTCTCAGTTCTGCTGTCAGTGCGTATTCCGTGTGATTGCCCTCTCTTGTGCTGTGTTGTTGTGTAACACATCATACTAGCTCAAACCAGTATGAGCTCTTCCTTCCACAGTGTGCAACAAAAGAAGGGAAGTCTGCATTAAAGCCACGACTTAGGACCGGAGAGAACGGGGGCATTTGCAGAACAACTTGGGAATAAACTGTAGCTTTGTGGTTTTTTGTTTTTTCTGCAGAAGACATCTGCAATAGATGGAGAGGAAATTTCAGGGAAGAACGAAATCGTCTCATGGCTCTTTTCTTGGCCTGCAGGAAAAGAAAGAGGAAAAGAAGCAATGTGTTGCGTATCAGAGCATCTGAAGGCGTTTTGTGTTTTTGGTTTACATAGAAACACTGAACAAAATATAGATGTTTGCATCAACGTGGTTTCACCAGGAGCTAAATCTAGTTTTCTGTGAATAGCTTTAGCCTTTCTTGCAGATCCCTCTCTCCTACACATGCACACACATTACTCCCCCTCCCATGCATCTGCACAACGTGCTCACGTGAATCCTCAGAACTCTGGCCTGTGTGCAGGGGTGGAGAATAACAAGTCGTGGCATGTTTGCTTCCAGGGCACAGGGACACACATTCACATGGTTTGGTATTTTCACACAGACAGATGCAACGTTTGAGACTAGAGGCATCCTGACTGGCTGAGTGCTGCCGTGTGATTGGGCAGTCGCTAGCTCCGATGCAGCCGCTCTAGCTTACCTGCACTCTGATTGGTCACGCCGTTATGTATGACACAGTGACACACTTTTGTACTGCTGCAGCACAGACACACAGGTCAGTCTGCCTTTGTTTATTTGAAGGAGATACTGTCGATATCAAAGATCAGTCAGCTTTCGGAAAGTGTTGTTGACGTGCAGTGGGTTTCATGTAGGTGAAATGCTGTGGAAAACTGGATGAGAAAGTTTCAGTGTGTTAAATCTATTTCCAAGGGAGTAACGATGCTGTCAATGAGGAATAAAGTGCAGACGTCTGCTCACTGGTCATGATCCAAATTATCTTCCCCTTTTAATGCATTTAGTACAACTCCCTATAACTGTACACTTTGTACCTGGATGGGAACTACTTGGACAAATGGGCAAAAAACACATTTAAATTATTTGCACTAAAGCCATTTTCCCCCACAATCCCCCTGCAATGCTTTAAAATGCCGCTTTTGTTCCAGTCCTGCTACTTGTGCGAGGACAAACAAGTTACAATTAACCAAATGAAGCTTTTGGTTCACAGACTGTCCACGCAGTTGTACTCGGTGTCCCTGTGGTTCTAACAGTCCACCCTCTCCTGACTGAATAGCTGGCCGGACTTCCAGTGATTTTCCGTCCCCAAATTCACAAGAAGTTCTCCCCTCCCCCGAAAAGTCTCCAACAGATGTATCTGCAGGGGTTGACCCTTCTTTAACAAACACACAATGGCCGACCCGCACACCCCACCATGAGTCCGCACTCTGTGATTTTCCACATCTTCATGCGAGGTCAAGGAAAAACCCCAAAGTTCCAACAGAAGTGATAGAATAATTATATTGGTTGACTCCTCCACTGCAGCAGCTGACAGTTGACAATAACATGGTCAATTAAAATAAGGGAAGTGCAGGATACTAAACGCTGTAAGTTATGAAAATTACACATTAAGACAATTGTGAAATTACACTAAGAAAGGCAGTCGGTAGAGCTCAGCATTGCAATAGGTAAATTAAAATAAAAGCACGGTAGAAAGAGCTTACTGAGAAAAAAGGCAAATAGAATACAATACAAAACTGAAACCATATACATTCAAAGGTGCAGTTGGACATCTGTTGCAAATGAAGTAAAATCTTTTATAGTATAGATTGTGTTTGAAAAGTTGTTGCAAACATTTCATATTTTCCAGACTACATTTGATTTAGCAAGTGGGGCACCCGCATGTGTCATATTTCATAATCTGATTATACATAAACAATAAAGTTTCCCTGTTTTCCATGTATTTGTCCGATCTATCAATGCTGCCATATGAAATGTATTCACATGAGGAAACCTCCTTGCATAACTGTCTCCCTGGTGTTTCCACCCCCCACATCAAAACCTGTCTTTCCACCAGGAGGCTATGGTCAAAATCCAGTCACATGCACCACAGTGGGTCACTTGTAGAGCCCCCCCCAGTATATAAACAAAGTCAAAAATATTCTAATGACCCAGTTTTATGCCAGAATGGACCTTGAAAATCTGTACAGTGTTTTTTTGTCTCTGAAGTTGCTCTGTTGGAAGAAACAATAAAGAAATAAACAATAAAAAATGTTACTTGATACCCACACTTTGGACCCTGAGAAGCCTCATTTGGCTTTCAACTCGGTCCCAGGTCCATATTTATTTGGCCTGTGTACAAATAATTATCTGATTGAATGTGATGGGAAGCTAAACTAAACTAGACATTTGCTTTACCACTCCCTTGTTTGCTCTCTGCTGTCCAGCGCATCCTGTCTGTCAGCTGCTGAGCAAGTAATAAAAACCACCAGGTCCTGAATTATATTCTGAAGAAGAAGATCATAAAGGAGAGAGTGACGCTTGTTTTGTAGGATGAGGAAATACTAAGTGAATTATGTGGAATTCTGTACAAGTTGTTCTGAATGAAATCAAAAGTTGGAAAACAGAGTCCATTTCATTGTTAGCAGATGTTATTTTCCAGGCCCCCGAATCACAAATGTGGCTTTTGTTTGTATATTGTTGACTCAGTATATCTAATTTCCACATCTCCTATTTCTCCAGCTATGTTTGGCGACTTTCACAGAATGACCCAACATGCACTTGCTCAGCCGCAGACGTGTCTGTCTCCGTGTTTAAAGGCAGCCTCATAGACAAGAGGTGTCTGAACACACCGAGCAATCTAATCTACATCTTAGCATTTGTTGATAAGCTGCTGATAACTCTCTCTGGCTCTCTTCTGAACACGTTTACCGCTCCACTATTTTCCCTTTTTAATTCATTCAAAACCATAAAATTGGAAAGAAAGAAGAATTTGGGTCAGTGCAGCAATTAAGAGCAAGATATAAATAACAGAGAGCACATGCACACTTAGACGCGCACACAGACACACACACAGACAAAGGATTGCGCAGTTTATTAGGGCTTGACTCCATTGACTCTATTCATTGTGCACAGCCTGATAAAAACCTTCAGAGACGTTTTGCTTTATTTAGACCGGGTTTTGGGTTCTGGCAGACTGGGGATTATTATGCTGAATACGGTTTAACAGTGCAGATACTAATAATTTATAACGTATTATATTATGTTACAATACATTATAATTTTGTTTATATAACAATGCTAATGTAACTTGCTAATTTCAATGTTAACCCTAACCCAGGATGGCAACACTGATAGAACAGGACATGCACAGAGGGATTTCAGTCTGTGTTCAATAACATATGTAGATAATGTCACACAGTCATTTTGTTGTAGTGGCCAGAAACAGAACTAACCACATGCAGACAGCAACAGAGCTTCAAAGACACTTCCTGAAATGTGATTGTTCTGCTCTTGGCTCATACTCCGGTGACCCCAGTTCTTCCTCATGACTTCAACTGACGCCGACCAAATCTTTATGAGGACATAAAAAGATAGTGTCATTGAAAGACAATAGGTACTCTTTCTTTCTTTCTTTCTTTCTTTCTTTCTTTCTTTCTTTCTTTCATACCTTCTTTCTTTCTTTCTTTCTACTTTTTGTATTGTTTGCCTATTCCATATTTTGTTTAAAGCAAAGGAGTTAGGGGCTTATAACCCATATTAAACTCAGACACAAGATCAATGTAAGAGAACAAACCAAGCGACTGTTTATCAAGTCACAAATGTTAAAAGATTTAGTGAAGTTATTACATAAATAGCTACCTGAATCAGAAGCTATATCTACATACACTTAAAATTAAGAGGATGAAAGGAAGTGTAATTTCAAAAGTCTATATGCACACACGACATGAAAGCAGATGTGTTTTTCTGTTGATGGAGAAACTGTGGAAATCTCTGCAACATGATTTCAAACTTTTGTTCATCAAATATGATTCAGTTCAAGAAAGTTTACAAAGAAACACTAATGCAACAGTAAGCAATTTCCATGTATATGAATATGTTAAATGTAATTATTTAAATATATGTGTATGAAAACTGTTTTAAAT
This sequence comes from Pseudopleuronectes americanus, assembly GCA_038501795.1. NCBI lineage: Eukaryota > Metazoa > Chordata > Actinopteri > Pleuronectiformes > Pleuronectidae > Pseudopleuronectes > Pseudopleuronectes americanus. The sequence goes on along the minus strand of CM076730.1, from coordinate 13,134,186 downwards.
TACACTGGAATGGACGAAATAAACTAAATTAAACTGTTAAGCCAAACTAGACTATTGTTTCTTTCTTTCTGCTCCTTCGGTCTTTCACCATTAATGCTTAAGAAGTTATTACAGTCACCTTTGATCTAATAATTCTAATCGATTCAGCGTGTAAACTTAAACTTGTCTTTCTTGCCTGGTCAGCACTTATCTTCTGCAGCTTTACAGCATCCTCTCCACACCGCACTACACAAACAGACGCCCACTGTCCTAGGGATATTAAGACAGGCCTGAACTCAGAATTAGGCAAACAATCTGGGTAAAGTCCATTGTTGGTGGTGGTGAGCAGGCACTTCCCAAGGTCCAGAGAATGGCGCTGGTTGGGAGAGAGAGTTAAAAACACCCCTGCTTTGTCTTTCTTTGTTCCTATATCCACGTGGTTCTAGTCCTGACCAGCTAAGACAGGAGAAGCCTGTCTGTCACTCTCCCCATTGAACACCTCTCACTATTGTTTACAGTCACAACAAAGGGAATGCTTATTCTTCCAGGATTCCTGTTGACCTGTTTTTCACCCCTTTCAGTGCACGCACAACCATAAACTGCTGCTTCAGTGCTCCCACTTGTCTCTGTGTTTATGAAGTCAGCTCATGGGAACTGCAGGGAAACGCCACAATGTCAAACTGCTTCTTCATCATTAAGAAAACAAGTAGCGTTATCCAACACGTCAGACCTGTGTCTGGATAAGGCGCATAGCAGATATTACACAACGTATCAGTTTAATCTTGACCGTGTTTGTTCTGGCTTTGAGACTTAGATATAACAAAGAGATGACGAGGCGACTGGGTGAGGCAGAGGCCAGTGACGTCCCTGTGTATCGTCAGAGGATTAAATCTACATAGAAGTAGCAAATCAAAAAAAATTAGGCAGAATGTTGGAACATTTCAAACTTTTTGTGGGAAAATGTTCTAGATCCTCTTGTTTGGTCTGTTTTGAATATTTACCGCGGAACGATCCTGCATTAAAATCTCTGAAAACACCAAGACTTAGGTTAGATATGCTGTCGACTTGCCCACTGACATTATCCAAAATATTTCCAGCGATGTTCATACCCAGATAAATACCCAGTTTTAGTCAAGGAAACAGCATTTGATTTGGGTCGACTTTTAATTTGGTCGTATCTGCTTTATCTACGTATCAGTCCAAACGATGTATAACAGAGGAACAAAACTATGCTGACCAGTTAGCCAGTTAGCCAGCAACTGGTTTTCCCTCTGCTGTTAGCATTGTTTACTCGTAATAGCTCACAAATATACAGTTCCATTTGCTGTGTGACGTGAATAAAGCTTGAATACATCACCTCATCCAATCAGGTCTTTTGTTATTGGTTTGAGTGAGAGACCACCAATGGACAAGTTACTTATTGTAATTTACAAAGATTCTAGCCGTTGAATTAATACCCCAGTTCAAGTACCTCAAACTACGTAGTTAAATACCACAATTGACCACAAGTATGTGCCTGTGTTCCAGATGATTGAGAGACTCATCTCTGTAATAGACACCTCCTTCAACTTCATACATAAGGGACGACTACTTGTGTTTCAATGTGGTTAGTCATGATCGGGTGGAAGTCCTGAGTCACTTCAACCAGCTCAACAAGTTCAACCACCTCGGCTGATCTGAGAACAGCTCTCCCCTCAGGTGACCCAGTGGTTTAAACAGGTGATAAAATAATATGTGTAAGATAAGTGATGATTACAGAAATTAACAGAGCTATTTTGAAACCTGTTCTGCTTCGCACCTACGTTTACTTATTGTTGCCCTCCAACAGGGATGTGACCTACGCTGGGGTTACACAAGCTCCAGGATGTATGCACATGTTTGGACGTGTAAAACACGCTGTGTGTGTAAAGCCTCTGTGTAAATACATCATGATGTTTGATTACATAACAATTACGATGTGTCATAATTAGTTCCTTAGCTACCGTCAGTGTATTTAGCTTTTGAAAAAAGTAAATAATTCACGAAACAAAGCCTCAACCTGAGACACTTGAAAGCGTCAACTTTAAAGAGCCATTCCACTAATTTTTACACGTAAGCTATTGCCAGTTGAAGCAAAGTCGAGAAAATGTCGGAGTCATAAACAACAACAGAAAAATATCCAGACCATTCAGGCGAGGGGTGGAATGTCTCCAGCCCCCGATATCCACTCTGCAGACTCTGGCTCCACATTCACAAGATGGCGGCATTTGAATTCAAGATGTTCTGGATAGTGGCACGAAGCAGATAGGCATCGTTTGTAGTTTTTTCTTTTGTTATTACTGAAATGCTTAGTTTCGCTTATCTTCATTTTGTTATTTGTCTTTATTCGACGTACATTCTTATTCTGCATTGTAGTTGCTGTGAAGACAGACCGGGCTCAGGCTCTAATCTATCAGATCACACAAACAGACTGCTGTTGCATAATTGCCAACAGCGTGTCAGGTTCAGCAAGCCACCAAAGACAGACAGAATCTCTTCACACACACACACACGTGCGCGCTGTGTCATGCACGTCTCTACATCTCTTGTTGGTTTCTTGTAATCTGGAAAAAATCAATACTGTCTGAAAATGTAAGGATGACGACAACAGCGGCAGATAAAACGCCTGCTGAACACTTAAGGCCTCCTTCTGACCTAGAGATTTAAAAAAAACAATCACACAAAAGCAGTTCCCTTTCCAACCCCCACACCCCTTTGAGCCTTAGTCAGATTAAAGGCTGATCATGTATCTGATGGTGGCACAGCAAGTTTCTTACTGCCATTAGTCTGCTGCAAAGGCCTAATCCCAGCAAATCCGTTATTTTCCTCAATACATCCAACACACACACTACAGCCAGCCTTAACGGAGCCTCAACAACAAGTCAAGTAAATGAGTAAAGGGCAAAAGAATAAATAACTGCTGCGATGCTACTGGAAGGTCTGTCAACACTGCAAATCAGTCTTCTCCTAATCCATGGACAGTAATCACAATGCAAAATACAGGAATGACGCATTTTCCCATAAGGCAGATTTCTTGGTGTCTGTCTGCAACCTGTTCAGAATAACAGGACTGCTGCAGCAGAGGGCCAGAGGTTTGAAGGGGGTCATGAAGCAGTGGGGGTGCAACAGGCTGCTGAGACACACCAGTGATTGGATGGATGCACAGCCGGTCCTCTTCGAAAACAAAAACACACGTGTAAAGAATGGTGCGGAGAAGGCCACATTCGGACAAGGTGAGGACAAGGCTGCTTTTTAGCAAGAAACGGACGTAGCAATATAATAGGAATAGAAATATTTCAATCATTCAATCATTCATCCATTCTTTTCGCAGTTTCAATATTCTGACCACCTGATATTGGCTATGCACCAAGGATTAGCGTTAGCATAACTTTTTCACATTATAATAAATTTCCTCAATTATCATCGTTTTTATTGAAGTGTTTCTTTGTTTACATATTTTCAGACAATAGATACAGTCCTCTAGCTAAAAGCGATGGCATTCAAATTGTTCTCCCCTTCAGAAATGAAGCCAAAATATCCCATTGACATCATTTGGAGCCAAAATCTCTGCAGTCTCAGTCCCCAAGTTAGCATCAAATAATTTGTTAAAACCAAACTTAAACAGATGAAACACCATTGTGGTAGTCTCTGTACCAACAATGACAGACACCATTGATTGAAAAAAAATGTTTGACAATTTATTTTGCAGGCAGACACCAGGGGGCGATATACATGCAATATACCTATGTCGTAAACATCTGTAAGAGTCGTAGTCCTGTATTCTGTCCTCTTCTTCACGCCACTCGCTTTACCTTCGGGTAACGCACCGACCTTGAAGGCTCCTCTGGTTGTGTTCTCCTTACAAACTAAATAAAGAACATTGATATCACATTGATAAACAGGCTCATGGAAAGCCAGGCGGTGCAGCTGTCTCTGTGACACAACTTACATCAGCACCAAGGTGAAACAGAGATTACAGGCTGCATAGGCAAACCCTAATCTTTCCCACCAGATATTTGACTTTAACCCGCTCAAACAGACGCGGACATGCAACTCTTACTTTTGGATAAAAGACATTGTGTTAGCTGTGATGTGTTTTGTAGAGATTCTTTGTTGAATACAAAATAGAAGTGCACAATCAGGACGGACAAAAATGAAGTGTGAGGACTTGAATTTTCCTCTTTCTCCCCCAGAGTGTTTTTTGTTTTTGCACCTGTTAGTTTGTTGCTCTGTCACCATGTCCCTCAAGAACTTTCCACAACATAAGCAGGACAGATGCTCCTGGTTCTGGGAAACAAAGGCTCATATTTGGAAGTGATTTGTATTTCCAATATCACTAAAGATATAAATATTTTCCCCGTGATTGATGTTACTACATAATGCAAAGCATATTTGGACATATTTCATGGGCTAATTCAGAAACCTGTCAAATTACTTCCTGTTGCATTTCAGCAAAAAAAAAGAGCTTGATTCAATTTCTTTCCTCGATGATGGTTGGGTTCCCAAACTGCACCTGCAGACTGGCTTCATTCAAATGAATGAGTGAGCATCGGCTACTCACACACTTGCTGGATATTCACCTGCTGTATTCTCACATGAACTCACGATGACATTTTACGGATATTTTACTGGAGGCTGGTAGGAGTTCTGGAAACGAAATTGAATCAAACATTTACATTTTCACCTACAGACCCTCTGGACATTTCCAGCAGAATGTCAGTGCATGACTCAGAGAGGCTTTAAATGAAAAGTCTGGCGGCATGTTGACAGCATCATCTACAAAAACAAAATGTGCTTCAACTCATTTTAGGTAAGAAATGGTAATGAGTTTGGTGAAAATCTAACTGATGGAAATAATATAATAACAGCAGCTTTATTGTACTGTGTGATGCTGTAAACAGCTGTTTGCCACAAAATGCATGAAGAAGCATCCTTTGTATGTTTTTTAATTAACCCTTAGATGCACGAGTGACGGGACCCTACACTCTTCCATAAGTGGGTCAAAAATGACCCGTATTCGAATCAATGGGTTTTTATGCTATTTTTGTCATTTTGGTTAAGAATAATCACTTGTATAATATTTAGTATTATATTTAGGACCACACAAGAATGATTTCATGTTTGAAATATCTTTATTTTTCACTTTTTAACATTTTTGAAAAAGAAAATTACCCAGAACAGAAATAGAAAAAGTGAACATCCATTGTGTGTGTGTGTGTTACTGTCCAGTCATTGACAGTTCCTCTCTCCTTTCCCTGTTTTGCCTTCTTGCCTCTTTTGTCACCCCACACCTTTCCATTGCTTCAATAATCGGGGTTTGCAGTTGGGGGCAGCCTTCCAGTCGACATGGGATTATGTAGAGGACTCCCATACAGCTCACGTACTGATACATCCCAGTTCTTCTCACTACCTGTAAGCAGGGTCAATCCAATGAAGGCCAAGAATTCATCTTTGGTGACCTTTTTCCATTCTTTTCCTCTAGCTGTTGCTACGCTCCGTCCTTCCAAGTGTGTGCACTTCATTACCTCTTGTATTATATAATCAGTGATAAAGAGCTCCCATGCATCTTTTGGTGAGACAGTGGTGCTAAGCCCTTGTGCAGGCCCTGACCGACTTCTGAGGATATTGTGGCTCTGTGTTCTGCCCTGGGTGGGAGGTAACTCGCTCCAGTAAGAGCCCTTCCGACTTATTCCGTTGGACATGATTTGGACACTTTCTTCTTCAGAGGAGACAGAAGAGGAGTCTTCTGAGTCAGATGACCCTGTTCAGTTGGATTTCCAGGTGGACGACTGCCACCTGGACAATAGTCTGGGTCCTCATCATCAGAAATGTCAGACTTGGAGTCCAACCCCATTACTGCCTCTCATGACACCTTGGATGAGGAAACTTAAGAGTAATGTTTTCAATAGATCAATATGTAGCTATATAAATAAATACACTCAAACACACACACACACACACACTACATATAGTAATGTTAGCTAACTTAGTTAGCTAACAGCTAGTTATAAAGTAGGCTAATTTGTTGATAAATAATAATAAAATACTCTTTCACACAACAATCATGAACGACACGCACACACACAATACATATAGTAATGTTAGCTATCTTAGTTAGCTAGTTATAAAGTAGACAAATTTATTGATAAATAATAATGACAACAGTCATGAAAGACACACACAACATTATATGAATATAATACTTACACGTATCAGCTCTTGCTGTGTAAAATAATCTTCTTGAGGGGTGAAATTTCTGATATAGTCTGTGTGGTCCACAGTTAAGTTATTCCTGACAGCCACAGTTGATAATAATCAAAGGTTCCCATTGGATTCCATAGAAAATGCATGCGGGTCATTTTTGACCCACTTATGGAAGCTTGGGGTAGTAATACAAAAACTACAATTTCTTTAAATGTATAAAAGGTAAGTTAAAAATGTAAATGGCATTATATCAAAAACATGTTTTTTGAGGAATACCTGGAGTGTGAAATGATAACAATTTTTCATTACGGAGATATTTCAAGAAAACAACCTCACCGGGTCATTTTTGACCCACTTGTGCATCTAAGGGTTAAATTATTTCATTTTAGTAAAGAGTTGGTTAAAACATTGGTCAACAAATCATTTAATTTCTTACAGTTATTGTCCTGATCAACCGTCATTGTCAAGCAGCAGCTTGAGGTCAAGATACTAAAAACCTTGTGAAAACACTGTAAACTGTACAGACAGGGATTGCCCTCCAGTGGCCAGTCATTCAGCCCTGCATAATGGGACTTTCATATGGCAGAGTAATTGATTACATAAGTTCTAACTATAGCAACAGTTGCAGATATGTATAGCAACTCTGGATAAAGCAGTCCAGGCTTGATGAACAATGATCAAATGAAACAAGAGACATTTTCAAATCCTTCCCAAATGAAATAGTTTGTTCTAAATGCTAAATGTTTAGACGCCTGTTACATGTGAGGCGAAACACACCTTCTCTCTTTTTCCCGTGTCTGGGTCAACTTCCTCTGAGGCACTTTCACATCTTCTGCTCGTTTTGCTTCCCCAAAGACAGTCCTCACTAGAGCATGCCAACAGGTCCATTCATTCCTGCCATTAAACCTGCACCTGTCTTTTGAACTCTGACATTTATAAACAAAAAGGCTGTATTGTCTCCTCTTCTCTTTTATACCGTTTCCACCTTTCTAGGCTGCAAAACAGACACTCAGGTAAAAACCTTGTTCTCTCTTACACCACTCCCCACACAGCCCTGTCCCAGGTTGCTCACTGCATCGTGGGAACCGTTTCCGTGGAGAGCGGTGCATTGTGGCACAGGAGCCGTCATCAGGGACAGCGGGATAAAACAGGGATTGTCCTTCGGCATGGACCCAATTCATCCGGCTTGGCACACAGCAGCATGTTCGTGTAAAAGTGTAACATCACCCGACTGGACCAGTTCCGAGTCAGGTCAGAGGCATCTGATTGTTCCTCTCTCGGGGGGAACCGACAGTACAGAGTGAAGGCCTTGTTATCCAACGTGACCTGCTCCATGTGCAGCGCAAGGGCCGAGACATTTAGCTGAGCCGTCTCAAGGAGGTGCTTATCTTATCTGTCTGTTTGTTTGTCTGTAAGTAAGCAGCATTACACAAAAAAGACCGCACAGTTTACCACAGACCTTAGTGGAAAGATGCGTTCTAGTTCAGGGAGAAACCATTTCAATTTGGTGCTAACCGAAGTAAATGGGCAGATCCAGCAATTTGGATCCATTTATTTTTCACTTTAAATTGTTCCAGACATTTTCATTTCCAGAGACTCATTCATGTTAGAAAATACAAATCAGGCGTAGTTCATTTAAATCTATGAGTTTGGAATTAAGGGCGGCTTGTTTGAATTTAAGGGGATCTCTAGAATTTTGCTCTCTAAATACTATATTACCATGAAACTTGGTAGAAGGAGGCAGCATTTTTCAGGGTTTTTCCAGAATCATTGGAGGTCACTGTGACCTTTGACCTTTGACCATGGAAATACATCAGTAAGTCTTTGAGTTCATGTGACATCTGCTTAAACTGTGGAGAAATATTGATGTGTTTTGCTGAAACGTCACAAGAAAATTTGCTCATTGTGCCTTTGACCACGAAATTCCAATGAGTTCATATTTGAGTCCGACTAAACTTTTCAGGCAAAGGTAAAGAAACTCTCTGAAGGTGTTCCTCAGATATTGTGTTCACAATGGTGGGACGGAACGACAAGCTGAAAACATAATGCTTCTAGCCACCGGCAGAACAAATGTTTTCAGAGAGATGCCTGAAGTGTTTTTTATATACTAAGAATTAAACTGCAGTCTCCACAGAATAAAGCATTTTATTACAGTTCAGTGCTGAATTTAAGTTTATGGAAGCAGGAATATTTTAGTGTCCTTTTTTTTAATTTACAGTGACCCTAGCTTTTCTCTGCACGTGATGGTGATGATAAGATTTATGGAAAATGACTTTGAACTTTACAACTGAGAGATCAGTTACTAAAGGTTGAAGCCCGGAAATGCAATGAGATCATTCTGAAACATAGCTGGATAAAACATACACATGACATGTTTAAACATTAGAAGAGATAAAAACAACTTTAATCCATAAATTACTATTTTTAAATTCTTTTAAATGTTTCCACAATATTTACATTTACATAAATGTTCCTCATGTTGATAAACTGATCTACGGCATTAATAAAAACTTGATCTAATTCATATGTTTTTTGTTTTAGTTTTCTTTGCACAATCCAAGTGTTTGAACCGACTGGTTTAACATCTGTGTGAAATACCTCAACCTTTGGCTGTGGTTAAACACTGGAACTACCTTTGTCCTTAGTTGATGGAGTGCACACTTGTTGGTGCGTGACGAGGTCAATGAGAGGTCGGGGCTCCCATTTTAAAGAAACCTGATCAATAACCTCTCTCTTGGACTTCGGGCCTCACTGCTCCCTGCAGGAGGAACGACCACGGGTGACCGGCTGCTCGAAGCCAGATGAATAACAACCATGTGGACGTTGTACTGTACGACGGTGCAGGGAGGTGCATGTACCTGCTTTGAAACCAGATCAATACTTTCTAATCCTGCTACATTTGCTTTTTAACACCGACTGAAGGAGTGTGCATTCGTCCTCAAGGAGCGAACACATTTCCATCTGTGATGCCATGACTCGTATCACGCTGCAGTGAAAGAAAGGGAGATGTCACCAAATGTCCAAACCCATCATAAGACAAAGTCCAAACCAATTCCGACACCATGAAATTTAACTCAGAAGCCTATTGTTCGTAGCTGTATGATAATTGGAGCTGGCCTGGCCGGCTGTTTATGTAACAGGGGCTTGTTTATTCATAGCGAGTTCAGTTTGTGCGAAAGCCCGTTTCGGATCTCAATGGCTCCATTATGAGGAGAGTGGCTAAAGCCTCTTTCAAACTTCAAACATAAGAAGCCTCCCTCTCAGTGCTCACTGGCTCGGTGATCGGCAAGAACTGAAATGTAATCACTGTGCACATGCAGCGATGTGCAGAGGGGTGAGAGAATCTGTGAAGCCTCTGTTATCTCGTCTCCCAATGTTACGCAAGGTTCTCCTCTGAGCGGGCCTGGGAAACACCTGAGATCGGCTTGTCCCCGACGGTAAACAGCTGAGGACGCGGCACATTTCCACTGACCTGTTAACAAGAGCTGCTTTCCATATGTTCCACTGCACGAAGCGGGAGAAAGGCTCACACACAGCTGGGTCATTGTTCTTTACAGTGGGTCTGGAGTGTGCAAAGCCTCATTAGGAGCGGATGGCCATAAGCCTCTTTGACTGTACTCTCTGCACCGGCAGACACTGAACCAGGTAGAGCGCATGCAGCAAGCACGAGCTGCACTGTAGAATAAGAAAATTACGAGTTCAAATCCCGGTTTAAGGGGAAAATAACAGCTCCGCAAGGACACGGCCTGAAAGCTGTATACAGTGTGAGCTTATGCGAACGGAGAGGTCAACACCTATAGACGTCATTCCCTGCAGTGAAAGCTGGTGGGGCATTGGCTCGCTGAGGGAGTTTGGAAATAGAACGAGTGCTCCTCTTCTACCTCAGCTCCTTGTACTGTACATCCCTCACTCCCATCCTGCTTCCCTGTGCACTGCTGGTTCCCAGTACAGTCCACCACACACCAAAACAGGGCATAATCCTCAAATACTGATCCGCTCAAAAAAATCTGTTTGATTTATTTTTGCACAGAACAAAAGGATAAAGCTTTGTAGTAGCAGATGTATTAACATCTTTCTCAGCATGGCTGGCAGAGGTGGGATGGATTTAACGAAGTACATTTACTTTAGGTTTTTTTCATATATCGGTACATAACATGAGTAGTTTCATTTTCTGGTACTTTTCACTTTTAATGCCCTGCAGATATCTGCAAATATCTGTACTTTCTAATCCACCATGTTCTGCTTTACATGTTCACATTGTTTTTTAATATTTTCAAATGTAATCATTGATGAGAGGGGAATCGATACACTGATCCAATCAGAGTGGGCTGGTCACATAAGTCACCTCCCCCTTCATTGATGACAAGTAAGCACCTACAACTTTAAAATTCCCAAGGTATATTTAAATGCAAGTACTTCCTTACTTTTACTCAAGTAGAAAACTTAACATGGTACTTCTATGTCTATGTATTTGTACTTTAACTTAAGTAGCCCTTGATGCCTGTTGTTTTAAAATCTAATTCTATGATATCGTTGTTTGTCGGATCTGGAGATGCAATAACAGCAGCCACTCATTGGCTGGCCTGTGTGAAGGCACTGTCTCCAGACGGCATCTTGATTACGCTGATCTCACCGTCATGCTGCCGGCGTCACATGGCAAACCGTATGCCAACCGCCGGGCGAGTGACACTGACACCCAGCACAGTTATCCCAGCATCTCACAAAGCCTCTGAGCTCGGCAGGGAGGGAACCTTGACCCGATGAGATTATTTATTACATTTTATTGAAATTTGCTTTTCAAACATCATTTGATCATTTACTAACTGAGGTGTTTTTAGTGTTTTGTCTTTGTATTAATTATTTACCAAACGTGAAACTTCCTCAAAGTCATTGTTTCAATTGCGATAAGCAATGCATTTGAATCCCAAAACTAAACCAAGAATAGTTTAAACTTATTAATTTTACAACTTGTTATTGCAAATGTATATAAAACAAATGCATAATTTTGAAAATGTGACATTTCTTGTGCACTCTAAACATTTCCAAACTCCTGTTCCCTTTTCTGTCTCCTCCTCCTTCATTTACGTCTGCACTTCTCTGACATCCACAAACACGTATGGGTAGAAACCACCTCCTGCAGCGTCTACACAGTGTCAGACTCCTGAGTAAGCAGTATTATGTGTTTGCTCTTCATGAGTCAGCTTGTGTTGAATCTTGTGTCAGTAAAAGTTGAGGAAGCAGCTGCTTCCTTGTGACGCCTGACACTTTTTATTTTCCACGGTGAGCTAGTAAACCTGATTGTCTTTTAGTGTGGTTGCAAAACTGAGCAATTCTTCCCAATTACAGGTGTGCCATATAGTAATTTACCAATAAACCACGCATCATATACTACATAGCTATTTGGAGGCCGTTGGGTCAACCTGGTGTTTCAATGACCTTTAATCGTCAGTCTGGTATTCACTCGTTTTCTTTTGCTATTTGCCTTGTTTTTAGTTTCATGTGATTCTTTCTTTCCTTCTTTCTCTCAGTCTTTCTACTGCTCAGACACCTACCACCTGTTGGTGTGTGATACATGTAATCAGATCGCTAGAAGAGGAGGGGCTGTTCAGTTTCACCCATTCAAGACAAATCTGAAAAAGAATGGGAGAATATCTGGTCTGGCCAGGGACTTGGTTTCACAGCCTGTTGTTCCAGGATAAACATATGAACTCTCAAGTTCAATGCTTCCTTTAGTCTCTATTGTTTGTGCTTCCTTTCCCCATTGATGATGATGACTTAACAATACCTGTCGTAGAAAATGATTAAAAAGCACATTTGATTGAGATAATGAGACAAATTTCTCTGCATTATATAGTGACTTTATATTGAAGTGGCAGGAGGTTATCATTAGCTTTATTTGCCTGTATCAAGACGCAGCTGTGTATCATGCTCACAATAACAATTCTACCATACTGATGTTTTGTCAGTGTCATGTTTACCATTGTTTACATCTGGATATGATGTGTTAGCATCAAACACAGGTACATTTGAGGACTTTCAGTAGAGTTAGAAGGTTTTGCAGCTACTTAATCATATATGTTTAAATGCAGTATACAGCAGTGAGGTCATTAATAGCAGAAAACAGGTTGGTGCTACTTGAGGGATTTAAAAGATTTGTGGTGAAATTACTGAGCCACAATAACAGTAAACGGATGATTTATATATATATATGATCATTATTGTTTCATAGCAAAGTGAACACATACTTAAGAACACTCCCATGACTGGTTATACACACACACACAAACACACACACACACAGTCACACACAACAGGCCTTGTTTGCTGACACACTGCAGGCAGGATGTACAACACTATTCACTCAGTCATGGCCAAAATTACTATTGATATCAATGACAATGTGAATTTCCATGCTGAGTCACCACATGAGAAATTGGAGGAACTGTCAAATCTCCACCAGGATTTTGACTCAGGCAAAGTAAATGCTCAATATGTACATTTTTCATTGAAATGGACCATTTAATTCAATGGATATAATTGAATTCAAACACTGAATAAAGCAGTTTCACTTTTAAAATCTGTGCTTCTCCAACACAAGATGTCTCGAGGGCCCCTCTCATACGAGGCTGATAGATGTTCAAGTTTAGTTTTAATTAGTTATTTCATGCTATTAAAATAAGATAAAACAGACTGACTCATGATTGGTCGATCCAAACCTCTGGAAAAACTTCCTGATGACATTTTATGATAACGTTTTGCCTTAAGCTTTGAAGAATGAGTAAATGCTTCCATATAATGAATGAATGGAGGAATGAATGAGCTAGGGTTAGGGTTACCCTAGCGTAACCCTAACCCTAATATGTAAAGGTTACATATCTTGGTTACATATATAAAGATCACTGACAACAGGCTGCAACATGATAATTGTTTTCCAGAAAGTCTCAGGAGATTAAAGTTGGAGAAAGAAACCAACCATGCACAGCTCTCCACTTCAAACATCTCACTGGTTACATAACTGGCTTTAATCAACATTTCCCTTGTAGAGCTAACATGGAGACGTTTGTGTTTGCATTTTCTATAAAGATACTTTACATATGAGTTTTTTTTGCAGCATTACACTGACAGAGGTAGACTGTGGGGAAACATTTCATCAAAAGAAATAAACCACTTGTTGTGCACTTTTATAAACCTGTCAACAGAAGATCTAAACAAGAACAAGTACCTGGAAAAGATTGTTATTGAACCGCATGTGACAGAGCACATTGCCTCATCTGTTTGCTTTAAACTGGTTCCCAACTGGCTGCCGGGTCAGAGTCTACTGGGGGAAGTAGATGCACTAGCCCTCATTTGGGTTGTTTGTGTTGTCTCAACGTGACCATGTGTTGGATGCTGAGGAACAATCAAACCACCGGGGTAAGGGTGAGGTTGATGGTGTGGAGACAATACAGAGGCTGTCCGCTGTAGGCCCCACACCACATAAAGACCTGTTTATTCCCCCCCTTTGGCTGGCCTTGCAGAGTGGACAGACAGTGGACTCAGTATTTCCCTCTCCTCTGTTGAGCAGTGGGGACTCTCCTCCAGTCTCGGCCAAGGCAAAGCAATTTAAGGGGAGCTGTTGTTTTCGGAGAGGCACTGTGGGAAAGTCATTAAAGTGTAAAGCATCGTTTCGCAAAAGGACTCATGGAAGAGGCCTCCACTCAGGCGGAGGATGGTAATGAGCACTGACACAGGCCGGCCACCCCCGTAGTGTGGTGCTCAGATCGCCGCTGCCATGGCAAACTGGTTGTCGGCTTAAAAAAACGGCCTGTTGGACGTACAGGGAGAAGAGCTTCCTCTCTCCCACAGGTGGCCCGTGTCTACAAGCAAACTACTCAATCAGGTCTTTTCTCTCTGCAGGAAATGGACTTTAACTCACTTTGATGGCCGCTGGTGTTCAGTCATGGGTTGTAAACATCTTCATTATTTATGCAAAGGAGACTTGGTGAAAACCTGACATGCAACACATGGCTCTTAGGGATGTCATTCCTCCACTGTCTCCTCTGACTGATCATATCATTATTATTCCATGCGCTGTATATTTAAGTGGTGAACTGCACAGTGCACAGGTGAGTACAAACTACCTATCATTCTTTGTCCCCTGACATGAGCCACACGGCAAGCTTATTATCATGGCATTACAAACCCACAAAAGACAGACATAACAGCAGCCTGGGTTAAAGGTACAATAAGTGGCAATCTGCGCTGCATTGTAATGACTGAAGATTGCCTCTCTTGCAAAAACACATCATGGGAGTTCCCTTTATGTGAGTGACCGAGACAAGTTATAAAGCAATCTGTAAGTTATTGGCTTGCAAATTCATCAATGATCAGCAGTGCCCACATCGGTAAGATCATGGGAAACACAGAAACAGCTGACTTCGCTGCAATGTTGGATTACAGAGCGTGTCAACCTCCCACAAATGTGGAGCACAGAAACCAGTCTGAGGCAGCCTGCTGTGGAGAAGTGCTTCTCATCTATTGTCACAGAGCTTTCTCTGAGTCGGGAGGGCCTCTGCTGGAATTCAGTGGTACCACACATTGTTTACCAAGCCATATGCACCCCAGGACATCCCAATACAGTATTCATTTTGTTTTGTAAGCAAAGCCTGAGCTTATCTGCTGTCTCATCGAACATAATCTTTAAAAACACTGACTGTACATAATGTCCTGGTGTGACACCAGGGCCACACATGGTTCACAGTGAATATTAAATCCCTGAAATCAAGTTCTCTGGAGAGGGTTCACCAGACGCTTCCTGTCAAAACAAAATGTTTGCTTGCTGGACTTAAATATTTGACCAGTAGTCATCCTTAAATATTAGCACACCAGCGTTCTATTTCGGGCCCATGTATTGATTAGTGGGCATGTGCTTGTGGGGCCACATGCAACAGGATAATACTCCCCGAGCAGGTCAACATACACTCAGTCGAGGTGGAGAGAAACAAGTGTGACTGTAAACACTGTGAGCTTCGCAGAGTCACTGAAGCAACCGAAGGCCACATCGATCGGCTTGGTTAATGGCTGGATATGGGAAAGAGGGATTGATTTGACCGCCACTGATTTGAAGCCATTCAAACTATGCTGGGCCCCGGTCGTCACACTGTTGCAAAGTTCCCCCAGTTTACATTTTCCCGGAACTGCACTGGGATTCTCTCTCCGTGCACGACTGTGTATGTTTCCTCCTCACATGGGTGCACATATGGACTTGTGAAAGGCAAGGTTATGCAACAGCTCCGGCCACTTGAATAAAACTGCCATTTACTGTTGGTGAATGGAGGAGTTGAGAATGGCGAGGCTCCCATTGTCGGCGCTCATTGGTATGCAGAGTGTAATGGAATTGCAACCAGGACCCTCGATGAAATCCGATGTATCTTCTCCCCTGATCAGTGAGGAGACAGAGAGAGAAACATCTCAGCGATCACAGGTCCCACCCATGCATGGCATTCGTAGAACTTAAACACCGCCATCAACCCTTTGGACGACGCCAACTTTGATATGTTTCCTGATAAAGAAATATCGCATATCCAATCTTATGCAAACGCTTCACTTGCAGGGCTTTCAGATCGGGGACTGAAGAATTTTCACCGTGGCGCAACAACCAGAGGTGATCAGCAAGCAAAGGTTGTTCTCCTGTGCTAGATATGTCAGGGCTTTAACTCTGAAAAAAACATCTGCAACCTTCTTGTTAACCTGGAGAAACAGTGTTTGAATGGGAATCTGACTCCTATTGTTATCTGGACCATCAGTGCACCCAGATAACCAATGGCCTGGTTCATTTCACTCTAAACCCAATGATTCACCCCCAGTTCAGTAAATCCTCCTCCTTCCCCTCCTTCCCAGTCTGTCTTTGTGAGCGGAGGGAAGTGGGTTAGGGTTATATAACCAGTGGCCGCTCTCATAGATCCTCAGCAGCTCGTCTTCCCCTAATCTTTTCAGCTTGATTATACCCTCCATCCCCCTCCTCCTCTGCCGACTCATTCAACTGAGAGCGTTTCTCACACACAAGCACATCCAGCACAGGAGCACACGAGCCCAGCGTCAAGATCCGCCATGCACCGGTTTGGAGCGGATGGAATGTTTGCAAGTGTGTGTGTTTGTGTACATAGCTGCAGCAGTGATTCGTTAGTGTGTGTGCGGCATCTTGACATTGCTGCACACTGCATTCGATGGTTAGCCGTGCACGTTACGCCTGAAATTTCCAGACCATTCCAGTTGATCACGGCACGTCTCAGCATCGGGAGCAATCAGTCTCAGTGGGTGCTGCAGCCCGGTAATCTGTGCGAACGACGTGAGAGAGTGCAAAGTAACAATCTGCTCAAAGATGTCAACAAAAGGAGACGGTGCTCTGATACTATCTGCCTTGTCAGTGGCTGTGTAACACAGGGTGATGCTGCGAAGGGTAGACTGCTGATACTGGTGTCTATATAGGTGTTCCTGCAATTCCTCAATATGGATGCAAAAGAGTGTCAGCATTTGCCGCCGCTTGTTTACACTGTGTCTGAGCCTCTTTGAGTGGTTTTCTTGTTGTCTGCTGCACAACCTTCTGCTGTCACAGGGTAGATTTGATTGGTGTCGGGGAAAAGAAAAAACCCAAATCAGGTCAAAGGATGAGACAGTTTTGCTGAAAGCGTTTATCGTTACACACCATCTGGTATGAAGCGGTCACATCACCAGGAATTTGGATTCAAGCCACGTGCATGTTCAGATACTCTGCAGACACACCTGACGTCCAGGGCTACGAACTAAATGCTGTCGGCCCCGTTTTAGTTGGAAAACTGGGGTTGCGTTTCAGTGTGGACGTGCAGAAACAGAGATTGTGAGGAAACAATGATGTTGATTCGTCAGCCTCTGAATTACATGAGCCCCTTCCGGAAGAAATCAACCGCCATTAACCTTGGCTACCTGTAGAACGCAACATAGATAATCCATTATAATTTTTGCTGATGCTGTTGTTTGTGTTAACAGCTGTTTTGCAGTAAAAGTCTGCATTCGACAACAATACAACGACTAAGTAGAAAACAAGCAATACACAATATACAATTCCTGTTTCCGGCAGCCTTAAACAGCAAGTGCATTCCTAATGTACGTGACTGGTCAAGCGTTTTCAGGCGTGTTAGTATGGACGAGGATTTAAAGAGGTTTTTTCCCTGTTAATGGAGGGGGGGGGTTGAGGGTCATGGACAGACTATGTCGAAACCTAAGCCCTATGAGACAAATTTGCGCCAACGGTAACGGAAAGGCCATGAGGAGTTGTTTTTTTTAACACTTACAGTGCTCATAAAAATAGATTTTAAAGCTGCGTAAGGACTCGTAGAGAGACACAGGTTCAAAGGACCAGAGCTTGATTTCCATTTGTCCTTTATTTTGTCACCAGTAAGCGGAATTGCAGCGGTAAACCATGACACGTCTCGTTTTACCTTTGCTCACCGAAGAGCATAAACCTGGAAATATTCTCCTTGGGTTTGCAGCTTACCTACGAGCCTGCTCACCTCCGTCAGGCAGTAAATATCGCAGCCTCCAGCTGGCTAAACGTTTAATGTGTTTTATGACCCTCTTCACACAAGGCCAACAGGCAGAAGAGAGAGGAAGATGGCATGTTTGACTGCAGCCCCATGGGAAATGTATCATGGACCTGGAAGCAGTTGCAGTATGGTTTTTGTGTTGTTTCCCCACAATACTAACTGTTCTGGTACAGGCTTGATCACAGATAATCCCATTATATGCTGCAGATATATGACAGCGTCAGTGTTTTGGCTGAGTCTCTTCTCTTATCCTTATTCAGCAACAATGACAACCCTCCATCTGCTGCGTCAGACTCTTACTGATGGTTTTTTAAACTTTGATTACTGAAAACCTGTGAAACAATCCATCAGGAAACAGGTCAGACACAATCTTGTTGTTTTTTTGTATAATAATACCAATAATGTTAAATCTTGCAGCGA
The DNA here is from genome assembly GCA_038501795.1 of Pseudopleuronectes americanus. Lineage (NCBI taxonomy): Eukaryota > Metazoa > Chordata > Actinopteri > Pleuronectiformes > Pleuronectidae > Pseudopleuronectes > Pseudopleuronectes americanus. Next base: position 13,116,004 of record CM076730.1, on the reverse strand, counting down.
CTCTTGTTTTTATAGCGTCAACCAAAATTTGGTGGATGTAAAACTCATAGTGTGAAACCAAACTTAATCTTTTATGAAGAATTAAACCGTTTTTGTTGCCTCCCCAATAGAAAAACCAAGTTCCTGAGTCCATTTTGTCATCTGTGAGCTGTCTCAGAAAGTAGGACACCCCGGATCTGTGCCTTCATCATTTCACGAGCACAGCGGACACACAAGGGGGAGCTTCATGAGCACTGTGCACAGAGAATGATTATCTCATAACATGGATGCAATTAGCAACATGAGCTGAGCTTGCCAAACACAACTGAGTGTCATGTTTTCACCCGGTGATAAGAAATCTCTCAGATGTAGGCTATTAACCCTTCTATCCTGCAGACTTCTCAAGATAAAGCTTTGTGACAGGAGCCGACAACGCCAAATATGGTTCTAATTCACGCCAACAATTTTCTATGCAGTTGCAATGTCATCAGAGGCACTTGAGTATAATCTACTTCATCATGCGTTCCCTGACAGGCTGAAAAATAGCCAAGAGAGAACTTGTTATGATCGACTGACATCTACTGGTTTGCTGTAAAAGGACACATTATGTAACTTTATTTTAAGGTCATACATGAGGCTCTAGGGCCCTCCAGTGGCAGTAGCTTTAAACTTAAGCAGAACCAGAGCACAGGGCCAGATGGGGCTCATTCCCAACGCATGGCCATCTTGATAAGATGGAACAATATTTTCTGTTCTTCACCCTGGCCTTTAAAAACAGTTCAGCACACAGTTTAACCGGAGAGCCCCTGTAAATGGGGCTGAAGCAATAGTTCTTTCCCACCTCCCATCTCTCCCCCGTTTTTCTCAGCTCATCCTGTCCAGTCAAGGCAGATGTCCGCCTGCACCACGTTTGGTCCTCAAGGGAACTTTTGGATTATCTTTATGATATTGTTCGGTCGCAATATAGACAGCCTTGAGATACTGAATGTTGTGATTTGGCTCAATACAATTGAATTTTATTTTATTTAAGCTTCTTTTGTGTTTTAGATCATTTGAACTTACATTATTTGCATCATTATGTCGGTTCGAAGGAGTTTTTCAACATGTGTCCACGCTGGTATGGCATTGAAGGATATTAGACTTTAATGCCATACCAGCGTATGGCATTAAAGTGGCATCAAATGGATAAACAATTGTTTATCCATCATCTCTCTGACATGTGGGATATCATTGACTATGTCATTTTCCTGCAAACTACTTCATAGACCAAAGAAATGGATCTAAAGACTATTATAACCTAGGAAAACCCAACAAGATCACACTGAACCTGCTTGATATTATAATATGCTAAAATCCAGTCAGACATTTTTTATTCATTTCACTTCATGTTGACACAAAACACAATGTAGCAAAGTACATGGTGTCATGCCACACATACATAATATGAAAGGTTCACGTTGTACTGTAAGAGCTTCTTCATTTCTTTATGTCTAGATATTCTGAAGGATTCACATTTGGATTGGATACTTTCAAAATCAAGAAAAATTATATTTTCCACATAAAAATACATTTTTTCTAATTTTTGTATTAAGTGCTACACAAGCTTCAACACACAAAAAACACACAAATAGTTCACAACAGGCTGTTTGCAATTTCCATAATTCAGTTCTCTGAACATGCAAATATTAAGCTCAGCCCTCTGGTTTGGCTTTGACAGAGCAACGGCTCCTTCTTATGGAACCTTGTCACAAGAAATGGAGGACAACATTTTATGCTCAGGTCAGTGGCTGTCTGTCCAAATAGATATTTCTGAGTTGGAACACCTAGGAGCCATTTGCATGCATTTATTACATCCACAAAAACAAGCTGTTGAGGCTTTTCCACACAACATGGAATAGAAATCCAGAGCCAAATAAAGGCTTTTCTGAAGAAAACTGCTATTGTGCATTTTATTTAGCCCTCATTGGTTTGATCCTGATGTGTCAGTCTAAGGCAACTTTCCTTTCATAGGAAATCAGGGTTTGAATGTTTTTTTTTAAATATCAGTCAGGTTCATAACTGACGAAGACATCACAGTGATGGGGAACAAATACTTTTTATGCAAGCTGAATATTCAAACTCGCTCTTGGGTTTACCATATATGCTCTCTATACTAGGTCCAGTGGAAGTAAATGTTACACGTGGGAAAATGAAAATTAACATCTTCTAATTTGGGCTAAAATGTCACATTATGATCTTTTTGTGTACAATCACACTGTAAATTCACTTACTTAATAACTATATCATTCACATGAGACATTACGTAAACCTATTCCACATGGCTCAAGATCCAAACTGCATTACACTGTATCGAAATCACTGAAAAACTGATGATGATATCAAACAATATCAATTGAATTTTCATCAATAGCATCAAAACAAAACAAAACAATTATCTTGTCAAAGGGGGAAAAGGCAAAGGTACAAGACTGTGTACATAATTATTTTAAAGAGTAAAATACACAACACACGTCCCATAAACCAAAATCCTGGTTAATCTGTGGCAAACATAATGTAACGCAGAACCATCCAATCATAGCCGACAAGATTCTTGCAGCTGTGATAAGCATTTCCCTGGTAACAGTGGGCTCCATTAATTACAGACATCCCTATTTTACCGAAGGATTGTGGGTTGCCATATTTTTCTTACACCATACGTCATATCACACAGACTTGTGGCTCCTACACATACCATTGTTTCACAATCTCCTAGCTTGTGGTATGTCTACCTTGAATAGGTAAAGTATTATGGCTGATGATGAAATTCTCTTTTCAGAAAATCAATGGGATTTAGATTTTTTTTTCAGGAGAGCCTCTCGAACATTTGAGGTTTCCACTAGTAAAAGTATTGTTTCAGACACAACTGTTCATAATGCCCCACGTTAAAAAACAGAAACAAAGACTTGGAGGAAAACAGCACAGGAGAGGTAGGAATTTAAATTCCAAAACCTCTGTTTCACAAACACTTGGGTGTTAATCAACTTTGCATGCTAATCACCAGTGGGCTGCACAGCAAGAGAAATCAAAAGCATACTTTCAAGAAGTTGTCACAATCAGAAATATGGCACGACGTAAACTAGAAGACACAATCTCACTCAGTGAGCCAACGACGCAGAAGGATATTTACACTGCCAGCCCTCTGCTCTTGGAACAGTGTCTTCCCTGCTAGGCGACCACTTCTTCACGCGGCAGGTTGAGCTTCACCTCCCCTCCCGGCACTGTGGAGGCCGAGTAGACTGCAGTGGCGGAAGTAGAAGAAGGTCCATTGGCCTCCATGGTGAAGACCTTGCAGAAGCCTGGTGGGGCTGCATCGGGAGGCTCCCTCTCTGGGCTGGACGCCCGGGATGACCCCGGGGACGATTCGGGGCTGAGCTGCACAGCTGTAGTGTCTTGCAGCGTGTGCTCGCTGGTCTCAATTTCAAATGCTGCCCCGCCAGTCAGCCCGCCGTGGCCCATCAGTCCGGTGCCTCTGCCTCCCACCTTTGAACTCCGCGAGCTGTGGGGAGGTGGGAGGCGGCTGCAGACGCAACAGGCCCCGAAAAAGGAGAAGGCCACCAGCAGTAGGATAGGTCCGATGATGATCGGGGGATTGGCAGAAGGCACCAGTGTGCTGAAGGCAAACGCTCCCACCAGAGTGATGTTGAGTCCAGCCAGCATGATGCATAGGCCACAGGCACAGCAGAGAGCCGGAGAGGGAAGGCCATGAGGGCGAGACTTCCTCCTCTTCTTCTTCTGGGACTCCTTTTTAGGTACAGGCGTGCCGTTGGTTCTATCGGTGATGACCATGATTTCTCCCCCGCTCTCTGTTTCTTTCCCTCTTCCTCTGTGTTACTCTATCTCCCAGGGTTTCAGTCCGAACTCTTCCCCATGGCGACGTCTAAATTAACTCCTAATCGTTTTCTGTAAATGACAGCACATGATCAACTAGAGCTGTTTCTTTTATTAGGTGCAAACAGATACGCCCATCGCTGTTGTTCTCAGTATCAGTGGAGCACTACCTGATGAGCATTGTGGGCGGTGAAGTGTTTATGTGACCATCAATATGATCTGAACATTCATCACTGTGCCATGTTACTCTTAATCTGGAGAGGTTGGAGTGGACATATGACAAATAACCGATACTTTACATGTGATAATAGCATACTGTATACTAATGTGAAATCATATCTCACTCTATATACTGTATATATATATTCACACATCATTTTTATATTCCTATCATATTTTAACTATACACATAGTTATACATTCATATATTTTACATTCGTGTCTCATTATACAAATGCACAAAGACAGCATTAATCCTTGTGCAATCATCCTGTGCCACTTCACTTTGCTCAAGTACTTTTCTCTACCCATAATATTATGTCTGAATGGAGGATGTTGTTCATAAAAAACACACACTGTGTTTTTCTTGTTTTTCTTTATTTCATTGCCAATGTTTATAACATTTTATACTTTCAAATGCTCACTTATCCACCTCGTCTTGACTATCTGCTGCTGTAACAAGCTCATTGTGTGACCGAGCTATATCTTCCCTTAACTTATCTTATCTTATCTTATCTAATTCAGTTGTAGAAAACACTACAGTTGGCCTCTATATTCTGGTGACACCTGAAACCTGCCTCACGTGATCTGATGAAACATATAAAAGCTTCTGTGTTGACATTATTTACTGGTGCTTACATGTACACCTGAAAAGTAAAGAGCGCCCATTGTGACTGTGGCAGAGGAAGAATACAAAAGGAAAGTAAAGATGGAAATAATTGAACAACAGGTTAGAGACATGTTCGGAACATCACTGGTCACATCTAATCATGATAGCTAAGCCTCAGTACTAATAAGAAAAAACTAATTTTACTGTAAATATATGTGCAATACCGCTGCAGCTGCTTCAATGTCAGCTATAGGCCACTGGGGAATCATTATTTATCTGTACTATTATTATTATTGTGATATGCAATCACATCTGCATTTTCAGTGCAGCTCATTCAAGTGGAAATGAAGAGAAAAGATGAGGAGGTAAAATAGGATTTTTCTGTAACTGTATAAATCTGTGACCCTGGTACGAATGATAACACATTTAATGGCTCTCTGCACTGACGTGTTGCATTCATGTAAAAAATCTAAAGCATCTTACCCTGTGCGTCGACACGCTGAAGGTCTTCTCATCGCCTAATTTTTCATCCTGACGCTTTCGTGGCTTCACGCTCCTGGGGGCACAAGTCATGACGTGACAATCACACGGCGGCGATGGGACCTGCGGGGGAAGGTGGGAGAAAAAACAACAATAATCCGAGCGGAGGCTGAAGATCACTCAGGTGATTTCTTCCGAGTTGACACCGCTCAGACGCGACATAACCAGGCTGTGCCGCTGCTGCCGCTGTGGAGCGAGACGCAGCACGCAGCACCTGACAGGTCATCATCCTGCTGCGGACCTACGTGGAGGGGGGGAGCCGCTCATGAAGCCTGCAGCCCGGGAGGAGCGACTGTCCGCCGGCCGGAGAGTGGAGACAGCACGTCCAGTTTATTCCGACCTCCATCAGCCACGTAGATCATCTGGATGTGACTCTTCTACTGCCTCCTCCTCCTCACTGATCCATAGTGTAACCACTGTCTACAACCTGCTGTGCGTATGTGTGTGTGTGTGTGCGCGCGCGCGCGCATGTTATGAGGGCCGTTATCGGTTCAATAGCATCGTTGTGAGGACATTTTGACGTTGTGAGGACATATTGGCTGGTCCCCACAACGCTGGTTTGAGGGTTAGGGTTAGAATTTGGTATAGGGTTAGGGTTAGGGGCTATGGAATGCATTATGTCAATGATTGTCCTCACAAGCTAAAGAGAGTTGTGTGTGTGTGGGTAGGTTAAAGTTAAGTTTAGTTGAGGGTAGGTTTAGGTCATGTTTTAGATTATGTTAAGGTTAGCTTGAAGTTAAGGTTAATGTTAGGTTAAGATTCGCTTTAAGTTTGAATTCCAAATATATGGAAGTCAATGCAAAGTCCTAATAAAGAGAACAACCTGTGTGTTTGTGGATTTTTGTGAACTGACCCTTTAAACGTCAGTAAACAGGCTCTTAAAGTTCTTGCGCTCCTTTTGAAAAGTGCATGCTGGGAAAGGTTCATGGTGGAATGCTTGAAATAATAAAATGGCTTATTCTCTCTTGTTCTCACTTTGGCTTTGATTCAGGTAATCTTCATAGAAATATTATGTATAGGCCTATTAATCTGCGTCTTATTATGTCAACCCATGCTGGCTGGTGTTCAGTTAATCATTAATTATGTGTCCCTCCAGTATTTAACGCCATGCAGGCATAGATGGGTTGTGGTGGGACATTGTGATTTAAGGCCTGACAATCAAACTGATTGTTGTCATCAAGACACCACAGACTCATCGTGCTCCTGATGCTGAGGCCCATCGCCATTATTCAGCCTCACAGTGCTTCACTCTTTTTTGTCGGAGCCCAACGTTGTTCCCAGTGCAGCAGCCATTCTGCCTGTGCTCTCCTGAATATCAATGCATTATGTTTCACTGCAGGGGTGCAGCTCTCTGTGTACGTGCAACAGACGTATGCTATTAGTGTATGTGTGTGTGTGGTTGTGTGTGTGTGTGTGTGTGTGTGTGTGTGTGTGTGTCTGTGTCTGTGTGTGTGTGTGTATACACACATTAGTTTTCCCCCATTTGTTTTGCTCATGTCAAGTACAAGCCAGGGAACTTGAGCCAAATTGTGTACGAGTCTCATCATCACATAACGACCATAATAATTTTATAATTGGGGGCTGAGAACATTGTGTGATGATGAGATGAGCTGCAAGCAAGTGGGACTAATTTGCTTCCCTGAGTCTCAGGAGTGATGGAAATGCTTCACCAACTGTCACCTTTTACTCTTTAATATGTTTTTCAAAACACGTCAGGACAACACCATGAAGGGATCTTAACAAACAGGACAGTTGATGCATCAATTCTATGGAAAAATATGAATCCAAAATATTTGCTCAACATTTCTTTTATAAGAAATGAAGAAGATAAACAGGGAAGCAGAATAATAAAAGTCAGTGAGATCATGTGAGGACATCACGGCAGGTCTTGTTCAGAGGGGGATTGTTTCTGTTTCCGCCGAGACAAGATGTCCGGCATCTCTGTAGACGTCCTGCAACAGAAAACACAAATGTAATGTCTCTTCCTTTCATTTGAAACAACTTTTATTAACCTATTCCCCAAAAACAAAACAAAATTAATGGTGTGGGTTAAAAACAACTTAATTCTGCATCAGTTATTTAACAGAGCAATAAAAAGACTTAGACGGACCGACTTGAACTATCATATGAATGCAGTCTCTGAATAGTTTGGATAGTGTGGAAGTCAGGCTTTAATGGCTAAAAGACTGCATATAAAGAAGTACGACGGAGAAAAATCAAAGTCTTTTCCTGCCACACAACACTCTGACTAATGCTGATCTGATGAAAAATCACTTTTTGATCAACAACAAATGCCTAGCTGATTGTTAGTGAGAATCTGATGCAGTATGTAAATTATGAATAAAACTGGGCCCAGTGTTGACCCCTGGGGGATCCCTAGCAGCATTAAGATGTTAAATTTCCTCTAAGCAAACCTACACTAAACCTGCCAGAGAGGCAGGACTTTTATCTATAAAATCTTCATGCTGACCTATTCTTTGAGCTCGGTACACAGAGATGGGACGTGAGCCCTCTGGTGTTGGAGTTATCTGTACTGTTCCACCGTCCATCTCCACATCCTGCTCATCTAAACCTTTTTGGTTCTGTATACGTGTCTGTATGTAAATCACTAATCCACAACTGCACATGAGAATGATTCAACAGAGAAAGACGAGGTTGGTTTCATCTCATACCCCTCTTCTGGGCTGGTCTCGGCCATTGGTCCGCCCTCCACAAAGGTTCCCATACGACTCTTACAGCGTTCCAGATTTAGTTGACTCTGAGTCACTGCAAGACAAAAAGGGAACTCGTTGGCAGCAGAATTCCACAAAAACTGCTCAAAAGAAGCTTGGTGGAAGGATGCGACGGGAAAAATCCCTTTCATTTTAATGTGTTGATCGCGCCAAAGGTGCAGATCCAGACTTAATTGTATGGATTTGGTTGCAACGCTGCCTACCCCTGAACCTCCAAAAAGCATTTGTGGACTCAAACACTTCACCCACACCTCCATCGGCATAGTGGAGGGCAGATAATGAGTGAATTTTTCTTTTTCGGTGAACTACCCCTTTAAGATTTTGAAATAGGGCCCTTGCTGGATATATGAGCTCTACTGAGTGCCATTCAAGTTTATTGTTGTTTTGCTTGTCTGCAATATTACGCGAAAATCATTGGATGGATTTCCACGAACCTGGACGGCACATGAGCCAAGAAACAAACACGATTGGAATCCAATAATTCTTCAACCCTTTCTCCAACATTGTGAGTTTTTTTACTTCACACCAACCAGGGACAAAATACATGAATCTTGATTTAATAAATATCATTCTTCTGCTGTGGAGATTATGTTTTCACGAGCTGAAGATCTTTGTTGGTTTAGGTTGAATTAAGGGACTGTTTGGCCTTAGCAGAGGGGAGCGCTCTGTTTTTCCTTTTCATTAGAGCCTAAGCATGAAAGTCCTATGGCTGGCAGGTCAGATTTGTATTACATTGCTTTGCTGTATGATGCTAATACACAGAATGCTGGTCCTTGAATTCCTGATGGGAATTTCGTACAAAATGTTCACCAGCACAGAGGCTTGTCTGCTTCTTTGCTTGGTCTCGTAATGTCTCCTATCTGGATCAAGAAAATTATTAGAAGACGAAATGTCTTTACTGTTCAACTTCCCCCCATGAATTGAGAGTTGCCTGAACATGGCTCTCACTGTTGTTACCTATCAGCTCTCTCGTGTACAGACCAGTGCTGGATTTGAATATTAACCCATATCGGACACGGACTTGATGGCTCAGTATCAAGCATTTGAACACTATCCCTTTAGATGTTATGTGATAGCTGTGTCGATCAGTGGCTTTTCGGTTCAGATGGCTCAAACACTCACCTTCTCGTCTGAGCGTTTCTATTGGTTGTTCCGGAGCAGGATTGGCAGCCGTGGGATGAACTCTGAAGTTTCCTGAGAATAAAAGAGAATGCTCTGAACCTAAATAGTTTCTTGGATATGACAAATGTAATTCTGTAATTTGTGCCGTGAACAAATTGAGGCAATCATAGCTTGTGTAATGAAACCAGTAACGAATATAAATATGAAAACTTACCAAAGGATGGGAGAATATTGTTGAGGTTCAGCCAGGCTTTTACGAAGGGATATATCGATATGAGCAGGCCTGGAAAGCAGACGCCATTTAATAAAGTATCCCTGATTATAGTGCTCTCATCATGCTTAGTAACAGAATGATTGCTGTATTCGAATGAGGATTTCACATTGACATTGTCTTTGTTCCAGAGAAATAATAATGAATCATAATTGATTTGGTAATGTGCTTTTTACTAGACTGTGACCAGGGATGGAATACAATATTTTGTTCTGCAGGCTGAGCAAAATAAAAGAATATCAAATTCCCACTGCCATATCATAGCATAAATCTAATCACGTGTAAATTGTTAATTATGGAAATTTAATATGTGAAATTTTAAGACCTGTGAGCCATACCTGGGGTTTACAAAAAAACTCTTTCAACCTGCTCCAATTAATCCACAGATATTGATTTCCCCTAAAAGCCAGAAGAGCTGTCATTAAACCCTGGCAGGCCCTGAGGGTGGCTGTGTTGCATGTCTGTGTCTAAAACGTCATGAAAGTGCAGAGTGCGGAGTGAAAAGAATCTGCCAGGAACACTCTGTTCATGCTCATTAGTCAGCCCATGTGTTGGAGGAGGCATTATGGCGCATGAGCCCCAAAACACATAATTAGATGCTACTTAGCTGCACAAGTGCTGCCACGGACAACATCTCCGCCGAGCTGCCGGACAAAGCCATAATTGGCCCAATTCTTACGCTCATTACAAAAATAAATGAATTATTGAGCGCTGATCGAATCATCGGTGAGAGTGTGTTTCACATTAACTATGCATGTTGATGTTGTCTCGGATCAAAAGCCTCGTCTTTTACTCTCTCTCTCTCTCTCCAGGACGAGTGTGTGAGAACATCTTCAGTTTTCTGTCGTAACATATCTCATTGATCCTGGAGCTTAATGCACAAATATCTAAGTTATCGTGGAATCAACCAACTTTTTACTTCAAATATACAGTTTAAAGCCAAATATGTACAAAAGACATTAAGATGTAACCTCTTCTTCTATGAGGAACTGAGGGGGCAAATTTGATGAAGACACAATTTGGAAACAAGCATTGTTATTGCACCAAATCAGGAAATAGTTCCTATTTGTATTTGTTTTATGGTCTGTGCATTAAAATGCATTGTATTTAACCACAGTTCACAGCTGGGGTCTCGGCAAACAAAACCAATCATAGTTCTATAGAAGCTTCCTGAAACCAGTCATCGATCCAAAATCCTTAATATAAGCAAGTATCAAGAAAGACGGGAAAAATCGTGAATTATGAAGGGGATAAGACAATTCTAAACATGTTTTCTAAGCTGCAGAGAGGATGTGAGGTCTCCAGAAGTCCAGACCTTCAGTTAATAATAATTAGAATTATGGCAGAAAAATGGGATTAAAACCTATAATTTAAATTCAGTCTTTTAAATGCATTTTCCATTCTCAAGAGTCTCAAACACCTACTCACCGAGGCCCCCTGCTCCCAGGAAGATGCCTCCCACAGCATCGGCATCACACTCCCTGGAAACCCCAATGATGATGCAGCCTGCCACAATGCCGAGCAGGCCTGAGCCCACCCGTAGCCCATGGTACTGCCCAACGCTAACGGGGTTCATTCAGCAGGCAGAGGCCCCCAAATCTGTCACACACACACACACACACACGAACACACGAACACACACACAGTCCTTACTCTGCACTCTGCCTCAACTTGGGGCCCCTCACCGCCACTGACAAACTCTCCTGTGATGTGCATGAGCCGTCACTGACAGAGAAACTTTCTCTGGCTGAGCTTCAGCCTCTACTCTCTGCTGCTCGAGACGTCTCATTCATCTTTAAAGATGGAGCTCTGGTTTCCACTGCCACTGATAATTAGAAAAGCTCAGGGGCCCGGACTCTAATGACAGCGATACGTGTGCTACAAATCTGATCACAGCTTTCTCTCTACCAGCACTGGCATCCAGCATCAGTGCGTGCCCCAAAGAATCCTAGCAGGACGAACAGTTCTTTGAATGTCCAGCGGGTCGAAAGTGAGACAATGACATGGAGGGGAGGGAGAGGAAGACAGACAGAGTCGGGGTATGTGCTACTTGTGTGATTTGTCTGTGAGCTTGAAGGGAATGTATAATGAAAGGTTCAGAGAGTCCTCTACGGTGGGGGCCCGAGGCCATCCGTAAAGGCCTGCAGTTGCCATAGGAATAGCATATCCATGGCAACAAGGGGAAAAAGTGGCAGGATTAATACCGGTGAAAAGGATAACAAATGAACTTACTGCATGGAGGAGAAACACTGACATATGTTCTGTTCAACTGTGAACTCCCTTCTTCTTTCTCTAGAGGCACATGTCTCAATCTATTATTTATAAGTGCTGGTAATGAGGGGCGTGTGTGTTTGTGTATGTGTCACATACAGTATGCAGCTGACTTCTATTGACTTATAGCCTTTGTGGCTTGCGAAACAAAGTTAACACACATGCCACAGGTTTTATATTTATATTTATAATCTATCTATCTATCATATTTGTATGTGTGTCGAAAGGTTGAATTGGCAGGTTGCGGAAACTCTTCTGTAGATAGATAGATAGATAGATAGATAGATAGATAGATAGATAGATAGATAGATAGATAGATAGATAGATAGATAGATAGATAGATAGAGAGATAGATAGATAGATAGAGAGATAGATGGATGGATGGATGGATGGAATTGCTTTAATAGCTGAAGCTATTAGACTAAGCAGATTTTATTGCATTGTGTATTTTTAACACAAATTTAAAACAGTGAGAAAATTAAAACATCAAATATAAAACACATTAAAGATAGATATTATTTGTGTTAAATGTTGCACAAGAAGGAATTTTATCCACAAGAATAAAAGGTCTGCGTTGGCCGGGAATCGAACCCGGGTCAACTGCTTGGAAGGCAGCTATGCTCACCACTATACCACCAACGCTAGATATTGCAATACGTGACGCCAATGAATATTATTCCACGAAAATAAGAGGGAGTCTCAGCACTATTTATTTCAACATTTCAGTGACTTTGTAGAACAGTGGAAACAGTGGAAACACAGAGTTTCTCTGGTCACATCTGCTCAGAGATCAGCTGCTTCATGATCAGAGCAGAAGCTGCAGGTGGTTTGTACCGAGCTGGAGTTTCTGTTTCCTCCTTCTCCTCTCGGCTCGCTCCCTGTGCTCAGTAGAACACGAGACGTGACGCTCACAGTCAGAACCACTGAGAGCTAAATCAACCCAATAAAAAATAACCTTAACTAACCCTCTGAACTTGAATTAGTTCATATTAAGTGTGAACTGGCTCGACGCTGCAAACAGCTACTGGACACCAGACAGCATTGAGAGGCAGAAGTAGTAGGGCTGGATCATTACACTCTTGTGACCAATCCTGCATGAGACTGCGGTTAGGCCCGCCTTTCTCATTAGCATAAGGAGAGTGAAAATGAAAAGGAAATGAAGCAGGGAAAAAATAAATGTGATAATATATTTAAGACATTTATTTAGACATTTATTTAGTTATTAACGTATTTAATTAATTTATTTCCATTTTTATTCATTTATAAATTTATTTATAAATTTATTTATTCATTCATTTATTTATACATTTATTTATTTATTTATAGTTAAGTCATGTATGGTCCTCCATACCATATACATACACCACTAGATGTCACTAGATTATACACACTGACGCTTCGACACATTACAACAACAAAAAAAGGAGTGGCCAGTACGGGGATCGAACCCGCGACCTTGGCGTTATTAGCACCACGCTCTAACCAACTGAGCTAACCGGCCGTGCATCGTTGTCTGAAATCAGCTATCATAAACTAACATCCATTTGTCACGTGACACTGTTTGCATCGCAGACTTTTTCGTTGGTTTGTCTGTGGATTGCGTTTTATATATGAAGGACGATTTGGACTACGATACATATGGTCATCTCGTCATTTGTGTTAGAGATAGCCAGGGTATGTTGAGCTGGCTTCGTAGTACAGGCCCCGAGTTCATATAATCAAATATCATTCAATCTCAACAGTTCTCAGGATCCACTTCTTCATTTTCATCACGGGTATACTCGTACGCTTCTCGCCATTGGTCCGGTGACAGCGGTCCAACAACGGATCATTTATTTTTTTTTGTCTTATATTATTTCACTGGTCACATTTTTACGTATTGTATATAAATTGTAAGATTTCCATGGCTTGGACAGACCTCGTGGCGCAACGGTAGCGCGTCTGACTCCAGATCAGAAGGTTGCGTGTTCAAATCACGTCGGGGTCAATCTTTTTTTTTGACGTCCCGCTATTACAGTTCTTGCATAAACACTAAAATCAAAAGTGTTACACAATTATCAAAACCTTACACTCAAGGAGCAAAATATGGGCTCAGATCTGCACCACTATAAGCACAATATAAGCTTCACACTTTTTGCAAAACAAGATACACAGTGATCTGCAAAACACTAAACGCAATTCCTAAGCACTGACTGTCAAATGACCACCCCTATGGGCCAATTGGTTCAACACAGCCATCAGGTGTTAAACACATGATTGCTTAATTGAAGACACACCAATCAGGTTTAAGCACTATGCAAATACAGCAGCCGAGTTCACCTGTCTTCAACCAAAATGGAGCTCGTGCTCAAAGAAGAAGAAGAGGGAGGGTGAGAGGGGGAATACACGGAGGAGGAGAACGCTGCGGCTGCAATATGAGTATGTGGAGGTATGTATTGTTCACTTTAGCACTGTGATGTTGCATACTGCACACGTTACCTTTATAATGTAAATGTACTGTAAACCAGACCTATTTCAGAGAGTTTTACAGATGAATGCTGAGGAAATCCCACATGAATTAATATACTTGATGAGGCAGGGTTCAACCCTGCCTCATCAAGTATCATTGGACACAGGGCTATAATCAATGTCCCAGGGCAACATGGGGGTAACATCACCCTTTGTGCTGCCACTACACAGAATGGGGTTCTCCTCTTTCATGCCAATATGGGCCCTTACAACACACCTCAAATTTTTGACCGATTGCACAACATCGTCACAGCAGTAAACCACATGCACCAGATGCAATACATTGTCATCTAGGACAATGGGTCATTCCACCGCTCTGCTCTGGTCCAGAACTGGTTTCAACACCACCCACAGTTTACAGTACTATATGGTCCACCATATTCTCCGTTTCTAAACCCAATGAAAGAGTTTTTCTCGGCATGGCGATGGAGGGTTTACGATCTTCGACCCCAGGCTCAGGTACCCCTCATTGAAACTGTACTGGATACAGAATTTTCTGCTTGTCTTATATTTGTCGAGCTTACAGTGTTATGCACACTCCTGTAGTAGCATGAAAACTGGGACATGTTTTGTTGTGATTTTCCATGTTGACATTTTGACTGATTTGGGGATATGGAGAAAAATAAATTATATTTTCATGAGACTGCATTGGTTTTGTGTAGTGTGTGGTGAATTTATTATATATTTGCACTCTCTCTGTGTATTTCACTTACAGTACTCTAATCACTGAGAACTGGAATTGCTAAAAGTGTTTTAGGTTAGCAACAGCAGTGTGTAACTGGTTAAAACAGAATTTAGTCAAATGAAGCATGTGTGTTTCATATGGTAACAAAATATGGTTTTGCTAAATTAGTGTATAGTTTTTACAAGAAACTATTTTGCAAAGGATCTGACGTGTTCTGCTGATTGTGTGTGTGGCTGTGCTGATTGTGTGTAGTGTTTTGAAACACCCGGCCGTGTTTTGAAAATCGTGGTTAACCATTCGAAAAAACTGTATCACGTATAAACACACGCGGCAATAGAGAACGACATTGAATTTATTTCTGTCAGCAAATGATATATTTATACATAAGAATATATTTCTTGTATATACTCGTACCGTAGGTTCAAATAAACAGTACACACATTTTTTTAGTAACAGCAGTAAACTACAATCTAAAATCAAATAAAATTGTTCATGAGGTCATCAAGTTTCATTTCATTACATCAAATAAAAAAACTTTTTAAATCAAAAATTTCCCAGGATGCTTAATCTTTTTGACGAATTTAAATATTTGTATAATAATACTCCTCCAGTTGTACTTGAATTGCAGATGAGCTGAGAAGACAAAAAGTAATTGTATGATTTCATTGAGGAAAAAAAACACAGAGGGCTCGTCCGGGATTTGAACCCGGGACCTCTCGCACCCTAAGCGAGAATCATACCCCTAGACCAACGAGCCGTTGAGCGCTCAGGGAAATATAGTGCTACACATACTTAGACAGTTATCGGGGATTGAAAACGGCATGCATCATACTGTTTGTTTAGGATTGTGCAGGAACACACAGCAAATCGAAATAGACTGTGATACGGGGCCCCAAACATTCGCTAACAATGCAGGGACAACTCTTATTGTTACTGAGAAGTCCCTGACAAAACTGATAATAAGAACACTAGTGTTTGTTTCTGTGGCAGTTTCCCTCTTGGACCCTGTTCAACCTGGCATAAAGCTCCATCCTGAGGGATCTGATCACAAGTGGACTGCTCATGTTGCATTAAAGAGCGTCCTGGATGCATCTCCTGTGATCTGTGATCAGATCTCACTTTACTGACCCTCTCTACATGCACAAATAACACACCAACGTTTCTGTTCACAAAGACCAAATGAAAGTCGTACGTTTGGTCAAGTCGACAACACAGAATATTATATTGATCTTAATAAAATGAAGTCAGGCATGTTAGGGGGCCTGATCTTTTTGAGTTTGTACAATTGGATGCAGATCCAAATAAAAGTCCATATCTAGTGAATTTCAATGTGGTTTCCTAGGGGACTGACTGGCAGAGGTATATGCTCTACTGGGTGTCATTGTGCTTTAACTGTGACACAGGGTGTTTTGTTGACATTTACACTTATTTGCTTATTTGGCATATTTATGAGACTGATATTTATGAGTTTGTGCAACTTGGTGCAGATGCAAATCTTGTGAATATAAATGTGGCGGAGGTATGCAGCTTACTTAGTGCCATTTTACCTCATATATGACGACACATTGCAGTAAAGAAAACCCCAAAGAGTCTCAAAGTTCTACAATTCACAAATATTAAGAAAAACAAACTGGTATGAACACAAAAAATAGTGGGCAAACATAGTTCTCTAAGGACATGTAATGTTTATATGGTTGTATTGTATTCTGTTATTACGCAGTGCACATGTGTATTTGAAGTTTACTGTGTACTTTGCAGGATTGGACTTTAAAAACAAAAATCATAATTCCTCATATAATATTTTCTTGATCTATGAGAGTGTACAATTCGGTGCAGATTCAAATAAAAATCCATATTTAGTGAACTAATGTACATTGTGTCTTTTAGGGGGAAGGGGGGGGGCTTCTACACCCTCTTCTGAATACTTTGGATCCTGTGTAAAAACAAAGTTCACTCTTGCTTCATTTAGAAACCAGTTTGTGTGACGTGTCCGATATGTCTGGCTGCACGGTGCACGGCAGATATGACAACGATACAGTTCTCACACGCACCTCGATCTCTGCGAACACGCACCAGTCAGCAAATCCCACCACGGCAAACGGGTTTTATCAGGAGTCATGTGACCCGCGCTCAGCCATCTTGTGGAAAACGGTGAGAGAGAGGAAGAGCGAGCGAGTGAGTGATAGAGCTAGAGTGAGAGAGAGAGAGAGAGCGAGCCACACAACTCGAATACAAACCTTGTGCTGTCAGAACAAGCAGAGGTAAGACAGCCAAAGTTTAATACACTACGATAGGACGGATCGTGCAGTTAATTAAAGTGTCATGTCAGAGAGCCATACTCCGATGAGCTCGGCTGCTTAGGACTGTTGTAGCACCACCATGTTTACGTGGCCTCGCAGCACCGGGCTCCAGTAACCGTGTATGCTTGTCCGGGTCGTGTGAAGTGCGGGACGGCCCGACGAGGAAAATTTTGTTGTGGATCCAGGCTGCTCGGAAGGCCGCGTGTAGCTAGGTAGCTAACCCACTAGCCTGCTATCTGCAAGTGTTGGTGGGGGGGAGATAAGATTAACTATCGAGGGGCAGCGTTTGGTTTGTTGGGTAGAATACGTGACGAGACCATTTCTTTCGTGGGAAACTTGATTATTGTCAACCCGCGAGTGAACATTCGCGTTCCACAGCGGTACACTTGGAGGAAAGCGCTGCTAGCTAGCATGCTAGTTAGCCAGCGAGCTAACGCACTGGCAGACCCACACAGTTGTATCGTTTTGCTGGTTGGCGATAATACCCTGCTGTGGCACCCGCATGTAGCGAGCAGCTCTTTAACAACACGTACGTCGCCGCCTTTTCAACACAACCGCACCTCTGCTGTTAACTTTTAACCGTTAGGAGACATGTTGGCCAGTGTCAGTGACACACGTCTTGTACATGATTCATGTTTATTTGACGTGCTAGCTTGCTGCGCTAGCTTAACGTAATGCTGCTAACCGTGGATCATTTCCACCTTAACCTTCCCGAGTGACCATCGCAGATCCCAGGCAGAGCTGTTACCAGCGGTTTAGCATGTTTCACACTGATGTAGCCGATGTTAGCTTCGGCTCGGGTCGGCCTGATCGCCGTGGGTCTGCTGAGTGCTCCCCAACTCCCCGGTCTACTTTTTACTGAAGCTAACAATCCGGGTAACTTCACGATAATTTAGCGGTCAGTCATTTTTTTTTCTGCCGACCTTTGCTGTAAACCCTCTATCGTGGCTTCCTGTTGACATAGGTAAACAGATGAGAGTTGACCTGAACACGTTGTACAGCAGACAACTCATAACGTTATGTAAACTCCACCGGGCGTTGGGCTTCCACTGTGTTTTAGAACGTGCCCAGTGAGCAGCAGTGGTGTCAGTCCTGTTGCTCTGTCTACCTACACGTGGCCTACTGACTTCCATATGGTCAGTCCTACTGTGAGTCTGCAGTGCCCGATATGAGATAAAGTCTGGCTGTTTGCCTAGATCTTTGCCGTTTGGCCTAAATTTTTGTAAAGTCTTGACAGTGGGGGGCCTGTAAACAAACGACGGATTTTGTTGACATCCTATTATTATTTTTGATGACTTATTTGTTTCTGTAAATACCACCAGGTGTCTGACAAACCCACCCTGCAGGCAGGGGGACTTCCTAAAATAGCCATAGCACATTGAAACTGTACACTGGTCGTGTGTCCTAGTCGTGGGAAGGGTTATATATCCTGAGAGGGTCGACCACATTGAAGCCAGTAACAAAAACTTAAGAGTTTTACAAAACTGAAGTGGTAGGTGTTGTCTCTGTGAAATGAAAATTAAACTATATGGTATGAGAATATAACTACCTGTCTTGATATGAGTGGATTTCAGATGTGGATTTCAGTATTTTTGAATGGTTGTATTGAACGCAACTGTTTTGTCAACACTATGTGACCTGGAGTTGAAATAACGCGTGAAATAACGAGGGAGACCACTGACAGAAAACTAATCTGCAACAACTTTGATGTATTTTTTAAATCCTTGCTGTCGTTGAAAAATAAAAATAGTGTTCAGCTTCTTCACTGCAATGATTTCCTGTTACGCTTTGTATCATATTATCTTAAGTTTAATTGTCTTTTATATCATGATGCTTTAATAATATCTAAAAGGTGACTAAGTTGTTCTAATCCCCTTCCTCCTTTTTCATATTTGCAGAACCTTAAAGAAAGTATGGGCGAAACCCAGACACTCAACTTTGGACCAGAATGGTAATTGAACAATCATGAATTCATGATCAATCTGAGGATTAATCTGGGGGGAGTAGGTTGTGAAACTGGTTTCCCTTTGAGTACTTCTTCCAGCTTCTCCTTACCTGTTGAGACGTGCCAGTCTCCCCTTTGTCTGTCCCTTCTATATTAACAACCCTTCCTCCGTCTCCAGGCTCCGTGCCCTGTCTGGAGGTAGTGGCAACAACAGCGGTGGTGGTGGAAGCAGCAACCCTGTTGCCTCTCCACCCCTCTCACCTGTGTTGCCAACCTATAAACTTGCAGACTATCGCTACGGGAGAGAAGAGATGTTAGCACTTTATGTAAAGGATAACAAGGTGGGTACAACCTCTTTGCTGTATTCTTGCAATCGACATGATATGCATACAAATTATGGAAATGCTGAGATTAGATTTACATCTCCCTTATTTGATGTGTCATAACAAATTCTTTCAAAGCCTTTTATTGCCTGTGATTGTTTCTCTCCTCCAGATCCCTATAGACCTACACGATAAGGAGTTCCTGCCCATATTGCAAGAGGAGCCCCTGCCGCCTCTGGCACTCGTGTCTTTTACAGAGGAGGAACAGGTAGGAGAACATGTCATATTGTCAGGCCAGAGAGAAATGCTAAAAACTGTTTCTGACTTATGAGGCCAGTTGGCTTCCCTGTCTTTACATTTCTTGGAATATACATTACTGTTAGTAATTAGGGCCAGCAATTGATGAATGGGTGCCAAAAAGAGAGCTGAGAGTTGGCTGTCCGTCCCCTTGCTCCCCTCCCCTTGTTTGTATTTGCAGAGAAATTTTTCCATGTCTGTAAACAGTGCAGCAGTACTTCGGCTGGCAGGCCGAGGAAATGGTCCAATAGTGGGGGCACCAAGAGGCCGAAGTACCTCAAGGGGTAGAGGTAAGAAATAATACATGGATTTGTCAAGTTTCCCTTCTGATTTCAAGTAGCTGCAGGCATAGTTTACACTCTAGGAGTGTTTTTTTCAAATTAGTTGCTTTTAGTTATTTATGTATTCTTTCGGTGTAATTTAAGACACAACAACTGTAGATAGTTAAGATGCCTTTGGAGAATCCCACCAGTTTGGTCACAGCTTGAGACAAGGAATGTAATAATAGCTCTTTCTAGGTGTTGTGCTTACTCGGCTTAGTTTGACAGCTGTTTGTATGAACACACTCGCACCTATATACATCTCACACAATGTATTTGTGATTTTTAAAGTGCTTAGATTATTGATTAGTCAGCCCTTAATGTAAACCAGGCAATCTATAAAAGCATACAGCTTAACAACACATAAAGAGAGAATCTAAAATGTACTTTAGCTCATCATTTATACTCAAGTTTCTTCTCCACTACAGACCCTATACTTTCAACTGTTTGCCCTTTACTGTTTGATTCACACAGCCTAAGTGCACACACCCAGCTTTAGGACCAGGAAGTGGGTAGAGTTCAAATTGAATGCAGGTTTCTGTTTGCTCTAAATGAACAGACTTATCGTCAGATCATTTGGGACAGCCTTGGCCTTTCATTTCACTTTTTTCATAATTCCTTTGTTGACACACAATGTTTAAGAGAAGGATGTTTATAAAAAGTGTAGTAGGTACAAGTAATCAAATTTTCATAATAACGCTCTAACGTGATAAATAAAAAATAAAAATAAAACACTTGTTTGCTGCACGTCTACCAGATGGAAAGGTACACTACAGCATTATGATGCGGCATTATTTGCAGAAGGTGCTGGTAGTGTGTTCATTAAAAGTGCTAAACATTTAAGCTGCTTAATGTTAATGAGTCATATTGGGTCCCTTCTACCTGCCATTGCTTTCAGGCCGAGGAAGAGGAGATGGAGGGTTTTACCAAAGAAGTTTTGATGATGTGGAAGGTTTTGGTCGTGGAGCAAGGGAGATGCATCGCTCCCAGAGCTGGGAGGAGAGGTAAGAAAGACCGTTTTCTTTACAAGAATGTACAAGGTTTTGACCCTGTACAATTCAAACTGAGCTTGTTCTACACAGCAGTCAAACATTTTACTTTATGTAATGTTTGTTTTCCCCGTCACTAGGGGAGATAGGAGGTTTGAAAAGCCAGTTCGAAAGGAGCCAGGTTGGTTGTAAATCTTGTTGCGTGAATAATCAATACATGAAGTACTCTATTACAAATGCAGCAGCTTACCTTCTGCCCCTTGTTCCTCCCTGTGAACCTGACAGATGCTGCTCCTGGACATTTTCAATTGAACCACAGTAAGTTTGTTTAATTATTGATTGTTAAGTTGGTTTGCTAATCTTGACTCAAACACCCCTTTTACTAATGTAATGATGATGGATGCACTTTTAATAATACCCCTACCCACTTCTCTTTTTCAGTCCGAGCAAACTACGAGGACGTCGTGCCAGGCCTACCAAGGAAGCATGACTTGTTCCGTGCAGAGAGTGGGAACTGGCGTTCTTCTCGTGATGATCAGAATGGTGAGGAAGATGAGTGGGGCCGTCGACTGGCAGCTTCTCAACGGGACGGTGACCGGTGGATCCCCCCCAGCCCAGGTGGGCCCTGCACTGACCAGATCACAAGTATATTTTTCTTTGTGAACTGCCATGTTTGCTGTGTGGCTTCTTCTTTAAATAAGCAAAATTAGTTTGTTACAGCCTGTATATGATTGTGGTGGTGATACATTGGGCAACATCATTTTTCCATACAATCAACTTGAATGTGGAGATACATCTGGGAAGTTTCCAAGTCACTGAGGTCATGGTATCTTACCATTAACATTGGCGACAAGATTAGCTTGTTTGAAATGATTTTAGAGGGACAATTTACACTGGTGATTTCATTTCTTAACTTCACTGTTTTTTTGACTTGCTCATGCCCAAATGTCATTGGCATCTTGGATGAACTTTGTGCACTTGCGGCCAAAAGATGACTTTCCATATTAATGAAGCTAAATTATATCATGAGTTTAAGTTGAGTTATTAGTCATATAGTCCTAACTATTTCCACTTTTTTGTTCAGATGCCCCTCGGTCAGCTGGGTGGCGGGAATACCCAGAGCAGCGTCGCCGTTTCCCGTTTGATGCGAGAGAAGAGGAGCGCGGCTACAGGAGGCCACGGTCAGGCAGCGGCAGCCTGGAAGACGAGAGGGACAGTCTGCCGGAGTGGTGTCTGGAGGACGCAGAAGAAGAGGCAGGCACCTTCGACTCATCAGGCGCCTTTCTCTCACTCAAGGTAAGACGAGTAAATCAATGTAATGAAGTATTGGTCTGCCATTTATTTGTAAAAATGGCTTGATTTCATTAAATAAGGAGCAGCTAATTCCTTTGACTGGAAACCTTCATAAGATAGGATCATTCTCAACTTTTCTGTAAATCTTTTATCAGAAAGCATCAAAGGAGCCCATCCTGGAAGAGGTAGAGCTCGACTTCAAGCCCCTGGAAGAGTGTGAAGAGGGCTTGGAGGAGGAGGACGGTCAGCACAAGGAGACCAAAGAAACAGAATCGGCGGCTGATCGAAAAGGTCAGTTAGTTCAAGTGACATTGGTAACAGTTTTTTTAACTTATTTAACCAGGAACGCAAAACTAGCTTAGCGCTTCCTCTGAATCATCAACATTTTAAGTTCAGCCACAGAATAGCACCAGTTTGGCTTGTGACTTCTTCAGGGAAAGCTGTAAAAGACCCACAGATGTAATCCTATGTCATTCCTTCAATATTGTGTTTTGTTTTTCCAGAGTTTTCCAGAGTGTCAGAAGAGCCTCCACCTGTTGCACCTCCTGTCTCGGATCCTCAAATCTCTGGCCAGTCTTTTCCCCCAAGCAAGCCAAGCAGAACAGAAGAGGCTGAGAGGCTAGTTGAACGGCAGCCACCCATGGAGCTCCCTCCAGAGAACTGCAAAGTCCCCATGCACATCCCGATGTCCAACAGCAGGCTGAAGTCCATACCCATGAACCACATTTCTACAACCCTTACAGGTAGGCTTAGGTTCTTGACAAACCCTGGTACTTAACTCTACCTACCAGGAAATCCTTCTGACATCTGTTTTTTCAATTTCCTGTTCAATGCAGATGTATCTGCTCCATCGCCCAGTGTCAAGCTACCGCAGCAAAAGCCCATGGAGGTTCCTGTGTCCTTGAACAACCCTTTGCCCTTCCCTTCGAGTATAATGGCACATATAGGCCGGCCTACTGCTATGACACACGACACAGATGAAGATGAGGGACTAAAACACTTTGAACAGGTGAGTTATTTCACCTGTAACAGGAAGCTCTGTCAGTAGAATGTAAGGCTGCTGTCCTCGACAACAAAGACTTCTTAAAGGTCAAATCTTAGCGAATGACGAGCACAAAGGAAGCAGATTAATTTAAATCAATGTGTTCCGCCTCCTTTTCTCTCCACACGGACTGTTTACCTGCAGGTTACCAAAGCCTGCTCAAAATGTGACTTGGTCAAACTAGAAAGAGAAACCAGGGAAACTTAGTTTCCTCATATTCACATGCAGAATCTGTTAATTGAGATTCATCCTTAAACCCCAACAATCTGTTGACTATTCAATCCTGTTATAGTAGATCATATTGATTTTTAAATACGGCATAAATGCATAACGTTACAAAATTCCTCCCAGGAGGCAGAAAAGATGGTGGCGTACCTACAAGATGGCGTGGTGGATGATGACAGACTAGCAGCAAAGACTTCAGAGAAGCCCAAGTCTGCAAGCCTGCCGCTCACCCATGAAGCTGCTCTCAAGTGGTTCTACAAAGATCCCCAGGGGGAGATACAGGGTGAGACTTGGGAAGCTTTTATGTTCCCAAAATGTGACTTAATTTTTTATTTTTTTTATACCGTTCCTGTTTACCAATGCTGTTTTTTTTGTGCTTGCTCAGGTCCGTTCAATAACCACGAGATGACTGAGTGGTTTCAAGCTGGTTACTTCACAGTGTCTCTTTTGGTCAAAAGAGGGTGTGATGACGTATTTCAGGCACTTGGAGAGATAATGAAGATTTGGGGGAGGGTACCGTTCACTCCAGGCGCTGCTCCTCCACCTTTACAGGCATGTATTTCCAAAATGTGGCATTTTCTTTCATTTCTTAAAGTCAAGACTTTTCTTTTTAACAATCAGACATCAGAGTAGAGGCCCAGAAGTCCCCGCTTTGCTTGATGTCACATTTTTATACCGTTTGTTTGAACTTTCTTTATTGGAACTGTTTATCTCTGGATCTGATGCAGGTTGATGGGGACCAAGAGAGGTTGAAGAGGCAGCAGGAAGTCACTGCTCTCAATCTCTACCAGTTACAGCAGCTCCAATATCAATACCTCCTCAGGTATGGCATTATCCTCAGACGCTGTGAAGTTGGTTATTCTCTCAGGTCTTCAGAAAACCTTTATTTGGTTTTGGTTTTCAAGCAATGGTTGGGTTTTAGAGAGCCTTTCTGTTTGGTGCCTTAGGTTGCATTGGGCTAGATAGATAGTCAAACATTCAATGCCATGTTTGTGTGATACATCATCTGTTCATTCAACCCTAACCTTCCCTTTCCTCTTTTTTCTCTTGTTTCTCTTACCCACCTGTCCTCCAACTTTCAGGCAGCAGTATGCTCAGGCCCTGGCCCAGCAGAAGGCCGCAGCTCTTAGCTCGGCTCCTCTTCAACAACAGCAGCAACACCAACAGCAGATCAACCTGCTACTACAGCAATACCAGGCACTCAAGATAAGGTCGATAAGACTTGCATCATTCAGAAACGTCAGCTCTACCTCAAGATAATGCTGTATTTATGACTTGTTT
The DNA here is from genome assembly GCA_038501795.1 of Pseudopleuronectes americanus. NCBI lineage: Eukaryota > Metazoa > Chordata > Actinopteri > Pleuronectiformes > Pleuronectidae > Pseudopleuronectes > Pseudopleuronectes americanus. The sequence continues at coordinate 13,091,185 of CM076730.1, read as the reverse complement.
ATTTGCTGTTTGTTATTGTAGAGCGTCTGAGAGTCCCCTACCTCCTGTGACCCGGTCCTTGTCTGTACCAGACTCTGGTTCTGTGTGGGAAATGCAGAACTCGTCCTCTCAGGCTTCCTGCACACCAAAACTCCAACAAGCTGCTCCGAGTAGTGAGTGTCAAATTTCAGTTCAGAAAAAAATTACATAATATTATAGCAAGTGTTATTCATTATATTCCATCATTCTCGACAGCATGGGATGGCACCAGTGTCTGGGACTTACCCATAGACTCCATGGCACAGGCTCCAACCATCGAGCAGATGCAACAGTTAGAAAAGTCAAAGGCTTCAAAGGTAAACATTGTTTCTACCTATTTTTCTATTTTCTTTATCTTAATGAGACTTCTCCCGGCTCATTATATTTTATTATAACAAAGAGATTTACCATGAATTGGTATCTGTCAGAAAACATTAAAAAAGTAAATTGCCAACTTGCAAAACCTATTATGATTTCCAATTTGACTGAACTGTCGGCCACATGGAATTTTAGCTTTTTATTAAGACTCATAGGCACAGTGAGGAAAGCAAGAAAGAAAAGTTTTCTTTCCATCTCTACAGATAATAACATGAGTGTTTTTGATATGCTTATTATCCACCAGTTGGAGCTAGAGCGGCGTGAGGCAGAGATGAGAGCCAAAAGGGAGGAGGAGGAGAGGAAACGACTGGAGGAGGCCCTGAGGGCTCGACAGGAGGAGGAACGCAAACGTTTAGCAGAAGAGGAGCTGGCACGGCAAAAACAGGTCAAACATCCGAACTTTACAATCTGAAGCACTTACAGCCCGTTATGACACTGAAACTCACCCAGTGTCATAAATCTTTAGGAGGAGGCTTTGAGGCGGCAGCGAGAGCACGAAGAGGCACAGCGCCGGCAAAAAGAAGACGAGGAGAGACTGGCACAGGAGGAAGCTCTAAGAAGACTAGAGGAGAGGCGAAGGGAAGAAGAAGAGAGAAAGAAACGAGAAGAGTTCCTTCGCAAACAGGCGAGTTTCCTTAGCAACGGTCTGAACCTAAAATATCGTCTACAAAATCATTTTAATGGCCCACTGGCTTGTAATTGGTGATTTCACCTGCACTCACCCACAACACCTGCTCTTGCACTATGTTACATGGGTGAGTGGGTATCTGCTGTGAAAAGTTATTATCAAATGCTTCCAGATTCCAGAATCAGGCCCCAGTTAAAGAATAATGCTGAAATGTAGAGAAAAAGGTCAATCTCTGATAATCGTGAAGGAAAAAAACTTGTTCCAAATGGAGTTTGGTGTGTTTGTTAAAACAACTGCACCTTGGATCGCTAGGAATCGTGAAGACTGTGTGTTGTTAAGCATTGTGGGGAGAAGGGGGCTGCAGGGTTGAAGCTCTGGTCAAGTAATTTATTTATTTTAGGGGGGGTTGTACATGAAAACCACTTCCTTCAGTATTAATAGCCACTTGTGGCTGCAGAGGGCGCCATTGCTCAGCAAAAGTCTTAAAAAAAGTGTTTTAACGTGACTTCTGAACTTGTCTCCTTAATTTGCAATGTCCACCAGGAAGAAGAGCGCAGAAAGCAGGAGGAACTTGAAGCATTGCGAAGGCGTGAGGATGAGAAGCGAGCAGAGGAGGAGGCGGCGGCGGCTGCTCTCGCACAGCAGCAACAGGAGGAGCAGAAAAAAAGAGAGCAGGAGGCGCAAAGACAGCAGGAGCTGCAGAGACAGAGGCAGCAGCAGCAAGAGGCCCTCAGGAGACTTCAACAACAGCAGCAACAACAGCAGCTCGCACAAATGAAGGTCAGGAGAAGAACTAATGTGGCCATGAGAAGGATCATTATTTAAAGAAATTTGAAGGAGAAAAAAATCAAATTCTCTATGAATATATTAATAATGATGCTATTAGTTAATTTTATCTTCAGGTTCATTGTGTTTTCTAGGTTTTGTTTTGTTTGGTAAATTAATTGAATTCATAATAATAATGCCTTGTTCAGAGGGGATGAGTCTCCTTAAACCCTGAATCAAAGTCAATGAAAACCTATTAAAAAGACAGAGCACTGCAAGCAGCCGTTTTTAGGATGTACCCAAGTATTAATAACTAATACCTACTACGTTGGTGTGTGAACCATATTTTTACTGCATCACAATGAAGACAAACCAAGATGACGTAAGAGGAACTGGTTAATTTACAGGATTCCATCAATATTTTATCGTCCGGTCCTTTATTGCAACACCTCATAGGCAGGACACAGTATTAGTCAGCAACAATATATTTATACATCTGAAACTGACAGTACGCTTCACCCTGGTTTGTAGCTTCCATCCTCTTCGAAGTGGGGCCACCAGTCAGCCAACGCCATAAACCAGACTCAGAACACCCTGTCACTGGCCGAGATCCAGAAAGGGGAAGAGGAGCGAGAACGACAGGCCCGGGAGGAGGTAAGGACAAACCGCAAAGCCCAACTGGCTCCACACGATTCAATTCCCGTCATGCCCTAACTCTCCTTGTCTCTCCTCGACCCGCAGCAGCGACGTCAGCAACAAGAGCTCCTGAAGCTGCAGCAGCAACAAGCCCTGCAACAGGCTCAGCAGCCTCAGGCCAAGCTGTCCGGTTGGGGAACTGTGGCCAAACAGCCAGTTGCTACCAAGTCCTTGCTGGAGATTCAGAGGGAGGAAGCCCAGCAGATGAAACTGCGAAAGGAGCAGCAGCAGCAGCAAAAACAACAGCAGCAGCAGCAAAAACAACAACAACAACAGCAGCAGCAGCAGCAGCAGCAACAACTACTACTGCAACAACAACAGCAACAGTTACAACAGCAGCAGCAGCAGCCGCCGCCACAGCGGGAGCAGCCACCACAACCACAACCAGTTGTTCCCCAGCAGAGCCGCACACAAAACAGAACCGTAAGTGACATATACAATCCCAAGTTCCTTACTGGCTGAAAGCTGCTGCACAGTCGGACATGGATTAAAGCGTTTCAGTTCTCAATCGTTGTGAGCAGTTTAAGAAAAGTTATGTGAAGATTGTAGGGAACCGGTTCTGTTTTCTTCACAAATTCCAACAACAAAATGTGACATTGGCCAGATTGTTTTCATGTTACCTTGTTTTTTCACATGTACCACAAAGATGAACTGAAACCAAAATTACATGGACAGGAAATCAATCAGGAACTGTATAGACAATACATTTTAAGTGCAAAAGCAAAATAGGATTTTCTCTGTATAAAGTTATAATAAACTGATCATCTTTAGGTGTTGAACTGTGCCCTTGGGTTAGAGTTGGGTTGTAGTAACTAGTATCAAGCATTTCTCTCTATTTCCTGATGTTTAATCGACCAAACATCTTGCTATGTCAACAAAATTGTCGGTAGTTTAATAAATCCTGATGAGTCCCATGTCGCTCTCTTCACAGACATCTCTGAGCAACTCAGTGTGGGGCTCTGTCAACACCACCCCCTGCACTAACTGGGGCTCGGACTCCAGCAGCATCTGGGGAGACACCCACAACTCCAACATGGGCTTCTGGGACGAGGCCGTGAAGGAGGCTGTTCAGCAACCTCCTCCAACCAAGAAAGGAAGCACGCAGAAGAATAACAAAGGGAACGCCAACCTCAGGTATTTATTAAAAACATCTTTATCCTCTCATGACGGATGTGAGTAATTCACAGCTTTTAATGACTTGTCTTCCTCCTGCGTTTGTTTGTGCTCATACAGTAACTCCGTGAGTGTGCGTGTCAACAAAAAGGTAGAAGAGGAGGAGAAGCTGCTAAAGTTGTTCCAAGGGGTCAACAAGAGCCAGCAGGACACCTTCATGCAATGGTGTGAGCAAACCCTGCACACCCTCAACGCAGCCAACAATCTGGATGGTACGTCTTTTTAAAAATAATGTTTCAGGCTCAGGCGCTGCACCCACAACTATTGATGGAGCATATCTGGATGCCAAAACTCAAAAATACCCTCCATCTGTCTCCCTGCCAGTTCCTACGTTTGCCTCCTTCCTGAAAGAAGTGGATTCTCCATATGAGGTGCACGACTACGTCAGGGCCTATCTGGGGGACACTCCAGAGGCCAAGGACTTTGCCAAGCAGTTCCTGGAACGCCGTGCCAAACAGAACGCAAATCAACAGAAGCAGGCGCCGCAAAACCAACAGCAGGCTCACAAACAGCAGCCGGTGAGCGAGCCGGGCGTACTGGTTATTTAAAGGATCAGCATATGGCTGCTTAATGCTTTGCTCCCACGGTGCCTTGTGATACGACCAAGAGGAGAGACAGCTGTCCCTCTTTGAAGACCAAATCTGTCCAATCTGCCCGTGAAAGCTTCATATCACAAATGTTTAAATCACAAAAGGTTTCCTTGTTTAAAACGTGAAATCAAGAGTCTGCTGGGAGGATAGATAGTATTTCGATTTTTCCACACCTAACTCGATTTTCCACACCTAACTTTTGTCCATCCATGCTAATATGGAAGCAGATTATCTCCACAAAATCACAGTTGGTAATCGTGAACTGAGCTGCAGATGTGTGTTCGTAGAATCTGTCTGATCCACATTTCTCTCTCGCCAAGGATTCTGTATGGGGCGGAACAGGTTCGCCGTCGCTCTACCAGTCGTCCAACCATTCGAGTGGAGGGCAGCAGCAGCAGCAGCGCTTTGAGACCGTCACCTCAGGGAAGAAGAAAAAGAAGCAGAAGATGGTCCGTGCAGACCCCAGCCTTCTAGGTAAGAGCAAACACCCGTCAGCCACAGCTCCTCCCTGCTGCTTTACACCTCATCCACTAATTTTTTATCTTTGTGCCTTTTTTCCAATTTTCAGGTTTTTCTGTGAACGCGGCCTCTGAGAGATTGAATATGGGAGAGATAGAGACTCTGGAGGAGGTGTAAGGGACTGCCGCCAACCAACGCCACTGACTGTATCCGATTTTGAACAGCAGCTGTTTTACCCCAAACTCCTCCCCTGGCCTCGGACTGCTGCCACGACTTTCACCTTTTTTTTAATTTACAGTTTCCCACTTATCAGACATTCTCTGGTGTTTATTCCCCCATAGTTTATAAATTGTGAACAAACGGGGATCTTTGAGGCACAGTGTGTTGTCCCGCTATTAACGGACGTGTAATCTGACTAAAAGGAGAGAACTGGTCTGGAGCAGACTGGCCAGTGGAACATCCCCGTCACCTGACAGACTTGAGTTTGTGGAGAGAGTCTGTTTGGCTGCTCCACCTCAGCATGTACCCGTTTTAGAAATCCACTGCGATGACACATTTCAAATTCGGCCTCGAACGTACGGGATGGTTTCTTTTAAAAGTGGAGACATATGGATGGGGGTGTGGGGATATTCTGCAAAGGTTAGAGAGATTATATCCATAGTTTTGTTTTATTTATTGAAATTTTTTCCCCTTACAATTTAATCCCTCCTTCCTTCTCCTCCTCTTTCCCCTCCCCGTTTTCTGCTGGTTGTTCATGGATAAGTATGGCACAGTAGAGCCCAAGGATTCGTACCCACTTATGTCCTGTTTTAAGGGCATGTTCAAAAGTTCCAAGTAGTTATCTATTTCTTGTAAAATACTAGGCTGTTTAAAGAATAAACTTTCAACTCTGCATCTGTATTATAATATATGAAATGATCTGCTGGACTCATACTTTTTTTTTATTGCGGTATGGAATAATAAAACGGTCTGATGTGTGGGGCTGTTCACACCTGTGTCTGAACCATTCACGAAAACAAATGCATTTGATCCACATTCAGTCGAGCAGCAATACAGCAATTCACTATGGAGAGTTTTACAAAATGTAAATAGTAAAGTATTGTTTCCTGGTGTTAAAGAGAACATGAGATAGAAAACAGGATTTTTTTTTATCTAAATAAACTAGATGAATATTTGTTAGTGTTATACATTATCCAGATAAACAAAAGTCTCCTCTTTATACATATTGGCACAACACGTTGATTTCACGACTTTTAATTATTTTCTTTCAAAACATTTTTACCATGGTTTTGAAGATGCTGTCTTACCTGGGGAAGTCATTGAAAATGACCAAAACACTTTCCGGATCTGACCCCTGATCCACTTTATTATCACAACATTTTCATTGATTTCTCAGAATCATGGATCTCAATGTTTTGGGGACTGATATTAATATAACATTTCTTAGTAAGTGGCATATATATCTGATGCTACACGTTTATCCTCAGTATTGGGATTAAGTGGCCAATCATCCCTGGGTGAGATTCAGCTTTTTGTGCCCTCGTAGGTTTGTTGGTCTCAGGATTACGCTAAAACTACTTGTTTGAGTTATTCAAGGCTCTTTTTTTCTCTCTCTGTAACAGAGATTTCAAGATTTTCTGTAATTTCAAGATAATTCATGGACCTTGATAAATGAAATCCAGCACATTTATGGGACTGATATATATGAGTGTTTGGCGAAGATCCAAATAACAGAATTTAGTGAATTTGAATGTGGTTTCATAAGAGGGACAGTTGCTCCTGGGTGGTTTGTGCTCTAGCTTTTCCCTCAGTCAAAAATGACAGCACTCCTCCACCAATTTCATTGTGAAAGTCAAACTTTCTACCGTTAGATCTTTCATTCAGGAGTAAAATACCCTGCAGGGCATTTGTGATGCAACCTCTGTGAGGTCGGTGGCTCCTGATTGTTTACCCCTCACACCCAACTCTGTTGCTGGAGGAGTCTGGAGAGGGGTGGTCCCTGCGATGATGTTCTCACAAAGTCCACAGTGTCCAGACCATCCTGTGCACACACCTACAGTCCCACCCCTTCCCTCCCCCCCCACCCCCTGCGCTCCCCTATACTCCTCTCCTGCTCCTCTGCCGGGCGATTCACTCGTTTGAAGTCACTGCTCGAGGAGTTTTTCGAAGAGACGCTTTAAATTTGTCCTGTCGGTCAGTCATCCCCACTGCCACCATGGTTCACAGCATCAGCATGTGCAGGGTGCTCCTGCTGATGCTCCTCGGCCTCCTGGTTGTCTTCGTTCACACAGGTAAACCTTCCGGAGTCTCAACTTTTTAATATTTCATTTTTGTCTCTGGGTGACAGTTGTGCATATTTGCCTGCTTGTGCTACAGGGTAATGTTACAGATGATTAAAACCCACAGTCTGTTTTTTATAAAAAATCTGGCTATCACTCTTAAAATCCCAAATATGGGAGAAAGAGTTTTTTTTTAAAAAGAAATACAAACTGTGGAAAGCTTCTGAATCAAGTTTCTAACCTTTTAGGAAAAATAATGGATTTTTATTACTGTTACTTTTTCATTTTCCAAGAGCTTACACTTCTATTTGCAGATAATGAGGCAGCTGTTAGTAAAGGTATCAAATCCAAGGTGTGTGTGTATACGTGTCATTTTCTCACACACACACAGGCTGGATGTGTGCAGCCTGATGTAAATGATGCAGTTGTTGCAGCTCAGAGGTTCGTGAAAGCTGCTCATTGACCAACAGGATGACTCAGTTGCTTTCATGATGTCCTTCTGAAAACTCACAGCCTCTCGGACTCTGAGCTGAGCTGAATGATTCTGTGTCGTCTTGGTTTTTGGATTTGAGGCCGTGGACCCGTCCACAGGTGCTGGGTTTATTTTGTGCATGTGAAGAGAGTGTTTTGGAGCTGGTGGTGGTGTGGTGTGTGTGTGTGTGTGGGGGGGGGGTGAGATGATAACGACCAAGAAAGGAAACAAACTCAATGTTCCTTTTACTTTCGTTTACTTCTATCTGCATTTCTGGGTTCCTCTTCTTCACCCTCTTCAATCATCTCAGATCACAGCGTATAGCAGCTCCAGAGCTGAGGTCCAGATGAGCTGTTGAGCTCATAGTCACAAACACATTGTTGCTCTGGTTTCCTTGATGTCCACTTCTTCCTCTTCTTGCTCTGGATGGTACAATTCTAAAGAGGAACGGCTTTTTCTGTGCTTTATATTTAGATTTACGGCTTCCAGAAGAGAAACAGAAACTCCAACCTGGAAAAGAGAAAATACATTTAGAGAAAAGAAGAAGGAGAACACATATAAATAAGTGACTGATTTATACATTGAGTAGTGGTGTTGAAGATATATAAACATTGTGCATTGTCAGATCCGAGTATTCACTAAAGGCCATGGTTTTAATATAGAATATAGAATAGGCCTTTATTGTTACTGTACTTTGAAATGTGCTGAGCATCTCCGAAACGTTCACAGGATAAGTGATGGCAGCAAAGAAACAAATTTAAATGAAACATATAGATTATATTTATACATTAAAAGTAAATGCTGATAAAATAGTGCATGGTGCTTATGTATTGCATGGTAAATGAGGTAAAAACAGCATTGTACTTTAAAATTATCTTACAAGTCGATCCAGATGTGTCAACAGAAGACAGTCAGTGATGGCTCTGTGATAAAAACAGTTTTTGAGGCTGGATCTGGTGCGATTGTGTCTCAGCTTCTCATCAAGAGCATGTCCTCAACTCAGAGTTTGCACTGCAGAAGAATTTACCTCCAGGGACGAGGACACATATTTTTAAGGCCTCACAACACCCCAGGATAAACTTTATTGTTGATTTGACTTGTGAAACAATGTTGGAGTTTTTTTCTTGGATGATTTGACAAAATTTGACATATTTCTTTAAACAAGACAAATATTTATAGACCTGACTGGTCACCTTGTACAGTAAATGATGTTTAATCAGACTCCCACCGACCCTGTGACCGACGCAGTGTGACATGCAGCACCGATGTGTGATTCACCATGGGAAAACAAATTTGTTAAATATGACGTTTTAAGCAACAGCATTGTGACAATTACTCACATTAGATCATCTTCAAAATGACCGATCCGACTGTGTGAGAGACTCAGTCTTATTCTGCACAACACAAAAGGGATTCGTCACTGTTATTTTGTCACATTTCCTATTATCCAACTCTAAAAATCCTGTAAAAAAAAGTTTTCTCCTCTGGCAAATGTTGTCACGACCTGTGAACTGAGGGTGAAGCGAGGGAAGGCGACACCAGCGATGTTGTGTTGGTGCTGCATCAATTCGTGCTTCTTCTGTGTCTGACCTGGTTGTTTTTCACATGCACCCGTCTACGCGCTTTGTCATCTCTCTGGCTGGTGTGAAATCATGACCGACGAGGTCCGAGGAACAAATAAATGGCCGTCTGTGTTTTTCCGCGTCTGCCAGGCTTCTATGAATCTGGACTTGTTTGGTGTCAAAGAAGGAGAGGCCTTGATTGACGTCTGGTGGAAAGATTACCAACCACGGGCACATGCTAAGAAGAGAGATATAAATGAAACCTATGTGTGTTTAGTATAATAAACATTCCAGCAGGATAAAAAATCTGTGTAATGCTTTTTAGTGTTGAACCATAGTCAAACACATTAATACAAATGAGTTGAAATGATAAACTGAAAACAAGGTAGGAATAGTTTGAAATACAGGGGCGGATGTAGGATTTTTCTGAATCAGGGGCCACAGAGGGGCTAATTATTTGTCTAACATCCAAGAACAGTCCTGATTCAGTGCATGTTAAAGTCATTCCTTGTTTACTGTGAAATGTATAGCTTTGAGCAAAGCTACACATCATGAAGAACATTTTTGAAAATTGTATTATTAACAAATCAGCATAGTTATTATTTAGTATTGTTATATATCAGCTGGGGCCAGTGCCCCCCAAGGCCCTGTCCCTGGATCTGCCCCTGTCAATGAAATAGTAAACCAAAAGTCGTTGAAATATTTGACTTTTCATCTAAATTAAGGAACTAAATTAAAAGTATTGGATACAAGTGGTCACTTGGGGATAAACAAACTTAACTTAAACTACCTAAAGAATGACAAGTCAGCTGTCTGAAAACTACACGTTCCTATTATTGGCATTTTTAAAACAGAATCAAGACTATAAACCATTCCCATAAGAACTCATGTGTGTGGTGGTGCTGACGGAGGAGGACACCTGAGCTCCCCTCAAAGGCCTGTGGAGCTGCATCACTCACAAGAGGCTTCAGTCACATTAATTCCATTTAACACGAATTACAAGCCTGAGTAAACCCCTCCTGTGGAAACAAACACCATCGGAAAACATGCTGTTATTATTTTTTGCCCTCTTATTAAATCAAGCTGTCCGTGGAGGCACAGCCCTTCACACACAGCGACGATTAAATAAACATGTTTGTTTGACATCCAGTGCCCGGGCCGGTGCCTGGTTTGGGCCTGGCCGGTTGCTACTGGTTGCAGCCTGCCGCCCATCGTGACCGCACAGGCTGCCTTTTGTGCCCCGGGCTGAAGGCCTCATTGATGGCTGAGCTGGCCACAGGCCCGGGCCTCCAGACCTTCATCGAACTGCGGGACAGGAATTAAAGAGTCAACGCAGCAGCATCAGAATACATCAGCAGCACAAAGACTAGAAATTACATCTCACACACTTGTTTATTACTGATCTGGTTTTCTACTTGATTTGAGACGGTTAATTGAGGCTTATTTGGTCAGAGACGGGGTGAAGGAGTTCACTGAGGGCGTCACAGGCTACAAAGTCAAATATGTCGCATTAAATATGCAGAGTGTAAATATGTTTGGATTACGGTTTTGTTGGTATGAGCAGAGCCGAGGGCAGGAGAAGTGAATCACTGAGCGTGTGAATGGGTGGGCTTGTTTTATTTCAGGGGGAAGATCGAGATCAAATCTTTCCCCCCCCTTCCTCTGGATTACAAACACAGTGGTAGAGGCGTTTTCAATGGTTTCAACCGAGCGTTTTCCAAAGGTTTGTGTCAGGAGACAGAGTTGTGGCTTTGAGGAGAGACTCCTGTTCTTCTGGCTCCTGCAGAGGTGTGAAAAGTCTCAGGGGAACTTCGTGCTCAGACGGGAGGAATGTCCGAGGACAATTTGGGAAGGAGGGAGAACAGACGACAGACCAGAGTGCAAAGAGTTGTACAGAAACTGTGAACACTCAACAACTCACTGCCTCCCCTAAAGCTGTTTGTACTGCACGGGATTAATCAACCGAGCCTGGGTTGCAGGAGGTCATTTTTTGGTAAACCCATGTGGAAAGGAGAAGCACGTAGAGAGGCTACCTGAGGCTCAAACGGACAAAATGTCCATCCTCCACAAAGACATCCTTATGCCTCGCTCTGAGCCGTTAGCCTGGTGAGACAAGAGCGAGGCTGTTGGAGTCACTACAGACAGAACCATGTGTACAGCCATGCACTGCGGAGCCATTAGCAAAGCAATGCACCTCCATCAGTGAATTTATCGCCTTAGGAAAACATACAGGGATGTCCATGCTGCCCAACAGCCAATCATCGTCAGTGCAACGAGAAGGGTTTTGTCCACGTTATTCAAAAGTACAAGTGGTGAGGTTTTTTTTCTTCTTCTTGTTCTGCAGAGACAGTCGCAGACCCGGCCTCAACGACCAGGGACAACCAGGACACCATGTCCGGGGAGCCACCCAGCGACGTCACCACCAGAGTCCCCTTCCAGGACATGACAGAGCAGTCCTTCACCAACGACTACGAGGACGCCACGCACTCCCAGGCCGTGGACGAGGAGGAAGGTAAAACTGATGCAAACCATGCAACAAGCACAACCACCTAATGTTTTCAAGTATTTTTATGTGTGTATTGATGTGTGTGTGCATGTGTGTGTGTGTGTGTGTGCAGGGGTGCTGGGGCCAGGGCGCCATCACAGCCATCGTCATAGCAGTCTTCCTGGGAGCATCTGTCCTCCTCGCCCTCATCGTCATCACACTGAGGAAGTTCACCGCATCCTAGAGTGAACGTGTCCCATCTTGTGTGCGTGTGTTTGTGTATGCATGTGTGTGTGTATGGACGTGTGGGTGTTTGTGTGTCTTCTGCCTCTCATCTCAATCGTTAACCTCCTATCTCTCCTCTGAGCTGCGTCTTTCACTTCCTTGTAGATGCTGAACATGGTGGCAGGTCCCTCGACTGATTTTTATTACAGATTTACTGCTGTAAACACACACTCACACACACACACACACACACACTCTCTCAATAACTGTTGCTCAACATGTTCACTTGTTCCTGAAGTAATGATGTTAGAAACTGGCTGGCTCTTCCAGTGGAAACTGTAGCTCGTCCATGTCATTTTTTTGTTTTTGTATGTGCATGCTCTAGAGGCCTTTTAATGTTTGTGAGCATTTAGTTTGTCTGTAGAGTTTGCTTCTGTTTGTACATGAAATGCATGTTTGTGTGTGCGTGTGTGTGAGTGTGTGTGTGTCTGTACGTGTTGCGTATTGCTGGGGTTATTAGTCTTTAAAAGAGTTTACCTTTCGCTAAATATCATTTCTGAAATATTCCTCTTGGCGTCAGCCCTGTACACGTTTTGAAGTTTGTGTTGAACCATGTACAAACATTTGTTGAGTCAGAATAAGAAGAGAGCAGTTTTAAAAAGGCTCCTTCACTGGATGTGAACAGGGTCGTTTGTTTTACCTTCAGAGCAAACAGGAAGTCACAGTGTGGGCGAATGTGTGTTGCGCTCTCAAGTGACTGTAGTTTTTGTCTGTTGTTGTTTTAGTGAAATAATTTTGTCTTCTCCCGTTCCCCTTCGAGCCCTCGGCGGCACAGCTGGATGTTGCCATGGTGACTTCACCACCTGATGTTTTTTGTTTATTTTATTTTTGAGATTTTAAACTAAAAGGGAATCCAATAAACCACGTGCCAAATGTCTGAGACTGCTGTGTGCTTTTCTCATCACTGCTTTTCTTAATTTTTATAACAATGTCTTTATTATTCAAACAGTTAATCAATCAATTGGTTCAAAGTGCTCAACAATTGCCCTGTAAGCAGAGAATGAGACAGGAAAATAAAAATACTGGCAAAGAAATACCATAACAGAGATTTTAAAAGCTATGATAACAATTAAACAATGCACTGTTTCTTAAATAAGCACCGCCCCTATCAAATAAATCAACAAAATTAATGTAAAGGGATCAATTTATCTTAAATAACTACACAACAGAAACTTGTTGTAATTTATCCACAGGGGACAGATTGGTCTGTACCTCACTTCAGCAGTAGGTGGCGCTGTGGCTACCAACTATACTTGCCTCCTGGTGGTTTATTCCAGCTCAGATGTGCACGTTGACTGCAGAGGGTTTATTCAAATGTTTAAACGTTATCATTAACACTGCTTGCAATGTTATGTCTGAGAAAAAGACGACAGAAGAAACTTCTCACGCTTAAAATACATTTATGTTATAGTCACAACTGAAACCAGGAAACCACCAAACTATCATATCTTTGACAATCTCTCTGCAGCTTCAGACAGAACTGAAAGAACCAACACTTCAATCGCATCTGTTTTCAGACTCTGGGACAGGATGAGCGATTTCAGTAATCTACTAATCACTGATCACAGGACCAACCACTGTAACAGAACCGATATACCAGTCATCGGCTTCGTCAGCACATTTATACTTTGAAGGAGAACTATCCGGACTTTGATATAAAGTTTGTTTTGTTTTACCAAGGAACTTAGGGATGAACACAGCCGTGGGATAGCCACAACATTTCAACACAAAAACCTACATACACGTGATGCAGTGAAGACACAAACCTGCGTGACTTAATTTGTTTTTCGATGGAAATTCCAGTCAGAAGAAACATGAACCACAATCTAACAGAAACCCTCACGAGAGACTTGTGGTGTTTGCCAACACTGCAGTTTCCTCAAGTGTACGTCATCTTACCCTTGTGATTTAGGGTAAGATGGTTCATTTGTTATCGACATTGCGCCACACGTTGGTCAGTCGGTTGATGAGTCGGTTTCACTCTTCCCACTCAGGCATGAGATGATATATGTGGTTTTAGAAGAGCGGTCCGGTCACCTGATAACAGCGATCCCTCTGTTTCTCATCAAGTGTCATCAGTAGGCCTTTAGCTATTTGCATTCCAATGCTGCAGTACTTTGGTTTATGACAAAATACCTGATGCCTCTGCTGTAGTTTGTCGTACATAAAACACTAAACTAAATTATGTACATAGGAAACAGTGCACCTGCTAATAAGCGTGTTAGTACGTAGCTTAAAGCACTGCTGTGCTGTATTTGACTTGAACCCACAGTTGCTACTATGGTGGTAAAACCTTAAACATTATTTGTCCAATAGTTCTTGATTGAATGGACTTTGTGAGTTTTTTCAAATCTTTTCTTTGTTCCATAAAACTTCATTTACAACAATATAAGACAGAGGAAATGATCTCATTTTAGAAGTATAAGTTACTCAGTCGCACGCAGATACATCCAGATACAATAACAAGAATTGATTTCAAGAGTATTAGAATACTCTGCTTTTTCATTTCTTGCAACGACCGCCCATTCGATTATTCTTTAAAAGGCACATAAGATAGATGACAGTAAATCTGCCTGGACAGTTTTGATTTCTGATTTCAAATGGCTGTGATGCACATCTGAGTTCACATGCATGATGTGTGTCAGGACTCAGGAAGTGGTGAGGAAACAAAGGTAGAGAAAGCAGAAGTGTGTCTGGCGCAGAGACTCTGCCAGACACCCTGCGCTCAGTGGAGAGTCTGGCATCCGTGAGGTAAGGACGAGACTTCATATTCACATTTACCCCTTCATAGGATTCCATATATTACACTGCACCAGGTAAGACTTTCAACGGGTTTCAGTGGAATGTTGGTAACAAGGGGAACATCAGTTAAGAATAATTGTTACGAGCAAATATTAAGAAAAGATTTAAAACTTTACATTTTAATGGCTGTCTAGGGAGTAACCTCTATAGCCAGTTTGATACATATTCAGTAATTTGTAAGCAAATGGATGTAATCTTTAACCTGCAGTATATTCTATTATTTTACTCTTATCCTCATGGGACTGTTTGTCAGTTTTAACTTAGATAAAGCTGCATTAATATCATGTTAAAAAGCCTTAAAAGTATTTTAACATGTGGCTGCAGGAGCCAAATCTGACAGATGAAGATTCAAGATCATGCTACTTCCTTTCAAATCTTATTTAATCTGAACAAATTGAAGTCAAAATCATTTACCAAGTTACACAAATCAATACCTGATTACTTACTTCTAATTCCAACATGCAATGAGTATAAAGAGCTCGTCATTGTTGTGTTTGCAGCTCTGACTTGTCCCCACGCCACTCAGAGGTTTCTTATCCTGCATGAGTTTCTGGGTGTGAGCAAGTAATGACAGGTTCATTTCACAGACAATTTCACAACCATCAAACTCCGACTTCCTGAAGTGGCACCATGACACTCAACTGCACATTTGAGGCGGTGGATGAGCTGATGAAATATTTGGAGCTGGCCATCTACGTTCCCATATTCATCTTTGGTCTGTTCCTGAATGTCGTCGCGCTGATGGTGTTCTGCATCTTCATGCGAAAATGGACCGAGACCACGATCTACATGACCAGCTTGGCTCTCATGGACATGCTGCTCCTCTTCCCTCTTCCCTTCAAAATGCATGCGACCAACAACAAGTGGGCGGCCTCCTTCCACCCTTTCTGCTCAGTCTTGGAGAGCCTGTACTTTGTCGGGATATATGGCAGCATCTACACCATCATGTGTATAGCCGTGGACCGGTGGGTGGCTATCTGTCACCCATATAAAGCCAAGTGGCGGCGCTCGCCCACAGCAGCTCTATGGACCTGCGTGGGGGTTTGGGGGCTGGTGCTGGCAGTGCTCTTTCCAACCGTCCATGGCTTCAGGGAGGCCGCGAAGGCGGAGTTCCAGTGCTTCCACGAGTTTTCAAACAAAGGTTGGAGCCCCCCTGTGATCATCTGCTTGCAACTGTTTGGGTTCCTGCTGCCGGCCCTGGTGGTGGTCTGCTGCTCAGTGCAGACCATCCGGGCTCTTCGGCAATCTGGTGAGCACAGCCCTCAGAGCCGGGCCTGTGTGAGGGTCATCTACAGCAGCCTTGGCGCCTTCCTGTTGCCCTTCACCCCGAGCCACCTCGGCATCCTCCTGCAGTTCCTGGTGAGAGAAACTACAAGTAAACTTATCATATTGTATCATAAATCATAGCAGATAAGGTTTTTGTACAGATCTTGCAATATTGCGGATGTTTAAATGTCCATATTCTCTCACTAATATAAAACTGTTGGTTAAGCAAATTAATGGTTTCATAAAAAATTATACATAATAATATTCATTTTCTGAGGGCACATGCACAGGTGGTGCACTTGTAATGATGGACTCCTATTGATGATAAAAGTAACGTCACATAGATCCTTTGTGTACTCGAAAGTATAACTCTAGTTTGATGGCCTATCTTGCAATGCTAAAGAAAGTGATAAAAAAAAAGTCCTGGATCTTCCCCATGATCCAGATCCACTCCAAACCTGAATGGGTTCTTCCCTTACCCATAAGGGTCCATCTTTCCTTCCATTAAGTTTCATGTTTCCAGTGGTTTTTGGTGTAGTCCAGTTAACAACAACAAAAAAACGACAGAGGTGAAAACATAACATCTCCTCATACGTGCAAAGAGCAGAGTTTCATAAATGCTCCTCTCACCCTTCACTAACCGCAGGTGCACCAAGGAGTCATTCAAGACTGCGACAACAAGACCAGGATCAGCGTGTTCATACAGGTAGCCATGTGTCTGTCCAACATCACCTGCTGCCTGGACGCTTTCTGCTACTACTTCATCGCCCACGAGGTGAGGAGCTCCAAAGACAACTTCAGGATGTCGATCAGCCAGAGAAGAGCCACGTTCAGCACGTCAGAGGTCTGAAGGAGAATAGATTGAGTTAGAACATGATGGGGTCCTCAGAAGGACCCGTTAACACAAGATCTGGCTTCTTGAGATTTAGCAGGGCACAGAAAGGAAAGAAGAGCCTGTATTTCAAGGGGCTGAAGAAATGGCTGGCGGTGAGTGCGACCTCAATCGAGAACAGAGCAGAGAAAAACTTTGATGCTGTCGTGATAAGGAAAACATTTTTGTGATTAGGTCCAATGACAGGAAGAAAGAACACCTCTGTAACCTCAAAGAGCTCTGAAACCTGAAAGACAAATACCACAGCATGAGAAATGTCTCAAAGAACCAGCAGGTAGTACACACTGAACCTGGTGTGGGATATGATTCATTTGAAAGCAGCAGGATATTAAAGAGCACAGTCATTTTATTTTCTCAAGAAGTCAGGTCTAACATACAGAACTAAAGATCAGGGATGATAAAAATCTGGATTAATATGGTTCAAAAGATACCCAAAATTTTCATTAGAGACGGGTTAAAATATTAATTTATTTTAGATTTATTTTCACGCAAGACTTTTCGCGCATCTCTATAAAATGAAGATATACATAAAATCATAAATTCAAACCAGTAAATAAATTAGACATGAGCGATAAAATAAAATAATTAATTCCATATTCATGCAAATATTAATTTCCATATTCATTCTAGTATATGAATAAAAACATTTTAGTTGTGATCTTGAAACATGTGAATTTAATGCAAATGAAAATAATAAATGATTTTTATCAAACTTTAATAATAATTTCTTGACTTCTTCTTCAGCAAATTTTTTGTTGTAATGTAAATAACAATATCTATCACCCATTTCACAATCTACTGTAAACATAGCATCAGAATAGTATTTAAATTAAAGTATCAACAATCTACATCATTATCCATAAATAAATCCGGTGGCTTAATGATAAATCATTTTGCCATGAATTTATTATTCAAAAAATATATATATATATTTTGGATGACTATACTTTATCAATAATCCCAATCAGAATGATGAGGCAAATAATTGAACATAAAGTAATCTGACGTTTTATGAGTAGAAACTGACTGGTTGGTGTGTTTTTACATTTCAACTGACAAAATATGCAAAATGTAAATATCATTTGACTTTGTACTTTTTATTTAAAACATGCAGCTTCACGAATATGCATTTTCTTAATATTGAAAGGTTATGATGTTGTGGTGGTTATCAGGGTGTTTACTGTACAAGAATACTTTTTTACGGTGGTGTATAATCTGTAAAATATTCTCTAAAACATGAAAAACGTCAGGTTTTAGTTTTCTTACATTGTTTTTGTCTTGATGGTGTTAGTTTTACACCTTCCTCCTCTCTGCCCCAGTTTTCCTTCATTTCTTTGATTTTTAAGACTGAGGTGATCCAGCATGAGCTGAAGTTATATCTGTGGGCTCTGTATAATTAAACATGTTAACATAAATATGTATTTATTAGACCTTGACAGGAAGATGGTGTTGATGGTTTGTATTCTTACACAATATAAGTCAATTGAATGACTTTCCAATGATGTTATGACATGACCGGTGGATCTGTTTGGCAATTGAAGACCATGAGAAATTCACTTCTTTATTCTTATGGCATTAATGTGGAAACCACAGAGACGTTTACTTGTGAGTGTTAGTTTTGTTACCACGATGTCGCTGCAGATTTCTCTTCTTCAAAAGCAGAAGACGAAAGCATGTGAACTGAATAAAACTGACAGAAGCTGCGCGGAAGTTCACAAAGGAAAATCCAAAACTTGATTTCCCTTTATGAACAATAACTTCCTTACATATTATTATTCATGATGTTTGTCATGGAAAGGTTTAGGCTTAGTTTGTCAATTCAGTTTCAGACAATACATCTGTTAACTAGTTCACTAGTTCTCCGTGGCTCATCAGCCTGGTCTCCCTGATGTATTTAGAATAAATCATCCGTCTTTGGAAAAAACATCATTCCTTTCCCCGCCCAGATTTTCTTCACATTGTTTATGTTTGAATGAGTCGGTTGCAGATAAAAACGTAAAAGACAAAACTCAAGTTTGATTATTTATTCTTAAAGCAGGAAGATATTACAAGAAAAAAACTGTACAGGGAAATCCAGGTCGATGACACATGAGCACTTTATCATAGGTCTCAACAGAGACTGATTTGCTCCATGATGCACATTAGAAAGACACCCCAAATCTTTTATTTTTTTAAACTTGGGACAAATCTTAATTGTGTTGATAATAATGGTAAAGTAAGAAGGATTCTGAGCTGGCAAGAGCTGAAAACAATGTACAAATCCAAGTGAAGTGGAGGAAGAGAGTTTTAGCCTTAGATATCATCTACAGTTAGTGATCTAGACTATAAAGCATTCTCTCTAAATGTCCTGTATAGAACACGAAGCATAGGATCGCTGACTGCCGACTTTGGTTCCTTTTGTCCCTCTAAAGCACTGCTACTAATTACAGTCTAAAGCTTGTATCCCAGGAGCAGGACGGTGTGACACCAAAGGAAATACAGAGACAAACCATAAAGAAATGAACCTTCACAAAACAATCTCAGATAAAAATCTATGCATATGCAACAATATGAAATCCAGAAGAAAAGTTAATTTACAGTAGATATTGCTTAGGAACAATCAAAATTATATACACCATTCATTAATGACAAAAACCAGCCAAGAAACGTATTAACTACATGAGGTATGTTTTGTCATTTTTCTGACATTCAAACAAAATAAAACGACAACAACAGGAAACAGATATTCACAGGAGTGCACAGGGCAAACAGCATCGTTACCATTACCCACAGTGCACTGGGTTACTAATAATGGACGAGTCGAAAATGAAAATTGAAATCAATGTGACAACACATTAACTTGCTTTGCACAACATGACGAGCTACAGATATATCCAAACACATTTATATCGTCAAATATACAGACTAAACTGACTGAATAAGACTTAAACATTGAACATGAACAGTTAGAGTATTCCATGTTCAGACAATAGAACAAACATTGGAATTAAAACTGAAACTGCTGGACAAACACTCGCTTTTAAAGTGCAGGTAAAAGACTAACTAATTCAAGAGGTATGGTTTGAAATTGCCTTCAGTTTTGGATGGCTCTGATTTCTGCCTCAGATTCAGAACCTGCTGCAGATCACTGTCTCGACCACAAACGTGTTCTCGAAGTGGCGGATGCTGTGGCAGTTCTTTGCCTCGCGCCTCTCGATACCTGGAAGACAAGAAGCGTGGAGAAAATCAGTTCAGTGCCAAGAGTTCACATCTCACTTGTACAAGCGCTGTGCCCACATTGTCCATTTTTTTGCGTCAGCAGAAGTGATTCCCTTCAAATCCCATCCATATAGGGGAAGTTTGTTACATCCTTTCTAAAGCTGTCACGCCAATCAAAGGCGGCAGCCAAAGAGATATCGCTCGCGCGCATCACTACCACCTCCACATTGTGTGGATGTGTCCACGGCGAATACGAGTGAGTCACAGAGCAGGAAGTTCCCAGGCTGTGCCCACACACACACACACACACACACACACACACACACAGAGACATGATAATCGGGCTGCATGGCTGTTAGATGACAGTTTCACACTGATGTAGTATGACCAGGAAGTCCCTATTTGGTCATGGTGGTATTTTTCTGCATTATCACTAATTCTCACTTCACTCCCACACGTGAAAACTGAACGCTGGATTCCCTGCCTACGTCACAGGAGTCCACATCTCACCCGAGTGGTGTGTGAAAGAGGGCGATAAATTAGCAGTAGTTGACTCGTTTTCTTAGCGTCTCATATCGCCAAAAATAGGAAAAGGAAATGAATATGTGTACTCACGTCGGTGCTGGCTGCGGCGCTTGAGGCGGTAGGTTTCTTTGCCGTAGCAGAGTCTGTGGATGAAGGGGCCCAGCTGCCTCATGCTCCTCACCCTCCCCGTCACCACCATCTCCTCCTGGATGATGTAAGTCTGCGGAAGGTACGTCCCCCTCTGTGGCAAAGAGAAAACACATGAATCACTCAATCGATCGGTCGGTGGGAGGAACGCTGCACTCAGGAACAGAGCGTCTCTCTCTCTCTCTCTCTCTCTCTCTCTCCCTCTCTCCCTCTCTCCCTCTCTCTCCCTCTCTCTCTCTTTCTCTCTCTCAAGAGCTGCGCCACTGAGGCGGGTCAAGGTCCTCACCTTCATGTTGACAAGCAGCTCCCACAGGTTACGTGGAGGCATCACCAAGGTTGTGTTCAGCTCGGTGATGTAGCATTTGTCCAAAGCAATGTCGTGATAAGCTGTGAGGCCCTGGAGCGGATAAAAAAACAAACAGGGTTAATATCTAATATATGTTTAAACACGTAATCAAGAAAATTTAACCTAACCGGTAACAACATCAAGATGCCTGAACCTACCCTCTGGAAATCGTGGATGATATCGGCGGGATCGCTGCCTCCAAAGTGTGGCACGGGAACGCTGATCTGCTCATAGTTGTCGTCAAGGTAGATGCCGACGTTCTCCTCGAGCTCCTGCCGGCCCCTCTGAGGAGCGTACACCGAGTCCTCGTAGACCACCCGACAGTGGAACAAGCTGTCCTCTGGGATCTGCTAATGGTATGCGACAGTGATGAGTTAGTGTGGGTACCAAGCTATTTATATACACCTTGGGCTGTCGGTGAAAAGAAAGAAAGGAGAGGGAGGCAGAGTGAACTGACCTGAGGTATGAAGTAGTAGCGATAGACGTAGACGGAGGCCAGCACCAGTCCTGACATGAAAACCACCAGGCCGAAGGTGAGGCAGCATAGACCGGTCGGAAACGGCTTCTTGGACCGGACAGGAAGAACCAGCTGCTCCTGTTAAGAAAAATGAATAACTCTGTTTAGAGGACAGGTCAATGTGAAGTCAGATGGTTATCCGGGAACATGGATCTTTCATCATTATTATTTTCAATTATAGAGACGACTAGAAAAATACAGCCAGGAAAAATATGTGGCTCAGATTTTTGTGCCATATCTAAGTGTAATTGTGATGTATTAATGAGGCGCTGCCAGAGCTCACTGTTAAACGCTTTTTCATCCAACACTATTTCTACTTGGGAACATTTTGGAGAAATATTGGCCGCGTGAAATGAATCATCGCCACTTCTATGATGGAGCGTCAGCAGAGTTTTACGTCCAGCCGTGCTCTCCTGTACGAGGTCCAAAATCGTAACAGAGTTAATTCCGACGACAAGGCGGTTGCCAGATTGTTAGTCAAGCCCGGGGATCTGTTAGACGTAGGAAGGAGTGGAATGAGACATGCCAGATGCTCACCCACAGTCTCTCAGTCAATCTGCTTGCCTCTCCCTACTACTGTTGCCATGGAGAGCAGAAGCGGGGAGAGCAGATTGTGCCAGGCTCTGACGAAAAAAAAGCTGGCACGTGTTCGTCTGGGTCTATTCTTAGAGGCCTATACTTCCACCCTCCATATTTGCCGTTATTTCTCAGCTACCCACAGAGAAAGTCGAAATGGGAGCATCTACGTGGAGCGGGAGTCCCTCAGCAGAGGCGGACGTATTAATAGAGCGACACACACTGGCTCTGACGCCGGGCCTCTACTGTCGCAGCCAATCAGAACACACGCAGCCCTTGACATCATGTGTTGTATTAATGTGGACGTAAGAGGTTAGGAAACAGGTTCGCAGATGTGATGGATGCATCATCAAGTGATCTTTACTCACAGGAAGATGCTTAGACAGGCGTCCATGATGCTCACATCTAATTATGTATAATTTCTTGGAGGTAGCCCAGAGGGGAGGATACGAAAAGGTCAAAAAGGTTACCTGACTTCCCTGGACCATTTTGCAGATTATGTTCAGGGTTTCAGAAGCTCAGTTTCTCTGACACCTCTGGTCCTTTCACTGAATACCGATCTTCTCTATTGTTTTTGTGTGGTAAATGAGGAATTGGTAACAACTAGTCAAACTGATGCATGTGTCCATTTTTTTTTAACGCAGACTTCTCTCTTTTTATGAATGCCAATCCAGACACAGAATTAAAAGCTTATCTGTCTTTAGACCGTGTTTACATACAACGGACAGCACAGACAGTAATCCTGGATTACCATTCTCTCTCATTGGCCCTGGCCTCTCCAGCGAGACCTGCAGGACTCACGTGATATAACATCCCGTGACGTCACCTGAATGCTGCTGCAGTGCCATCTGACAGCTCTGTTGTGTTCTCGTTTCAACAAAGGACAGGAGGGATACACACTGAGGCTATTCCCACACATGAGCTTCTTCCAGTCTATGTTAGAACTGTACCATTAAAGCGAGGGTGCTCCATTGTGCTGAGGGCACACACAGGACTGCACATCTGCTGGGTGCACCTTATAGAGGCAAACAGGGTGACGTAATGTCAACTTCCCCAGGCTGAGATGACCCCTGTTATTATGATATCACTGCACAGTGGGATTTTGAAGATGCACAGAGAGAGAGCAGGATAACAAAACATCAGATTTCCATCTGTTTCCATGTATGCAGCTGCATCTTTTGTTTCAAATAAAATGACGTCGAGGTTTTTTTTTGCACAAATAAAAAAAAACGTCAAGTGATAATCGGTGCACATACAAATCAAACATCCCAGGAGAGAATAAACAGTTTACCTTTTTAGCAGAGGCTGCCACACAGTCCCTGACACATAGAGACACACAACATAAAGAAAAACTAAATAAAGTGTGCACACTCACGTGAGCCAGAGGCACAATGATCTTGTCTCCATCCGTCTCTTTGTCGGGCTTCTGCGCCGCAACTGTCTGGAAAGTGATCTTCACCATCTTGGATTGCTCGGTGTGTGTGAGTGTAAGTGTTTGATTCTTTTCTTTTTGCTTTGTCTCGGTTGTGGTTCGCTGCTCTGCTTCCTTCTGCACCGGGCCGGTCTGGTTCTTATAGCGGCGGAGTAGCGTCGCCCCCGGGACTCAGTGACCTCAGCAGCGCGTCTCCTCTGACGAACGAGCGCTGTGTGGGCCTGGAGGAAAAGCCGCCTCGCCGCTGTCAAAATAAGAGCCCTCATCCGGTTAACACGCTTTAATTGAACACGAAACACGGCCTGTGTCCTCTTGGGCAAACACACAAAAATATATGTTTAATTTGACGCTGTCTGGAATGAGAAGTTCGCATTTTTTTGCCAGTTTTACTTCTAGCAAAATATCACACGCTCTTATTGTGAAGGTTAGTGCCCGATATGGTAGTGCTTTCCGTATTTATTTAAAACTGCATCGCCTTTTTCTCAACCATGTCAGAGCTCTCATCACTATCATCACTATCATCCGGAAACGTAGGGATGTTCCAACTCTCAGATAACTGCTGCACTGCAATAAAGTTAACACCAGGTTACAACTCATGATAATAGTGATAGTAATAATTCATGGACTCAGTACTAATAATAATGTGTCTTAGTTTCATTGTTTATTGTGTGATATAGCAGTGCAATGACATTTTGTTTGTGTAGTTTAAAGGTAAAAATTTAAATTCACTCATTATCTCCTCACCACTATTCCGATGGAGGGGTTGATGAAGGGTTTGAGTGCACTAAAGGGGTAAGGGGCTGTTTTCAGGGGTAAACATCGTTGCAGCCAGATCCAACCAAACATTTCACCCACCCCTCCTTTGGCATATTGGTGAGAAGATATTGAATCTAATTCTCTTAAACGTGTCACTGGCTGTGGTTTGAAAGTGGGGTTTTATTCATTGAAGAATCTTTCTCCTGGTTAAATGATCAAATACAGTAATTTCTTTTTTTCCGTGACTACACTGATAAACTAAAAAAACATCTTCCCTCTGGCCCCAGATCCATAAGATAACTGTGGAAATGCCTGCAAACCAGTCTACATGTACTCGTGCACCTTCACCTTCCACATGCAAATTGCACAACACGTGCAAATTTGCACAGGGATACACACGCGCGGCCTTCGTCACCATATGAGAAGAGTCACGACAGTCTCTCTGGGTGACTCAGTAGAGACATAGCTCACAGTGTGTTGAATATGGACATTACATGTTATTGGAGTTGATGATATAACAATAAAAATGGCTGAAAAGCGCTACTCATAAAGGAACTGACAGTGGAAAGGAGTGAGCGGGGATTACCCGTCTGCTTCTCCACCGCACCAGACTCAGCACTGTTTCAGGCCACTTGTTGGGTTCAGACTCTTTTACACATGTGAGTGAGGTACTTTACAAACAGCTCTCATCTTCCTTACAGAAGTGGGGCATTAGCCTGGACTTCATAGGAGGACTGATGGCTCACAATCAAGCATGAAATAGGCCGGGCTGACTAATGATGCAATGTGAGAATTGGCACATATATGGCCCATAGTGGTGTGTGAGCACTCTGAAAGGCGTAAGTGCCACTTTGCTGTGTTAAACTACGTTCTCTTCCCACGTTATTTTCAAAGCTCTATATTGTTTATATTTTATTCACTTTTGTACTTTCACTTGCTGTTTTGTCTACACCTCTTTTTGACTAACTGCTGCTGTAACACGTGGTTTTGTATCATAGTACTATAGCTTTCATTGATTTTTAAATGTTGTTGTATTACTTCTTGTCGTCAATGATGTTTTTGTTCACCCTTTTTTTATTCTGTCCTCTTTGTGAAGTGCTTTGTACTGGCTGTTTTGAAAGGTGCAACATAAATAAAGTTATTATTGTGTTACCTGAGCAAATGCTGACATGCTAGTGTTATTATTTATTCCTACTTATTTAATACAACTTTATTGATCCACAGACCACGGATATTCAGTTGTAAAAAGGCAAAATAATACAAATTTAATACAAAATGCTGAGTATGTACATCATTTACAACTTTTACTGTAGTGGTTTGCAGTACGGTTACGATTACGGTTGTTACATAAGTATAAGGTCATATTGTGATGTGCATGTGACACAAATATGCAAAAAGTGGGAATGAAGGACCAAGCAGTCCGTCTTGCTGTTGTTTATGTTGTTATTGTTGTGAATTATGTATTGTTTGCTGTTGTTGTGGATTTTGTATTGTCTGCTGTTGTTGTTTATCTTATTGTTTAGAGTTTTGTATTGTTTCCAAATGTACTATGTTCTAAACAGCTCCATCTTTGAACCTGTGTGTCTCCGCTGCAGAACTTTCATGTGCACGTGCGGATCTTCACACCGGGACAAAAGCTAACATGACCACTGGCGGGTACGAGCGTTGCGCGCCCTCGATGCGTGTCCTTCACGGCCATTCATATGTAAATGAGCGGGGGTATAAACCCGGCTCTCGCCCCCTCGGAGCCGCATTGACGAGCACAGACTCCCCGCAAGCTCGCGGCCATCTGTCCCCCACCAACGGGCAGTAACGGCTCTCTGGATTAAACTCCCACCTCCGGTCCTCTGCGGGCTCCAGTGCGGCAGCGTCCGGGTCAAACTCCCCAACCAACATGGCCCCCGTCCGGAGCAACACACACGGTGATGACTGCGGCAGGTCCGACAGGAAGGTAAGGACTCCCCCGAGGCCTCTTTGTAGTGAACTTCTCTGTGTGAACTATGGCTATGTGCTGACTCCTTGTTCCGTGCCGGCAGATGAGGAAGCCCCTGGTGGAGAAGAAGAGGAGAGCTCGCATCAATGAAAGTTTGCAGGAACTCCGAGTTCTCGTCGCGGAAACAGACGTAAGGCAACGTGGATGTGTGTCTATAACAATGAGGGATCCTTTCTGAGCCAGTAGCTCCACTGGTGTGTGCTGGTTTGATGTTTAGCTGGTGTCGCTCACTTTGTTTTGTTCTTTGCTTCCCGGCGCAGCTGCAATCAAAGATGGAGAACGCGGAGGTGCTGGAGATGACAGTGAAACGAGTGGAGAACCTCTTGAAGAACAGGGCTCTAGGTAAATAACTTTTAAAAAGAGTAATCAAAGTCAAATGAAGTTCACATTTCACTTAAACAGGTAACTTTTAATTTCAGCATACCGGTACTACTAATATATTATTAATTTCCATTAAAATTGTTACTTTTAAATCCACCATACTGGTAATATATGATTCCTGCCCCGAGCATTGTAGTTATTTAGTCTGATAAAGTAGTTCATAACAGCAACAGCGTATTGATATTCTTATTTGTATGAACCTGAACAAAGATTGAAGTTTGTAAAATACCATTTAATGCTTTTGAATCTCATATTTAAAAGCGGAGAAATGGAATCACTGGGATTTGATGTCTTTGTGTTGTTTGGTTTGTTTTGGGCCTTAATTCTTCTTTTATGTTGTAACTTCTGATTGTCTTTTTCACCTGTTTTAAATTATACATTCTGTTGCTGTCTTGACTTTTCCTGGTTAAATAAGAACATAAACAATGGGCCGATGCATCATGGAAACTTTTGTTTGAATGGTGGCTGCTCTGTGTCTTCACAGAAGTGGATGCAGTGAACCGGGAGGCCTGCGAGCGGTTTGCGGCGGGCTACATCCAGTGCATGCAGGATGTGCACGCCTTCGTGTCCAGCTGCCCCGGGATCGACCAGGCGGAGGCCGCGGAGCTGCTGAACCACCTCCTGGAGAGCATGCCCCTGAACGACGAGGACCAGCTCCGGTTGATGCTGCCTGATGGCGGCCTGGAGGACTGCCCCCCCCGGCAGCAACAGCACTTGGTCCCTGTCTGAGAGCTGTCTGGTGTCTCCGGCTCCGTCCAGCGATGATCTCTGCTCCGACCTGGATGACACGGACTCGGAGCAAAGCCTTGTCTCTTCGTCAGAGGAGGCTGACGGCCAGGATGTGTCCATAGCTTACTTCAAGTCAGTGTGGAGACCCTGGTAGACCATTTTCTAAAAAGGAGCAGAATGTTTCAAAGTGTAGTAGATGTTTTTTTATATTGTTTGTGGTAGGATGTGAGTTAGGCCTCAGTAAATAACGAAACATTGCTGAGATCGGTGAAACTTGATGAAAGGTATTTTAGAAGCTCTTTGTAAAGTTATTCCGGAACTACAATTATACAAAAATGTATTTAATGTTCGTTATTAAATGTGTTGTAGAGGTGAGGGTCTTCATTTGGAAATGTATAGGCCTGGCCTTCTGTGAAGGGGGTAATTGCATATGTAAATATTTACTTGTTTATGACTGAGCTGTATAGAAGATAGCTGTCCCCCTAGAACTTGATTGTTAGCTGTGGGTAAATTATTTCATATTTAGTATATTTTACAGGTTTTTATATTGTGTCTGTTATTAGGTTTACTTCGTCTTGATTTTCAGCTTTTCATTAAACATCTTTTTAACAAAATCATTTGTTCTGAATTGCATTGATCCTGCAGCTTCTTCCAAGAGAGACACATTTCACACAAAAGGATTCCCACTAACCACCCACCCGCAGCTGTTTTCAAGATATTAGTTATTACTCTGCCATTTGTGTGCAGCATCTCTCCGAGATCCCTCAGCACATCGTAGACATTTGTGAGGTGTGAGATGATTCATCCACTCACTCCTTATATAGGCCTCGTTGAGGACTTGACACGTGGGTTTTATATCTTCGGCTTTTCGAGTTTTAAAATAACTAAGCACAAATAACTTTCTCAGTCATGACTGAGCTCTTCAGGAACAAAACCACCACTTTCTTCCAATAAAATCTGTAGTATTTGGTCAAATAGCACAGAGCTTATGACTCATTTTCTAATTTTATATATATATATATAAAATAATGTGTGTACAACCTTATATCAGCTGGAGAAGGGGGGGCAAGGGAACCATGCTAATTCACAGAGACACTTTGAAAGCCTGTGTCTGCTGATCCCGAGACGCGACCTGTGAGGATCCTCTGCACCATGAGCTCCTACAGCTACACATGAATAAGAAAAGACAGCAATCCTGAGCCAATCCGTCTGTAGTGAAAAGTTTCTTGTGGTGTTCCTGTGATGTTCACGCCGAGTGTCGATTCTCTCACCATCCCCGGCCTTAAAACACCCGTAGTGAGAGGGAACTGGTGAAAACGACGACAAGAAAGAAAAAAGATTAATACAATGGGCTTTGAGGTATTAGTCATGACACGACATGTTTCCAGAGAATAACTAAGTACTCAAGAGGAGTAATTAAGTACAATCCCTTAAATGATTGTAGTTAACATTTGTATATTCATTTATTCAACACAAATATGTAGGAGATCAAGTAAAGACGCTCAGCATGTTGTGGTGTTACTCTACATGTGTATTTGAGGTTTCTTTACACTTACGACCCACTATAGTATACAGGAATACTTTCATCTTTAATATATTAATCTGCTAGTTACATTTACAGCTTGTTTTTCCGAACATGCCTGCTTAAGAAGAGTGCTATATAAATAAAGATATTACTATATATGATCACCTACGGCATCCTGATATTTCTATATTCCTTGTAAGTTACCATTTTATGGCACATTACACAAAATATTATCCTAGCTTCAGTACATAGACTGTACCTACAACTTTCTGACAGCTGTAGTTAGGACAGAGATCTGATACAACAGCTCAATCCTACCCATCCAATGAAACAGTGTGTGATAATATCGGTGTAAACATCCAAATAGTGAGTATATGTTTTGCATTGTGGTGATAAGAGAAAAACCACACCGGGGGAATTCACTTGCAGAAGAGATTCAAAATGAGGTGTGAAATAAAAAGGCAATAATAGAAAGAGCAATTATATTACACTACAGAGAATATATGCATAATTTGGTTAATAAAGCCTACATCTTTATCTATGGAAATATTTTTTCTAAACAATAAAACAAATATAGCTCACTATCTTTACATGTTTTATACTGTATATACTACTTTTCATTCCATTCAGCTTTTTTTTTATTCCTAACACCTAGTATTATATGCTGCTTATTCTTTGATGCCTAATTTGACTGATACAGTTGTAATATAGTAAATTTCCCCAATGTGGGACTAATAAATCTCATATTTTAATCATGACTTCTCCCTTGATACTCCAGCTCACTAAATGATATGCACAATAGTGTTAACAGTTCAATTCCCATATTAGATTATAAATATGTTTATTGAAGATATCGAAGAAAGATGTTTCCCCCGTGATGATGAACTTGTGTCTTGAATGTGTGTCTGCGTGTGTGCGGTGGCCATACACCGGATTTGCGGGGTTGCTGGAGGTGTGAAGGGGCCGCTGTGGGGGGGCAGATTGTAAATGTTCACGCTTGGAAGGTGTGAACAGGAGCCGCTTTGATCAGGCCTGCTACTTAGCGTCTGTCTGCCGACACACACACACTCATTTACATGGGGAAGGTGAATGTCACGACTTCAGCACGGAGGAGGATGAAAGTCTGCGGACATTTCAGAGCTCAGTAAACACCGCAGTTTAATTCTTGTGGTTAAATCTCATGATAGAAATGTGCGAAAGCGCTTTTGTGCAGACGCAGATTAAACCAGTTCAAGCCTGTGATCAGCGGATCCTTGTTGTCAAGCGTCGATCTGCTGCAAACAGCCGATAGTTCCTGGGGTCGTTGACACTCATTAATCGATCATCAGTTTTGTATTAGTCCGGTTTAGGGATTAACACGTGCGATGGACCTGTCAAGTGTCAACAATATGAGCGAAATGAACACAACTACCACTGCACTTGAAAGTAGGCATTATATTTTATTTTATAAAAAATAAATAAAAAAAAGGGAGAAAGACATGAGGAATGCATTTAACAAATAAAAGGTGCATTTGCTGTCAAAAGACAAATGAATAAAGAGAAAAGAGTTACGTTTCTTCTTCTGCTTCTTCTTCTTCTTCATGGAAGTAACTCAGCATCAAAGTGAAGATGTCTCCACAGTTACCTGGCATCTGTCTGAGCTGCTTTACACCCGTGCAATAACCCTAAAGTTGGACTTCTGAGGCCACCACACGTTTGCCCTGGCTCCCAGTCGCTCCCACAGGATGCTCCTCTCCATATTTATGAGGGGCCGACATCAGACCAGCTCTCAAGTGTCATGTGGCACACTTTTAAAACTGGCCAGGGCATCCATATTCCCTCCACTTTACATTCAACACCCACCTTAAACTGCTGCGGTCCAGACTGGGAAGTGTCCTAATTACACAACTTAGTCTTTACAGAGAATACTCTATTTGTGGCTCTCTCCTCCGCCATAATTTACAAAACACAGAAATTAAACAGAAATTCTTTTATGTAAAAATATATAAATGTATATATACATATATGAGTCATGGAGTGTTACAAACATTCACATGAGCACTGGAATAACAGTATATAACCTGAATGTCAGAGATAGTAAACACTTCACAGCTGAACACTGACACAATGCCACATCTGCTGGAGAACTCCTATAGCCGCAATGCGGGCTGCTCCAAATACCAGAGAGGGAGTGTTACAATATTGAAGCTTGCGTCATTCAATATTAAAAGAAATTATATAACTTACAGAGTTTATAGAATGTGTTGCACCTGGCTGTCTTTTCACCACCTCCATTATTTAGTTTTATATCACAAAATAGGAGACAGTCATATAAACAGCTTAAATATATAGAATAAACATCCTACATAAAGATTATCCAAGTAGTTTTGATACTTAGACTAAATGCTGGTAATCCAAGCAAACCTTTTGAATCCAGACTTTTAATGGATTGTCCTTGCATTGTGATTGTTCTCCTATCTGAGCATTTCTCCCACCCCTGCTGAGGATGGAGGTAGCGAAAGTCTTCAGAGACCCGTCGATGAGTCTGTTGCTCTCTGTAACAAAGGAACTGACATGATCACAGAGGCTAGTTCACCCCTGTGCCACATCCTGGCCTGCGTGCAAAGCAGCCTTTCACTCTGGGTTTGTTTGACCTCTGCACATCGTCTTCTGTCTGTGCATCTTTGCAAAAGTGCTGCACAGAAACAAATGGAAAAGAACATGCTCTGTCATTGAGCCAAGCAGCCCTGGCTAGCTCCAACAGAGTCCTACCTCCTGCGGCTTGTAAGGGTATTAAAATAAAATATCATTTAATGACCACTACATATTACATTCAACCATATTTTAGCCGGTTTTCTTCGATATTCTAACAGGTACGGCTCCTGAAACAGCAAGACAGAGACAGGAATGAAGATTTTTATGTCAAGTCCATCTTCCAAGTCCATCTTCAAAGTCAATCAATGTCCCTCTGAATATCTGGAGCAGTTCATTGTCTGGCTGGTTTGCGTCTGTGAGCTGGAGACGAGCGAAGGGCCGAGGCAGGAAACAACAACCGTGTTTGACAGCTTGTCTCTGGGCCTCTGCTGGCAGCCGACCCCCCCCTGTCTCTGTGTCACTGATGTCCAGGGCTGGCTGATAGTCCGCCATCGCTGCTGCTGCTGACGATACTGTAGCTGCCTCTGAGGCGCCGTCACAGCAGGAACACACCTGGAAAACACACACAGGTTTACATGAGTTATTAAAGTGAGAGGGTGAGAGGAGCAGAGGAGGAGATACAATGTGCATAATTTGGTCCGGACATTTCTCTTTCACATTGGAAGAACACAGCATATCGATACCAGCATCGGTTCTTATCACCAAAAACTTTGAATCTTGTTGTCTTTCCAAGTTGACAACTTCATCTACATCTGTCTTAGTGTATGGCATCTCTGTAAAGCCCCATATAAGCAACTGACTAGAACATTTCTTAATAACCTAAGTTATTATATATAAATAGATAATGAATTTCACATCTTTTGACAGTAGTTTTTTCGCCAGATCTACTTTAGCACAGACGGATACAGACACATCCAAACTGTAATAGACATATCAACCATTAAATCCATTCATCCCATATATAATTCTCATTCCAATAAGGGACTATAACTATTCTACCTTGATGTCTATGGCCTTGGGTAGACCTCCATTCTTCATCCAGGGGTGGACCTCCATCAGCTCCTTCTTCTGCTCCTCAGAGAAGCACGGCTGGTTCTTGTGCAGCAGCCGCAGCTTCTCTCTGTCCTCTCTGAGCACTTGCTGGATGTCACTGCACACACAAGCAAACACAGGCACTCAGTACACAACTCAACAGTCGTATCTGACAACGCTTTATGAGGGTTAGGGTTTGACAAACTCTGAACACTAAGAAGATCACTTCCTCTGACAACAACAAAGATAAGGATGATTGTTTCGCGCTAGTTGTCTCCACCACTTCCTGCAACACTTCAGAAAAACCATAGAAAAGTCAGACTCTGCTGATAATCATCTGCTGACAGGCCCATTGACTGTTTGGCTTCTCTTATCTATTCGTGCTAACGTAAGGGTGCCATCTGGTGGTGGAAAATATCACTACATCCTTAGTCTTGTTTCTAAATTCAAACAGAACAGAACATCAACTGTGGCTTTGTTTTGCCTGAAGACTGTAAAGGCAAACAGTGCTACTTATAAGTTCCAACAAATTAATGATGTCACCATCTATGGTATTTCTACAGCTATCAGCTCCAAGTGATGAAACTATGGGATGTGAGCAGAGCCAGGGTGCAGATATGTTATGGTATAATAACATAATAACATAAATAATGAGAAGAGATCATGTGTAATTCCTGCCTCCTGGCAGAGCTCACAGTATCCTCCACAGTCCTTAAAGGTAAACCAGTCTATTACTGGGGTACTCTTACCCTTCCACAACAAAAAGAGGTTTGATTAACTAACACAGCAGTGTCTAGAGAGCCACTGCCCTAATCCTGATTGGCTGCACCCCCATGCCATGAGCAGCCACAGTGGTTCTGTAGTACATACCTGATGAACTGTTCGCTCTGCTCCATGTCCACCGGCCTTCCGTCACTGCCGCTCAGATGACCTTTGACCTTCTGGCTGATCTGGGACGAGTCTACGCTGCCAAAGTATTTACTGCTGTTGTTGCTTCCTGAAAACAAACATGAGAGTGTCAGACGATTTGATTCATCACAAAAACAGAGTAACTAGATTTGATCTAATACTGTGCATGAGATGTACAAAGTTGAGTTCGGACCTGTTCCACTTCCGGAGATCCCACTCGCCGACACTCCACTGCCAGATGTCCTGCTATTAGATGTACCGCTGTTGGACGTCCCGCTGGCCGAGGTTCCACGTCCGTTGGACCCTGAGCCCATGGACCCCGAGGTGGCCGAGCCTGTGCCTGAACAAGAGTCCTCTTGGAGCAGAATGTCCAACATGCCGCTGGATAAAGAGTTGGCATCGCTGGTGTTCCCGCTGCCACTTGAGCTTGCCTGAAAAAAACACAACATAAAAACAAAAGCATTAAAGAGGAGCCTGACTTCAGAGATGGACTGCAGTGCTCCCTTCGTCTAGTGCTTCTTAATGAAACAGGCAGGCGCAGTGTCATGAGTTGTGTTGCGCCTTGTCTCTGCATTTGAAGCCTCCATTGGGAGTAAATATCTGTAAGGAGGCTGGAAGTCAGTCTGCCTCACCGATAACCTGGTGCACAATATCACACCATTAAAGGTTGAGCTCAGTTAGCAACATGACAGTGATCTCGATCCATCTCCTGCTGATTTAAAGGAGAATGTCAAATATATTTAGGTCTGTGAACGTGAAAAGATCAATATGTAAGCAGTGGATAGTTGTAAACATTCTCGGTGTTCCTGGTCACATCTCAGTACAAACGAACACAGAGAAAACATCGGTGCGTCCCCAATGATGCTAAAATTAGATTCAACTCCTGATGTAATAAATGTTGTTCAAGCCTCAGAGGCCTTGCATGCAAAATCAAAGGGTACACGTACAACAAGTCATACATAAGGTACTAATCACTGATCAAAGATGTTCTAATACCGATACCAGGGAGGACATGCCTCTGATACTGCTGAAAATGTCGGGTCGGGCACCGATGAGTATGCAAACCTACTGATCCGATACCACTTCTTTAAAGTGTAGTAGTTCCACCCTGATAAAACTGAAATTTTCTATTCCTGGAGAACACATCTCGATGAGGAAGGGATTTCGTGGCAACATTTACTGTGTCCAAGACTTAAGTTTTAAGCTATTTAAAAGGAAGTTATTGGTTAGGGTTCCCTAAATTTATTAGTTTGTTTTCTTTTTCAGTTTCGACTCTCAAACTAGATAATAAAATAACTTCCATGGCATTTATGCTCTGTATGTATTTGTTTGTTAAAGGGTTTAACCTGAGCCAGACCATACAAAAATAACAGCAGCCATCACTTCCATACAGGGCCGGTGGCCTACAGCTGTTACAACATGTTATATATGTTGTTATATTTTCAAATGTACTGGTACTGGATCAGTACACGATATCAGATGATGCACAAAGTCCAGGTATCAGAGCCTGCATTGTGAAGGTAAAAATTGTATTGGAACATCTCTAGCTATGAAGGTTATCCTTAAGTTTCTCAGTCTCATGCGTTAAATATACAACGCAATATATTTTCGTCAACAGATAAGGATAGTGCAAATCATAAGTCATAAAAGGAATAATAGGAGAAACTGTTACAGACATATGATTTGGGAAGAAATGGGATTGGAGAAGTATAGAGGTTTTACTGTTGAGTCGCCTACCTCATTGCTGTAAGCCCTCAGCCTAGAGAACACTTTATCCCAAGACAAACGCTCACAGGCACAGCACGTGCACTCGCAAAACAACGGTCCAGGAGGACCAAGGAGACTGAGAGACGGCTAAAGGGATAATAACATCACGTGTTAATACCCTTGGCCACATTTCATTGTAGTAGTCGAGATGGATTCGACTTTACATATGGCATAGCAATACAACAGTGAAATACTGGCACTTTAACTGAGGAATCACTGTGATGATACATCACAGGGGGCTGAGAGACAAAATGTTATTGTGGTACCATGCCACAGCCTCCCTATGGGGGTCCACACAAGCCTCAATGAAAAAGTTCAGTGAGGCATTAACATTTTATCCTGACAGTTTAAGGAGAGTATTAGTCACACGCTTCGGGAGACTTGGGGAGGAAAGGAGAGATAAAGAAGACAGCACAACAGAGAGAGGGTTATTTCCTTGTTTGCTTGCTTCAGCCCCCTCACCTTGGATGGAGTGCCGCTTGCTCCTTTCTCCCTCTCAGCGGTGTTCCCTTGTCCTCCAGGGGGCAGCAATGTGTTGTCCAGGAGGTCTGCAGACAGCTCCAGCTCCAGCAGGTTGAGGGGTGAGCTGCACCCAGAATGGAACAGAGGTGGGGATGCCGGATCTCCTCCCAATCCAGACTGGGGCGACAATGGGCGAGACTGGGTCTCCATCAGGCCCTTTGGGATTTCCGCGGATAGAGGGAGATGGTACGATGGGGTCATGTACCCGGCCGGAGGGGCATAAAGGTTCTGGGGGTTGAAGTGATTCTGGACACCGAAGGAAGGTTGAACCATGAAGGTGCCCTGGCCTGGAAAGGCAGCCTGACAAAAAGGCTGTGTTTGGGCGGTGAAGCCTCCGGTCTCTGCGTGGTACACTGGCTGTGGTGGTTGAGGCCCGGGGGTCATTGCAGAGTACATGTAGTTCGGCAGAACCAAAGCCACCATAGGGGTGACCATGGGGGTGGTGAAGGGAACAGGATGGATGGATGGCTGGAAGGGAGGGGCTTGGGCAGTTTGGTTGTTCCCAAAATTTGCTAGAGGGGGATCTGTGCGAGTCGCTATGGAAACAGGTGTGGGGTAACCCTGGAGAGGGTAGCCTGGCATCATGGTCGGGTAGGTCATGGCATACGGGGACTGCGAGGTGTCAGAGGAGGACCAGCAGGTGGGGTTAAGCCCATGGGTAATACGAGGTTGCCGCAGATGCCGATGACTGTAGTGGGACTCCGTGCTGTCCGAGGACTCAACCTGCCTCGCTCGCTTCGACTTGGTCTTCTTATTGCGTGTTCCTCGCCGTGCGACGGGCTCTGTCAGCAGTCCAGCCTGTTTGAAGGGTCGAGCAGCAGGCACAGCTGGAGGGTCGAGAAGAACAAAATGGGTTGAGTGATGAGTGATTTTGACATTTTCCTCAACGAAATAAGTTTGGAAAATAATGCATAATGCTTCTCTTAAGTGACATTGGCCACAGTTCTTACAAATTGTTTAGCCCAAAACGATTAATGCAGTTTGAAGATATACCGGTACCCACAAAGTGTGATGTATGATAGAGGTTATGAGTCAATGTGGTGTTCAGTAGTACCATCACTGGCGATCTGCTCTCGCTGGCGCTCCAGGTACTCGGAGCAGTTGGCTTGCAGCGTTGTGAGTCTACTGAGCTCTTTGAAGCGGTACAGGAAGGCCTGCTCCTCCTTCTGCGTGTGGGCCGCCAAGACCTGCTTGGTCAGCCCCATTTTCTTGTAGGACTCCCTCTCCTGACAGGGAGGTGAAATAGCGCAATGAGGAGCCCCAGTGTTCTTGCAGGATTCTGTCGTCTCCCCAGCTCCTGGTACATCCTCTATGATCTCTGCACAGATGACAGTGGGGAAACTACTTAACACACAGTCCAGTAACAGTTGAAACGTTTGCAGTGAAAATGACAAAAAGCGTTGAACAGGCCGGTAGTGGCCGGTAAAAAAATGGCCCATTGTTATTGTAGGTGTAGTATGACATATATTATCAATGTCTTTTACTACATAACCAGATTTTGAGTTTGACTGTAAGTCTGGCCTTCTCATGGGCTATAGGGAGGATGTTAGTGCCAGCAGAAAGTACTTCTGTTTCATATTGGCCCAAAATTAAAGAGAGATTTCCTCGAGTTTTCGGACTATCAGTCATCAGAGTGGCCATTGAGCAATCTCTTTCACTTACATCCTACACACTGAACCTTCAACTCTGGTTCAAGTTTTCTTCTGATATCTTAGTAAAAATATGCAGTAAGAGATGACGTTCTTTTGGAGATAGATATTTTTTCACTGCACTGTACCTGACTCAGGTTGAGGTTTCTTGTCACCAACATGGACTAAGGTGCTACTGTAGCTACACTGGCTGGTGATCGACACCACACTCTCCGGTTTGTTAGGTACAGGCAGGGGCAGCGAAGTGCCAACTACTGCAGTGGCGGCATCACCGGACTTTTTGTCTCGATCATCCATAGCAGAAACTCCAGACTGATCCTTTAACAAAGCTGGTTCTGCCAAAGAGAACAGAGGAGAAGACATGCTGACACTGTGTTCTGAATGTAGAGTCTGAGAGAGTTTAAAGAGCAAAGGGTGAAGGGATTAGAAGCTTTATGTGATGATGTGACAATAGGTTTCCTTTCGATCTGTGATAAGAAGCAGTGCCACACCTGCAGACAACTGGATGTTGCTGGTCCCTTTCTGTTTGTCCTCATCCGAGTTGGAGGATGTGGTGTTGGAAGAAGACTGACACTTCCTCTTCATGTTGATGGGAACAATACAGTTCTCCAAATACCTGCAGGAATCACAACAACACACTGATCAGTTTACCATCTCTTATTGTCAATTAGTTATAATATATATAATCTGTTGTTATATTAAATATAGAAAATAGGGGGATCACGGCTACTATTTATTAAAATCATGTCAACTTTGTACCTGACGACGCTGTCCAAACAGCTGATCTGCTGGTAGGAGTAGACAGTCTGGTCATTGAAGGCCAGCTCCTCCTGAACAGATGTCTGGTTCTCCTCCATAGACCATTGCTCCTTGAGAGGGGTTGGCGATTCTTTGGTCCGCACCACAGCTGGGCTCTTCTGTACAGACTCTACTGGGGAGAGGCCAGTGGTTAGGGGATGATTGATGCGCTTTGATTGCATTTATTATTATTTTACACATATATATGAGTCTGCAGCTTATCAGCTGGACTTACTGCTGATGCTTTTCTTGTTGTCTGGTTTGGATGTCTGCTGCTCCTGACTCTTCTGAAGGTGAACTCCATGGCAGATTTCCTGAAAAGTTCGCTGTGAGATAGAGACAAGACGCTGTGGTCAGAAATAATATTTTCTTTCAATGTTTCGTGTAATATTTTGTATACAAGTCACTAAACCCAGGACTATGGACCGTTATTGAGTGATCGTGTCCAGGTATGGCCATTCGATTAGTACTCACTGGTCTGGCTTTGCTGATCAGTTCCTCCTCCTCCCGCAGCATCTTGCTCTTGTTAATGCTTTCACTTGAGGAGGACAGTCCCAGAAGCTGGTCATTGCTGTTCAGACTACCGTGGCCACTGGACCCACTGTTATGAACCGGCTAATCACAGACAAAGAGAGGGAAGATTCAAAAGGAGAAGATGATGTAGAACTGCCTAAATTAATCCAAATGTCTATTTCGCCTGATTTGTCTTTTGAAAGTAAAAAGTTGCTCTAACCCCTCAGCTCTTCCTCTAGGATTTATAACGACTAAAAGATTCTGCCTTTCTTAATCCGTACTTAACATCCTTAAATATTTTCCTTTCTCATCCTCCCTCACCTGTAGCAGGAGGCGGTGGATCTGCTCTGTCATATCCTGGATTTCAGAGTCCATGGTCTTTGTCTCCCCGAGAGACGAGGCCCGGGCCACAAAAACATCTTCATTCACGGGGCCCCTGTTGGACAAGGACAAAACATCAGTTGATGAAGATCAGGAACGTTCAGACTGTGCATCTGTTTAGACATTTATAAGACTGATACTCACATGCGAACTTTGTGTCTCCCTATGACGAACGAGACCTTGCGGCTCCAGGGGTTGACGAAACTGGACCAGCTGGTGTCGAGGGTGATGTACTCGCCGTTTCGTGCACAGAAGCGGATTGATGAGTGGTCAAATGGCTGCCCTGCGTACTGAAGGACTATACACAAAGCCCCCAAAACACAAGTTAGAACAGTGTGTGGACAGATTTGCAGTGCAGACATAGGCAATTTGGTCCTGATCTTTATATTTCTGTAGACTCACTCTTTCTGTGAATGGCCATCATGATGGGTCGGTCATTGGGATGCAGGTGGAGCAGGAGGGATGTGCCGATCAGGTCCTGAGGGAGGTACCCGAGGAGAGGAACAGCCCTGATACAAATAAAACATTTATCATCTCAGTTATTTAGAACCAAGATGTCCTGGTGTTATTTCGTGCAACATTTGTTGTTTTTTTGGCTCAGCATTAAAAGCATTTCTGTCGTGGCTTACCGCTCATCGACATCCTGGAACACGCAACTGGGAGTGTGTGTGGTGGTGAAGATCCGCTTGTCAGTTGGAATTCTGGGTGCTTTAAAAAGGAAGAAAATTTGTGAAATTGGGGACAGTATTATACCTTTGACAGGAGTACAAACTGGGTGAGGTGGTGGTTTAAAACACAATTTCTATTTAAAGTAGTAGTATGACTATTTCCTATATATTATAACAAATTAATATAGAAGAAATGGTAGAAATATAACTGATAGAGGCAAGTGTGCCTGGATAACAAATAGAAATGTGATATTAAATCATGTTTTTCCTCAAAACCTGCAGTCAGGTACTTACCATCATAACCCGAGTGAACCCTCTCAGCCAGGAGGAGGCAGCAGAACTGGTCCTCAGAGTGGACGGTGTCCTGAACCTTCATCCGATACGGCGTCATGCGGAAGGGATAGTACTGCATGTTGCCCTCACACTCTTTACCACCGCTGGGATTTAGAATGTAGAATATGCGCTATGTTAGACAGGGATGGTCTAATCACAAATACTCTCAATCAAGGTTTATGGATTTCAGGATTCTGAACACCAGGGGTTGCTGTGCCATTATTTTTACCAGTTAATGAGAGTAAATTAATGTTGTGTGCTTCCTTGCTTAGAATGGAAGCATGAATAAACAACACAAACAGGTCTGAGCAGCAGATGATCCGACACCCACTCACCTGATACGACAGAAGAAGGATTTCTCCTGCATGATGTCAGTTGGGGATGACTCTGAAAGGGGTAAAGAAAAATGTTTTAATTCAGAGGTAACATTTTCCGGAGCGTATGCTCAAGCTTTGATTAGTTCAGAACAGCTCTGCACTTAATAAGATGAATTGAGTTCTTTATTTAATCAAGTCAGACTATTCTGATGTTGTGTTGTTTTGTACCTGCTCCGGTGCACATGCTCCATGATGGCAGGCGGTACGGTGTTGTGAAGCTGTAAAACACGCTCACGTCCTGTGGCGGCAGGAACTCCACGAATTTGGTGTTTTTGAACACTTCTCTCTTGCAGTTGAGGATAGAGGCGGCCTGATCCGAAATGTAGACAATGCGTCCCGTGGTCAGAGACACTGCCACTGCAAAAATGTCCTGCGGAACACAAAGGCCAAATTTGTGGGATGAATAAAAAAACTTGAATGCAGTAACATTAACGTTTTTTTGTTCAAACCTTCATTATTCAAACAAAGTGGACAAAACATTTATACTCAGTGATCATTTACTCACATTGTTCTTGAGGGTGTACTCAGAGGTAATGCGGTCTATTTCCTCTACTGTGTAAGAAGACACATCCGGGCCTGAAGGTTGACTGTCATTGGTCATCAGAAGCTGGTAATACTCCTCATTGGCTGTAGAAACAAAGTCAATGCCTGATGAATACAGATGCACCGTGAACAGCAGATTATCTACTCGAACTGTAGTCGTGTATTAATGATGAAAGATATCTCAGTGTTGCACTAAAATACATCCTATTCTTTAACAACCGAGCTGCATCTGTACAACTGAACCTCTGCCTGCTCATCTCTTATCATTAGCTGCTAACAAAATCTTATAACCAGCAACCAGTATTTATGAATTAACTTGTGAAGGTTTCACAAAGCGCAGCCTTACCTTCCACCTGTTTGACACAGTGCAGAGCGTGCTTGAGCATGTTCAACGTGGAGGACTTGCTACCACTTCTCTTCTCAGCAGGCAGGTGATGCTTCAGCTCTTTCAGGGTTTTAATCAGCTCCTTCTGCGTCTTGGCTTTGGCGGACTCCTGACTACTGTGGGTTGCACAACGAACAAAAGAGGCCAGTTAGATTTTGCAGCAAGGAAAAAGGTCCCTCAAAAGACATTAAACAATGAAATGAGAAGATAACTCACAATGTATGAGAATTAGAGCCTGTTCGATTAAGGTTAGGCTGATAAAAGCATGCCTCTCACAGACACACTGTATCGGCATTGACCCCAAAAAGCTTGGTCTTACCTGCAGCCACTGGTCGAGGGGTTGTCCTGCTCTGAGCTCAGCAGACTGAAGGCATTTGAACTGCTCGGAGGAGACGAGCTGTGGGAGTTGGAGCTGTGGGGGAGACGACAGCAAGTGAACATTAGGCAGCAAATCAGAGGAAAACTAAAATGTCACTCCGTAGAGCCCACTCCTCCGCCAAGGCTCCAACAATCCCCTGGGATATTAAAAAAAAGCTATGCTCGGCTCTACAATGTGGGGTGTTGATAAGGTGATCCCCAAAAAATATCAGCTGCTTCCTGTCTTTGTGAGCGTGAGTGGGGGAACAGCATGTACTGTATGTTTCAATTCTCAATAAGGAGCCAGGTAAGAGAAGAAAACACTTCAAATCTGAGGTCAGTCTCAGCTCCCTGGGGACCTTAAGTGCATCTCTAGCACAACAGGGGCACATCCCAAATATAGAAAGAGCTGCAGACTGAATACATCTGACAACAGGGGTGCTGCTGGAAATTCTGGTTGCAGTGTTGGTAGATTTAATGAGACCAGGACATTACCGGTTGTTACAAGCAGAAGAGGGAAGGCCATTTTGCTTTTTGTTCGTTTTTAATGAAAACAAAGTTGTGGTCAGTTCGCTTCAAGGCCTCAAACTGTGAATGTGCAGGAACTGGACTCTTCCACTGATTTGTGTGGGTATGTAGACCACTGCATTAGCCAGCAAGATTAACCAAATGCTATTAGCAGCTGTCTGAGACACTGATTTGTTAATTTGCTGCTTTGAATAACCTGCTTACCTGGCTAATAATAGAAGACACTTTCCCAAATAGCCTCCCCGAGCACAAGCAGGTATCGAACTAGCAGGTAAAGCCTTCAGTGCTAGTTTTAGACTGAACATGTATTAGTGTCCCCAGAGGAGACCTCTCTAAGAGGAAGAGGTTCTGTTTAAGATTTAAGACAGGAAGAAGGACTGGGTTAAACAAAATAAAAAGAGGCTGGCAGGGATCGGGAGGAAAACAAAAAAAGAACGCACGCAAATACCGCGTTGCCGTGGCAATACTAAGGCGCTAATGCGTGTGACCTTCTTTTCCTTCACTGGTCAATATCCGCTCTGCACTCCTACTGCATAGTTTAAAAAACAATTTTTGGTCTGGCTGTATTCATGGCCACACAATCCTTTGTGCGTCATGGAAATATTTTGTCCTAGTGACTAAAGACAAAGACTGTGGTGGAGGGCGGTGAAACAGACGTGATTGTTCATCTATTCAACCTTGGAGATTTTCTGAATCTGTGAAGATTAACTATGAGGGCAGAAGGAAGGGAGATAAGTGTTCCTCTCCAGTCTTTCACTCTTTTCCCTTTTCACTACTGACCTTTTGTTGCTTTCAGAAGATTCCTGCAGTGCAGAGTCTTTGCTGTTTCCGTTTGAACTGCCCATCGAGCCGTGGCCGTGGCTGTCGCTGCCGTGACTCTCATTGCCGTGCGATTCGGTCCCGCTCCCACTCGACCCACTGCTCTTCATCTCTACGTCCTCTTCAGGAAGCGAGCGAGAGCGGGTGTTCTTGCGATGGGTGTGCAGCAAGGCGGGGGCGTCCTGGCTGCTGCTGTCGCTGCCCTCTGAGGCGAGGCCGAGGTCGGGCCCACCCTGGTTGTAACCTCCAGTCCGGTGCAGCTGTGACATCGAGCTGCACCCGGAAGCCCTGCTCGGCATGGAGCTGCAGGACGTGGATGCTTGGCACCCTGAGGCTCCGTCCTGGTCCTCCAGAATTGCGAAGTGGTAGAGTTTGGAATCTTCAGACATCAGGATATGTGCTGCCCTAGGCTTGTTCCAGGTCAATTCGTTGAATGAAGAAATAACAACAACTATCACCCCATTTTAACAGGGGTGTCACTGCAGGGAATATGGTAGGATGGCGATAGATCTGTTGAGAGAGGTGTTTCACACGTCAGTTCCCATCATGCACCGCAATTCATTCACAATTTGGATATTGAGAAAACTTTTAAATACACATATACTTTGGTTTTTAAATGACAATCTTCTGATAATTACGAATACATCATCCGTTTTATTTTGAAACCACAACTCTCCAGCTTCTAGGGCCTATATGTTAGATAGTTCATTCTTATGCAATTCGGTTTGTCACAAACCTGACCTATAGGGGGTTTTCATCCCTGCTGATGTCTGAATTGGGTCAGTGTGTGGTGAGTCAGCAAGACAGTTTCCTCACATCTGTGTCTGCTGCTGCTGCTGCTGCTGCACTGGGCTGTTTATCTCAGGCGTATTTCTCATGTGACACACACTGACACCAGATCTCAACACAACGTGCACCGGGCGGGATCAGACAACTGGAGCACCGTCAGCCTCGCTGCGTGACGCATTCACTGCCCTTACATAAATGTGTGTTATGTGGGCCGGGCTGGAGGCTGCTTGGTCTACTGACCGGGGCTGACTCTCCCACTGACACACTTATGCAACTTCCACGCTTCGTCCATTCAAACCGACACTTCTCATGTTCTCACTGCGGCATGTCAACACTGTTGTCATCTGCAGCGGAGACGTTTTTTTTTAAACAAACGACGCTCGAGCGAACAAGCAGAAACTCCACCAACCTGTCAGGAGCAGCTGCTCTGCGGCTTCCGGTGGGTCCGTGAGAGGAGCCCGTGCTGGTATGGAGGCTGTCAGTTGTTGGTTCCAGCTTTCGGATGCTTCAGGTTCTGAGTCCGTCCGACACACCGCGCTCTCCAGCTGAAGTTTCCGCTCACGTCGGGACTGTGCTCTGTATCTACAGCTGAGCTGGTGACCTCATTCCGTGCCCTGCTCTGAGCCCCTCCTCTCTCCGTGCGCCTATTGGTCCAGAAAGCTGCTCGTCACCGCATCACGGTGCTCTGGACCAATCGATGCCTCTTACCTCCATGGGCACGGTTGCGGAAGTAGCCGGCCCGCGCTGCGATTGGTCAGCAAGGCAGCTACTCTCTT
This sequence comes from Pseudopleuronectes americanus, assembly GCA_038501795.1. Classification (NCBI taxonomy): domain Eukaryota; kingdom Metazoa; phylum Chordata; class Actinopteri; order Pleuronectiformes; family Pleuronectidae; genus Pseudopleuronectes; species Pseudopleuronectes americanus. Next base: position 13,046,530 of record CM076730.1, on the reverse strand, counting down.
TACATAAGGATGTCACCGCGTTCACGTGGATAAGCAGCGCGCCGCCACCGGCGTGAATGAGGCGAGAGAAAAGCACGCGGCTCCGCGCTGTTATCTAAACTGTTATACAAGTGTGCGCGTGGCCGATGCGGCTCGACTGGTTGGTCATTCAGCAACATGGTAGTTCCTCGACTAAGACATGTGATGTTACACAAAATGTGTTTAATCCTGACTGTTTTTTAATACATGAGCCTTATATACAATCTGTGCAGGGATGTGACTGTTGACGTTGCACAACCAAAACACACGAGTCCTGTTGCAGAGATGTATTTATTTATGTGTATACAGCCTAAATGTGCATATAAAAGCATAGCATTGATTAAATATAGCCTTTGTATACAGATAAATTGTAATTTTTGCTACTGCATTAGGTCTACCAGACATGTGAGTCACATAAAATAACAGAAACACTTTGTTTGTGTGTGTGTAAATATATGTATTATATATTTGTATATTTACTGAGATAGACACCCACATACATGCAAAATCTAGAAGAGACAACATGGCAGTAAAGTGTGGCAGCCAAAATCTAGTAAAGAAAACACTGCAGTTAAACGTTTCAGGCAAAATCTACAAAAGAAAACACAGCAGCTAAGCCAGGCAGCCAAAATCTGGAAAAGACAACACAGCAGTGAAGTTTAGCTGCCAATATCTAGAAAAGAAAACGCAACTGTTAAGTGTTTAAGCAAAATCTAGCAAAGAATATCATGGCAGTGAGTGTGGCAGCCAAAATCTATAAAAGAAAAACGTGGCAGTAAAGTTTGGCAGGCAAAATCTAGGATTCACCGGTAAAGTGCAGCAGCCAAAATCTACAATAGACAACACAGCAGTTAAGCGTTTCAGGCAGATAGATAGATAAGAAAACCGCTGCAGCAAAGTGTGGCAATAAAATAAAGAGGGAAATCTAGCAGCTATTGGTTTCAGGCAAAATCTATAAAATAAAACACAGCAGCAAAGTGTGGCAGCCAAAAGGCAGATGAGATATATCACACACACACACACACACACACACACACACACACACACACACACACACACACACACACACACACACACACACACACACACACACACACACACACACACACACACACACACACACACACACACACACACACACACACACACACACACACACACACACACACACACACAAGTACATACATACACTCCTTGGATTGTTGATTCTTTTCTTTAGAGTTGGTGACAACTCCCCCTAGTGGCTGGGTCTGGTTTGGACGCTGCAGGTCAAATGACTTGTCAGTGATGAATTTACTGATTTAGGCCGCAAAGTGTGTTAAATGATTCCAAAAATGCTAACAATCTTAACATTAATTACACTGACTAATAATATGTGACAGAATCTATGAATTTGATCATCGTTATGTGTCGTTGTTCTTATTGACCACCTGCGTTTTGATATCTCTTTCTGACTTTCTGTTTGAATCATGATGAGGGGCTGAAGCTTTACCCAACTCACGATATACAAGTGGCAGGGAGCACCCTGGACAGTTTCAGTCTATCATTGGTCTAAGGACTGTGTGAGAAGACCGACCACCTGAGGAAGCAGATAGATGCAGGGAGACGCTTGCAAACCAGCTTCCTTGCAGAAAGGAATTCGAAATAGCTAGATTATCACTTATCCATTATGCACCACAGTAAGCACTTTTATACAAAAGTGTTACCCAGACACAAAAAGATGAAACTGTTCAGTATAAACAAGGTATAAAGCTAAAGTTAAAGTGTATCTTGCCTGTAGAATAATTATTTCCATCCTGACTCACTGTCTTACCATCTGCTCTGCAGAGACGTCACAAATAGAAGAATAAGCAGTTAGAAGTTTCTACTTCTTTGCATTGATCTGTAAATGGGATTTTCCATGCTGTTATAGTTAGGGTCCACAGATGGAGCCCAGTCTGCAGTGTGATTTATTCCCGGACAGAAAAACAAGTTTTCACATGCGGAACAGATCCCCAGATGGCAGAGAGCGCTCGCCTGTTCTGACTGGTGCTGGTTGCCTCGTGCTCTGTGGCGGGCTGAGGCAGCGCGTTAGAAAAAGGTGAGAGGGCGCCTGAGAGTGCCAAGCATGTGTGACCTCAGAGACAACCCCAGCTGCATCCTCCCCCACTGACACGTTCATGTGGGAGGAATGCTGCATGACAAAATCATGGAACATTAGTCAAAATCACAGTCTACCCTGCTCACAAAAATAAAATAATACTTCCTGCTGAAACCCAGGAATTTCCCAGTTATGAATAAACAAAGGCCACCCACCCATCCATCTAAAGCATGTTCACATCTAAATGGATATTCTAGAAACAAAAACTTCTGACGTAAGAAAATGACTTGCTTCTGTGAGTGCATCATGTGACACATGAACAGTGTGCAGATTGAGACACAACTTCTGAAATCTCTTTATTTGGTCAATGTCACCTTTGTTTATATAGCACATTTAAAACAACACAGCTGAGCAAATAGCTTTACAAAGTAAAATATACAACACGACAACAGCAATACCTAATATATCAAAACAGTCATGATTACAAAAACGAATCAAATATGCCGGGATAAAGTGTTCTCAACTGGAAAAGAAGGCCAAAGAGAAGAGATGTGTTTTAAACAATGATTTGAAGTGTGTAAGAGAGGCGGCAGATCTACTATGGAGCAGTAAGCTGCCAAGAGCAGAAATGGGTTTGAGACCATTTACATTACTTAAAGGGAACATGCAGTATAACAAACCAACAGTACATTAATTATAGGGAACACACAGTATAACACATCTCCAGTATATTACCTATGGCGAACTTACATTATGACCCACCTTCATGACATTACGTATAGGAAACATACAGTATAACACATCTCCAGCACATTACTTAAAGGGAACCTCCAGTACATTGACTAGAGGGAACATATAACACAGATCTGCTGAAGTCAGTTTGATGTGTGCCAGTACAGCTGAGAGTTTTCAGTAAAACTCTATGATTGGATGGAAAGTGAAACACTTGCAGTGACCTCCACTCTTTGTGCGGTGGGCCCTTCTCTCCCATTCAACAAGACACATCAATTCTTCCGTTTCTGTTTTGTACATAACCACCAGCCTAATAAATGCTTTTAACACTTTGCACACATCATCAAATTTCCATCTCGCATTCAATCCGCCGGAAGTGATTCAGTCCCTTCCGCAATCTCCCTCACACTGAAAGAGCTGTACAAAAAATGTTTGTTTTTTTTCACATGTTGTGTTCAGTCCATTATATGTAAGCAGACATCTGGTTGCTTGTATGTCGGTGATTCCATTTATAGGCCTCACAGCCCCGGCTGCGTCTGTCTGTGAACACGCTCCGTCCCACATGCAGTTTGTCTGACGTGTGGGCGGGTGTCAGTGATCCTGTATGAAAACTCACTCTGCCTCAAACGTGACGTGCGCCACAGATGGCGTTCTCACTTCATCAGAAGTTATCTTAGCTGTTGCTCACCGCCACCAAACGGCAGTGAGCCAGGGAGGAAATGCACGAGTCAGGTTAGTTTGTCATGCTCAAGTGGATTGTGGAAGTATGGGGGCCTAGAATTTACACAGCAGCAATTAACAGCGTAAACACAAACCTTAGGGACCCCGGATGTTTTATTCTTTCTTTCAAGAGGGAATTTAGGTATTTTCTACTGAAAAATCGAATGGAGATTACAAGAACTGTATCTTCAAATGTCAGTAGTTTACTAAGACAACTGGTGTAGTCAAAATTAAATGAAATGCTGTTTAAAGTCCATGCATTGATAATAACGTGAGAACAAAGTGTCTGCACCATCTATTCATGTTCTATGTTCTATATTGTCAATTCGATTTTTTGACAAGTACACCAGCAGATTTCCAAAGGGGGAACTAAAATACATTTACCGCATTGACTCCTATTTAATCAAACACAAGCTTAGCAGAACACCTCCGTGTCTTTGATATTCAATACGTCTTTCCTCCATCAGCAAATCTCCCAGTCATCACCAGTCGGAAGTGATTCAGTCCTTCCATCGTTCAGCTTGTTGACTTCGAGCGGAAGAGAAACATGGTGTTGATTCTGATGCCAAAAACAGCCCTGACAATGTGAGTAGATCTACCTGCGTGTCATTTTCAAATAAAGTTAGTGGTCACTGTGTTTGTAAATGGGTAGGCAGGGGCCTAATTTATTTAAATTTACATAGTGTAAGATATTTTGCAATTAATAGGGGATTGAATTCACTCTCAATATTAAGAGGTCAGTATATTGCTTCAGAGAAAATATTTTCTACTTTTCTACATATATTTGACAGCCTTAATTAAAAGTTACTTTTATATTTTTGGATTTTAGATACTGGATGATTTAATATGCTTTAAAAACCTATTGTTAGAGAATAACACAGCAGTTTCACGCCTTGTCTTCTGAAGCCTTTCAAGAATCACAACCTGCTGCTGCTTGTTTCCATGTGATGTCCTGAGGCTGCCCCCTGTTGGCTGCTGGGTTCCTCTGCACTCCAGCTGTTGTCCTGAATGAGCTTTGCTAATGAAAGAATACTGTATAGTCACATGCAGTATGCGTTGAGAGCACAGCATCCTGGTTTAAATGTTACTACCAACACATCTCCTTTGGTAATCTGTGTGCAACAAGCATATTGTGTCAGGGTGAAAATGTTAATTCCACTGCATACAGTACAAGTGACACAAAAGTTTTGTACTAACATGAGAAAACTTCCTTCAAAGTCATACAAAACACAATATGGATGATGGGTACACAGTTGTAGCGATGGTAGATACTTGTTTATTCAAAACAAATGGGGCACCAATTTGAAATTTCGCCTAGGGCGCCAACATTACCAGGGCCGGCCCTGTGGGTAGGGATGAAAGTGTTACGTCAATTTTGTCTTATATGCCCTTATTTCCTCCATAGCCTGTGAACACAAGATCCAATAATAGTTCTTGGAGCCGAACCTGCCTCCATCTGTGAGCACACTCCCTCCCACATGCAATTTGTACGTGATGTGTAGGTGGGTGGTGTCGTTATTCCTCCTGCACAAGCCGAATTTTGTATTTCATTTCCGTGACAAATTTTGTTCAGTGGTTTTTCTCTACTGTAGTCGACCTAGGTGTGAAATATGCTATGCAAATTGAAACTGATCTAATTGAATGAATGCATGTTACTCACGTGGCACTGGGCGTGTAAGGAACATACATCATGTATGAGGAAGGAGCTCAGGGGTGATCTTTGTTAAACCTGCAGATTTCTAATTGCCCAGTTTCCTCTGCAAACCGAATGTCATTCCAATTGAGTCACTTCAGATATTTCAGTTAAAGACAATCACACAATTTCTGCTCCTCTTAAGATTTTAACAGAAAGCAGTCTCACAGCTTTTCTTCCTCCATTTTTATAATGTATAAAAATGGAGGAAGACATTTGTTTTTATTTCATTCATATAATATAAATATTACCTTAGACTTATGTATTGCATGTTATTTATTGCTTACTGGTGCCCATTTTTTGACAAATTCCCCAATTGTGGGACTAATAAAGGATAATCCTGTCCATGTTTTAACTTATTAATGTTACTTGTGTTTATATTGTATATTTTAACTTACTAATTACTTTTGACGAGAGCGTGTTTCTCTTATTCTCTTTTTGATGCTGCTGTAACACAGAAAACTTCACTATAGTGGGACTAATAAAGAACTTTTGTAATACTCAAACAGATGTTACTACGTTAGTTCTTTTAAATAAATGTTTTAAACTTTCATGACACAAACAGCCCTGAGAAGCAATACCATTTCAACATCTTGTAAACATGATTGTTAGAGTTTGAAATATAAACCTACAACAGAAACCCAGTTAGTAAAGTACATATTCATAAATTGGCTTTAGAACTGAAAATATTCTATACCAGCAACCCAGACTCACTTGCTACAACATAAGCAAATATCGCCCTCTGCTGGTAATCAACAGACAGCCAACTGGATGAATGGATTTAAAGTTTCCTATTAAAAACAGGTGATTAATAACGTGTTGAGCAAGATATTTTAACGATGCTTATTCATAAATAAAACTTTTGTAAAGAAAAATAATACAAGAATTCAGTCAATTTATTTTCTAAAACACAAACATACAAAACAACAAACAAAGCTCAGCCCCCATGTTTAAACTGTACAAGGAGATATAAACAAGAGCACAGGACTAATACTTCAGGGAGGGAAGGAATCTCAAGAACTTTTCCTCCTTTCACTCTGCAAAACCTTTTTACTTAGTAATCACAGAAGTAAACTCCCCACATCCATGTTGTGGCCCGATATTGAACTAAGGGAAAATATTATCAGTATAAGTGCTTTTCGGGTTTGTGATCTCCATTTCGAATCTGTAGTTGACAGCTTAAATATCTGGTGAATGAATTGATGGCAAAAATCCGTTCCATGGAGGAACGATGCAGGATCAAGATGAGTGATGGAGGTAACAGTAAAAATCTAAAGATCGGTAGTGACCACAGGAGTGACTCCATGAATGAGCAATGTTGGGCCGAGGTCTCTACTCAACAGGTCCACCTGGTGCAGGTAGGCACGGTAACGGTTTATGTCTGCAGGTGGGCGTGGCAAATACAGGAAACGCACAGCAGGTCTAGGGGCTCCGTGTCGGAGAATCAGATTGTTGACAGCACAGATGTATTCTTCTGTGAGCTGAGCAGCATTATTGGGGAACATTTCATTGCCATCTTCCTTTTGAGCACTTTCTTCTTGCTCCATCTTCTCCTCACACTCTGCCGGATTCCCTGTCTCCCGCCCTCCTTGTCTCTGCCAGTGCAGCGCCACCACCTCGTCCCAAGTCACCATCTGCACCTGAGCTGAGATTCTTAGCTTCTTTAGCATCACCCTGAGCTTCGTCTCCTCCTCTTCCTGCATACTGCAACCAGCCTCAACGCACAGGAAGAGGCGGAGTCTTGCCTGGTTCCAGGTGCGAGTCTCTTGCAGCACGCAGGCCAGCTGCAGGAGGAACAGCGAGCAGATGTCAACGTAGCCATGGCTGTCTGGTTGAAGCAGATTCAGAGGCCACACGTCGACAAAGGGCCCAGTCATGCTTTGCTGGCCTGCAGTCTTTCTTCCAGAACCCAAGACCTCCTCCCTGTTGAACTGATCAAAGTAGCGAGCCAGTGTCACATTCTTCCCCATTTTAACAGCGTCAGCAATCAGGGACACGTATTCCTCTTCCTGAAGATCTTTCTCTTCCTCCGTGCCACGCACACTGGGGAAGAAAGGGGACCGCTGCTCCGTCGGGTCTTTGGTTAGACAGACAGTATCCAAACCGTAGCCTGTAGACACAAGAATTTTACCTTGGAGGTTGTCTTGTGGGGTGCAGTCATCATAGAAACCCAAGACAATGGTGTTTGGCCGCATTCCACCTTGACACAGACATAAGTATCAAAATTGCATCTTCAATAAGAGCTGTAAGGCTTTTCTGTGTGATACATTATCAATATTCATTTGAAATCAACATTGTACAGCAATAAGGTAAACTTGCCTACCAAATCCTGTAATGAAAAGCAGGTTCTGAACTCCGTGTCGGACAGAGTCCGCCAGGGTGAGGTTGACAAATGCCTTGATGTTTAGATGATCTACTAGAGACAGCCAGGATTCATAACAGCTTTGCAAAGGATCAGAGGGCAGCCCGTCTGCAAAGAGAAAAGACAATAAGCCCATTCCCTCAAGGGCAGCATGTGTTTGTTGTGACAAGCAGGTGTGTGTGTCCCTGCTCAGCCCTTGTATCAACATCCTTTCTGTGAGATTCGATCATCACAAGTATACAGTGTTTGTCTTTTCCCACCTGGCATTACAATGTGTCCTGAGCCGAACATAATTTCAAAATCTTTATATCCGAATGTGACCACATGGGCCTCATACCACATCTGAATTTGTCAAAGTCATTGAAACTGATATTAGTAATGGAATTTCTAGTGAGTAATGGCCATTACTCACATTTAGAGCTTTAACTATCACCTTTTAAAAACAAGTCTTCAATAGTTGTAAAACCTACAGAATTACAATACTTAAAATGTGAATTTTGGCCTTGGCACCAATTCAATTATGTATATTTTCTTCTTACCTAGTAAACCCAGCTTCACATGTCCCAATACATAGAGGCCACTCTTCTTCAAGTCATTAATGAAAGTCATAAGACCCGTAGAGCTGCGTGGGTTCGCCACCATCAGAAGCAACTGGGGCCTCCAGAACTTCACGTGGTCTTTACGCACGTCCAACATCAACAGGTACTTACGCACCTGAATCAAACAAAGATGGGATGAGAAAGAGAGAAGTGCTGTTGAAGTAGATAATTGAAAACCTAACGCCTATTAATATTGTTGATGTGAGACGGAAGGTTGGTTTGTAACTGTGAACCTGGTGGAAGATGAGAGCCTGGCTGATGTATCCCCAGTTGCTGATGGGACCAAAGTAGTGGATCAGCATCAAGAGCAGCAGCATAAAGGCTATGCTCGCAAAGGCATAAATGGCACTGATCAGAAACATCATGACCAAGCAGCCAATGATGCCCAGTGTGCAGGTGTGCCAGGTAAAACAACGGAATGAGGGTCTACGTCAAAATAAAAGAGAATGACTGAATAAGACAATTACCTTTAATCATGCTTTTGAAAATTAAATCCAGAACAGGAAGCTTAGCTCACGACAATATCCTTTACTTTACCTGAAGTTTGGTGCAGAAGCCCATTCAAGAGCCAAACAGGCCAGGTTCACGGCAGCATAGACCAACAAGAAGAAGATGGTTACAATACCAGCTATGGTGTTCAATTTCCCAGCAAACAGCACCACCTAGTGTCAGAAATAAAGATGATCATTTGGCTTAAACTTGATTCAAAGCACCAGTTAAGCCACAATGAAAAGTAAAAAATGTCTAATCAATATTCTTGAGTAACAGACATCTTTCAAGCTGCAGAGTTAGTGGTTTCTTTTATTATTTCTTTCCTCTTTTTTATATTTACTCTATTTTTGATCTGATTGAATTGAATATTTATAGAATACATGATTACTAAAAATATTGATAGCTGCAGCCCTAGTTTAGTTTCATTCACCTGACAAATGTTCAGCCAGTAAAAGCAGAACAGAGGCACGATATCTGGCATCAACTTAGATGGTCTACTGCTAATTCAGACTTTAAGGCTTAAAGTTCTTAATATAAAATATTAGAACACATTGTATAACCCTATATGAAATAATTCGGACCTGGCATCACTGATATTTCATAATGCATAATGGTAGGAAATTGTTTACATTATATTTAGATGGTGACGGATTAATGTCACAATCAGAAGTTTTTAACTAGGTCACCAATCAAACATATGATAGAACTACATACACATGGAGTGGGACATCAGTGTAATAATCCCACCTGTACAAGCAACCAGGACACGAGCACGGAGGCCCAGGGGTTCCCACTCCGAGATGTTTTCCTCGCCAGAGCCAGGAAGCCACCTGTACAGATACAAAAATCACTCGGTCTGTTATTGCTCATCATCTTGAATCAAATAAACAACTGACTCATCCCGTCTTTAGCCAAACCCACAATGATGGGATTTTTCTTCTGAATAAAAACTGCGAGCCATCTGCTGTCAAACGATACTTTATACACACCAGGAAAATTAGACAAGGGTCAATGTCTCACATTTCAGATGGAAGCCTCTTTCAACAGATTGCTGATTATGAAAAAGGTTGACTCAGCTTTGTAGAAAACCAGCTGGAGTTGGAATTTGCTGTTATGTACACTGGATCATCTATATAGTCCTGATCATAACCTGAACAAGCAAAATTTGAAATGTGAAGCCTCTCACTACAGAAAGGGCCTAGGGCCATGTCGCTTGTCAGCTGACATGCTGAAATCTTCAAGTCCTTCTCTCTATCTTATATAAAGATGGGAAAAACAACCATTGGACAGCTTGCAATACAAATCAAAAAATGTGTGCAGCTAGACACACAAGCATAAGTCTCACCAAACAGGTTGTCTTTGGACAAAGCATAAAGGATCCTGGAAGCTCCGATCAGATTACTCATGGCAGCAGATATAGTGGAGGAGTAAACACCGATTGTCACCATGGGAGGCCATATATTGATGTCTCCCAGAAAACTGTAGTCTTTTTGGAGCAGGCAGCTACGAATGACAGGGAAATGTATTCTGAAGATCATCTGTGTTAACATTTTCAATAAATATTGATTGTGATTACATTCAAGGAACTGGAAGCGTTGAGCATAATCTTACACTTCAACTAAAATAATCCAACTCTGAAAACGACAGCAAAAATATTCCAATGCAAATATTTATGCGCTAATTTTAAATTACAGATCAGGCTTTGATGCACATGTTTTCCATAATCAGACACTTTGCACCAATAGAAAGCTTTGAGTTACGTTTATCTTATTCGTGCTAATTCTATTCAAGTGTCTTTGACTATATGTGCATGTGTGACTTACCGGTCACAGGACCAAGCAGCCAGAAGACTCAGCAGATTGTATGTGATGAACGTTATGAGGACAGCTGCAATTGTTCCTCTTGGGATAGAATAGCTGGGGTTTTTCAAGTCACCTGCAAAACGCATGACAGAAGCAGATTTTTATATCACAGTTAAATGTCCCCAGACCAAATGTTGCAGACTTGCATATGTTTGTATGTCACAATAGGACAGGAATGCACGTTTAGTTTAAGCCTCTACAGTACCACCAGCCCAGCACTAGTACACAGTTCACTTTGGTGGTAAAGGTGTATATGATGGTAGATCAACTGATTTGGAGAGGATATAGGGAAACCATCAAAAGTTTTGCTGACCTAAGCTGTGGTGCCTTCCTTTTTAAAGTGGTGTATAACGACAAAAGACAACAACTTTGTATGCCCTCTCCAAAACATATTTATTGATAGGATTAACACTCTTACCCGACATGTTGGAACCTGCCATTATTCCAGTGCAACCATTGAACATGACAGCAAACACTGTGGCAAAATTCATCATGGCACCGGTGGTGTAGTCCACTGTGTAATTGGCTGGAGGAAGTGACAGGAGACCTGATCATTCATACATGTCAGAGTTCACCTGTACAAACAGGGAGCTATGGTTTGGTTCTCCTTGAACAGATGAATGTTATGAACCTACTAACCACAGCTGATATTTAATATTTTTTATACAATTGCTACTTTGTTGCTGTAAAGTATGCAGCCATTAATTTTATAACAATAAGAGCAACATATCCAACACTTACGCAAGAGGTTACTCTGCAAGGTGTGGAGTCGGAATCCAGTGAAATTGGCTATCGTCAGGCTGGTGCTGTTACCAGATGGCAAAACAACCCCAACAGGCTTAACAATGAAGAAACTGATGAAAACGGACACAAGCACTGTTGTGAATATGAGGAAAATTATAAAGGCGGCTTTGGCATAGATGTGGGCTCCCACCTGGGAAGACAAACATAATGCATTGAGGTATTAGTGGCATATATCTTAATATACTGCTCACAAAAATGCAACTTCATTTACAAGAATTAAGTATAATGAAAAAAATGAAATCTCACCAAGCAGACAAGGAAACACAAGAAGAGCACGCCAGTGCCATAAAGCACAGACCACAAGTATCCTGAAGGCAGCACCTGAAGTGGACCTGCAGAAGCTGCACCCCCCTCTGAGAGAGGACAAGAAACCAGCGTCATCTGATACATCAATTCACGTCTGACTGTCTCAATGCGTCTGATGGACCTCACCTTCTGGGATACCAAAGACAGACATAATAGCCTCAACCAGACCCAAAACATAGAGAGCACTGCCACACACGTTGGCAAAGAAGAACATGATCCCGATGCTGCCACCGAACTCGGGACCCAGAGCTCGGCTGATCATGTCTGGGGAGCCAAGTTAAACAAAGACCGGACACCACATCTCACTTAATAAAGTTCACAAGTGAAGCTTTTAAGATTCAGGCCAAGTCTCTCTGCAACCAAGGATACAGTAAGCACCTCCAGCATCCAAAGCCCCATTGGTGGAGATGGCGCACACAGAGAGCACAGTCATGGTGATAATGACGTAGGCCACCAGGAACATGGCAATAGACTGATAGAGCCCTGCTTGTCCCACAACAAATCCTGTAAGCAGAGGGAGTACATCTTGTATTTATAATGGAATTGAATCATTTAATACACGTTTTTATAATGAAGCATGTAGGTTTATCATTGTTCACAACAGCCTGCGGATATATTTTCAAATAATATCTGTATTTGCATAATAAAGACAGTGTGAAAAATCTATTACTTCAGTGATTTATAGAAGAAATATTTGCTTACAGCTTTTTACGTAAAGAAAAATCTTCAGTTGGACAAATTTGAATTTACCCTAATATACAACCTGAAAGTACTGTACTGACTACATCATTTCCAAATAACATTTATGAACAATTCTTTATACCGTTGTGAAAATGTCCAGCTCTGGCCTTGGCAAAAGTAAGCAACGAAAAAGTTTCAATAAGAATTTTCAAAACTAAAATCACGTTGAAAATCGACTACAGAAAACAACGTGCACATTAAGCAGCATTGGAAATAACCTTTGTTAGATACAGCTTCAAATTCAATGGATCCCCTTTGCCCTACATGAATTTAGTCAATAGCCAACACTCGTGTCTGCTGTTTACCTGAGTCAAATCAAGCCAAGGTTTTTGAAACTAGATTTAGTGTTTTCCTGTTAGTGTTAAAGTGATTGGTTAACCGCCTCCTCGTACTCACCTATTCGCAGGAACACGACGACGCTGAACATGGACAACAGAGTCGGTGTGACCACTCCGAACACCACACCGAGCTTTCGGGCGGGTTTCTCCCCGGACCCTCGGCCGTCCCTACCCATCTTGGCTCTGCCGTGTTTGGAACAGTCTGTCGGCTCCGCACCAGCGGAGGTGAGTCGGTAATGTAGGAGAGGAGCCTTCTCTGACATGGCGGCTTTAACGACGCAGTTTCAGCTGAAACTCTTTCAACTAGTGGCTAATGTCCAGGTCCAGGAGCTCTGGTGCTAACGTGTAAGCTAGCGTTAGCTTCCCGAGCTACCGCCATTCACCTCCGCCAGACTCACCTGTGCAGCTGATGACGTTTAATGAGCTGGAAAATGACGCCCCTTCCTATAATTGGCTGATGTCGTCACTCTCTTCTTGATTAACACCCGCCTCATGCTAAATGCCCACCTGTTAGCATTAGCAAAACAACAGCTCATGCTAAAACCTAACCAGCTAGGGATAAAATAATCAAAAAGTTAGCTCTCCATAAATCAAAACCCTGTTCTATCTAACTAATCACCCAACAAAATAATTGGCGTAATTAAATAATGGGTGTTTAACACATCATAATTGTTTATTGCATATTACATCGTAAAGGTTTTTGTCATCATTAACAACATTCATATTTGTATAGTGTTGAAAACATGTACTTAGAATACTTTACATATAGACATTTGCTGAATTTTGATAAAAAAGAAATACATAAGAACGTGTACATATATACAGCAAATCGTAAAATATAAAAGATATAAGTTCTAAAAGTGCAATGAGAACAAAAAAAATCTGCTTATTAAAGTCATACCAGTAGAGTGCAGCAATATTTTTTAGTCTTCATTATCCTTAAGTATGGGTTGTTGATAAGTAGCCGGTATGTTTTCTATCATTATGTTTATTAATTTAAGTGCAATGACTGTCTAGCAATGTAACCACATTGTACCACTAATTTTAAAAGGACTTAAACAAATCTTTCGTGAATACAGGAACAAAAACTACTAAGTAGACTTTTTTTTGCTCTGGCCATGTGATCAGGCTGGAGATCACTCTCTTAATGTTGAACAGTCATTTGAATTTGAATACATTTGCAAACAGTAAAGTTGAGACAAAACTTCCTCTAAGCTACATGTAAAAAGAGAAGCTACTTGCCTTTTGGTAGATCGGAGGCTTGTATTGGTCGTAAAGGCCTAAAGTTCTATTCAACGCATCCTTAGCTTTATGCAGAATGATACAACGATATCTCCCTCCAATTGGTCCATGATGCTCATCATCGCAGATACATTTCTGCTTTTTGCCCCTAAAATGTGAGTCTGTCAATGACAGGATACAATAGCAGACTTTTTACACATGACACATTTCAGGGTGAAGAGGAAGTCCAGATCAATCCTGCTGTTTTGCGTTGGTGGAATTTATTGACTTGGGGCTCCCGAGTTTAATCCATCCCATCATTTGTGAAGAATAATGGGTCCACCAAAGTTGTTAGTGTGTCACTTGTGAGGGCATCTGTCTTCCATATTAATCATGAACCTCTCCAGTTTGCCTGAGATCAGTTGGTTGTATCTCAACAGGACTGTGCTCAGACTCTGCGACCTTAGAGGAACACAAGACAATGATGGAGTCTCCACTGGCCCCTGTTGGTCCAAAATGAAAACAGAATGACAGATCGTGAGCAGAAATGTGAAAAGTTGACTTGATATCAAACCATATGGCGAGAATTGTAATAAAAAAAAATATCAAAATTGAATCCTTTAAAAACTTATAAAAACGGATTCTTGACAATGGAAATCAATCGATTAAACAATCAATCAAATTTCATTGGTATAGCCCATATTCACCAATCACAATTTGTCTCATAGGGTTTTACAAGGTGTGACATCCTCTGCCCTTAACCCTTAACAAGAATAAGGTAAAACAAATTTAACAGGGGAAAAAAAATTAGAAACCTCAGAGAGACAGAGACACGTGAGGGATCCCTTTCCCAGAACAGACAGAATTGCAATAGCAAGCCACGTGATCCACAAATTAACATTCCAAATTGGAGGTTATTATGTAAAACATTGATTGCAGGACATCCATCTTGCCCATGTGTGACTTTTGGGAATAACTGTCTCACTGGGAAAGTATGCGCTGCTATCTTCTTCTTGTCCTGAGGAAGGAAGTCTCGAGGTCAAACAGCATAACATCATCAGTCCCATGGCACAGATATTCCAGAGCCACGGGTTTATGAGAAAGCAGGATATTTCCTCAACAGATCTCAAATAATCAAATAAAAAACAGCTTTATGTGCAAAATTTTGTCAACACTTTGATCATTTTACTAAGCAATGTTTGTTGTAATGAGTTTAAGTGTGAGTGACAAAAACAGATACAGACCAACGAGCTTTGATTAGGCCATTTGTAGGTTAAAAATGAAAAGTGAAACCACATTTCACTGTCAATATTTAGGCAATTACTTTCATCAATTATGATTTTGGTGGTGAAACTTGTCAATTTAGAGGGTAACCAATATTCTAGACATCCAAAATTATGGTTATCTTACCCTCGACATGTACTGTGAATTTATTTGTTGACCTGTAAATCACCAAATCCGTGCTAAATGGGGGACGCTTTACTTGTGTGTGCTGGCAGTGTATGAATGTGACAGCTTCTTACACTGAGCTGAAGGTGTGTGAGAATGACCAGATAGTTGTTGATGTTGTTCTCCAATCTGTGCAGCAGTGAAGTGCCACATCCTGGCGTACTCAGGGCCCTCATGACCTTCACACCTTCAATAAGAAGCCTCAAGGATGCAATGATGTCTCCTCTCCTCTCCTGGTACTGCAGTACACATGCACAGAAAAAGACGACAAAGCAAGTTTTCAGAGCAAATCATTAAAAATCAGTGTAATCGCTCAAATCAAAAGTTAGCAAGTAATAAAATCCACTATGGCAGGGGATTTTGGATTCATACATGTGCTAACATACTGATTTGTTTTCCCAAGATGCTACATGAAGCTCTGTGCAGGGCAGCTGAACCGGTGTGGAAAGGGTCATGACGGCATTGCAGTCGCTCTGCCAAGGAAGAGACATGGTAAAGAGGTGACAGTAGCCAGACAAACAGGTGAGAGACAGACTGATGGGAGACTATAGGTAACAACATAAACAGGACAGATACATCAGCCCAGCAGGGGGGAAGACAGACAGAAATGTTGTGAAAGTTTATCTCTCAACTTTAAAAATAAACAACTCACCAGTGCACTTTCCATTTCTGCCGCAATATTCAAAACCTTCCTGGCAGCTTGATTACACACAAAGTCTATGGGTTTCGTCTCAGCATCCCACACCTCGGAGGCTACCATACAGAGCAGCAGGAGTCCTGCATGAAAACAGAAACACATTCTGAAGCTGAGGCACCACCTGCAAGCTTCTTCAGCTTATAGCACTAATGTCTAATGTGTAAAACCTCGATTAGTTTAGGCTCACTACTCACTGCTTAAAGCCATGCCCTGCTCAGCCTCTCCCGATGAGTCCTCATTTGTTCCATCAAGAGATTTGCCAGGTGGAAAAATGCGGTGTTCCACTGTAGTGTAGGTGCTGTGTGTCCTTTTCGTCTTCGCACTTGATTTCCCACCTTCTCATTCAGTGCTGGGAAGGGCAAGTGTTATCTAGCCTGAAAGCAGGATGCGCTTCAACTTCCCCACTGCGCAGCATAACAAAGTGCTATAGTCTGAGAATGGCATTTCATTGGTATTAGCCCGGATTATTTAGCTTCTCCTCTGGCCAGAGTTAGCTTTGGAAGCGTTACAGGGACAGCGTGCTTGCTGACTAAAAGGTTAATGATTTATTATTGTGAAAGACTCAATTTGCTCAGCTGACATGAAATCCAGTCACTACAGATGGAGGGTATTTACTTTTTGTCAAGGGTTTTCCCCGGCCAATAGTGGTCGCATGGGTTAATATAAAGCACAAGACTGATGTCATAGGGAGCCACCGGCCCACACAACATGTGGGTGTGTGTGTAAAGTCTGTGCTTGTGGTGACTAATCTGTGTGACTTGTGCACGTATACAAGTGTATGTGTAGTTTGTTTTAGACACCGACAAACCTGTCCTGAAGTTTGTGGGTAAGCTTGACTGTTTCACTTTTGATTTATAAATTCTTACACAATAGGTCCAAAACTAGCGTTTTATTTTGTAACCTTTTGTTATAATAATTAGGCTCCAATTTGGACCAAGCTGTATTGTATACTCGTCAGTTATAATCCGTTTGTGTAGTAGCCACTGGTTTACCTTATACTATGTATCACCGAGGAGGAGAAGTGAGGATCTATACCCGGATACATGAAATCATCCATGGGGGTGTAATGCCATGGGGCCGCAGCTGGAGGACGTGGTGACGCACCAATTCAATTGGTATGAGGGGGGGTTTCAGAGACACGGATAAGAGATAGGGGTATGCAGCATCCATCATCATTTAAGAAACACCTGCTCACCCCCATCACCCCCAACCTGGACATTGACTGAGCCGCTGCTCTCTTCAATTTGCGCCAAAGCTGTTTACGTGTGCCATGCATGATCAAGACGCATGGCGCCCAATAATAGACCTTAACGGGTGTGAGTGTGTGTGTCTGCCACATTCAAGGAGAAGGGGAGAAGGGGAGAGATGCATAGAGACGAGGAGAGAATGAACACTGAACACGTGTTCTGTTTTTCTCCCTCCAAGCGTCCACCTATCGCTGCAGACAATCCCGACCGCCGGTAATTAAGACGAATGCGCGCCGCTGCTCCGCAGATAGTGACCGGAGCGCCTGGATCTCTGCACACAAGGAGAAAACTGCGGGACATGGCACTGACACCGTTCCCGCATTGCATCACGGACACGACACCCGGTACCCCGCTGTTTGCCTCCCACTTCATCTGGAGCCGATGAGGAGACAGTAGCGTCTCATCCTAGAGTTTATTTGACTCATGCAGCTGCTGCAGTCGCTCCCCGTCTCCCGGTAATCACGCGCCGTGTTGACAACTTTGACGCGGTGCTATATGGATTGCGCACCAGCAACAGGCCAGTCTCTGGGATCTTCTGAGATTTTCTCTCCGGTTAATTGAAGTGTTATCTCCGGGAGTCGTCCGCAGCCTGATCACATCATCGTCCAAGAGTGCGAGGCAACCTGTAGCTGCGTGCCCCTTTATGTCAGGCATTATCCCGCTAAGGCGCAATGAAGGGACACAGCTGACGGTTTCGAATCTGCAGCCAGAGGAAGAGAGAGGAAACAAAAGATCAGGAAAGTAACCCCGGTGGAAACCGTAAGTATTCTGCGAGATGACAGGATGGACCGCTGTCTCTTTTCTCTAAATAAAGTGCCACATTTCTATGCGTATCTCCAGAACTTTGTCCAGACCAAGCTCAAGGGCAAACAGTAATTGAAGGTCTGATTGGGTTGAGGTTTATTTGCTGGTATTCTGGTATCTTTTGTGATTATTTCCCGTCATGTCGAGGGTATTTTCTTATGACTGACACGAGACACTTGCCACACAAAACAGGTGGTTGTACATCGTAATGTTGCACATCAGTGACTCAAGGTCCTTGTAGTTGGCTTATTATATGTGTATAAATTAATTTGAAATAGATCTGTGATGAAATGCACAAATTTACGAATATGTCAGATTTAATCATTTTATTATTTATTACTTTTAGGCCCATTATAAAAATAACTTTCCCAACAATAAAACATTATTAACTTAGAATTACATTATAGTACCCTAATCCAAACCCCTATTAAGCACATATTAAGATCTGGCAAATACATGTGTATCTCATGCTTTCTTATCATGCAGACACTGAGGCTTCATAAGACAAGAAAACAAATGATCTTTCTCCTCACTATCCCAACAAGCACAGGAGACATGTTTTTCTTCTTCTTGCATGCGGGTATCACTTTGACCTCCACGCAGAGGTGGATGATGTATGTGAGTCCTGTGGAGATGGGGAGATGTGGGTCAGTGGGCTGGTGCTCGGGGCTGCAGAGCACCCAGTTCCTTTGCTGCCGGGGCCACGATACCTCTGCCTGTCTGCGGCTGCCAGCTACCTATTAAAAGGAAGGGTGACATTCTTGACCGGCTCTTACTGCAAAGAGATATGATCCGAGGACAGGTTGTCTGCCCAAGGTGGATATGAACCTGTGGTGCATGATTAATGACTTCTGTAATGAAAAGTGTGTGTTTTTTCTCGAGTGTGCTTTGGGTGAAATATTGCAGTGGTCCCAGTGGTCCCTGTTCACTTTGCTGCCTGTGGTCCAGCACTTTGAACTGGTTGCCTTGCTGACAGCTAGTCAGCTTTAGTTTGTCACAGGTCTGTTTTATCTGTCATCCAGTCATGGCTTTGTCTCCCCGAGGAATTGAGTCTTTTTATCTGTTTGATATTCAAATTTGCTCTGGCCTGTGACCAGTTAGATCCTTCTAGTGATTACATAATTTTGAATTCATTAGTGACCCACTGTTTTGGTACAGTTCTATAACAGTGCAATAAATCAATCGTTTGTTTTGATAATCCTGAACACCTGAAAATTCAAACCATCTGAATTTTCCATCCATCTGAAGGTCCAGTGGGAGACGTGGCAGCTTTTTGGCTCCTGACAAAGCAGCAGCGAATCCTTGGAATAGTGGTTAACTTTCAGGTGCGAGGTTCACTTGGCAAGGCATCTTTCAGTGCAACAGATTTCACTGCCAGTGGATAGCACATCCGAAAAGCCTTTAGTGAAAGCCCAGAGAAGTGAACGCTGAGTAAACAGTTGTCATCTGAGGAAAGGAAATGATCTGAGAGAGCAACAAACCTTGATGTCGGAGCGTTCAGTTACATACAAGCTGCCCTGAGAGGATCTTCTGTAAAAAGACAAGGCCAACAAGGCAGCCATCAGACATCAGTTCTGTTTAAAATACACACAAGAATACACATAAATACCAATGGGCTACTAATAAAAAGAAAAAACAGGATTAATTGTCTTAAACGACGTTTTGAACTCTGTACACTCTCCTGAATTTTTCAGAGAACGCAAATGTCCAAGGCAGTTCTCTCCAGACAATCACCAGAGTTTTTCCTGCCAGCCCCCCAAGTAAAATATCGGATAAAATGCAGAATGAGCCCCTGTGAGAATAGAGCATGAAAATGTCTGTAAATTTCACAGTAAAGGATTGGGAAGATTAATGAGGCTTGTAACACACCATGAGCATGAGAGCAGAAGATTAAAAATATCTCAGGAGGTAACTTTACTTTGAACTCCATACTGCAACCTAGGGCTAGGGACATATATGACATGCACAATGTCTGCAACCAGTTATCCTGAGATTTTCTGAAGTTCGTAAGTGAGGCGATGGACCACTAATATCCAGAGAGATGTCCTCTAGATGTTGTCTTCTTGGAGAGATGGACATGGCCAAAGACATTTCTGAAGTAAAAAATAGGGGACATTTGAAGCCTCTGCATCTTCTTCACACTATCATTCAGCCTAACAATTCATCAATCATAATCATTTATATTACCCCTCAAGGCCAGGGTGCGTATTGCCTTCACGCTTCAGAGAGTGACAGTGTCACTGTCATTCTTGTTTGGTTTGCATCTGCCTGATTCTGCATCATCAAGGAGTAAAGGAAGAAAAAAAGAGTACATTTAAAGGGGTATGGTACATTTTAACTGGCAGTTAAGTTATTCTCCAGAAATGGAGCTCAGATTCCCTTAATATGAACGCTGCCATCTTGCGCATGTGGAGCCAGGGAGAGCCAGAGTTGCTGTAGCAAGGTCATAAGCTCGACCATCACTAGTCAATCAAGACGTTTACCCCTAAAAACTAATTTAAACCTAGCTTACCAGAAAAACTTGAACCAGTATGATAAGAAATTCCTCGAATGACAGAATCCATCTTTGAGAAAAATTTATCTGACGTGCAATGAGTGTTTAGTCTGGTCCATGTCCTATCCATTAACATTGAGGAGGTGGGATTTCTGACCTAAACTGCATCCAGCCACCAGGTGGCGATTGAGACGATTTGGCTTTACTTTAATGAGATGTCACGCTTATATGCAGTCTGTGTAATTGTCATATATGCACAGAATTATGGATCATTTCTCTTTTACCTTTGTACTCTGTTAAAAATCAGAAAAACCTAAATTAATTACAAATCATAATAATGAGAATAATTAAAATAGTAGTATAAGAATAGAATAAGTCTGGATAGTCCTTTGCGCGTGATCGCACAGGGAACATCACTAGGTCCAGTACAACTCCAGAGAGACAAAGCAGTTCAGTGATTGTGCAGGAGGGAGGCGGTGTTTTGTAGTCAAACCGCACCAGAGCAGCTGCAAGAGCAACATTCAGCTGTACCTGCCCTCATCTGGCACACTCTCACACAGCGGCAGCAGCAGGCGCTTTGTATCACACAGGAGGGCTCATGTTAAGGAACCTGTTACTCATGTGATGGCAGCGCTGCATCCTCCTCCCTGGATTAATTGGCGCAGCGAGTCTCACATCGGGCAACTTAAATGAGGATATTGCAGCAATGGTGAAGGGCAAGGCAGAGAACCGGACGCTCCAGTACCAGCAAACTTTGGTGAGTTTGATCGAGGATGAGGTTTTCAGTCATGTATGGGGCTTTAATGGATGCCTTCCCGGCCGGAGGATGGAGCTGCAGCTTCTGCTTGCTCAACTGTGTCCTGTGTTAGGGCAGCAGGAGATTGTGTGTCTTTGCAGCCTTTTATAGGATATATATAGATCAGTGTTGTATTTAATGGCTGATTCTCCTGCTCCCTTTTAGTTTCTGCTGTGTAATCAAGCATCCCTCCCTCCCTAGCACTCCATCCATTCACCTTGATCCACAGGTGTTGCATCACACTAAGCCTCTCCAGCAACCACCCTCGTAATTAGTTTCTATATTTTAAACCATGTCAGATTAATTTGTTCAGCTTGAAAAGAAAACGCATGTATCTGGCTATCTGCTGATCAAATTAAGTGAAGTCATTATTAAAATGTGAATATCTTCACCCTGCTTGCCGAGCTCTGTGTATTTCACTCACGTCCTGTCTTCCTTATCTCCTCCAGTTCTCTTGTAGATCTCGTTCCTCCTTATGCCTCCTCATGTATTCCTCTGTCATCCTCCCCTCAGCCCATCCTGTTTGCCAGAGCAGCCCTTACTGAACTAAAAAGTGGAGTGTTTCCGGACACACATGCTTCATGCACCAGTTTTTTCCCCGCTCATGTCATTGCAGGAGTGACAGTGATATCCTGGGGTACTTTACACAGGGATGTCTGTAGTCAGATAAAGGGACAGGCAGGCAGATAGGCAGGCAGGCGGCCAGTCAGTGGATTAAAGGGTCCTTCCGCCCTGATTTTTGTGTGTGTGAGTGTGTCTGCACTTCACTCATCTCCTGTCCTCCGTTCATCTCTTTTTGTGTCCGGGCAAACATGTAAGATGACGTGCACGGTCCGTCGGGCAGCTGTGCACATGCAGCCATGTTGGGCCTGTGTGATACAGAGGTGTCCTTCTGCTCATATTGGTGTGTGACGATCAGTGCCGCGCTGTGTGTCTCAGTGTAAAGATCAATAGTAATTGGAACTCTCTGTCTGCCGCCTCCTTCTCCACTGATCCACTGAGCATAGCTCTCAGATCAATGGCTTTTTCATTCACTCCCTACATGCCAGTCCATTACCCCAAAATAGATGCAACTGTGTGTGTGTGTGTGTAAATGCACATGCAAGCATTAGCAGTGGCAGTGCAATTCAGGGGTTTCAGGTGTATTGGTGCAGTCTAAAATTAGATTCCATTGTTGACAAAAAAGGATCCTCTGTGTTTCAGTTTGCCATCAGTGAGATTCAGAGGATTTTCATTCATTCGTTTCCTGGGAATATTTTGGCAGCACAGAAACCCAGCAGGACCGAGCAGGCGACACGGAGTTGATAGAGAAAAAAGCAGAGATCTGTCTGATACCT
The DNA here is from genome assembly GCA_038501795.1 of Pseudopleuronectes americanus. Taxonomy (NCBI): domain Eukaryota; kingdom Metazoa; phylum Chordata; class Actinopteri; order Pleuronectiformes; family Pleuronectidae; genus Pseudopleuronectes; species Pseudopleuronectes americanus. The sequence continues at coordinate 13,023,738 of CM076730.1, read as the reverse complement.
TCTCCGGGAAGGAGCAACGCAGAAATTATTGTCTCCTCATTCTCAGCTGCTGAAAAATGCAATGTCCCTACAATCTTTGTTCTTTGCTGGCAGCAATCTTTTTACAGAATCAGCAGCTGATCGACTGTTGCCTTTACTGAGAGAATGAAACAGAAATAGCCTGTTCATTTATGGCTGCTTGACTTTTATTCTCAGTGAGCATTGCTGTGCGAATCCATTAACCTAAATGTGGTGAGTATCATAAACTTCAAACTTAACATCCTGAAGAGTGTACAACTGAATTATTGATATAATTACTTTGCAAATGCAATGATTACATTTCCTAGCGTGGAAAATGAACAATTCAACATACAGATGATCTCACTGAGGGAATAAAAAAGCTATTTATAGCAATTAAGATTTGCATGGATAAAGGAGTGTGTTTTCACCCTGGTCTGTTTAATGGTTGATTGGTTTGTTTGTAACCAACATTACACAAAAACAGGCAAATAGATTTCCACGAAACTCAGCGGAAGGATTTTGTATGAGTCAGGAAAGAACCCATTCAATTTTGGTGCGAATCCAAATCAAAGGGCAGTTCCGAAATGTTTTTTTTTATGGAGGGATGGGGCATTATTGTTTTATTTGATAAGGGGTTTGTCATAGACTGAAATGAAAAGAGATGGAGGCAAACGGTGTTCGTGGTGACTTGGTGTTAAAGTGTTCAAGCCTCTCCATCTGAAGCCTTTCAGAAGCTTTCAAAAGGTGTGGGTGGTCTGCATGTGTCACAGTGTTTGTGCACGTGTTTTCTCTTTTCAGTAGCGTGGGCAAGTTTGCTCCATGGGTCTTGCATGTGCATTTAGATTGCTGGTGTGTGTACGATTTCTCATTCAAGTGATCTCAGACTTTTGAACCCCGCTGCATGTGCGTGTAGGAGGTTTTGTACCGTACCCACACGTACGTACTGTATCTGCCTACGCGTTAATTGAATTTGTGGTAAGTCTCTATCAGAGCAGATGTTTGTAACAGCATGCTCATGTCCCTCCAGCAGCAGGAGGCTTGAGTTTTTTTTTCTGCTGCTGCTGCAGGGATCGAAGTCACCTGAAGAGGAGAAGCCGCCACCCAACATCTTCCCTTAGCCCCCCACACCCCCACCCCCACCATTGGGCACTGCAGCACCGCGGAAACGATTCCACATCACACAACATGCGGCTGGTCTTTCTGGATGAATGCGTCCGTGTGTTTTGCTTCTGAGCAACCTGCTTCACTGAGGATCAAGACACATCACTGATGACATCCAATTCTCACGAGTCCGCATCTGTTTCCATATGTCTGCAGTTGATAAATATTTAAAGCCACACTAGCGCAACATATTAATGTAAAACACAGATACATAAAGTGCGGCAGGACGAGAGAAGATGGGGTTATATTCATGCAGTGAAACAGTGCTGCTTTGACCAATTAACATTTCTTGTATTGATTATGGTAAATTTCCCAGGCGACTGAAAAATTGAAGGAAAAAAATGCAAAATATCCATGTTTGATTCATTTTAAATTCTACATATTGAACACCTGTGGTGGATACATATTAGTATGTATGATAGCATCAACTGAACACACAGTAGTGAAGCAACATGGAGTGTGCTGTGCAGAATTCAGACAGATTGTCTCCTGAACAACAGTGAGTAAGCACCCTGTCCACAGACAACTGGACTCAGCAGTGTGAGATCTGCTGCCTCTCTCCTCTCTTTTCTGTTGTTTGGTGTCTCGTGTCTCAGACCAGTTGGGTTGGTAAATTTGAGCATGCTGTTTGCAGTTTGCTTCCACCGTGCTTCAGGATTCCTGGAGCTTTAAATGAGACAGTGGTACTGTGGCCTCTCATTGCCATTTGGTGCAGCAGAACTTTGCTTGTGTTCCAGGAAGAAAACTCAGATATTGATTCGAAATTCGATAGCGTATATATCTATCTATTATTTCAGCATCTTTTGTTCCCTCTGTCACTGTTGCAAACACACACACACACACACACACACACACAAACAGACACACACAGACACACACAAAAGTGCTGTCTCTTCAGGGGCGTCCAGTTCCTCATTGTCAGCATTCTGTCAGTTCTCCGACACAGAGGCTGGCTCGAGTCCATTTCAGATCCTGTCACTTCCAAACACTGCTGTTACCTGCACACCACAGAGCAGCCCACTGCAGTGACGGCAGACAGAATAATTATATCTCAATTCATTTGACTCTTAAAATAGACTCTGCTCACTGTAATGTACAGGGTGCTTTCACCGTATATATCACGTATATATACATATATACGATGTACGCTGAACAACCCCCCCCCTCCCCTTCAAATCTTTATATGACAAGATGTCACTGTCCTGATGCTTTATCCCTAACTGATGTTAAACCCCGACCCTCCTCACCCCTCTGCTTTCTACTAACATGGTCATGTGTATTTTGGTGTATATTCCCTTCCCATGGTTTCACGTATGCAGAGGTCTGCTCAAGAGCATCAAGGGTCTTCAGGTTTATTATACTTTGTGTTTGTGCGTGTGTGTGTGTGTGTCTCTGTGTGTGAGTGTGTGTGTGAACATGTAAGTTCTGACTCATGGATCCCTATAAAAGCTGCACTGGGATGAGTCAAATTTGTCACTTTCTCCTCTAATGCAATGTTCAACCTTGGATAAGCCCCAAAGCGTTGGTCCTTTTGTCATTTCCCCGGTCTCATCAACACACACTTACGCCGCCACATTAGTACATCCATCATTCTCTCTGCAGCAATCAGTCCCTTAACTCTCACACACTACAGAAAAAGAGGGGAGATTAAAATCATCTTATGAATATGCATTAATAAAAAGCAGCAAGGAGGAAAGTTTAGGATGTTCAGGCCTTCTTCATTATAGTGTCAAATATTTGTCCTTGCCGTCTCTTCACAATGAATAAATTATCCTGCAGTGCCTTGGGAATTGCTGAATAATAGAGAACTTTTAATCTCATCTGTTGTGCTATGCTTGCACATGGTCGGAATTAGAGAGCTGGCAGAGTGAGTGACGGAGCAGTCGAGTGGGGTCGACAAGAAGAAAGTTGGTGGACATGTGGCGCTCTCTTCTTGTGAAAAAGTCGGTGGGTGATCCTGCACAGTGAGTACTGCTCTACAGTCAGATTTAGTTGTGGTAGAGTAGCATGTAAGCAGTTTACTTATCGATAGTACACAGAAGATACTTACTAGAGCCTTATATGGAAATTGGGGTCCTAATGCCAATCAGTATTTGGGAGAATTTCTTTTTCAAGGTGGATTTATCAGTCTATATATATATATTTTTTTTTAAATTGTATTGATTCCAAAGATGTTATTAAAAAGAATTGCAATTGAGGATTAAAAGGAAAGTACACATTGCCCAAGAAAATTATGCATTTTAACCAATATAAGACATTACATTAATTGTCATCATTTAGAAATGATGAAAATAAATACATTGATTGTCTCAAAGAAAGAAAAAAGATTTGACTGTACATACAATAAAGACTTGAATCTTGAAGCTATTGGGCGATTTTTCTACATCGGAAAAAAAGTCACTACCTCAAAATGACATCATTGGGCTCTAGGGTTGGATTATCTTTGTAACACGAAAGGATTTTTGGTAAATACACTTTATTCCACTAGAACACCTATTTTGCGCTGAGGTGGAACACTGCTCTCTACGGTCTATGAAAAACCAGTCAATAGCAACCAGTGGGAGGCAGGAGTGGAACTGGTTTGAAGGGCGTTGATGTGGGAGGTAAACTGACTAATGCGGGTACAGAAGTTGGTAACGTGGGAGGTGAACTGGTTACAGAGAATAGCTCATTTAACACATAGGGTCCCACCTGCTGCTCTCACGGGGGGCCGTGCTCCAGATGGCCGGTGATCGTTTTCACACAGGCCCAAGAAAGAAAAACTAACAGGCCCTGTTTGTGCTCCTAGTGGGAGTTTGTCTGGTGCTGGTTGTGGGTGTGCATGAGTATATTCTGTATGTGTGGGTGCATGAAAGTTCCTCTGCCAACGCATAAAGATTCAGGAAAGTTTAGTTATAGTTTCCTATATCATCTTGTGATGATAAAAATGTAGTCCAGTTATCAGGGCAGTATTTCACTAGCCTGATATCAGAAGTTGACAGATATGGGTCATTTAATTTAGGAAACACTAACACGACCCTAATGATTCCTCTTTTGATGCGGATGAAGTGGAACTCCCTCCTCCAAGATTCCCCCCCCCCATTAAATAAGCAAACTAAAAAATCAATGACAATTAAGGCTTTTACACATTAATGGCGATGCAAATAAATGACACAAGACAGCAGTTAATTCCGAAGCACCTGGCTTTTCACACTGAGCTTATCGCGATGTAGCAGATAAATTATAAGCAGAAAAAAACAATACTTCGGAAAACGAAAGATGGGATCAGCATCAAGCAATGATGATCTTTGTAGAATATTGATGAATCGAGGAGAGCTTGGCTAGGGAGCTTAAATTGTACCACAGCCACTTCGGGACGTATTTCAGAATGGTTAATGGACAGCTTGATGAACTGCAGCAACAGCTGGCACAAAGATAATGGGTTGTTCTTGAGCACTTCATTTGACGAAGGTCCCGTTTGATGGCTCTGCACATTTGGCTCATTCCTTTTCTTCGATAGCAGTTCCACCCGTTTCTTGATCCAACAATCAAATCAGCTTCATTCCATCCTTTAAGGCATCCTCTGCCAAAAGCTGCCATATTGCTAAAATTGAGTGTATCTGTAAAATCAGTCTTTGCTTTAAAGTTGATGGCAATACAGAAGCGCACATTATCAGATTCTGCAAGGGTTAGCTCGACCTCTTTTTTCCTTCCCATTTCGATTACATAAAATCAAAATCAAGAATTCATTAGGAGTATATTTCATTCTGATGTTATTGCACATTTGAATGCCCTGCTGACTTTCAGAAATTAGACCGACCATCCTGATGTGAAGGTGGTTTTGTTTTTGCATCGCACAGTAACCAAACGCTGGAATACCAAGTTTCTATCAGTCAATAACTTTCATAGCCATGTTAAGAATATACACATGTACACTGAAAGCGCAAATGGTCAATGTCACCATTTCCCCTGATCATAACGGCTGTGAAAAGACTTCACTTGGAGACATGGGACAAGAATAGTCCTTGTAGTGGCATTGCCTTAGTTGCAGATCTCTTCAGTATGAAAGAGGAACAACTGTGGGAGGCAGAGTGAATTTGAGGACATGCCTGGATTGTTCAAAGATATGTGAACCAGTAGAGGGCACCTTAACAAAAAGGCTTGTAAAGATATTTTTTGGGACTGCTGAGTAGTTAAATCTGAATTTTCTGATGTGACAGTGTGATCAAATAAATTATTTAAGCACTTACATTTTTATTTTCTGAAAGCTTTGCATTACACATGCAAAATGTCCACTCTGCAGTAGTCAGTTTACTGAAATGTAAACTGGCAAAACCTGATAACATTTCACTCCTGACATGTTTACCATGGTCCACACATCTACTGGCAGATCCCCGTGAGATCTAGTGTTGCTCAGACTGAGGTAGTGCTGCTGCTTGAAGGTCATTATGGTCAGAAAACCTCATGTTTTTATTTTATTTGGTTAAGCAGTCAATGAGAACCAAATCCATATAGCCGCTCCGCTTTTCTTCTGCACCTCCTGTTCATGAGAGCAGAAAGAGGGAGTCTGGAGGAGTCGTGATGCCCATCTCAATGAACATGAGGGGGTGGGGGGGTGGACAAAAAGGGAGGTGATGCACAAAGCAGAGATATTGCAAGTTGTAGCATCCACAGGGAAACCTAGAGGGACCTTTACCCCCCCCAAAAAAAAGCAAAGGAGAGGGAGAACAGGAAGGAGACGAGTGGGGAGTCTCGAGGAGTCGTGACGCTCATCTTAATGTGGTGTGCTAGAAAGAGTGTGTCAGGGAGGAAAACTACAGTCTGAATCATCTTCCTGCCACAGCAGTGCTGTAAAGCTGTTGTTGAGGCCATCTCTTAAGTAGCAGGCTTCCAATTCTCTGCCAATAACCAGGATTAACCAATGTCATTTGTTTTCCATTACACATTTCGGCCAAGTACAAACGGAAAGCAGTGCATCCAATTATAATGAAACGTGGTACTTTTCAAAGTAGAGTGGTTGTGCTGCCTCAGCAAAAATGTATAGTGACCTTCAAGTACCATTCAGACACAGGCCAGTTGTAAGTGCGAGCTTCAGACAAGCTTTTATTAAAAAGTCATGGACACTAGTGGACGTGATCTTAGATTTGGAGTTAGAGCAGATCTGCCTCCTCTGTCAGAATCACCCCTCCGCTCGAGACGACAGCCCTCAGGTCTGAGGAAACCTTGCTCACCACAGCTCTCCCTGTAGGAGCAGAAAGGAAATTACATCAGTCACTGTGGATTTGTGTAGCTTTACAATTGTGCTTAAAGATACATTTAATTGTAGAGTGAAGATATCAAAGATTCTGCTTTCAGCACGGATTTGCTTTCAGCTCAATATCAATTCTGTATCTGCTGAATTTACTCTTGATCCAATCACAATTTCTTCTCTACCCACCAAAGGTTAAATCTGTATTTTGCTGAAGCTGCCATTACTGGATGAAAGCCAATTACTGAGTGTGTCCCATGAGGAGTTACTCACGTTGGCGGTGGCAGGGCTGTTCACAAGACTCGGTGCTGCTGGGAGAACACACCGACGTTGCACAGTGGATGAAGACCTGAAAAGCATTTAGTGTGGCATATTTAAAGCCAGAAACCTTGCGTTTACTGTGAAGTTTGATTAAGGCTAATAAACTCAACTGTACCTCGTCTTTCTGTGGGGTATAGTTGTTCTGATCCACGAATGCGAACATCTGCATGATGAAACGTTTGTAGTGGGATGGGTATTGAAGCCCGGAGGAGCTGTCCACAGGCAACAGTGTGGTCAAGTAGCGGTCATCATTGTAGGGACACCTGGAGCAGAGATGATCTCATGTTAAAAAACTTGAAACCAAGTTGCTGAGAAGTTTATTAAAATACTGATTTTTAATATACCCGCCAGCCAGAAGGTCCCATTGTGGCAGACTGTCAGGATTAGAGGTGGAGGTGGCCCAGCAGTGCTCCAGGTTCAAGACAATGTTTGGGTCGGCCCTCTCCAGGATGCGCACCTCAACGTACACAGCTTGCCTCAGCACCTTAGTGATGGGGTAGTCTGCTGCAGTGTAGAATGATGTATACGCCACCTCCTCTGGAAACATAAGCCTCGTTTTATTATAAAAACACAAAAATAATCTGCCGCAGGTGTTCTAAAGCTCTACCACTCACCTTCCACACATCCCTTTGAGTAACACTCTCCGTTACCCAGTCTGAGCTCCACTCTGAGGGGTCCAGCAGCAGCCACTGGCACAGGCGGAGGAAGATCATTCACCTCCATGACAAGAGCCTCCACAGCTGTGCTGGAGTAGCGGCACTGGAACAGCAACCTGTTGGGACAGTGAGAGCAATTACCCAACATCTCAGAAAACCGAATAAACACAATATACGTTAACTTACTCGAAGTGACTGTCCCTGGTGATCGAGCCCCTGGGGCCAACTCCCACTTCATATGAAGACGACATGTGGTTCTCATACACCACAAATCCATCTTCTTCCTGCATTGGACAGAGAAGTTTAGAAAAGTAGGCAACTAAAACAACTTTGAGATCAGTCGTTTGATTCATTTATCAAGTAAAAGGTGCATTTCTCTTTTTGCATTTAATGGAACACGTTTACGATGAATTCCACTAAATTTTATTAGCCTCAGGTTGTTTCCACCCTTTGGTTGGTCTGTCATTTGAATAATGCAAAAACTTCAAATTTCCACAAAACATTGGTTAAGAAAGGCATGATCTCACTTTAAACGGCATCCAAGATTCACAAATTTCTCAAGGAATAAGTCATGTCTTTGATATCTTCTGGGTCTTTGAGCATGCAATCTGATGCAGCTTGACTGAATTTAAGGAGACTGTTGGGACTTGGCATCAGTATGCACTTCAGTGTGGTTTCAAGTTAGTCAAACAAATTATATTTAATGTGCAGGATCTTAGAAGTAAAACCACCACTGAGACTCTTAAAGAAATAATCTGTTGCATCCCTAAAACATTAGGCCATGGCATCACATCAATAACACAAAGACTTTTCCAAACACACACCTTGATTATAGTACCACATGCAGTCATAGGGAACTGGAATATGGCAAAGGCAACAGTGAAGTCTACAGGGCTACAGGATGGGTTGTTATCTTCCAGTAGGCTGATTGAATCCACATCTATGGGAGGCAAAGTGGCATCTCGAGCCACTACCACCACAAACTGCCCATCCCTGGTGCACTGCACGGTCACTGGGAGAGGGAAAAAAGATCCATGGTTATGTTAGTTTGTTTTTTCTCTCTCACCATGCCGTGGTTGTATGAGAAGTACAAGAAACCACATACCTGCTTTCCCATAGTAGCACTGCTGCCCATTAAAGCAGCAGTTTATGTTTTCACACTGCATGGCTTCAATGTCTGGAGTCCCACACTGAATCTTCTCCCTCTCCTCCACCTGGCACTTTCCAGAGGGAGCAGCGGGTGGAGGAACCTTCTGATGCTGCTGAGGCAGCAGAGAAGGAAAATGAGACGGTTGTTTCGGCTGAAGTGGTGTCCAGTAACTCTGGGCAGTAACATCACAAACCAAAACAACAACTACAGCGACACCGAACAGACTCTTGAAGAGCTCCATGCTGGTGTTGATCAGAAATGCAACAACACATGTGGCTCAGACTCAGGCTTTTATACCTGACTGATGAGTGAGTACCTCTCGTCATTAGAACCAATCGTGTGGCAGCCCTGTAGAGTTAATCAGCTGTGGGCTGACAGGTGGATCTCATTGTCTGCTCTTCTGTCTGGGAAAAGACTGTTTGTTTATTTGTTTATATAGAAGGATCCCCATTAGCTCTACCCTAAGACAGAGCTACTTTTAGTGGGGTCCACATTTAAACTTACATACAGATATCCAACATTTAAAACATACATTACAATACCAATATCAAACATTTTAAACATACATTACATTACAAATATCAAAAGTGAAAAGACATAAAAATAATGATCATACAATATTACAGATATCAAAAATTAATTTAGTGGTTATGTAATTTTACCTTTGTCATCACCATCTGGTGTCACAAGTATGCTGTATCCAATTGTTTCATTATTTGCTTTATGAACATACATTTACGTGTCACGTTTATAATTTCTGTTGGTAATAGGTTCCATGACTTCGTGGCTCTGTATCCCACAGTGTTGAGTCAAAGCTGTTTACAGAAGGTGACTGTCCTTACCTTGACCCAACAGAAAACCTGCTGCATTATCTCTTCTGCTGCCTCCCACTCACTGTACCTGTGTGTCTACCTCATTTCTTTAAATCTGCTTTTCTTTTACGCAGATGTATGGGCGGTACACCCAGGAGCTGGGTGTGTATGCCAAGGAGGAAGCGGCCCGCCTGCGGGATGGAGCAGGACTGCGGAGGAACACCAGTGTTCGCAGTCGTGCTGCAGATCTGCTGGATTATGAGAAAGACCCCTGTGCCAAGTGCAAGTGTAAGTGATGCTCATGTGACAACCCCACATCTACAGAGTGTACTTGCAGGGTGCAGGTAGTGAAGTGCACAGACGTGTCCTGAGGGTGAGACCAAAGCTGTGTTTAATGCATGTTAACAAATCTGGTGTGTGTGTGTGTGTGTGTGTAGGCCTGTAGCAGCAGACTGCAGCGCTACAGCAAGTGTTAAAGATTTGTAAACACTGGCTCTCTGAAGTACAGCAGACACACGGGAGCAGGAGGGGATGTGCGCAGGATTAAAAGTGACTGATGTGAGCAATGACCTCCAGCCAACAGGGCTGTCTCAATGTCAGACAAAGACAGCCCCCTCTGCTGGCTGCCAATAGCTCATTGTATGCATGCCTAGTGTGTGTGTGTGTGTGTGCAGAGATGTTTGCCTGGCTCTGAGTGTATTTTTTGTTTGTGTGACAGAACTGTATTGAAGACTAGTTTTTCATATCAATTTTCAATTCTGTTAGTTAGGCATATATTAAATCCCCCTCACTTCCACTGAATTGATGTGGTAGGAACTTATTAATGGAAATGAACCTGATTAATTCAATCAAAATGACTGCCTGGCTATAGAGGACTAGAGAAGAGTAAGCTGAAATGTGTTGGAGTTTGGTTTGAGCTTAATTTTTTTTTCATTAATTGTTAAATCGATCAGCTTAATGAAAGTGCCTAAAAAGATTTAAGATGATAAATCTACTTTAAAAACCAGAAGACGAGGGCCTATTATCATTTATTATAATGTTTTTTTTTCATCAAAGTAATCCAGTGCTGGTTGTCAGTAGGCTACATCAGTGGATACACTGCATACAAGTAGTGCTGATAAGCTTACTGCTAAAGGTGCAAAAGTATAAAAAAATTTTAGGCTCAAGTCTCGAGGTTGGCATTTTGTCCACTGCAATCAAGTAACCATGTGGGTAGTGGGGCCTGGTTGAGAGCTCGAGGACACTGCACACCCACCTACACACCTACACCTGCTCTCTGCACCTGTGTGGTGTGGCAGTTGCCAAGCCCCCAATGCATTTGGTGCCACATCTGTTTGACTCTAAATTGGCCCATTATTTACTAAATGAAAATCATGCTGTAATGATGAAGACTTGAAAAGAAGTATAGGGTCCGTTTCTCCTATAGAAATATTTTTTTTATAGAATATAGTCACCCTCTGTTGGACTTTCAAGAGAATAAAGGTTTCAGGCACTTTTGCATGGGCTTCACTTTCTGGACCCAGAGTCTACATCCATTTCCATATATAGTCTAGGCTTGTAGCGCACAGTGTATCTCACTGACTCAGCGCAAAATGATACTTCCTGTTTACATCTCCTAAATTCTAGGAATTGAAGTAGAAGTTGTCTTGATTCCCTCTTAGGGGCGAAACAAAAACCCCTGTAATGGACTACATAATTAATTGATCAATTGAGAAAGTAACTCGGCAGAGTGAATTCTTAGTTGCACCATCAGATTTGGTTGAAATGAGGCCTTAAAGTGTAACACCATCCCCAAGTTTTGGCTGACGTGCCCACTCACAAGCACCTTTTTACCTTTTCAAATGTATAAAAATGATATCCTGACATAGAGAGAGAGAGAGAGAAAGTTAGAAATTTAGTTTAGAGCCTAAGTGTGCAGCATCTCTTTAAATACAGAAATCAATACATTAAGCACTTCTGAGAAAGTGACAGAGGGAGAGACAGGCAGGGTGTTTGTTTTCTCCCAAGTGAGTAAGTGTGGCAGTTTCCCAGGCTCCCTCTCTGCCTCCCTGCCCTTGTTAGCGGTGATCTGATTAAAGCTCGATTGCACCACAGGTGAACGCTACACTATATCAGGTCAGCCTCGCTCGCTGGCGGGCTGTAATGGCAGCCATTTAAAACAATCACTCTCAGATCGGGAGCCAGCCAGAGTGATGTGTGTGCTGCCCGCTGTCTGCCTGCTGTGTGCGCTCGTAGATCAAGAGGTGTTTATATTTTTAGACTCGATTCAGATAGACGCTCGGGCCGGACAGGTTGTGCTTTCTGCTGTTTGTGTTAGGTAATGTGTGAGGAGAGAACCTTTTAGATTTGGTGGAAGTGGGAGTTTTTGTGTTTTCCTCTTGTGTATCAGTGTGTGGGAACAGCATCTCTGTGGGTGATGGACTACGAGTATGTGCCTCAGTTCATATCAGCAATTGAAGCTGCAGTGTTCAAACACGGCAGCCTACACATGCAGCTAAAGCCTCTGCTGCCGGTCGTGAGTAAGATCTGCAAACTTAAAACCTGCCGCTGCCTCACTTGAGCTTGTTTTGGCTCATGAAGAGAGTCTCCCTGGGCCGCTCATTGCTGACCGATCTCTTGTCTACCAGTCCCTCGCATCATCTAATGTTATGTTTGTCAGGTGATGCAATGCAGGGCGAGCAGAGGTGGAGGGAATGTCTGGCAATGAGTCTGATTTCATTACGGGATCATCTGCGAAAGCCGCTGAGCCTGCGGATGTGAGCTCGAGCCAAGATGCACACGGAAGTGTGCAAGGTGCCAGATAAGGTGTGTGTGTGTGTGTGTGTGTGTGTGTGTGTGTGTGTGTGTGTGTGTGTGTGTGTGTGTGTGTGTGTGTGTGTGTGTGTGTGTGTGTGTGTGTGTGTGTGTGGTGTGTGTGTGTGTGTGTGTGTGTGTGTGTGTGTGTGTGTGTGTGTGTGTGTGTGTGTGTGTGTGTGTGTGTGTGTGTGTGTGTGTGTGTGTGTGTGTGTGTGTGTGTGTGTGTGTGTGTGTGTGTGTGATTTCCCAGCCTCTTTCACATGGGAATGTCCAGTGAACTTATAAATAAACATTCAAGGCTTTTGGTGTAATTTGAAAAGAAAGATAACTTTTTTTAAACCGTGTCCACTGTGTGAGTGGTTTGTCAGCATGTGCGTGTTCTCTGGTGGCACTGTGCCATCCAGCAGGTGGCCCGGCAGTTTTGCCCCAGCTCCCTCTAGAGACCCAGCGTTCCCCCGGAACCTCAATCCTGCAGAAAAGCTGTATTATCTGTTCTTGGCTTTGGCCACCCTTGTGAACCAGCCGTAAAACTCACAGTACTTGTAGAAAATGGAATTTGTTTACAGAGATAAAATGTTATACAATATTTATCCTTCAGGCAGCAGAGTCCGCCTGATTCGTCGTCCTCTGTCTCTCTATTTTCCTGCCCCCTTACCCAGTAGACAGTTTTCTCCATGACGAACACAAATTAGTTCCAAGCAGGAGAATAAAAAAAAACTTGAGGTTTCTTAACTGTTGAGTTTTTATGAAATATGGACCTGGCAAATGTGTTAGTAGCACATTTTTTTACTTCTCTGGGGACGGACACATCTATGACTGCTCTGGATATTGAAGTGAATTCCAGGCAGTTTGGCAGTGTCCGCAGACAGGAAGGAAAAAATGAGTCCAGTGATGCTTCTTTTAGCTGACCCAACTCCGAGTTATGGATTGTAATGTAAGAGTATCATTTATAACTGTGACCCAGCTATGTTTTGTCTCCATATTCACATATTTGAGGTGGATGAAGATAAAGTGATGCTCCTCGCATCATATTCACGACATAATAACCTTCTCTTGCCTCCCGGTGTATTTACCAGGAGCTTAGTCACAACTGGTAAATACACAATGTATATCTGTGCATTCAAGTCCATCATGAGGGTGGCACGGTGGGGCAGCGGTTTGAACTCTCCTGGGTTTGAAATGTCAGCCGACCAGGGCCTCTCTGTGACGTTTCTGTGTTCCCCCAATTTCCCCAGAACTTTGTTTTTCAGTTTGCAGCCATCCCAAAAACTTCTCTCACAACATAAGATATAAATGTCATTATGAAGAAGATATGAGTATACTGTTATGATATTAATTGAGAAAATATGAATAGATATAGAAAAATCGACAAAAGTCATTTGAATTTAGCTGTAAAATGGCATATTAAAGTGACAGCTTTTACAGTTTTGTGAATATGTATTTATATGGAAAAACATTATTAATTTACAATATACAATATATTTCCTTTATACTGTCATATTGCTCAACCCACCCCTCTTGTCTCTCTACCTTTTATTATATTTACCACATGTGTTCTCAGGTTAAGTTTTTGTTCCTTATGTGTGTGAAGTATGACTCCCTGGTCTAAATCCTTATTGTTACAGTCTGACACTGCTCATTATCAAACAGTTGTCTGCCGGCCCATCACATGTTTAATATCTGAGAATTTTCTTTGATTTCCTTATGTTCCTCCTTCTTGTCTCCGTGCCCTCAGTGTGTGCGTCTCGCTGCCAGAAGTTCCTGATCTCGCGGGTGGGGGAGGACTGGATCTTCCTCATTCTGCTGGGGCTGCTCATGGCTCTGGTCAGCTGGGTCATGGACTACGCCATCGCCTTCTGCCAAGAAGGTAAGAGAGAGAGCCAGAACGAGAGAGAGATAGCATGAGCTAGCGAAGGAGGCATCAGTGAGACAGATGGTCTGAGTTAAGGACTGTTCTCACAGAGGCAATAGAGTTGTGAAAGAACCAAGTATTTATCCATGAGAGGCCATGTTTTAAACTAAACATCTAAGAGGCTCTGACATTCATCGTATGCACTGATGAATCTGCTACAGAGCGCTGGTCCCCTGTTTATTCAAATTTTATTAATATTGAATGTTTCACGTGTCCAAATCTTAACTATACACATGCCAAGTGTGAAGCATATAAAATGAACGGTACTCAAAGTATGTGAGCCACATACAGATATGCAGAAATTCCTGGAATTTACTGAATTGAGATAGAAAAAATAAAGCAGAGATTGAAGTAAGAAGATGTGATGGGGGGGAAAAAATCACATGAATCTGTTCACGACTTATAAATCACGACAAACGTGGGAATTATTCATTGAATTGTTCAGTTTTCTGCTGCATTGTCCTGTGATGAAATGACGTCTGTTTGTGTATGTGCAGCACAGAAGTGGATGTATGGTGGACTGGACAGCAACATGCTTCTGCAATACATCGCCTGGGTCACCTACCCTGTAGTGCTCATCACTTTCTCAGCGGGGTTCACACAGATCCTGGCGCCTCAGGCTGTGGGTAAGACACACACAAACAGACACAACCTATATATACACAAACGTATGTATTCACATCTCTAATTCCTGGTCACATATCCATATTTGAATAATGTAATTGGTCCTACAATAAACCATAAGGCTCCCAAGGACATGTGCTGTACATTTGTTCGGGGTCACGTATGCAGCAAATCCATAAAATATACATCTGATGAGATTTGCATACAGGAACCTGCATGAATATCAATCAGCTATTCCCCGCACTCCCCCCTCCTGCTCTTTATTTATTCTACTCATCCCTCTCTCTGAAATCTCTTTTAACTCGTCTTTTCTCCCCAATCCATCATCGCGACTGGCATCTCCTTTGTTCCTTCCCCTGCAGGTTCAGGCATTCCTGAGATGAAGACGATACTGAGGGGGGTGGTCCTGAAGGAGTATCTGACCTTTAAGACCTTTGTGGCCAAAGTCATCGGCCTGACCTGCGCCCTGGGCAGCGGGATGCCACTGGGGAAGGAGGTAGAGGGTTTTAGGTTTTGACTTTAATCTCCTCCGATATCTCCACAGTCCTCTTGGCTGCACAAATTACACAAGACAGATAACTTGACAGTTTTGGAAGTTTCCCATCAGGAGGTAATAAAAGTCTTCTTGCATCGTTAAAGTCGTGGCGGCAAAAATAAAAAAGTGATTTACTGCTTGCGTTTCCCATTTGGGAGCAGAGTAAATTCGTTGGGACTGACTGAGCAGGGTTTAATCTTGCATCGGTTTGGAATAACGCCGCTGAACTTGAGCTTCACTTAGCGCTCAAATGTGCCTTCAGTCATATCCTGTCTGCTAACACTCCGATCTCTCTCCTGTCCTCCCTCTCAGGGACCCTTCGTTCATGTCGCCAGCCTGTGCGCAGCTCTCCTCAGCAAATTCATGGCCGCTCTTTTCGGAGGGATTTACATGTTTAAAATGGTAACCACCTTTAATGGACTTCCAGACACACATCCAACTTGTTTGTGTTACTGAGCTTCACTGATGCAACTTAGTGTTCTCTCTCAGATAAATTATGGCATCAATAATCTTTCTTTTTTAATGTAAACCGCATTGATTTTTAGAATGAATATTATGGCTCATTTACTTTGGCATTATAATCAAGTCAATAGTGATAAAATCATTATTGTTAATGGCATTAATTATTTGAACTTGTTTTTTAGTTTGGAATTTGATCGTACCTCACATCAATGTCCGAGGGTGTTTCTCGTTGTTTTCAGGACCAGTGCTCACTTTTCTCAAACAGCCTCAGTTCATCAGTGCAGCCGCAGTCTGATGTGTTGGTCACTGACCTGCTCCACTGGACCAGCTGATGGTTAAGGACCACTTCATTAGCCATCATCTTGGAGACCTTTCTATTGCTCTGCGCTTCTGTGATCATCGGGACAAAAGATGGCTTCATAACAAACACAATTGTTTTTATTAAGGAATGAGAGGAAATCTTAGTGTTGATTTATGTAGATGAGAATATTTCTAAGATCTATGCCAGGGCTGTTTTCTAGTTTTAACCCTTAAATGAGGGAGAGCACATACTGTACCTCCACCAAGTAGGGCCAGGCCACGTTATGTTATGTCAGCATAAGTTGCTTGTTATGTTTCTAGTCCTATTAATTACCATACAATGACAAAAAGGAAAAATTCCTCCCCCCTATGAAAACACAGCAATCTGCTAGATCTGAACTTTTATTTGGATCTGCACAAAATTACATAAGACTCATAGATATGAGTTCCCTAAATATGATCATCAAGATTTCTTTCAAATTCAAGAAAGATTTTCTTCTATTTTATCAGGATCAGAAAGGTCTGGATTATCATTCTACTCGGGTACAATGAAATCGTAAGATGCTTCTCTTTTCAATCAAAGGTAGATATGTCAAAGTGTGAAAATATTAGCACGTAAATGAATACGGTAAAAGCAGCATAAAAACAGCAGTATGCTTGTAGTTTAGTCCTCATACGTATGCAAGAAAGACAACGAAAGAATAAAGCTGGACTATGAAATATCTGACGTTCCTTGAACTCTCCAGATACACTCTCTCCTCCACTCATGTGAAACCCTCACCCCGGCCTCCTGTCTCTTCCTGCACTGGACTACGTGCTCTATGTCTGTCGGTTCTCCTCTACGGCACCACCAGCTATAACGGAGACAAACACACTTCAGAGACTTGGAGCCGGAAAAACAAACGTCAGCACAGATAGAAAGACTCTTAATCGTCCAGGGGCCGACGACAACCATTAAATAGAATCAGTCTGGGAACATGTTCATTCTGTGCACTGTGGAATTAGGACTGTGTTTGCCGAAGCTCATTCGCTGCTTGTTTGATTTTGTGCAGTTTGAATAATGAGCTGGATGGCTTCCAGGAGGAGGATGAATGGAAATAAACAAGGTAACCTCTCCACTCGCACAGATGGCACTCACACATATCTCTCTTTTTTTTGTGTTTCAATTTTACTGCTAAAGGATGAGCCCTTTGAGGGAAGCAAGGTACGACTGCATGAATCTGATAGTTTCTTTATTGCCAATTCCATCAGCATTAATAATCCACGCTGCCCATTTCAGATCAGCTGAGGGAAACCGAGGCCTTTCCATTTGTCCGCGCTGTGTTTTGATTCTGTTCAGTGAAGCGTCGCAACGAGGCATCGATCTGTGTTGCCTTCGCCTCAGTGCAAACATCTCATTCCATGATTTCAACACTCAATCTGTGTTTTCAATCACGGCCTCCCATATTACACTGTTCACCCGTTCACATGTGTGACCTCATCCAAGGTGAAAAGATCTGTGACTTTGACTGTTGTGTGTTGTGTGTCTGTGGTATTTGCACATGCTTACCTGTTGGAATACATGTTTGTTTGTGTGTGCACATGTACTTATGACATTCTGAGGACATTAGCCTGACTTCATGTTTTCAAAGGGGGCTGGCCAAGGGTTTGAAATAGCTTTAGATTAGTTTAAGGGTTTGAACGCAGCACCCTTTCATAGACACACAAAGGGCTAAAAGAAATTAAAAAAGCCCCTAATTAAAACCAAAATTAATTACTTAAAATCCCACCGTTAGAAGAATAAATAAACATAATTAAATATGGGAAGACTTAAAAGACTACAGGCACAGGCAGGGCGGCAGAGTTTGGCTTCTTATGCTAAACTCTCCCGACCCCCAGGGCCTCTTCCCAGGCTGTTAGATTAAGACAAATTTGGTATATTAACATGACGATAAATAACAGCAAAAATAAATTAAATTCAAAGAAGTATATTCAGTTTTATTTGAATCAAAGAAAAACATGTTACATAACTACTGTATATGAAAATAATTGATATTGTGTAAAAACACATGAAGATTCAAACAAACACTCTGGGGTTATTGAAATATCATAAAAGTGGTGTGTTTACATATATGTTTTTGTGTATGCATTTGTGGGGTTATCAATTTACAACATTGGCAAATCATTTACAATTTATTACATTATGAGGACATGGTCTAGGTTTAGACATTAAGTTGTGATGGAGGAAGGGGGAGGGGTGAGTTTCCTTACTTAGATAGAGAACAAGAGTGTGTTCGTATGTGTGCGTTTATTATGCACCGCTCTTTTCTCTCTGTATGTGTGTGTCTGTCTGTGTTTGGACAGAACGAGTTGAGGAACACAGAGATGCTCTCGGCTGCCTGTGCAGTGGGGGTGGGCTGCTGCTTCGCTGCCCCTATTGGAGGTAAGACGACATGGGCCCCTGCCACTGTTTGAAAGGTTCCTAATTATGGTATCTAATTATGGGAGCTAATAAGATGAGGTGAATATTTACCCTACGACCACCAGGGGGAGCAAGTCTTCATCAGTGCCTCAGTCTAACTCTGATTCAGAGCAACGTACTGTGTCAACAACCATTGGTCAGATTGACGTTTCATTGAACATGAATAATGAGTTCAAAGTAGGATTCCCATCGTTTTAGAGGATCAGAGATTTTAACTCCACATCAAGGTGTCTCGAATATAATCAATGTTTTTATAATTAGAATGAATCAAATGACAGTGTGAAAATAATGGGGAAATTTGAAACAGGTCCCTCTGGTCCCTCAGGTTTTTTATAGTTTTTATCTATTATGCTCTACAGTGATGTTTTTAAGGACATGGAATTAAACTGTTTATCTAGAAACAGTTTTCCTGTGGGATTGAACTGGTGTGTTTCTGGGTTGCAGGGGTGCTGTTCAGTATTGAGGTAACATCAACGTTTTTCGCCGTGAGGAACTACTGGAGGGGCTTCTTCGCTGCCACCTTCAGTGCCTTCATATTCAGAGTGCTGGCCGTGTGGAATCAGGAGGAAGGTAAAACACAATATCAGCTGTGTTTATTCAACTTTATAATGACGTATTGTTGTGTTTGTGACTTTACCTGTGGCCCTGTGTGTGTCTTCTGTTGACAGAAATGATGATGGTAACGATATCACATTTAGATCCAAAACGATTTAGGAAAATATTGCAAAAAGGAAAATCATATATTTATCACACTTTATATCATCAATTCTTTAAATGGGACAAGAGTCAATATCGTAAATTCCCTTAACGTCACAGTATTATATTCTATTATATGTAGCTTACATTTCATATCGCCACACAGTCTCCAACAGAGTCAGAACAATGGGACTCATTAACCAATATCACCTTAGGTTCTTTCTTAAATTTCTCCTTAAGATAGACCTTAAGAAGTTGTTCAACAGATTCATAACAGAAATGTCAATCGCACCTGTGTTCTTATATTGATAAATCCCATTGTCTTCGTAAATTGAAAGCACGTCCAGTTGATCCTGATAAGCATAGGTAAAAAGGCTAACCCTAACCCTTTCTTGAGATTTAAAAAACAACATACCAGAAAAATATGATAGAAATGTTAATAGGTGATTATTATGTCAGTTGTTAATGTGAGTCCCCCTGATTGTGCTTAGATTCTGTTTTTACCTAAGAACTAATCCCAGATAAGAAAACATTGTTGAAGGCAAGAAACTTCATACAAACTTTGGGTGAAGTGAAGTCTTAAGAACAGTTGGTCATTGAGGCCTAATCTTCCTTTTCCTCAGAGACCATCACTGCTCTCTTTAAGACCCGCTTCCGTCTGGACTTCCCGTTCGACCTTCAGGAGCTGCCAGCGTTCGCTATCCTCGGGTGAGTGTGTTTTCCTTATCTGACACAACGTTAAACTGATCCAAGAGAAGTTTGGTGCTTCGGTAAACGAGGGAATCTGATCTCTCGTTCAGCCTCACCCGTTCCTATTGAGAGGCTGAAGGGGGATTTTTATCTTATGAATAGATTTAAATAGATTAAACAAACAAGTAAACATTGGTTGGTGTCCTGTCTCCGATGAATCAAAGCTGTATTTCAGCCCAGGACTCTCTGGGTCTGCTTCACCCAACAGGAGTGTCTTTGTCTGTTTGTAGGATTGCCTGTGGTTTTGGAGGGGCGCTGTTCGTCTACCTGAACCGGCTGATTGTGGAGTGCATGAGGAAACAGAAGACCATTAACAAGTTCTTGCTCCGGAAGTGAGTATCTGATCCCTCATGTTGTGATCCCTTAAACCTCCCTACCACTTAGATAACGTTTGACCTCTGCACAGTAAAGTCTTGGCTCTAACTCATCCACATCACAGGGAGCTATGTATAGCCTCTTCCTCCTTCACCAAACAGAAATGAAACACGCGCACACAGAGTGACGAGCTCACCCATTAATGACCCTGCAGTCCCTCTTTTCCCTGTCAGGCGCCTGGTGTACCCCGCACTAGTCACCCTGCTCATCTCCACGCTCACGTTCCCTCCAGGCTTCGGGCAGTTCATGGCTGGACAGGTGCGAATATACTTTCACACTCCTGAGAGTACGTCTCATTTGTTGCTAAATGATTGATGATAACTTTAAATGAAGGGTGTCAGGTTGTGGGTCAGTTTTTTGGTTTCTGCTCCCAAACCTGTCATGTTTTATGATGGGTTATTATAATTAAGATCCTGGAGATTAACCTACGTTTAAAACAAGTTCAAATAAATATTTAATTTTTAATAGTTTTCTCCCACTATCCAGAAATTAAGCTAAAATATCCCGGATTCTAACGTGTGACGAGGTTAAAAACAATCATTCAGAAATGTTTCTCCTCATGTTGACCTGTCAGCTGACGCAGCACGAGTCTCTGGTGGCGCTGTTCGACAACCGCACGTGGTGCCGTCAGGGTGTGGCCGAAGAGTTCGACTACATCAGCCACCACCACGCCTGGAAACACCCGCAGGTCAACGTCTTCGTCACACTCATCCTCTTCATCATCATGAAGGTAGGCCGTCTGGCACATGCAGCTGTCGGGTGATGAGGATTTGCGTGTTTCTCAAACAGACTTTCTTCTCTGCCTGTCTCAGTTCTGGATGTCAGCTGTGGCCACCACCATGCCTGTTCCGTGTGGGGCCTTCATGCCAGTTTTTCTTATTGGTGAATAAAATCTATGTTTCTTTTGGTTTACTGTGCAATACTCATTCCTATAGGTGAAATTCAATAGTAAATAATCTAGAACATTCTGCACACACTGTATGTATTCTGCTTAAATTATTCCTGTTCTATTTATCATGTTATTATTCCTTGTATTTATATTGTATGTTTACCTTTTATCACTGTTACTGGTGTTTAATTATTGGACTGTCATGTTTGCTGCTGTAACACAGCAAATACCCCTGGACTAATAAAGGATTATCTTATATGAAATAATTATAAACCAAATTTGACTTATCACATTTCAGTTATCTAATAAAAATAAAAATCAAAGGCAAACACAACATTAGAGCAGAAATATATCAATAAAAAAAAATTTGAATAAAATAAAACATTTTGAAATGATCAGAGCCCTGATAAAGATTTCTTGCCGTGTCTTTGTGTGACGGACAGGTGCAGCGTTTGGCAGACTGGTGGGAGAGATCATGGCAACCATGTTTCCTGATGGCATACATGCTGACGGCAGCGTGTATCCCATAGTTCCTGGCGGTTATGCTGTAGTTGGTGAGTTGCTCTAAATCAGTCTGATCTTAAATCCACCATTTCATACCTAATTTACCTTCATAACCAATGTTCCCACCACTTTTCGCTCTTCCTCTCTACTGTGTGATTTAAATCACTAGGGCCATTTTTATCCCTTCATACCAGCTTATAGAATGTGACTGATGAAAATTGATTCCACTTTGATTGAACATTACATTTTTGACTGAAGTAAAACAGAAAATCGCTCAGAACAAAATTGCAGCGGTGGTGACTCACTGGCTGGTGTGAAAGGATGGACTTATGTGTTATGAATGACAAAGACATTCTGCAAGAGAGAGAAAAAATTGATTTCTCCTCGATTCACCTCCCTCCTACACAGGTGCTGCAGCGCTGTCTGGAGCAGTCACCCACACTGTATCCACAGCGGTCATAGTGTTTGAGCTGACCGGTCAGATCTCCCACATCCTGCCTGTGATGATCGCCGTCATTCTGGCCAACGCCGTGGCCCAGTCGCTCCAACCATCTCTGTACGACTCCATCATCCGCATCAAGAAACTTCCTTATCTGCCCGAGCTGGGCATGGGACATCACGAGTGAGTCAGTGTGTCCAGTGTGTGTCTTGCTTGAATGCTCAGGGCAGACTTTCCCTATTTCTACCTATCTGGCCTTTCATTTTCTTCCCTCTCTTGTTTCCACTTGCTCCCCCCTTCTCATCACTTGACCTCCATCTCCTTCCCCTGAAACTATGTCTCAGGAAATATAATATCCGTGTGGAGGACATCATGGTCAGGGACGTGCGCTTCATCACTCTGAACTCCTGCTATCGGGACCTGCAGGAGATGATGCTGACAGCTCAACTCAAAACACTGGCCCTGGTTGAAAGCAGAGGTAAGTGCATAAGCAATATTTCAACAACGCAAAAATAAAACCAGGTCAATTAAGAAATATTTTTTCAGAGTTTGGAAACTTTGGAAAATCACTTAGCATGATTTATATCACTCTCTCGCTTTTTTTCCTTCTCCTTCAGAATCCATGATCCTGCTGGGCTCCATAGAGCGACTACAGCTCCAGTCTCTGCTCTCGCTTCAGCTGGGACGCCAGCGGAGGCTGGAGTACCTCCACCAGCTGGCCCAGGACAACGGCACACACGATCTCCTGCCCAGCCTGACAACTGACAGCACCCCGAGCTCACCCTGCACCCACCCACGCCAACTCGTCGGGCAGCACCCGCCAAGGGGTCCGCTTCCTGGTGAGCATCCAACAGGTGTGAGGCGTCCGGGGGCGCCAGGGCTGGGCTGTAGCGATAAGGTTGTAGCGATAGAGAAAAAGTGGATGATCAGACACAGCATGTGTGAAGCATGTAGTAGTAGGTAAGGGCACAGATGGAGTTTTTGGACAACTGTTGTGGTAAGTGTTTATAAACTGAATAAATGTCCCTCATTTCTACTTTACATTAAAACACGTCTCCTGTGTCTCTGTCGTCTGTGCCCTTACCTGTTGTGTCCTGTTTGTTTACGTGCATGTGCTCGTATGTGTCTCTTCCTTGTTATCTGTGATCTTTCTGTGTGTGTGTGTGTGTGTGTGTGTGTGTCTTCTTTTGTTAATACATTTTCCATGCAGATCTCCACAGAGGAGTCTTCCTCCTTCAGCCCAGTGGCTTCCAATATTCAGCTTCCTCTGAAATCTGCTTTGAAAACCGTGTCTGCCATCAGTGACACAGAGACGCCAAATAGTAAGTACCTTACACACAGTAGGACACATAGAGGAACAAACTGTGTAAAGACTGATTGTTGTTTTCTCTCCAAGGTTCTCAGACACTCTCCTGTGCGGAGCAAGACAAGGAGCTGCTGGAGGTGAGCACAAACTAAACAGGATATTAAAGACGCATGTGTGCAAGTGTGTCATGTATTGTATTCAAGGGTAAGTGCTGCGGCAGGATCCACCCACGGGCGGCTGGGTTTTCCATGCTGGGGTCTTAGCTTATTCCATAAACCTTATGTATGAATCATTGCCCCCTCACTGCAAAACACAATCACTGCCAGGCAAATGTTAGCTTATATTTTTGGTTAAATCTTTTGCACTGGTGGGTCAGACATTGTGAAGAAATGAGTTTGTGTTTTGAGAGCAACATGATGATGTGGAGCTGATGAGCCAAAGTCTTTTGTTATTTGTGACACCTGCTAGAAAAAGAATAACTTAATAAGACATTCCAACTTCCAAATCTGAACGCAGGCAACAGGCTGATCTTCTGACATTCCCCCTCAAAAAATTTGGCGGAACCCAAAGTTATGACTTTACTCTCAGAAGTGGCTGTAATACTTGTAGTGATGAGAGTTTACAAATTTATAAAATATGTCAGGCTGACTTTTCGGGAAATGCAGAGAAAGGTTATTTAAAATTCTATATATTATTTCTTGTTTTTTTTCTTTATAGTTATTGACAATAAATTGAACGGTTAAACTGTAAATTGTCAAGATGCTTTGTCATAAGTGTTGAAGTTAACAGAATTTTATCATAACAGGAAACGGAGAGGTGAATCTAATAACCAGGGCTCAGTCCCAGCACTTATTGTAATGCGATTGAGATGTTTGAGTGTCTGTTTCTGCAGTGGCAGCTGAATCGGACACTGTTGAATAGAATGAGCCCATAGACGATATTTAAGGGAAAACATTGGGGTTAAAACTACTTTACAAGAATCCTTCAAAATTTGATCTGTCAGCCAATGTAACATTAGCAGTGGGCTTCTTGTATAGATTTCCTTTCTCATTTTTCATGTGTCGCTCTCAGCAACATTGTGCTCATGTCCCAGAGACTTCTCCCAGTCCGACTGGGATCCAGAGTTGTGGTGGCACCAAGTTAAAGGTGTAAAACTGTCTGTTGTCACTGATGTTGTGTTAACATGCTGTGTCGATGCCTTTTCTCCCTGACTGGAAGAGCCCGGTTGGGCCAGCGCCTCCTGAGAAGAGGAAGCCCAAACGAGTGAGGATCTCCATGGCGGTAAGATTGTCTGCCGCCCGGAAACTGTTGCTTGGTAACCGTTTCCTTTGTGACACACACACACACGTAGTGAGCGCTGGACCTAAGCGATTGTGGTGCACCGATCAAAGATTGCTTCATTGCTTTATTTAACTTTCTCTACATACAAACTAACAGATCTTCCCCTTTAGACTATATAAATAACGACAACATGACAGCTTCCCGAAAGTGAAGACAAAGTGTCTCAATCACCATCTAGTGGCTGGCTGCAGTGTAGGCCATAAATCCTGCCTCCTCCATGTAAGTGGATGGGACATGGACTGAACTAAAGAGTCACGTCAATTAATTTGAGTTATATATTTGATACTTTAAAAAATTGACAGTCGAGATTGGCTCACCATTGGTCGAGCCTGCGTGTATCATGCGACCATCCCCCGATCACTACTGCTACTGCGAGAAAAGTGTCATCCGTCTTTATAAACAGTCCGTGGTTGATATACTGTAGTTATTGAACATAGTATATGTTCTTTTAGGACTCAACTGAAGTAGAAGATTGTATGACTCAAACAGAGGTGAGACTTAACACATATATATAACATATATGTAAATATATATATATACAAAATTTAGTTTTCAAACTAACAGTGTCGGAGTTTTCAATGACTCGTTCTCCTCGTTTCAGATAGCAGAGTGGGAGGAGCAGCAGCTCGATGATCCGGTGGATTTCAAAAATTGCAAGATTGATCCTGCTCCCTTCCAGCTGGTGGAGCAAACATCTCTGCATAAGGTAACAAAGAGCACTGAGGACACTGAGAACTAAACTCTCAGAATGTTGTTTATTTTAGCCTAATAACAGAATAGTAAATCAATTAAATCAGACATGTGTCTGTATTTCTTCACTGCGCCTGTCAATGATTTGACTAATGATGGGATGAGGCTAAACCTTATCAGCAAATTTACTCAAATTACAATTTTGGCTCCCCCCCCCCAAAATGTAAATAAAGCCCCTCTGTATTTGAGACTGTAACCAGGTAACAACCCACCTCTCCTCCTCCACAGACTCACACCATCTTCTCTCTGCTGGGTCTGGATCACGCCTATGTGACCAGCATGGGACGTCTGGTTGGAGTGGTCTCTCTCAGAGAGGTGTGCATGTGTATCTCTTTCAGTTGTTCAAATCTTATTTTCTGTACACGATGATTAAACCTCCTCCTCTCTCTCCCTCTTCCCTTTCTCTGCCACCGCCGTTGGCGCTCCAGCTGCGTAAGGCCATCGAGGGCTCAGTGACAGTGACTGGAGTGAAAGTGCGCCCTCCGCTGGCCAGTTTCCGTGACAGCGGGAACAGCACAAACGTATCCGAGGTAACTGAACTACACAAGCTGTGCATCCGCCACAGGGGGCTCTCGTTGCCCCGGGAACCCACCCCCCCTGACGCTGTGAACCAACCCGATCTCCAGTACAAAGAGATCCCCGTCAACTTCTCAGACCAAACCAATTTGCAGTTTGAAACCAGTCCCGGCGACGTTACAAACCAGTCGTCCGAGTTGGTGCTCGAGGAGAGTCCCTCATTCACAGAGGACCAATCAGAGTTCACTTTTGACTGCAGCCCCTCCCACACTGAGGAATCAGAGATTGCCTGTGACTATGACCCGCCCACCCACATTCCTGAGCCGGACGAAACAGAGCAACAACTTGACCAGCCATCTCTGAACAAGGACCAATCAGAACTTGAGGAAGAGAGTAGCCCCGCCCACACGGAGGATCCGTCAAAATGACCTGATCCGTCCTGTTGTCTCATGAATGTTGATGTTTCTTATGTTTTTAGAAGTCACACTCACCGACAAGTCCAGCCTTGATACCTGCGATTCTAACGTTGTGGCGTGAGTGAGTTTTGTGTTTGTGCAGATGCCTGTTTTAAATGCTAAATCTGGTTTTAGTCTATATTTCTTTACCGTCCGCAAATCCTGTGAGAAGACCAAAAACAATACAACAAACAATTTTTACACGACATGAGTTAGAGTCGTTTGGAACACGTTTTGAAATTGAAAGAATCAGATGTGGAGAGAGGAGGGATCCTACCAGACCTCTCCTGCCTTTACCCTCTCCGACCAAACTATAGACCGTAAATAAAGATGGACGACATTACTGCTCCCAAAAGTGAAACCAAATTATCCTCCTCACCCTTGATGGCTGGCCATGTCCCATCCACTACTAGAATGACCCTCAGCAGAGCACATACATTCACTGAGGACCGACAATCCCCTTAAAGTAAAGTGATCAAAAGGAACTTGCCCTATTGTCTGGATCCGCAACGAAATGTAACCACTTCTGTTTTGGCTTATGTCCCATCCCTCCACCAAGTTTCCTGGATTTCTGCCAAGTGAAACCTCCTTGGCGTAGGCAAACATGGAGGAGGCAAGAATAATGACCTTTAAAGCAGCCAGGCACCAGGGGGCGATCAAGACACTTTGGCTTCACTTTTGAGGGGGAGCTGTCATGTCGTCTGTCGTTATGTACAGTCTGTGATGGAGGATCATGTGGAAGGTGCAATGTTGTGTTCATGGTTTGAATGTGTTTTATTCATTTTTGGATAAAACAGAACTCTATGGTCCTGTGGAATAAACTATATTATATGAGTATTCATAAAAGTATAATTTATATGCTTTTTACTACATAAATTATATTTGGTTACAGAGAAAAATACTAGTTTAGTCTTTTCGTTGGAGTGGAAACAATAAGAAATATGGAATATTCCCAGGTATATATTTTTACTCTTTTTGTGTGTTTGTGTGTGTGTGCGTTTGTGTGTGTGAGTTTAAGTGTGTTTGTGTGAGAGAGGGAAAACGAGAGAGACACCTTCCATGCCATGCTCAAATCTGGTCCCGACTCATCATGGAAGTCTAAAAAAAGGTCACATGACAGTTCACATGCAAATAGCGGCGAGCGATAAACGACAACTCACAAGAGGAGAAAGCACAGAAGAAAAAAGACGTGGAAAACGATCTTAATGAGCACATGAAGGTATGAATATATATACGTCTGCCTATTCACACCACAGGGTTGTTGGCCAATAATGTTAATATATATATATATAGGAATAACAATACTGTAAAAGCAACAGTTTCATCGCTACTTAGTTTGCAACACTCTACAGTTACAACGTCACGGCATCTAGAGCAGTTTGTTTCAATATTTAGTCGTTTTAAGACATGAACTCCGGAGATTATCCTGAGTTCAGTTCATATCTGAAAGCAGCTTAAGATATCAGCCCCAAAAACCCACCATTGGCCAGGATCTGTTCACATGATGACAAAGGCAGCTGCTTCCAAAGGTCCACCCAGCTCGGTTCAGGGCTCTGATTGAAGCTAAAGCACATTGTAATTACCATGAATATAATTTAGTGCACATTAGGGGCTGGTTCGCTAAGGGCCCATGTAGACCGCCAGTCAACCGAGCAGCCCACACATGTAATCGCTACATGAATTTAACGTGTTTCTAGCATGATAAAGGAACCACTGGTGAGCTCCTTGTGACAGGAAGCTACTGGCTGTACAGAGCGCACACACACTAACACACACACACACACTTATATGCACACATGTACTGTATGCGGCCTGTAGATATTTACCACCTTGATATGTTACACATATCTTTATGACAAATTAAATTCCTTCTGGCCTCTGAAGCAGTGATGAGAAATGTTACTGCTGAACGAAGCACAAGTCCACAAACTGTTGTGCGTGTGTGAGTCCGTGCCACAACCTTCAAAAGGGTTTTAGCTTGACATATTTTAAATCTTACGTGGCAACATCCCAACTCGGGCTCATATTTTCTTTGTCTGTGTTTGTGCAATGATTCTATTTATGTCTTAACTTTTTTTCGTTTGCATATGGAATGTGAAGTAGTGCTCGTCATATAAGACAACGTATAAGGAGTTCAACGTAGAGAGTGTATAAGCGCATTTGCAGCGTATCTAGTTAAGCAATAAGTCTGTAGTATCTCCCTTTATATGGCACTGGCCTGTATATGCTTTGTACATATGAAAATATACGGATGAGAGCTACATACACGCTCTGTACAGAGGAGAATTATGCATTTGAAATTCCAACAGCCATTGTTTTTTTCAGAGAACATGAACTTGTTTTTTTGTACATGAGTCAATGATTAAATTGAAAGAAAAAACGTTTAAGAGATTAAATCATTTGTGTTTGTGGGAGAGGGGGGGCAAATAATTTTCTGTCAAAAAGAATCATTTTTATATTTATTTATATATATGTATATGTGTGTACACAGGACAATCAAACATTCAGTATCAAACGTAGCCCGACCCACATGACACAGCATGACCCGGAATAAAACAACACTACAAAATATCCATAGAAAATGCAAATAGCAACAACATGACTCTTCACAATAAAATGTACAAAACTCAGTTTGAACAACAGCTTTACATTCTGGTTGGACCTGTCTGATATACTTTGATGTTCAGCA
This sequence comes from Pseudopleuronectes americanus, assembly GCA_038501795.1. Classification (NCBI taxonomy): domain Eukaryota; kingdom Metazoa; phylum Chordata; class Actinopteri; order Pleuronectiformes; family Pleuronectidae; genus Pseudopleuronectes; species Pseudopleuronectes americanus. The sequence continues at coordinate 12,994,611 of CM076730.1, read as the reverse complement.
ATAAACGGTTGAGCGAGATCAGTACATGAGAAGCCCGAAGGCCAAGACAGAAGGCAGTGAGTGGAGATGGGAGAGGAGGAGGGAGAAGAGGAGGAAGAAGAGGAGGTGGTGAGAGGTTTACAGAGAAAGCAGAATAGATTATGTCATATCCAGAATCAACACAGACTCAAAGAGACATACAGATGGACAACACATCACATATAATACTCTTTTTATTCCTTTTTCTCCTCTACGCGTCATCCCTCTCCTCCTCATCGAACGAGGCCACCCCAGAGGAGGCCCGGTCCGAGAAGAAGCTCCTCGGGCCGCAGTGCCACACCCGCGCTTCGTGGAACACGCTGCCCTCCTCGTCCTCGTCCTCTTCGTCCTCCTCTCCAGGAGACTCCGAGTACGAGGTGGAGTAGCAGGAGTCGAACCTGCCACTCCGGCCCCGAGGCCTCCACTCCGGCTTGTGGTGGATGCAGACCTCACTGTGCTGCTCCTGCGAAGGAGCCGGCAGCTTCCCATGACCACCCAGCCGCTCCTCTTCCTCCAGGAACGGAGTCATGCGGTCGCTGGGTGAATTGGGTGAGCTGGTCTGGGATGAATGTGGGTCACTGTGAGACCCAGGCCGACCAGAGAGCAGGCTGCTGCTGCTGCTGGAGCTCAGGGGACTGTCGGAGGGCGGCGCCTCACTGCTGCCCCCCTCAGGCTGGCATGGGGCTGCGGTAACAGGATTGGACGTGGTGGCGTCTGAGGGAGGAGGAAAGAGTCAGAACACCTGGGAGATGGATGGATGTTTGGGAGAAGGGGGGAGGAAAGAGGAGGGGTAGTGTTAGTGATGGCGCACAAAATGAAGACGATGAGTGAAATGAGACAAAATTAGCAAAACGAAGGCTACTGCAGATACCTGAGTCCTGGACGGAGAAGGTGTGGGTCTGTCCGCCGCTGGGGGAGTCTTCATCATTGGAGTCTTCCTCGTCATCGTCGTCCATGGAGGCCCAAGCTCGCAGCTTGGCCTCAGCGATGGCAAACTGCTCCTCCACCCCTGAAGGAAACATGTGTCCAATTAATGCAGATGCTTTACCTGATTTTTACATACCTCTATTTTATGCATTATAACTTCTCATGTGAACTGTATCATATTCAAACATTTTATGAAACAAACTACATAAAGTAAAGGTTCATAATCTGCTTACTATTTTAATAAAGTTTTTAAAAAAATTGCTTGAAAAATGACTCAAACTGAGCGAAACAGAAAAAGAAAGAAACAATTTCTTCATTTCCGAGTCGATGAGGGTTTGAGAATAAAAAGATACAGACGTCATAATGTACTCTGTTCCCCCCCCCACACACACACACACACACACACACACTCTCTCTCCCTCCCTCTCCCGTAATCAAACCACGCCGATGTCACTGGCGCCAGAGACGATGAGTCACAGCAGAACAACAGGAGCTGCAACCATTGGTGGGCAGTGAAGTGTTTTGGGAGATTGTCTAATAGGCCACCATCTGCTGCCAAGACCAGCCGTCACCCGGGAGACGGCGCAGGGGGCGGGGCGTTGACAGACAGGAGTTTCAGGGGATTAGTCGCGTGGCAGAAGGTGGGAGCTGAAGACGATGTTGGGGCTAAACCAAGCTGAGGTGGACACACATGCCCACACATGTACGTCCTGCACAGACCCCAGCTGTAGATGCACCGCACTTGTATCTCGCCACATGAAGAGAACGAGGAGCATATCCTTGGCTGGGGGTCGGCAAAGGTCACTTGGGGTAAATACCTGCAGCAAACCGGGCCTCCTTCTCTCCTTCAGTCAGATGGCAATAGGAGCTGAACTGGGAGTGGGTGGCCGGCGGGGGGGCTGCGGGTTTGGGCCAACCTTTCCACTCGATGAGGTGGGCGACCCGGCCCTGAGCCAGGGAGGTGGGCTTCGTCACATGGTCCCTCACTGCCTGCGAGATGCCTGGAGGCGACACAGAGACACAGAGGTGGATGAAAGAAGTTGGAAAGTCAAAAGAATTTCAGACATTTGTGTAAAAGAAATAAACAAAAAAAGTTATCACCATTTAAGGAGGATCTGGCAAGGGCTGCGAACTCATGGATGCCGACACTTTTCCGAGAGTCTGCTGGAGATTTTCCGGACTTTGGGATCATTTCACTCTCCTTAATTTTCACCTGCAAGAAAGATTTGACTTTAGACATTTGCAGCCAGTGCATGAAAGTAGTGAAGCTCTGTTTAATGTATGTGTGTGATTGTGTCAGTTCTACAGCTCCCCAGTCATTTTAGTTCGGGCAATATTTACTTTGTCCCCTTTTTTTGTGAGAAAAATTCTAATAGCCTTTCCGTCTAAATAAAAATCTTAAACTCATAAACAGGTAAACTATATCTACCTGCTAACTCCAAGAGCGTCTGTCCGTATGTGGGACATGTGTCTCTCTACCATTATCGCCACCAGGCTTCTTTTTTTTCCGTTGCTGCAATGCTTTATGTCGAGCTGAGTTATAGAGCTTTTAATTTGAAAGGTTTTGAACTTGGATCTGAAGAATGTGTGCTTGCTTCGCAGACATCTGAAATAGTCAACAAATTTAATGTATGAATATAACACCAGCTCAGTTAATAATTTAAACATACATAGAAGCCACACACATGAAATTTTATGAAAAACACTAACGATAAAATCTCTTCTGCAGATAAACCCGGTAGGATGAACACAAAGTTTTGTAACTTCACTCTGCGCCATTGGCTGTTTATAAAAAGATCTGCACACTTACAAAACAAAAGTGACCATCTGTGGCATAGAACCGTTTGAGGAGGGTTAGTCATCAATGACGAGGAATAATTCTGAAGTCGCTCAGGAGAACAGATCATTCCAAACAGACTCTGTCCTACCTCGTCCTCCCTCCTTCTCTTCCTTCTTTCTCTCCTCCTGGACCTCAGCCTCATCGTGGCAGACGCAGAACTCTGCACCAACACAACTGACAGTCCTAGCTCCGGTTTACCGGTTTAAACCACCGGGCATTCAAGGAAACAGCTATGCCCTAAATTTACAGCGCAGATGCTTAAGCCACGGTAAGCCGGTGAAACCAGTTAAAATGATCGGGGTTGAAGGTGACGAGGGCAGTGGTAGAGTTCTCAATGCAACCGGCCAAACACATGGCGACTGACCAGCTCCTGCTAAGCCCGAACTGCCTCACCCCAAAGCTGAAGTGATAGGGCTGTCTAACTAAACAAACTGCTCATGAGAGGGGCCTGAAATAAGGGCCTGAAATAAGGGCCTGACCGGTATATCGGCCTATGAGACATGAATATCGGTATCAGCGTTTTATTTAGCAGAATAAACAATGTATTAAATAATTACCAACATTTATATGTTTGTATTTTACGTAAAATTAGTGTTTCCTTTTTATTCATAGTTATTTATAACCTTTTTATGTTATGGTTAAACTATGACATATCAAGCCTCAATTACCTTTCTGTCTCATAAAAGTTTGACAACAATTTATTTCGAATGATTGCTTTAAAATCTATATTTCTGTAACAAAAATCTTTTACTCCTCAATATCGGTACGTTCATATCGATCAGGCTCTTTTGAAATATCTCTTGTTATAGGGCAGGTGAGCATTGCAACCAGGACGCGACATGTTGCCTGTACACAACTCTGAGCTCGTTCATGACTTGACGGATATCCTTAAGCAGATTTGCTCCCCAAGCAGCTAAGAGAGAAGAGGCTCCTCTGGTGAAAGGCTTACGTTGAAAGTCAAAAGTGCCAGTGAATCTGTAAGCTATAAAAAAAACAATACAAATATATAATAAAAACTATGAAAAGAAAACAAGTGCATGTTTTATTAAAACTATTTCAGATAATTGAATCTCTACTGATGCATGTTGAAATGATTTAATTATTTGCTTTGGGTTTTTAACTTCATCTTTCTGTGTCCTCTTTTCTGTAGAGGAACCACTGTTCAGTATACAGTACATACAGTAAGTCACAAATGATTCGAATGTTATTTTATTTTACATAAAAATGTTCTGCAATAAAGGCGACATGGGAACAAATTAACTTCAAGAAACAAATGTATAAAGTCAGGTCAACAGTCAGGGGCAGATCCTGGGGGGCTCTGGCCCCAGCTGAAATCTGATTGATTTTTTTTATAAACATATCGTCTTATTAACAACACTAACAATAAATAGGTCCGTTTATGCAGAATTGTTATTTTCTGACCTTTTTGGATGCAAACAATGTCCTTGAACGAGAAATACTAAAATATATATATATTCGATGTTGTGTGGCTTTGCTCAAAGCTACAGAGCTTATAGTAAACAATGAATGACCTAAATGGGCACCGTACTGAATCAGGGATTGAGCATGTATGTTTGACACATAATTGGCCCCTCAGTGTAGATAGAGGCCCATTTATGGCCCCTGGTCTTCGGTCTATTGGCCGCGGTCCACTCCCCGCCGAGGCTAACATGATGTAACTGAACATGTCTGACTGGAGTGATGCCTCCTCCTATGACATCACTAGAGCTGCGGCTGTGAGGATGAGACCTTCACCTCGCAGGACCAACAAGTGGGAGCGAGCAGGTGTGTGGGCAGCCCGAGCCTCACACATGGGATGGATGCATGGATAAATTGATGGATGGATAAATTGATGGATGGAGCTTCAGAGCTTTGGGGATGATTTGCTGCTCTTGTTATGGAAACGAAGCACTGAAGCAACATTAGCGGTTGAGTGACACCTCGTCCAGACCACTGAAGGGTAAAGGCCTGCGGGCTGCAGTTATTACTGCGGGTAGAATCACGCACGATGCAGCAGCGCGTCTCCTGGCAACCCTGTGAAGTCTGCATCTCCTTCATCCGCTCAGCCTCACGCACGACACAACAGTGCACGTGCACGTCCGTCTTTTCCCTCCACATGCACCCGCGGCTGCAGCCCGATCACGCGCGGCACCAACCTGTAAGCGGGACCGCGGCGGCTCATGATAATGCGCTTGATTCTTTCTCCAATCCGATCAACAGATGACACAGCGCGGCTCGTCCTCCTGCTGGCTCTGCGGGCTCTGCGGGCTCTGCGGTGCAGCCTCAGCGCCTCTCGTTCATCACATCCCCCGGACTCCAGCATCACATCCCCGGCACACAGGCACCATTTGTTGCTCGGTGTATGCGGGTTGTGCCCAGACTCCGTCCAAATGTCTCCCGATGGCGCGCGTCATCAACGTGAGGCGGTGACACATCTCCTCCTCCTCCTCCTCATGCTCCGAGAAAACACTGCAGCTCCTACACAGCATATTTGATTTTATTCCACTCATCCTCATCAGCAGATATTCAGAAACACACTCAACAGGGTGCATGCAGGGCGGCTCATCATCTGCTGTAGTCTGGAGAAAGAGGATTGAATCGGAAAGTCTTGAATTCAAAACTTGCAGTCATTGGCTGGATAGTTATTTTTTTCTGCATTAGGGGCCACATGTTACAAAGAGGGGCCGATTATGTGTCCCAGTCAGTGCAGCCGTATCCAGACATGGCCTCCACAGGACGCCATGTCGTTTCATCTGGAGATATTTGCAGTTTCTTTAAATGTCATCAGCTAACTCACTTGTGAGGGATCCCCCCTGGCCCCCGCCTGCAGGGTGCTTGGAGACACATGCAACAGCAGCCCTGGGGCTCCAGGCCTACAGGGGCCGCTGAAGCCACCAAATCCACTGTGTGTACATGTGGTTGGAGTGTGTGACTCAAACAGGCACCTGTGCCAAGTGAAAATAGGAGGGATTCTTTTTCTCAAAGAAATTCTTCTTTTAGGAACTTGATATTTCATTTCACGTGGGGCGTATTTCTATATAAAAGGATGGTAGAAAGTATTGTTTTCTAGGTCAGCACCAAATTGCACAATGCACACTTGTCACGTCAGTCCCCTACACACGAGTTGTAGAAAAACTGTAAGAGTTAGTAAGTTAGAGAAAGTGAAAAAATGTTTATTTGACCAGATCTATTTAAATGTGACGGGTTAATTCTCAGCCCAGGTCACATCTTTCCTAGTTTTTGCGTGTTTCTGCAACAAAAAGGTAAATCACTGGGACACATAACATGTTTCAAACAGACTTGTACAAAACTCTGCTCTGCAACTTAATAAGTCCTTTATTTGCAATGTTCCGTTACCTCATCTTTCCAGTTTCAGATGCAAAAGAAGCATAATTTCTTAAATAAAGAAAGCAAAAAAATATTTACAAAATTCCAATAAAACTAATAATCAATGGATTATCTAAAGCACCTCTGCATCTGGACAACTGCTGTTGGAAAAGAGATACACTGCAATTATATCAGCAATTTATTGTATCTGAAAAATAAAACTGGGAAAAAAAAAGTTTTTATTATTATTATGTATTTACAGAGCGCTCCTGAAATGTATTTCCACTTAAAGTAGAAAAGGCTTTCGGATCGTTTCTGTGGCTATTTTTTTTCTTTTTCTCTTAACTTGATATATTTCATCAAGTCAATTTTCTGTCGAGTTCAAGTTTTAACGGTGATTGGGGTCATTAAGTGTCCTTTACGACAGCTCAGGTTTAAGTACAGAAGAGGTAAAGATGAGGAGTCAGTCAGTGTGGTTCACTACTGGGGATGGGTGAGGATGGCTTAGAGGAAGCATTAAGACCACCCCCTAGTAGTCAAAGGTCAAAGGTCAACTTCAGTCCTCCATCATTCTGTCCTCTTTTAAGTTCCAGGAAGCAGGAAGAGAAAATAGACAACCTGTGCTTTAAAAACTCCATCCACCAAATCAAGATTAGTTCAATGTACATTTTGTCTTCTGTTTAGTTAATAGAAACACACTTCAGTCATGCTGCACACTCCAGTAAGGGACAAAGAGATAGAAGAGCTGTGTCTGGATTGAACACACGTTATGGCAAGATGATACCCATGTATCAGGAAAACCCACTACACCACATGCCCTGCTGTTTATTCTGGCAGATCAAATCGGATGTTAGGCGTCAGTATTATCTCGAACCATAGAAAAGCAGCCTGTCGGTTTGTATTATTGTGCCTAAACAGGTACGTGGTGATGTGGGATAGTTCACACCTTGTTAACAACCAATCCTGATGAATCAGTTTTCAAGTTTATTTGATTAGGACACTTGCTGTGACAAGCAGGTGAGGACATAATGAGGAAGCAAGAGGGGGAGGGTCGAGAGAAATGATTGTTTTCCAAGTCCACCCTCCGTGAAAGGAAAAAAAAATAATAATAAAGATTTATCCTCACTGAGGATTGATTTGAGTCTGCCTCTCTGGCAATATTGTCCACAACTCTCCAGAGCCGCCTGCAGAGCCACCACCTAGCCAAAGGGGGGCGTGGCAGCATTCAGTTCACTCTTTTATTCCTTGTCAGACTCCTCCTCTGCCTCGCGGAGCCAGGTGAAGAAGGCGGTGACGGATTTCAAGGCCACACCTTTGCCCGTCTGCTCCGCAGGGTCTTTGCTCGTTTCCCACTTATAGAAGGCCTCTTCTTTAATGACGTCCTCATCGTACAAGGCGTCGAAGAACATCCGCAGCAGGTCTGCAGACACACAACACACAGGTCAGCACTGATCACTAGGTCCTTTCACTGTTGTGAATGTTGAATTGTAAAGTGTGAATTGTAAAATGCACGAGTGTCAACACACTTTTGTGCACGTGTGTAACTATCTTTGTAATATCAAGTAGGCAGCTTGACATGAAGGCTAATCTGCAGCTAGCAACAGCTTGACAACCGCCAGAGAACTTCAATACACAGAAGTCACAAATATTTCTCTCCCTTGACAGAAAGTAAACTCAGTGCATTGTGTAGTAGACAGAATGATACTCTCTTGACAAATACATTTTAATTTATGAAATCGAAGTCAACTGTAAAAATCTCCACCAGTTTCTACCGACTCCGACATGGCTCACTGTATCGTAAGGTATTGATTATTTCGAACACAGAGTGAGAGCTGGACACTCACTCGCAGGCTGCTCCATGTGAACCATCAGAGCCTGGAGGGCGCAAAGGGCCTGCAGCTCTTTCTGCTCGTCAGACAGGTATTTCTGCAGAAGACTGGCTCTCTGTTTGATCTGACTTGGATCCACCCTGTACGGGTTGTCACCTGAAACAAGGAGAAACAAACAAAAATCAATCCTGATATTGTGATTGTGTTCCGTCAGGTCGGTTCGGCGGCTTGAGAATTCGCGCTACGTATTGTTGTCAGTCATACTCACATATGATGGCGGACTGGCACACTGCTGTCATCAATGCTCGTAAAAACTGGTTGGAATTCGCCTGTGCCTCGTCCAAGTTGGCCTGAAACAACAAACCAAATACAGATCAAGAGGGGTAAGATAAACATAGAATATGTAACTCAGGTCACCAGGGGCCTCTCACTCAAAAACACAGACAACATTGTGAAGCAGCGCGGTAAAGCCATAAGTGAGAAGTGGATACAACGCAACCAAAATGAAACGCCTGGTTACTTTGAATAAAATTGTGAATTTCTCTTGTTTGAACATTGTTGGAAACTTTCTGGATAACGCAAGTACAGGTATGTCAACTATATGTATAACAGATTTGTAGTTTTTAAACATTTTAATAAAGAATTGTTAAACGCTGACATAAAAATTCCTCATTCCCCTTTTATATCTGTGAAAAACCAGACACAGCCACATTCAACCCTCTGAGAATAACATGACATCCCAGTCCCGGTCACACACCTCTACCCAGTCACCGATGCGCTGGTTGTTGGCCTTTTCCTCGAGGAGTCTGTCCAGCTGTTTACTGAGCTCTTCTCCACTCAGGGCTTTCTTTACACCCTCTTCCACTGACTCCGTCATTTCTCCTGTGGTGAAATCCATCTTCTGAAATGCCAAAACAAAAAAGAAAGCTTAAAGATTGATCAAGTAACTGACTTCTAAGACTATTGTCTGTAAGCATTACAGGCCATTTGAAGTAGTTCACCCTGTGGTCCAGCAGAGGGCCTGACATATTCTGGTCCAACTAACCTATCAGTAAACTAATGAATTAAACAGTGTACTTTTTATATATATATATATTCATCCTCAAACCTTTAACTCAGCATGTGTAGTGGTTTCCAGTCACTCATATTATTCTCTCCTACAAACCTGTTCAGTGACGAACGCGTTGACGTCCTCGTCCTTGGGCAAGAAGTCACTCCAGCTCAGCCCGTCCTCGGTCCACATGGCCCCGACCTTCTTAGGGGTCTAATGAGGAATAGAGACATTAAATCAAAAGAACGAGGGATTTCTATTTGAATGGTTAAAGGAGAAGCGTGTCAGTGTGGATGTGGAAGTTTCCAGGATTTGATCTTTGAGATATGTAGGACTTACCATTCCGTCACAGAGCAGCTTAAGGATCTGAACCAGCAGCACAGCAGCCTTCCCGAGGGGGAGGAGGGGCTTTGAGATCTCCCTGAAGACACAAAAAATACTTTAAACTTATGTTCTGTCGTTTGGTTTACTACCATTCACACAGGTACGAGTGACAAAACAAAAACTTGTGTTACGTTACAAGTTTATTCCTTTCTAAGGTAACTGATGGAAACTGATCTGTTACTATGTTTGAGAGTAGGTGCTTCATTGACATCCAAGGTCTATGGTATAATATATATGTCCTTTAGAAAGACAGGAACATTTAACATTCAGATTTTGTTTACAGAATATCGACTTCAGCGATGACCCTCTTTAACAAAAGCCCTTGAATCTCGTGGTCTTTCCAGGTTGACATCTTCTCCGCCCTCTTCTACGTGTAAGGCTCCTCTATTCAGCTCAAGACATTTTTATTTAATTTTGCATTTTTGCATCAGTCATATGTTAGAAATGTCATCAATCAACGTGGAGCTCACCTGAAGAGCTGTCCCATAGGGATGCCTCCCTCGTGGAGCAGGGGGGTAATGAGTTCAGCCAGGTAGAGCCATATGTGAGGTATATCTATGGCCATGTCTTCGGCTGCCTCCAGGATCTCTTCTAGCCTGCAACCCCCAAAACCAAAAAGCACTTAGTGACGCTTTCAACATAGACTATTGGTCTACAACAATGCACTTGAAGTTACAAAAGAAGAAAACAAATGTCAGCCATTGTGAGGTTTTTCCCGTTCGGCGCTCACCCTTTGTAGAGTTGCGGTGTGGGCAATGTCCCTGCCTTTACAAGTTGGTGCAGCAAGTGGCCCATGCGCTCTCTAGCGATTGTGCTGCGCTCCAGCGTCGACTCCACGCCGGTCCGCACAAACACGTACAGCAGCGAGGTACTGTTGAGCTCTACCACACACTGCAGCGCCTCCTACAGGGCACGGAGGAGAAGGAAAGACACAGGCCGTCAGAGTGGATCTTTAAAGCATTTTCTGGTTAACGTGCACGTAGTTCAATGGAATTCAGTGTTGGCTGCTAGTGTATATTGTGTCATGGTTGTACCTTCAAGTCATTAATGTGGAGGTATTCTTCAACGATGGCATTTGCCTTCTTCTCCAACTCCTCCTCAGTCAGAGTAGGTTTAGGGAGAGAAGGAGGAGGAGTGGGGGCACTCTCACGCTTAGCTGCAGGCAAAAGTAACAGTCTGAGTTAAAGCTCAGTCGTGCAACTTCTTTCACGGTCGTTTCATCAGTATGCACAACTACAATTGAATTCTATTATATCCATTGTAAATCTTAACTTTGCCTGTCTGGGATTTATACCTGTGAGATCTTGGCTTGGAACCCTGTCCCGACTTCCTCGGTCTCTGCTTCCCCTGTCCTGACTTCCTCGGTCTCTGCTTCCTCTGTCTCTGCTTCCCCTGTCCCGACTTCCTCGGTCCCTGTCGTCAGTCATGCTGGCGACGCGACGCACGGGGTCAGCCGAGGACCGGCTGTCTCCAGCCCTCCCTCCGCGCTCCTGCGACTCTCTGCTGAAGCTCCTCTTTGAGATTTGGTTACTGCTGCTCCTGTCGTCGCGACCTTCCCGTCCCTCATTGCGATTAAAGCGATCCTTCTCGCGGTCGCCCCCTTCTCCACCGCGCTCACGACTGGAGCTTGACCTTAAGGGGTTGTGAGTGAGACAGTGAGCTATGCAGTGAAACAGTAAAGAAGACAGATAGATTTTACAGCTTCACATTACCTCTGAGGAACTCTGCGATCGGAGTCGGATGAAGACACCGAAGAACCAGACTGCAGGGCAGAAAATCGGTTGGTGCTGGGAGCTGGACGACCAGAATCTAAAAGAAGCACAAGGGAAGGATTAACCCCTGAGCAGCTAAAGCATCGTAAACCATACAATCTTTATGAGGAACATGTTTTACCTTGCTCTCCACTGGCTGGTTTAGTTCCAGTTCCTCCACTGCTGCCTTTGCCCCAGCTGCCGGCAAGGCTTTTGCCTCCTGGAGCCAACATTGTGAGGTTGAAGTCCAGAGCACCGGGCTACAGAGAAAAATCATTGTGACACTTACATTCCCTTTACATAAACATTCACACAAGTGTCCCAAATCATCAGGGTAAGCTTGAGCCAATTTTATTCTCATTGACTCTTGATTTAACAGAAAAAGAGAAGTAGAACATCAAAAACTTCAATCAAGACTTCACCTTATGTGGTCTGGGTAAAAAGCATCAAAAGGTAATCGAACAAAAAGCTCAAGAACTTCACAGACAGGAGAAAAAATACCTTGGTGATCTTGCTAAGGCGGCTGGTGTCGATAGGTCTGTTCTTGGAGATGGGCACCGTGTTCCATCCCTCATCCTGAGGTGGGTTATTGCGGCCACCTCCTGGTGTGTGAGACCCTCGGCCCCCCCTATCCCCCCTGTCCCCCCTGTCCCCTCTGTCCCCCCTGTCCCCTCCCATCCTGCCTCCACCTCCACCTCCTCCCTTGGACATGAGCTGCTGCACTTTGATGTGTTCCCTGTGCTCCTCCATCTCCGCCTCCTTGTGAATCTGGTCAATGGTTTTAGGACCCTGTTCTCCTCTGCGAGGCACCCAGTTGCACTGTGGATCAGAGATGGACGATGGTTATCAAGCAGTATTGAAATGTTTAACACATTAAGACCTAAGGCACAGAATAAAAAGGCACCCTTAAAACTAAGCATTGTTTGAAAACCACCGCCTGAAACCTAACGGTTTTCCGGAGAGCTACCACAATTACAAAGAGTTCAGTTTCTCAGCATTTGAAGCAGATAGACTTGAAAAAAGTTATCATAAGGCTTTTCTTTTAAATGATTGCCATTTCCCTAAACTCCCCACTTCCTCCTCAAACATGTTTCCTACCGACTGAGCCTTGATCAGCGGGTTAGTAGAAATTTAATCTTTCAACGTTGTTTTCATCAATGAAAATCTGATGTAATTTGCTTTAACATGTCTCCTCTCTCTTAGATCCTCAGCCATCGTCTGACAGAGCGCCAACATTCACAGGTCTTTAAAACTATGATATCATGGATGAGATATCGTCTCTAAAGGGAGAAGCATTCAAAAGTATCACCCAGTCTTAAAGATGTATAAACGTAAATGTTGCATCAGGTCTAAATGGGTTAATATCACATTTCTTTGTGAGTCATAAATCCCTGATGATTACTTCACACACAGTGAAACACAGTTCTGCTCAATCAGGAACACTTCTGAGCATTTCTAACCATCTGTACTGCTCGATACAGGCTCTTTATTTCAATATACAGTTGATATAATCCCAGTCACCTTTCTGAGGTCCAGGACGTCTTGCAGCATGAAGCGGATTCTGGATGAAGTCTTTTTCTCTTTGATGATCTTGTCCATCTGGTTAAAATACTGATCCATGCGAGGCTGACAGGGACACAGAAGTGGATTTTTAAGTCATGACTGTCAACTTGAACCATTTACAGGAAAACAAGACTTATTATTATCATCAGTCTCCTCGGTTCCTCAATCCCATCACGGGAAACAGAATGAGTTCATGCTTGACTAACCTTGGCCTTTTCAAAGTCCAGATCTTTTCCAATAGTGGAGAACAGCCTGCAGAGACACTCCAGCGACTCTTGGTCGTGATTCTTTAGAAGTTTCACTACACAGTCGTGCATGATGGCCTCAGTCAGCATCTTCAGCTTGAAGAGCTCGCCTATGAACTTAATGTTTCCTAGTGAGCGCCGGCGGGCCTGGTCTCTGGCATCATTCAGCGCCACTCTCATGCGCTCACGCTCTTCATCCTGAGGGAACACAGAAGCAGGTGTTTGCGTTCAGTGTTGGGGTGTACAAAATGATCAGTTTAGTCTACATAAATGTCTGTGTTAGCTGGGAGAGCGGCCATGACGCGTCGCATCTTACATCTTTTGAGGCCTCCATCTCTTTCTGCTTCTTCTCAAAGATCTCATCATCATCCTGGTCCTTCTCAAACTCTTTCTGACAGCGGTTAAGCAGCAGTTTACGGAAGTTGGCAAAGGTTCCTGGCTTGTCCGAAGTGGGGACCTTCAACTGGGGGAGGAAAACAAGAGGTACAGTAAGTATCTTCTGATGGATTTACATTTAAAATGTTGCTACTAATGACATGCCATTAGCAAAACCATACAACGTAAATGTACAGTGATTTAGGTATGCTCCTTCAGTTCCTCAATACAATCATGAACATGCAGTGGCCCAGACACTTGGCACAAAACAGAAGTCATCGCTGGAGTTAGTGACACAATCACAAGATTCAGACACAATCGCATGACTTACTCCCATAAGGCAGCGGCACATATTGGCGTAGGCCACAGAGAAGTTGGGCTCTGAGATGGCCTTCTCAAAGATGAGGTCAATGGTTCCTTTCAGCCTCTCCTCCGTGTCTATCGCCAGATCCGTCACCTGCTTCATCAGCTCCTGAAACTTCTGAGGAGTCAACTTGTTGAGGATACTGCGCAGACGCTTGAACAGCTCCCGAGTCTTGCCCTGTTCAGTTTCATCTTCTTCGGTTTCCTCGGCAGCGCGGCTTCGAGTGGACTTCTTCACTGATGGCTTCCAGGCCTTCTCAGCCTTGTTGAGTTGCACTTCATCATTGAAGGACATGCTGCTGATGTTGATTTTCCTAGGTTCTTTACGCTGACCCTGCTGGGAACGACGTGGCCCAGGAGGCTGAAAGGAGGCAAAGGGGTACATATTATGAAACTTGAGTAAAAATAAACCTTATTTTACAAATAAAATGTAAAACAAAATGGGGACAAGAAAGAACAACTTTACTCACTGGGCCTCGTTGTCCTCCCACTGATCTGCTCCCAAGATTCCCCAAATATGAAGGAGTAAAATCAGGACCAACGTTAATTAGTCGAGCTGGGTCAACAGGTCGCATGGGAGTCTTGTTCACCTGGAGATACAGCAGGGAAACAAATGAGGTGTGGTCACAAACCAATACAAAACACTGTCTGTACAAATGTATCCTGAGCTTTCCGATTTTCTTCTATATATTTAAAAACAAATTATGCAAGGGTTTTGAATTCAGTTTGAGAATATGCCCTCTTCAATTCAGTACAATCCATCTCACGCATTTTTTAGACTGCAGTTAGAAATTCAACTGAAGCCCAAAGCTGTTCGAAGCAGAATTAGGCAAAACGTCAGGTACCTTGTCTAGGACCACATCACTGATGGTGGGCAGACCCTCAGGTTTGTTCATACTGGCGCCGATGAACTGGAAGCCTAGGAGGAAATTCCTGTCATACTGCTTCTTCTCTTCTGGGTTTATCGGCTTCCATTGTTCTGAGGGATGTGTAAATGCAGAGGATTAACAGTGATGTGGAAAACATATTATTGATAACATACAATTTATTTAACTTGGAAGTTAGGTACAGCTCTGTAGCACTATGGACAGGAGGAATAATTTGTCCTGAGCCTTAACGGAGACATTGGAAGAAGCATGAAGCTGTTGAACAGTGAGCCAGTCTCTCCATGTCTGGCCACTGGTGCTCCACAATAACAGCGCTTATTGTATTTTCAACCAATTCTGTTAAGACCTATACGGCTACTTCTGCCAAGGAGATTGTCCTTGCTCTTGTCCATTTGTTTGTCAGCAAGATTACACAAACATTTCCACAAACCTGTGGTTGTAGGAACTTTTTCATCCCTATTTTAACATTGTGAGATACAGCATTTTGGACATTTTCACAATTACCCAAAGAATAATTTGTGGATCTTGAAGAAAAAGCTTAGCTCTACTGACTGCCATTCTACTTCTTTTTGAAACTTGAAGACCGAAACACAGCTAATGTCTAACCTTGCAATTTTTATTTGCAAATACAATAACAAAATTAGGGTGCATGCAAACCTGAAGTTCATGATCACAATGACAAATGTACTGTAGCTGTTTTGTTTAACTATATAGAACATCCCGACTCTTGTACATAGCTCACCTTCTTTGTACTGGTATTTCTGCTCAGTTGTCTCCGGCGTGGCTTTGGGCTTGTCAGGTACTGAGTTCTGTTTGTCCTCTTTCTCTTCCCAAGTCTCATCCACGACCTCAGCAGGAGGTTCAGCTGGAGCAACAGGGACAGGGTCGGCAGGAATGGGCACAGGTTCAGAAGCAGGCTTGGACTCCTGCTCCTGCAGCAAACATGAACAGAAAAGACAGAATGTCATACTTAAAAACTTAAAAGCTTTGTACTTTATGGATACAGCATAAATGTGTGACAGTTATTTTAACACCATACGGATTGGTACACACATCTGTGAATGCATCCAGGAGGTCTCCAATGACTTTTTTGTTGAGCTCCTTCATGTTCCTCCTCTTCTTTGGCAGAGACGTAGCAGCTTCAAAGAAAGGAAAAAGTGTTGATATTAAAATCTAAGTTTTAAACATGATCTAATTCATAGACGCAAGTGAAAGTCAACTCCACCTTACCTTGCATAGTAGATTCCTCTGTAGGGCAGCTGACAGGGGCAGGAGCGACATCCTCAATTGTCTCCTTCTCCTCTTCCACCTTTTTCTCTTCCACCTTATTCTCCTTCTCCTCCACCTCCTCCTCCTCCTCCTCCTCCTCCTGGGTTGGTGCTGCCATTTTAGCTACAGGTGTGGATTCCTGAGATTGAGAGGCATCGGGCTTGTCAAGGGATGTAGTGTCTGAAAGCGCAACATCCTCAGACAGTTCCTCAACGTTCTGAGGAAGACCGTTGGAGAGGAGAGGCTCTGCTGTTACAGCTGGAGTAGGTTCGGGTTCAGGTTTGGGTTCAGGTTTGAGTTCAGGTTCAGGTGCAGAGTTGAGGACAGCGCTCTGGGTCTGTGGAACAACATGTTCCTGTACAGAGGGTGGAGGCTGAGTTGACGTTTTTGTCACGGCTTCTTCTTTTGTCACGGCTTCTTCTTTTGCCACGGCTTCTTCCTTTGCCACTTTAACAGGGGTGACTATCGCCGCAACTTCAACTACAGTCTCCACCTTGGAACTAGCCACCTGCTCCTCTTTTTCAACTTTCTTCACTTCCTCTGTTATCTTTTCTTCCTCTTCTGGTGCCTTCTCAGGTGGGGCTGGGGCAGCCTGTGGTTCCTCTAGCTTGACAGGTGCCTCTTGTGCTGCGATTGATGCTGGAGGGCTGACAGGAGCATCTACTGTGTCACTGACTTTAGTAACGTCTTTATTTACTGCCTCAGCAGGAGTAGTAGTTGTAATAGATGCTACTACAGGAGGGAGGGGAGAGGGAGACTGCTCGTCCTTTATCAATGGGGATGGATCCTCAGTAGCAGCTGTGGGGGTTACAGATTGTGCATCGGATTCAGCACACACCGACATCTGGCTGTCCACTTCCTGTTTGGCCTCCAGCACAGGCTCTGTGTCTGGTGTGGCAGGAAGTGGAGGGGTTTCAGCGCTAACAGCAGGCTCCATGTTATCATCTGGGCAATGGGACATATGAAATAAGACTCCGGTCAGAAAATATGGAATTTGAGAAGGGAAGCTTGTATTCTCAGTACACCCAAAATGAGATAAATGTTCTCACCTTGTCTTGTCACTGTAGCGACAGGCTGTACAACTTCACCATTGGTCTGTGGAGGACTTGAATCTGCTATGGAGGCCTACAATGGCAAAACGCACCAAAAAATAAACTTTCACTTTAAGTTGAGGTGACTTAATATTTTATTGAAAAGTCCAATTATTGACCTCCATTATTCATATTTTAAAAGATCATTCCCAACTGACATTGAGTTTCATGTTCACAGTTAACTGCATATAAGCATAGAGTTTCATCCAGTTCTTATGCCAAAACCTGCTATACATGTTTGGATCCTGTTTGGTTTATTATCATAATCTTTTGAAATGTTGTCATCTGACATAAAGATCTTAACCGTTTCAGCTAATTTATATTGGGTTGTTCAGCAGGATGTGGCCTACTGGACTGTTCCTACTAGCTTAACTCTTTAACCTGTAAACATTTTTACAGATTTTAAATCAAGTTTTTATTATTAAGCTATCGTCTCCTGCGATGAGGCTGGATCTGAGTGATAGTTTTAATTTATTTTACCATTTTTAAAAGATGTTAAATTCTGTTCTGTTTAGTGTAAAGCCAGTTGAGCTGCATTTTATTCTATGAAAAGTTCTAAATAAATTATGTTTATTATTATCATTATACACAAATATACATCATGTAGTGAATGTGCATGTGTCATCTCTCAAGAGATGGGAGTTGGCGGTGGTGGGGTGCAGCCTGGAGAGATGATCCCGGGGGCTCTTTTTTCACCCTCTCCAGAAATGCACTCAGGTTTCTTCTGCACCACACCACAAGGACATGACCACACTTCAAACTAGCTAACTCACGAGAGCTGCAAGTTAATGCTATCTAGCCCAAAAATACAACTACAGCTCTGAACAGCACATAAGTGTGTAGGATTCCTTTCTATTGTATGTTTAGGGGAATTCCATGCTAGAGTTGTGCTGTGTTGCTTTTGGCATGGCCTCATAGTGAAGTGAAAACATGCAACCACCATTGTAAAAATGAACTACTTGCTTACGTGTAACTAATTCCTTTGTTTCCCCTTCCATCTAGGCTTTGTTCATTCAAATAAGGAATTATCTCCTAAACTAAATCATTAAATATTTTTCTTCAAACTTAGAGAAAAGTATTATCGTCAGATAAGAAAAAATAAGCATTTGCCAAAGCTTTCACCTCAGAATGTTCTTAAGCTCAAGTTTCATTTGTACAAACATTTAAAAGCTTTTACAGTTTTCTTTTCATTCACTTAATTTTCAAAACATACAATGTGATAAATCAGAACAGAATGGATAATAGCAGTTTGCTTTTTAAAAAAAATAGGAAATACTTAACATAATCTGTGATATAAATTCATGACACATACATAACCCTATTTACTTAAGAACAGATTCAAGAGAGAATGGATTTCCATAATAGTTCTTACCTGTGGGGGAGTCGGTGTGGTGGTGGACCTTCCACCTGACATTATCTCCTCTGTGATATCACGCCCGCCCTGGTTGGGGTCTCGTATTCTTATCTATCAGAAGAAATGGCAAATATTGGTCAAGTATCTTACAATATATTACAACCAGTTTACAATGATCCTGCCAGCACTCATCTACAGCTGCCACCCATCATAATAATTACTGCTGTTATTTGGAGCTAAAAAGGGAAAGTTCCACACGGAACAGACAATACAAACAATCGCTATTGAATTTTCTTTTTGAACAAGAGATGTGGTGCCCTTTTGTTGTAACACACTACCGGTTTGCGCTCCCTCTTTAGTGGGCCTTGTGCCTGTGCCGGTGGTTGCTGAGGAGGCGGGGCTTGTTGCTGTTGCTGGGGGGGGTTGATCATGACCGGTGCAGGCTGGACAGACGGTGAGTACTGGGGCTGAGCAGGATAATATGCTCCTGCTGGAAGGTTAGAATGGAACAAAAAGCATAACTGTAACATAAGCTCAAGTGTATTTTCACATTCAAATTATCCAAGAGTCCCATGATTCTTTGCTCCTGTGGTTATGTAAAAACAAAACTCTTTGTATATCATTCTTTTAGTTTTTTGTTAAATTATGTGTGTAATTGTTGTAAAAAGGACTATAAGGTGCAGCTCTACACACACTTTTACTTGTCGTGTCTCTACAGCTGGAGGTTTTAATAATATTGAGACGTTTACACCCGTAAACACATTAACAACCCACATTTTGCACCTACACAGGAGAATCCTGTCAGAACAAACATTACGGTCTTCACCTAGAGGCTTTGAGGTGTGTGGATTAAGATGCTCACAAATGTAAAAAACATTGAAACTATGTTTTAGTTGTTGATCACCTAGATGAAGGAAACCTGCGTGACTGACACAAGCGAGTGGAATAATGACCTTCCAGAAGCTGTGCATTAACAGTTATAAATACAAAAAATGCGTTGTCATTATACAAAATACATTACTCAATAACAATCTACCACACATGAAATTGCATCAGTGGAAGTTGGACTAGGAAACGTGTGTCGGTGCCGTTACTCTCTGGCTTCCAACTCAGCCTCAGCTTTGTGTATATAGGCTGCTCGTAAACAGCACAAAGTACAGATTGCATTGATCAGTGGACCGTCAGACTTTTCAATATCAGAGGAGCTGGTAACAGCGCAGGCCAGAGAGGGTAGTTTTTGTGGTGAAAAGATGTCTGGTCATGTGTAATAACGAGACTAAATTTCATTTAACTACATACATTTTTTAAGGCAATAATAATCATTACTATTTTATACATAACGAAATTGTCAGGTTTAACTGCACATTATGGGTTGAACATTTACAAAGGCAACTACCAGATGAATTACAACGCAACTTGGAAGGATGCTGTATGGGTCAGGCTAGAACCCATACAATGTTGGTAAGCATCCAGATCAAGGGGTGGATCCAGGATGTATTTAACATTGCAAGATGGGGTGTTTTGCTGAAGGTAAACACTCTCAAATTTAACTTGACGCTTCACTAATAAAAATATTTTTTAAGAAAATTGTTTGATAGAATGTTTTCCTTGTGCTTACCAATGTGTGTATGTGGCCTACTCTAACTGCCTTTCACTCAGAAGAAAATGCACATTAATATCATACTAGAGACAGGAAGTGCCACAGAAGCCTGCTGACCAACACACAAGCACACACACTACTCACCGGGGTAGCGCTGGGAGGTGAGAGGAGCACCGTGGAGAGAGAGACGGCCGTTCTCTCGCCCGCCCCCTCTCCCCCCACCACCCCGCCTCTCCCTCGCAGCAAGAGAGGGCTCTGAACCAACGCAGCAAAGGAGAGGAAGAGAGAGGGAGGTAAGGAGAGAGGGCAGGAGGAGACAGATGCAGAATGAGTTAATGAGAGGATCCAGAGGAAGCAGGGTGTTAAAGAGGTCCCATGAAATAACAATGACTTTGCTGTACTCTTTTCGTCATGTTCCTGGCTACATCCTATTCGTTTAGGCCACACAAATATCTGATTTTTTTTTGCATACCATTAAATCAAAATGTTACTTTCTGGAGAGTTAGTGGTTCAGTGACTCAGGTTTTTATTTTTATCTTTCAGTTAAAAAATAAATTCAGAACATTTATCCTTAAAAAAGCATTTGAAGCAGTACCACAGGTCAGAGGTGTTTGGGGAGACAATCTTTAAAAAGTGAAGTGGTTACAATAATGCTTTTCACATCCTTTTAACTCAAATTAACTCCCTGTTAATATTAAATTCAACATTCAGTTTTATGCAGAGAAAAGTGTCAGTAGCAACAGTCAAAGTCATTTCATGGAACCTATGAGGCAGTGTCAGGTGAGACTGCAGATAGAAAGAACAGAGACCGAAGCAGAACTAAGCCAGACCACATGCAACTGGCAGATCACCATATACAGCAGGGTTTTGACCCCGAAAAGACATTAAAACACATCAACCAGCCAGGCAAAACCATGACACACCCAACAAAACATTGTGGGCAGAGACAGGTGCGCAAACGAATATGGGCCGAAAGCAGATGCTTCTCATACTCAATTAAATTTCCGTTTTCTGATGCTTACGAGAGGTTTTAACTATTTTGAAAAGACAACCAGTTTGTTTTTCATGTTCATGGTTGTGCTTGGTTGTTGGTTTTGGTCAAAAAACCCTTACCATAAGCAGTGTATTCAGCCGGGCTGGTTCCCGGATAGAAGCCAGCTGTACCGCTGGTCACAGGATACTGCTGAGTTGGAGGCATGTATGGGGCCCGGTACTGCAGATATAAAATAAAGATTCAGAAACAAACACAAAGGAGGAAAGAATTAAAGTGCCCCTATTTTGGCAATTGAAACATTTGTTATTTTGAATGTGTCCTGCGTGTAAAGTTGTCCATCCTTTGATGTTTGAAAAGTAATGTTCTAAAACTTTTTGAAAAAAAAACCTCTTAGCTCTATGCCCACCTCCCAAAAAGCCCAGTCTGCTGTGACTGGTCAGCCGTCACGCTCTTTTGTGACTGGTCAACCACTCAGAGCATTTGTTGGAAAAAGTCTCGCCCTCTACCCAGAGGCTTCCTGATCATGTTACAAGAGTGTTTGTTCTGCCAACTCAATTAGAGCCAATCTAGCCTGAGGGCGAGCATGTTACTTGGTAACGTAGATGCTTTAAGGGGGGGTAAAGCCAGGAATGCAAGGCACTTCAGGAGGTGTTTTATGTGAGAGATGAGGACTGTCTGCCGCAGATGTTTTCCTTTGTAGCTTAGCACATCTCCTACATGTAAAACAGTGCTTTGAAACTTAGTCAATTCCTCACAGTGTCTTTTACGTCACAAGCTCAGACACTGAGCATATTTCAGGGATTTTTTTAAGCTTCCCATCACAACATGCTTTTTCCACCAGAAATTCTGAGTTGCTGGAAAGCTGTTTTCGACTTTCTGTTTCACTGGGTAAAGAACTGAAGTCCTTTATGGCAACCAAACTCATTACATGAGTCATCAGCTAATTAAGTTGTTAAAACAGGGATTCTTAATGAATGTAGGCCTGAAAAAGTCAAGCATTAATGCTACAGCCCATAATGCACTGCATTTGTTGATAAGTCAATGTCTGATTCCTTGACCTTTATTTTTTTTATGTAATCTAAAAAGGTTATTTTTGGGCCTATAAGGAGGATAGAGATAGCATTATGGGAGCAGGTTGTTGGAACGGGAAGTAATATGCATTTATAACGATTGACTAAAGTGAACCAACCTGTCCAGGAGGGGGGATGAAGTAGCCCTGAGGGGATCCAGCGAAAGACAGCTGCTGCTGGGAAATCATCATCATCTGGGAGTTGGGCGGGTAGACATGGGTAGGTCCAACAGGTCTGGGGCCACTACTTGTCTGTACTCTTGGAGCACTGGTGGCCATGGTTGGTCGGTTTGGATAGTATGTCTGGAGAAAAGAAGGAAGGGAAGGTAGAATGAAGAATGTATTTTAGCATAAGCAAACGTGTTGCTCAGCCTGTGTGTTTAGTGTCTTTGAGATAGTAATCCTAATCCAGGTTTTAGAAATATAGCAGCACCAGGCTGGAGGCAATGCACACACCAACTGCCAATGTGTGCAGCAAGTTCCGTTCATGGTTTACACTGCGCCTACATTGCACTGGTTGTCAGGTATCCCTGCTACACTGGTTAGCACAAGTCAAAGGGGGGGGGGCGAAGAGAAAAGCTGTTACCTGTAATGCTCTGTATCCACCCTTCAGCCGCGCAACACACAAGCAGCAGAGAGCAAGAGAGGGAGTGAGAATAAGGTGAAAATGAGAACAACAGACAATGTGGAAGGTTGAAGTTAAAGGGTGTAGGGGGCAAGAGGATGAAATGCAGCGGTGCATCTCACAGTTATGAACAGTAAGCTCAAACAATCATAGCCGGGCATGCAACTCTGTACAGGTCTGCATATAAATAGGATCCCCTCAAGACTTGTGGTTTGAAGTTGTGAGTGATTTCTTTTAAGGGCCGCAGGCACAAGCCAAAATTGATGTTCGAATGGCCCAGGTACTGAAACAGAACTGTTAAACTGACCCCAAGTCAGGTATCAGTGTCAACGTATGTAGTAAAGCAAAAAGCTGCTAGGAGGGGAATTCTTGTTTTGATTTGAACATAATGGTGAAAATATGACACTAGACTTTATGGCAAGTTATTTTGTCATTGTCATGGCAGATTTGGAACATTATATTGCCAATTACATAGGGATCGAAAAATATACAGTAATGTGCAGATGCAGAATTAATAAATATAACTTTAACTCTACTTTTGAAACATCATGACGGGTCCTACAGATAAATATGCATCTCTAGCGGTATGGAAGCGTTACTGGAACTCGGAGAAACACTACATCATTCTCATCTCATTCTCCTAAATGTGGAATTGAAAGCAAGCATTACAAAAGGAAGACGGAGATAATGTAGGGAGAAGAGAGGGAGTGTTAGTACCTGTTGGTGTAAAGGACGGGGCCCTGCAGCAAACTGGGAGGACAGCAGAAGAGAGGAAAGAAGTCAAGATTGACAGTCAAGGTGAAAGATGACAAATAGACTATAACAAGCACACATACACAGGTTTAGCCAAAGCCTTAAAGCACGAGAAGCCGTGTCAGAGATCATCGTGAAAGAGCTGGATAGGGCGGGTTCTCATTCAAGGAAAAACATACCGCAATGACTATGAATGCTAAAACCTGGGGTAAATAAAGAAAACGTGCTGTGAACAATACCTGTCTTGTCTGTGGTGCAGAGTTCATTTGTGGAGGTGGAGGGGTGGCAAAAACCAGAGAAGGGGGCTGTCCTTGGCCGTAGGCAGCCTTGAGAGGAGAGAGTAGAGGATAAATAGATGTTATCAAACTAATCTCCTAAACCAGAAAACAAACTTGAATTCTATGAGGCCAGTGGCTCTCACCTGTGTCAATCCAGGGGAAGGGGAAGGGTTTGGGACAGAGGTGGGTCCCGTTATAGGCTGTGGTGGTTTGTTCATTTCACGCTCGTTTATGGTTCTGCATTAGGGTGGCGTTGTGTTGCCAGCCTTTCTGATGGAGAGAAGAGCAGGGAATAAAAAAGAAAGAGGTGAGTATCCGAAAAGTTACAAGTGCTTCAGTTCAATATCGATTTTTAATTATGTTTTTTTGCAGACAGGTGTTACACATCTGTTGGACACATAACTGTAGCCATACAGGTCAGACAGCACAGTGTGAAGACATGAACCATTAGTGTGGTGACATCTAACCAAGCAGCGAGGGTGTGGTCTGAGGGTTTCGCCTACGATAACAGCAACTCTTGCAATCTTGTTGCAGGGTTCATGCGTTTCGTCTTTTGGGCAGTTCAGTGTTCAAATCGGTCTGGATTACTCACTCAGATCAGACTGCGACAGACAAAAAAAACTATTTTTTAGCAGAAGAATTGTCATGGGGGCTAATAAATCAATAAGAAAAAAGAGGGGATTTGACATACAGCCCTTAGCAGCTGTTGCAGACTCAGCCACTGAACAGATAGAGTATTACAAACACATTCCTAAATGATCATGACTTGGCCTGAGAGGGAAAAGCAATGATACAGGGTGGGAGGTGACTTATGGTGATGTGGATATGTACTCCAAGCTCAAGTGACAGCTAACACACCCCTTGGACTACTCCGATCTGGGGGTGAGTTTGAGAAAATGGATACCTAGGGTCAAAGTTCATTTACTGTGTTAACAGTGACTACTGCCCCCTGGTTGTGCTAGCTACATGTGCAAAGCATCCATTCAAAAAACACCTGGTGCATATTCTTTTTTCAAAAACCTGCAAAACAGCTGTCTCATCTGGATCGATTGTTATTACACATGCCCTGGGATAATAGACACGTGCTGGAATACGCGTCTGAATACTACTGGCAGACGTGTCATGCTCCATCCACCTGCTGACACAGGGTACTGTCGTTAGCTGCTAGCTAGTGCCATGCCTCTTTTAGACAGGGGCATCGATGTACAAAGATACCATATGGTCCTGAAGGGTGGTGATGGCTAACAGCCCAACAAGCCGACATTAAATACGACAGGTACACGCGGGGGACATTTCCTCTGGGGTTTAGCCACGTTATAGCACGAAAAGGCGTTTTACCGGCCCGCTAGCGAGGGGAGAGTCCCGACCAGAGCAAGTTAAATCGTTAGCTAGCAGCCGGCTAACGTTACGTGTCCCACTACCCCAGACATTTGGCTCAGCTACGCTACGTGGCTCAGCGCTGAGTTCACATTTAACCTTTAAGTACACAAAGCCCAGACGTGTCTATTACACCAAATTGACGGTGTGTCCACGGAATACAAAAAACAGACAACATTAAAAAGCCACTTTGGGCAAAACAACACTTGACAGCGATTATGTTACACTATTGTTGCTCAACGTTAGCGGTTTAGCCCAGCCCTGTCCTCCGAGGTGTATTTAATTACAGGCCCAACAACCTCCACGGACACGGACCCACCAACCTGACACAGCACTGGAGCCAACATCCCAACGGGAGAAGAACCCAGAACGTGATCGGCGCTTGTATCGAATCGTCGCCATGTGTATGAAAACACGGTGGAAATCGCTTTTACACCATGGACGTGCTCGCGTTGGAGCTAACTCTCGCTACCTCACGAAGCCGGAGGTGACAACAGTGACCATTAGCCACGCGAGCGAGTAACCCCGGCTGTCACTTCAGCTAACGTTAGCTTAACTTTGGCAAAGCGCCCGTCTCAAAAGATAAAACACAAACCGGATCGACGCCTCGGCAGTCGGCTAACATCGGTGTGATCTCTCCTCGTATTCTAGCCACCATTAGCCGGCCAGCCCTCCCCGTGTGCCGACTGACTGTCTGACAGCCGCCGGGGCCTGCTAACATCGGCTAACACGTACTAGCCTGTGTGCCTTTGACGAAATGAAGCCAGGCTGCTGGTTTTCACTCTTACCGGGAATCAGTAGCGAGTGTGGTGTACGGTTTGAAGTCGTGGGATCTGCCTCTGATCAGCCTTCTGTTACTGAAAGAAGTTGTGTTGTAGTTTCCGTGTCCTTTACTCCAACAGCAAAGTGATGCCCTTTTCTTGGCTACTGACTTAGCGTGCTAGCTAACCGGCAGCCGGGGCGAGCGATGCTGCTGTCACTTCGGTTTAAATCCCCGGGCGTGCAAAAGTGCCGGAGCACAAAATCAAACAATATAGTACTTTGGGAGTACTACTGACAACTCCGATGGCCCCGAAAAAAGCCTCTGGACCGTGGGTCCATGATCAGGGCGTCGATGGTGACGGATGCCGGTTCGTTACGTACACCACTGTCGTGTGTAGCGGCTCAGAGCGAGGCCATGGTGCGGTGTTTCTCGTTTGTGGAGCCGGTGCGCCTCCAAGTCGCATGGGTAACTTCCGGGGAAATTAAAATGTAATGCGGTTTCCTTAGTCATGTGACACAGGCGCTTCTGTCACTTCAGCCACACAGGCCTCACACAAATCTGATCACCGAGGTTCCTAATTCCTCCCTTAACGTGTAGAGTCGCTTTATTTTTTATTGTTCATTATGGTTTCTTCACACATTTTTTACACAATTATGTGGTTGCATCATCTGTTGTGCAGTATAAATAATAACACATGTATAAATGCACTTTAAAACTGGTAATACGATTTGTCATTCAATTAAATAATACTTCCCCATTATATTTTATAATATAGGTAATTCATATTTGTGAAACAAGAGTAAGGGAGTGTGAGTAAATAATCATTCCACAATGATAGAGGTGATATTGCAGTAAAATGAGTTCCACTAAACTAAACACTGGAAAGCAAAGGGTTTAAAATGATTAAACAGAAAACAACAGAACAGAAGGAGAGCATAAAAGATCACTGTACAACATATTAAAATTCACCTTTCAACTTTTTTTTGTATTTATTTATCAGTTTATTTTAAATCATGTAACACTGCATTTAATTGTTTCCTGTTTAGTTTTCAATCCTTCAGTATTAATTTATACAGAACCTTGTCCATAAGCAAAATGTATAATAAAACACACAGACACAAATATACTTTTTGGTTCTAGCAGATATGTATAAAAAGCCCAAAGTTCCCATGTCAGGAAACTGTTTTGGAAGGGGCTTTGCTTACTTTAATTTAGAGCGTACAATCATAATGGTGAAAGGAAAAATGATTGCGTGATCTGTTTCTGTGACAACATGGCAAAAACTGCAAGTTTAGTGGTGAGTCCTCTGTGGTGATCTGATACAAATTAACACCAGAGAAAAAAATGTTTTTTATAGCTGCAATGATTGAAAGAATATTGCTCTGGCTATCAATAAATTTTTTAAGCCACTCAAACCAGAGAATTGTAAGTATTGTATTTAATAATCAATTAATTTATATTTATAAATAAATATACAACTATACACACTTGACCATGAAAAAGGCTTTTTCTGTATTTTGACACTCAAGTCATGAAAAGCAGCAAGTTACTTCATTTGAGAAGCTGGATCAATAAAATGTTTTAAAAAATGTTACGTGAAAAATCTGGGATCGATTATCAAAAGTTGCTGACTCACTTTCTACACATCAGCTTATCTATTGCTTTAATCTTCAGGGATAAAAAATAAGAAATAAACAAGACACTAATCAGGCAAAGTGGCTGCTCATAATCTTCTTATAATAATTTATTTAGCTGTCACTATTAAGTGATTATTATCTGGGTGGTTATTTCGTTTTTCACGGTGATTTAGCTTTTATCATGTCTGTTTTACTTTTTACATAATCTTTACTTAATGAAAGTCATTACAGCAAATACACAAGAGCTTGTACTTGTCTGATTTTATTTTCTCTTTCATTTAATATACCTTCATTTGCATTTTTCGAAACACATTTATTAAAAATAAACACATACTGTCTCAAAATCAGCATTCAAAAAGGCTTTATTTGAGAAAAGTGAGGCATGGATCAACAAAACATGATTGATTTAATAAAAAGATATCATTCTGCTCCAACAGCATGAAAAGGGCTGCACATAGATGTTCAGGTCGCTCTTCTCAAAACTGGTCTACATCTGGAGTCGGTAAGAAAACACTCAAAGCAGGTTTTGGGTCAATTTTAGGAATTGTTGGAAGATGCTTGAATCACAGAGCTCCAGCTGAGGTGCAACAAAGTCCCGATCCCCTTCAGTTATGACACATATTGTAAGTGCAATGCTTTTCCAGATCTGTCAGGAAGAAAGAAAACACATAAAGTGACTTGTGAGTGGAAGGCAGAAACTTTATTTTTACGGTGTGTATGTGTGTAGTGTCTAGGCTATTGTTAATCTGTCAAATTACTGTCTCATTAATGTTTAATCAACCTCCAGCGGTACAAACCTGAGGTGGAGTCTTTGCAAGTTCTGAGTGAACTCATCACGGTCATGTATTCTGGTGTCAAAAACGTTGCATAGTCCTGACCACTTGGAATCTCCTTGAGACATTTAGTGGAGGACTTGAAGAGGAGGTTCGGTCCATATTCAGACCCGAACATTTTGAACTCTTCAGCGCTGGAACTGCTTCCAAAATTGGCCTAAAATTACATAGAAAATGTTGATATAATAAACAATGAATCATTTATTTTTTAAATCAAGTCATTTATACATACTTACTAGAGTCAAAAAACCAAAGGCAAAAAAGTACAGTTGAAAGTTAAAGTGACTTTTATAAACAAATCATTTCACTCTTTTCCTGCCACAGTGAGAAAAACTATTATAAAACTATTATATTTGACAATATGATTTATTCTTGAAACAAGGACGATAGAAAAAGATAAAACATTAACAATTAAAAAATTAAATAAAGCATCCATTACAGTCAAACAAAAAAGAGATTGATTTAGAGATTTACTGAAGGCAAATTATGATGATCTATAAACTTAGTCCATAAAATTAAATATTTTTTAATGCAAATAACCAAAAACTGAAAGAAACCTGAAGATGAATCACTGACCTGCTCTCGCTCCAAAAAATTGACCACCTTGGTGCGGATCTCTGAACGGGTCACCACAGCGTGTGCGGGCACTTTAGCCAAGTTGCAACGCTCGAAGTCAGTGACTGGCGCTGGAGCCTGGTCAGGGCAGATCAGCTCATAGTCACTGGACTGGAAACCTCTGGCCCAATCTGGTCCTCGACCTTTGACAAGAGGAGAAGAGATGGAAGAGAAGAATAAGGGGATCAAGATGGATGGAAGAGGGATGGAAGAGCGCTGCAGCTTTATCAGGAACAACACTGTCCTAGATGTGAGAGCAGATCAGCATCAGTTTCTTACCATCTGTGTTTTCCCCGACGATTGTGTGTTTGACGAAGGCAACATCACCGGCACCTTCCGCCAGACATCTGTAGAAACAAGCACAACATATATGGAGATGATGTTCCCATCCTATAGCAGGGAGCCGTGGAACGATAATCAAAAGAAGAGTTTGACATTTTCGGTAAAACCCTTACTTTCGGTTATATGCGTAACTGGGAATCAGAAATTTACAGAGTGCTGTACGTGATGACATGTCTTTATGGTAACTAAAGCCCGTGGGATTAGGGAACGACTAAATTCAGGCCAAATTCAAACCCAAGCTGCTGCAGTAAGGACTCAGCATTACTACATGGCATGTGCAATCCTCTTCAGTGTTATTCCCCCAGAATTAAAATGATACCAGACTCCACTGCTGACACAATAGTGGGGAAGTATTTATACTTTTGTGACAATCTATTCTTACAACATACACACAGTTTAAGGGGTGTGTGAGAGAGAGGAGTATTATCTCGGTTCTCAGTATTCTCAGAGAGAAATACAATCTGTCTATTTCCCATAAAGTCCAACTACTACTTTAACATACAGTACATGTACATTAAACCTTCAACAGAGATAAACTGCAGTGCTGCATCTTACCTAAAAGCTCCAGCGTAGCCCGAGTACCTCTCTTCAGAACTGGCTTTGCACTTGGACAGAGAGCTCGGATCTCCAATACACAGAGCGCAGAGCGAAGAGCTGGGGTCGGCTCCAGGGGCACAGCTACTACTGAAATAAGCCGCTGGGAGATGTGTTGTGTGGTTAAAATTGTGTGAAAAAAAACATGCATGCACTATAGTTTTGTTAAGGTTTTGGAGAAGATGTTGGCAAAACATATTGTAAACATAAAGAACAAAATGTTCTCTCTCTTCAATAGAAAACATTATTGTGCTTTGATTTGATTTCAAATTAGAACTTGAACACCGTTCTTAGCAGGAGAATTAGCCTCATGGTCAAATCGGGTGCTTTGCTTGAATGAACCAGTGGTAACTCACAGAAGTTGCAGTCTTGAGTTTTTTTGTAGATGAGACCCATAGGGACATTCCAGCCAGCGGTTCTTCCCAGGCCTGTGTGGCAAGACTTCTTGCCTTTCAGTTCTGACCAGTTCTTCACTGTACCTTTCTTTACCACAGCGACAGCATAGTAAGAGGAGGCAGTGACTACAAGAGAGGAGGGATGGAAAGACATTGATCAGAAAACTACCATAATTATGAACTTGTTTCACATAAAGATCACCTTGAGATGCATGAATGTTCTTATAGAAGTCCAGATTGGTACATTATTGTTTTGTTCGGTTATTTACAAACAATTATACACAATTGAATTATCCTTGAATCTATGGTTTTAAGTTCCAATCAGCTGTTTGTTTAAGAGTCAATAGTTCAGTCAGTGCAGCAGGTCAGTGAACAAGAACAAATAAATGGAACGTTTTGCCTCAGGCAGGTATAAATTTATATATCTATGGAGAATAACATTTCTTTGTATTAATATTCACATGGAGATTCCCTGGAAATGATTGGGACAGATAAATTGAATATCAAATCAACACAATATAGTGTTATTGGTTAGATGTTTCCTCAGGTTTTGTGTGTATTTGATTGTGAAACAAATAATTACTTGTTTCATTTTAAGTGACGGATGTGTAGAAAGAAGAGAAACACAAACTGGTTTATTACCTCCACTTTGACTGCACTGGCCTGTGAAGAGAAAGACATGCAAATATTACTCAGGTCGATAAATGTGGAATAAAAACACAGTGCGTAAGTTTATTTTCAGTGAGAGCATCAGACCTTGTTCATACAGCTCTACCATTGCAGGAACTAGACCACACTTTCCAGCTGTGTACACCTGACCTCCATCCACTGCCACTGCATCAGCCTCTTTATTCTGCGGGTGGTTTAGGCATAAACAGAAAATCAACAACCGGCAGCACAAAATGAAGCAAATATATTCTCAAGTTGACAACAGTTTTGTATGTTTCAGCCAGGACTGTTTTACCATAATCTTTTTCAGGCAGTCTTCAGGTGAGAGGCCTCTGATGCAATCAAAGCTGTGACCTTTAAGCAAACTGCTGCTGCTCCACTCGTCACACTTGGTTCTCTCACTTTCGCCCACAAAACACCATTTTATGTTGTCAGACGTGGTGCTTGGGGTTCTCTCTGGAAAGTGAAGTACGATATAATCATAAGCCAGTGACTGCAGTCAATATATCTGTTTATCTGGTTGTTATGAATGTCAGTCAGTGGGTTTTATCTGCTTGTGTTTACAGCACCTCTCTTAATGGTTCGGATGCTGTCTAAGTACTTAGGACCCAGATACATGGTGCTGTCCACGTTCGGGGGCAGCTGATTTAGCCTTGTTGTTGAGTCCTTGAACATCAGGTTCTTTCCACGATAGTTCTCCGACGAGAAAAGTTCAAAGCCCTGAAAAAACACAAACAAACATATGTTCAGGCAACTGATTGAGTGAACACCTCACAGTCTCCTTATAATATTCAAGCGTCATAAAATTGCACAAACTCAAATATCAGTTCCCTTAATGTGCTTGATTTTTTTTTCATTATGATCCATCAATTCCTCATTGGATCCATTCAATCACTGAAAATGTCCATATAAACTAACACACTTTTTATCACATTTTATGTGAATCCAGCATCTAGAGAAACAAGTAGTGCTAAAAACATATAGAAAACTATATCCTGTGAACTTACCGTTACCGAGTCGAGGCTCTTCCAGATGAAGTCCGCCAGCTCCTGCTCGCCACTGCGAGTGACAACAGCATGACCTGGAACCTTGGCAAGGTTGCAGTTCTCATACTGGTCTAAGGGCTTTCTGGTGCCATCAGTGCACAGCAGCTCATAGTCGCTCCTTTCATTAACTGAAAGAGGTTCACAACAGGGATTTTAGAGTTTCAAATAACCTGTGTAACTATCCTCACAATGATATGTTTTACTGTATGGTTTAGCAAAGGAGTAGTTTGCACATATGGATATCAGTTAGGGAGTGAGAATCTTATTTGTGTTTTGAATCTAAATGAAATATAAAAAATAAAAAAAAACTCATAAAGGAATTGGTATTTATTTAACAAAACGGTGAGAAAGGAAGTAAAATAAATGAAATAAAAGAAAAGAAATAAAAAGAGCTTGGTTCCACCTAGAGCAGATTGTCACTGGGAGGCAATGAGATGGACAGAGTTAGTTTTGAAATAAGAAGGAGAAATAACTTAGAAAGTGCAGGATGTTTAAAATAGAAATGATTTAAAGAATAAGATTTAGAGCTCATTATAATATGGTAATATAATGTGGGCCCATGATAGTTCAGTGATTGTGATATGAATGTGAAAGGGCCCGATCAACAGTGCTGTTGTTTGTTTTGTTGTTATTGCAAAATATTTATTTTTAGTTAAAATAAGAAATTTAGGAGGATTTCTTTTGGGAGAGATGATTGTGTCACACTGACCAGGGACAGTGAGATGCTTCACAAAAGCTACTTCTCCTGCTCCATCTTTCAGACACCTGTTAAACAGTACAGAGCAGACATGCATCAGTATCAGAGTCATCATCACAGTAGTATTGTGCATTTCCACAGAGAGGATAGGGCAGTGAAAAGTCAAGTAAACTGAGACAAATCAAAGAAAGAAACTCATACTGACTGGAAAGCCCCGTGGTAATTATAATAAGGATTAGAGTCGGACTTGGCGCAGTTTCCATTGCACAGCTCGCACAGCTTCTGGTTTGTTGCCCCGGGGGCACAGCTGGACAGGAAGAACTCGGCAACCGCTGCAAAATAAAAATTAAGTTTAAAAATACAAATCATGGCAGCTCACCTCCGCCCCCAAACCAAAATTATAGTATCAGTGCATCAACATTCTTCTATTGTTTGGTATTTACATCATCCTTTTCAGGTTTTTAAACTGATACAATGAATGACTAAAATCTGATTGAATGCCTGTGCAACTTCTTTGTTTTTGAGCATTGCATTAAAAACATTAGACTCACCGTCCTCCAAGCTTCCATCATCACTGCCTGCCCATGTAATGTATCCCTTGTCGAGCAGAGTTCCTATGGGAATGTTCCAGCCTGCAGATTTCCCCACCCCAGTATGGCAGGTTTTCTTCCCCCTGAGGTCCCCTAATTTAAATCCTGAGCCCTTCTTCACCACAGCAACAGCGTAGTAACAGGTGTCAGCAGCTGATGGCACACCCAACGAATGTGTGCAAAAAGTTAAAACACATAGTGCAAACAAGATGCAAAACATCCTTGGAATCATGCTTATTTTGACAGTAAAGAGAGGTGACTTGTAAACATACAGGTGCCGTATTGCTCAGCAATTATGGGATGCAGATTGAATTCGTCCAGTCCAGCAGTGTAGATGTCCCCTCCATCTAAAGTGATGGCATCTGCCTCACCAGCCTATAGAAAAAAGATCTTTACCAAACATGCCTATTTTATTGGTATCAATGCAGTGGAAATGTAATCAATCCCTGATTCTCGGTAAAATATTGTATGTATCTTTGCTTGAAAACTGTAATTTGACGTAAATGAACACGTCTCAACAACAGTCCAGGGGCAAATCAATTTTACAGCTGTTTTGCACAACTTTTAAATCTTCTCGTATGAAGTATGATGAATTCAATTGTGTCGAATTTTTGCATTGTGGCAGCGCTGGACAGAAATTATTTACTCAGGTGACAGTAGTATTAACAAAGATGACAACTTTATTATCATTATAATTATAACTATTAATTAAATAGATAGATACAGTAGATACTTTATTAATACCGAAGGGAATAAAGGCATTGGACTAATTATAGGTCAAAATGAGTCAAGAATAAATTCACTGCATTAAGAAGAAGTCTGGCCACCAGTCTGGTCTGGTCACTGTAAAGATGTATGTGCTAATGGAGATATTGACAATACAAGTATTTGAAGTTCAAGGTGTTTGAAAGACACAGGTAACCGAGGCATGAAAATAAATATAATATATAAAATAAATAAATGGATCAAAACAGAAATCCCGATAATAACAAATATATTTAGATTGATTCATTTAGATTTCAATTAATTTAATCAGTGTTGTAGGAGTTATTCGGATCCTTTACTTAAATAAAATAATGGACATCACAATAATCTGAATATGTGTAAATCTAGTATAGTCTGATATTTTATATATATTTGTACATCCAACATTTAAAGTAAGTGGAAGTACTGGCTATGCAGGTTTGCCTCTTTTACAGTAGTAATCATAATTTAAAATCTTCATCATCATAATAATAAGCATAACTGTGCACCTTCCAAAATATATCATTGAAATCAAATATCAGCCTCTATCAGATTTACTTTGTCAGATTATTTAGCTGTTGCCTCTTTTACTTAAGGATCTGAATCCTTCATCCACCACTTCTTCAATGAATTGAAATCTGAATTAGAATGTGTGCAGATGCAGTGATGTTGTGGGTGAGTTGTGAGTGTTGGCACCTTGATGGCGGTCAAACAATCCCTGGTTCCGGCTCTCTCCACACAGGTGAAGACCGGGGCCACAGCGCTCAGGGCGTCACACTTCGCCTTCTCTTGCCCCGACGTGACGCACCACTTCACGTGAGTGAGGCAGGAGGCGATGGTGGCTGTCAATGTACAAGTTAGAATGAATAAATCAGGCAAAGATGCAAAGACGGAACAGGACTGTGCACGATTTCAAAGAGGGCATTACCGAGGCATCCGAGCAGCGGCAGGAGCAGGAGGGGCTTCATGTCGGGCGGCTGGGTCTCCTGCAGGTCAGCACAGAGTGGAGCCGTAAGGAGGCAGCTCAGGCCTTTTATAGCGAACCTCACTGCAAAAAAAAAGAAAGAAAAGAAAAACCTTTGCTCAGGTTTCCTAATGTGTGCATGCGCCTGTGTACTGATGGCAGAGAAAACGTCCCAAATGTCGTCACATTGGAAAGTCACCGAGGCAAACGGTCCAACAACCGTGACACTGTGTGAACTCATCCAGCAGAACAGTCATGAGTCACAAAGCTATCCGCCTTCATGCAGGAGCCAAATATTCAAGATTTCTGTCAACGTCTTGTTTTTAACCTGCTTTCACAAATTTTTGTATTTATCAACATATTGAGTGTTTCCATGTGCTTCGTCTTTTACTCCTTTCCTCTACTCTTCGTATACTGTCACGCCCTTATCTTAAATTACATGATTTCATTATAGTACTGCAGCCAGCTTATTAAGAGGTGAATTGACTGATTAAAAGTTTTTAAAATAAAGTTTTTATCACTTTGTAAAATAACTTTGGTAAAACCAAAGTCATGTTTACAGAGTCAATATTACCTAACACAAGAGCTTAAGTTCATGTTAATTTGTAAACCGAACCAATAGCGCCTGCTCTTCTGTGACCCAGTTTATGTGACCCAATAACTTCGACAATATATTTAAAAATGTTGTTAGACTTTGATCAAAGCAGATACTGGAAGACTGGATGGATTTCAGATACTGCCTCCTAAGTCTTTGTGACACAACTGATGGTGAAGATGTTTACCAGGCCAGGTTTTCTCTCTTTGTCCATCTCTGCAACCCTGTTCACCTCACTGTGTTGTCCTCTTTGTGCTCATTACCTTGCTTTACCCCAGTCTGTGTGCATGTGTGCTGCTGGGAATATTACCTGAGGGTTGTTCAAGGTGGAGCTGATCAGTCAAAGGTCAGTGTCTGTATCAACTGAATATGGGCAGAAAAATCTAAAATCAAGATATCTCTGGGAATAACGTTGATCTGAAACTTATTCTCCAGCGTGTGATAACATATGACAAGTGACAAAATGTCACAAAGACTTCAGGCATCATGTTGACGTCATTAAAAAATGGCATTAAAACATCAAAAAGTTAGCTAATTAAAGCTAAGGTTGGTAATCGTGGGAAAGCTAGCAAGAGCAGGCAACACACCGATAGATCTCATCCCCTAACATCGGCCCTCTCGTCAAAGTTTGCTCCCAAAACACATGAATGTGCATCAACAACTTCTCTCTCCCCAGCTCCAGTGACAAACAGCTACACCAGGGACCAAGAGTTTCAGAAACGACTTGCCAACCCAATCTTAACGAAATGCTAACATGGAGGAGGCAGGGTTTCACGACCTATACTGTAGGCAGCCACCAGGGGGCCATCAAGATGATTTGGTTTTCCCTTTTTGCAAGCTGTCATGTCATCCATCTTTAACAGTCTGTAGGTGTTTTCAGACATGCACTGGACTCCACAGATCTGACATATTTTTTTTCAGAGGAGGTGACTATTGGAACTCAAATTTCCAATGAGATGCTCTGCGGCTTCTATGGACTTTATCCACCTGATCTCTTAGCATAAAGTCCGTAGAAATCCAGGAGATGTCGAGGTTGAAGACACTTCTAACCCGTGACAGAGGCAAAACTAAAAATGATTGTTTGTTAATCTGCTTTCCTGAACTCTTACTGTGCCTTTGTCCATCTGCTGACACTTCACTCTACAGTGTTGGTGTTAGTGACTCCTCCTGATAACACAGTCAGCAACAACATTATCCCGAGCTTATTGCACAAGATGAAATTCACTACATGCATTATTCACTCAAATAAAATAATGGCATACATTGGCTGTGTCAAGTTTTTGTGTTTTTAAAGTGAACAAAATATCTTGAATTCCAGAATAAAACGATTCGTATAAAAAGTCTGGTTTTGGATTCATGTTTCTAGTTGTACATGAGCATTTTTAGGCATATCGCTCATCAATAATTTGAAATAATCTCAACTTTGTTATCAAGCTGCCTGACACAGGTCCGTAAGGCCATCCTGACTGGGCCTAATCAGATAAGCTTATCATCAGTGTACGTTGTCCTGTACCATGCAGAGCAGAGTGTTGAACAAGGCCTTATGGATTGGATATACGCACATTCTCAGTCTGTCTTGTTCTGGATACGTCAGCTGTAAATGTGCAACTATAAGGAGGGAAAGTTTTGTCAGGGCACACCGTATAAAGTATTTGACATTTGAAATAGGTAAAAGTCGAACTATACCACTGGGAGTCGACTGGGACGTAATCCTCAGATGGTGACCATCACCTGACATCCACACATCATGTTAACATTCTTGACCAGGGCCTTTAAAACACACCCACACCCGGCTTATGTATATGTAGCCTTTGAGTAATGTTACTTTCAACCACAGCACCTTTGTAGGTCGAGGTATGAGGGGAGGGTGGCATGTCTTCAGAGTAGACTTTACCAGCAAGACTCATGGTTCAAAACGATCCCGCCACAACCATGTGTAGTCCCCCCAAAAAGTCCACCAAGTCTATCAGAGCACTCGTAAACACTCCTGTCTTTCAAACACCACAGCAGCCTTGAAGTGATTAAATTAACTCAGATGATATGATGAGGGTCCAGATGACACAGAGGATGTTACACAACTGTCTACAGAGGCTGAGCAAAAATCAGTGGTGTGATGGTGATTCACTGATCACTCATTAACTTCCATTGACTTCTTTCTGAGAACTTGCTGCAAAGGACCGACATCCTTCTTACACAACCCATCAAACAAACCAGTTCAGAGGCTGCTGCCCCAGTTCCCTCATTAACGTTTCAGCACTGGGGAGTAAATGCTGGTTTTTATATGAAATGCAGGATTTAAAAGAGCTCCGAAAATAATAATTCACTGATTTGAAGTTGATATTTTGTCCTCTGATCCTCTTCTTAGAACTCGGATTCCAGATGCTACAGCAAAAACCAAAAAATAAATAAATAGAATGGCACTCAGTAAAGTTCATACCTTGGTCAAGTCCCAACAGTCCCCTTATGAAACCACATTTAAATGAATTAGATCCAGATTTTATTTGGATCTTCACCAAATTGCAAACACTCAGTCCCTTAAACATGTCAGATATTTTCATGTAAAAAAAAACAAAAACATGGTTCTGCCCCCTGATCCATATCTGCACTCAAATTGAATGGTTATTGTCTTGATCTGTACTGCATTACAGTTTCATGGAAATCCGTTGAGTAGTTGTTGCAAAACTTTGCTATCAAAAAACAAACAAAACAATGGCGGTGTACCTTTTAGTGGCATCTTACGTTAAATCCAATCAGATCCATTTTGCCAATCAGGGCAAAAGAAAACATTTTGGGGTTAAATGGAGAGAATGGGTTCAGTACTCATTTATTCTGCACTGTCCTTTTCCAGATTATTTACCCACCTTTAGTCTGTTACTCACATAAATAAAAAAATAACTGGCGATGAAGCAATCTGCAGTATCCTCACAGCAGGGGGAGTAAAACAGAGTCAGTGTCCTCAGCTGTTTGTTCAGCTGCATGACTTCTTCTTTCACCTCTGACCGTTGCCCTGAACACACACTGCGACTATTATTAGATAATAGTAATTAGTTACTATTACCTTTTCTCAAAAGTGGAATACAAATCATGAATTTAATTCCTGTAACTTAAACATGTATTTGAATAGCTGACCAGTTATCTTATTCTTATTCTTATAGCTTTGAAACAGAATAATATAAAGAGTGGAGGACACAGCTTTTCAGCAGAGGGGACAACAACTTAGACTTGAGGTTCATTATGAAGGATGTTGGTAATCGGTACAGTCTGCAGAACAAACTGCACCTACAGCATTTTCTACCCTGTTTAACATTCACAAAGCTTATTTCAACATTTTGAAACCTGCATAAGACGGACTCCACATTTGTCGCCTTCAAGGCACATTGTCACCACCAACTGTCCATGTGAAGAACTGAGAGTGACTGACAGACGCTTTATCTGAAAGTATGAAGAGGTTGAAAGCTGAAAATTATAACTATGTGCATCGGACCTTGTCATGGGACCAGTTTAAACTCCTTAATTGGCTGAGTTTCTGGGAATCTCTCCTCCTTATACAGCTACTGTTCTGCTTCATTTAGAAGACAGAGGCTATTTTCCTCGGACATAACATTTTGTTCCGCTGCCTCCTAAGTGAACAGCAACTGTAAAGATGATGGCAGGTTAAAATCTGGGGGGGGGGAAACAAGACACCATGTTGAACGATATATTTGATAGCTCTATAGCTTCCATTAGATTAGCATTCAAACGCTGTTGGCCAGTGCTGGAAATAATGCATACAATCTTACCTATTAAGGGCACTTATATCTCAGCCTTTTTCGATTTGGTGTAGCTCTAAATAAAAATCTGGACCGTGTGAATTTAAATGTGGTTTCATCGGGGGCTTTTTCAGCTGTAGTATGGAAATAAATAGGGCGAGAAACCTGTAACTGTGGCTTCTCGACGTTTCAGTTTAAGGGGACTGTTGGGCCTTGCCGGAGGTATACGCTCTACTGAATGCCAGTTCTAATGATGGTTTGGGGTTTTAACATTGGTGACACTGAAGTTATGAGGTTCCTTTCAATAACTAGTTAATAGAGTAAATTAACAAAAGACCAAGCAGAATGTCCCTTTGTTTTGGTGGTTATATTTCAACATCAGCATATTTTCTTGGCAGCATATAAAAAAACAGAAAAGAAACAATGACTACAGCTAAATACCAGTCTCTCTAAGCCATCTCTGTACAGTGTAGGTCCGACTGATGAGACCCCCCTTCATTGATTCCTTTCTGTATCAAAAGTTGAAGTCCAAAAAACAATCTACTAGTCTCTAATAGAAACTTGAATAAAAATGTGCAGATCAGCCCGAATCCTCTCAGACCTACACAAGCGTGTCACTGATTTGTAGTTTGTAGTTTGCAGACATGTCTTCTGAGTGTCCCTGCTGTCCAAATAATTATAATGGTTCAAACCATGTTTGGGTCAGTATGAACAACAAGTCTCCCTTTACCGGTCTCCAGGTCACAGGAAATAACAAGCAGCACTAGAAAATATACTCTTTGACATTATCTCCAAATCACTGTTGCCTCATCGAACATTTTATAAAAGATCAATTTTTTGGTTTTATTTGATTTAAAATTAGATATATCATATATATTCTATCCTGATGTGCCTGAGTGATCATAAAGATCTGCAGCCTGCTTCAGAACAGAATATATCACATTTAAATGCTGGAGTCTGCAACACTTTGCTGGCCAGCTGGAGAGCACTACAAAGGGATTAGGCTGTCAGTAGAGATGTCATTATTCAGACTTGTAGAGGCGGGGGAAAGAAGTCCATCCACTACGAGTTGTCTTGGCAAAATGGGGCCTAATTCCAGGAGAACAGAGGGTTATGGGCCAATACCATCGTCCCAGATCATTGTTGAAAGGGTGAGATCTACCAGAGAGTTACAGAGGAGCAAAAAGTGAGTGTGTCTGATTAAAGGCTAGTTCCTCTCCTGCACAAATACAGTCTCCTGTGGACAAAGCCCTGCCTCCTGCAGCGTGATGTCATAGTCCAAGTGGGCAAGCTTCCTTCTAGGAAAGTTGGTGACGAGTTCGAAGCGTTCATTAGGGTATCCTTTGGACTGGACGTGTCTTACCAGTGCCTTGAAAAGAGAGTGATAAAGCAGGAGTCAAAATCATTAATCAAGTGATATAGATTGATATATATATTTATACATATATTAAACATAACTACAATAAATATGAAGCTGGGACAAGCAGCTCTTCACTTAGCTTAGCAGAAAGACAGAGAACGGGGGAACAGCTAGCCTGGTTGAAATAAATCCGTCTATTAGCATCTCTATGGTACCTTGCTCTGGAGGATTTTTTATTATTCAAGAGCAGGGTGGTTCAGTTTGAGAACATGTTCAGTTTTTTTTTATATGCTTTCACTTGCATTTTTCTTTAGCTCTTAGATTTTTGAAGCCACAAGCATATTTCCCTAAAACACAGAATCTCAGGTGAAGTGAAGGATGTGTTCTCACCAAAAGTTTTGATTTAGAAGACAAGGAAATCTGCTCTCTCTGTCCATCTGGGTAACGGAGCATCAACCTGGCTTTGGGACCTAAGTTGGGGATAAAAAGGAGAAAAACACCACAAATAACATGAAAATTAAGTCTATGGATTCAGATTTGGAAATTCAAATGCGGGCCTGCTCCTGTCCATACTGAGTGCTGCTGAATACATTGGCAGAGGTTGACAGAGCCAAATATCCTGCTGCACAGAGTATTGTCGAGTCTGATTCAGCCCTACCGATGATTGTTGGGGGCGTTACCAATAAGAGGCTGATCGGAACAGATTATCTGGCCAACAGGACTATTAACTTGTTGAGTTGTGGCAACAATATGAGTCTTTGTGAAATGTTTTGTACAAAATCAGGATAAAAATAATCTGGCTCAATCTGACGACCACGCCACTAGTCAGCCGCCATGTTTATTTTTATTCTAGAATCATGTTTGATGAAGGAATTGTGTGTGGGTGTGTGTGTGTGTGTAATGCATCAGGATTTGACTCTCCTTTGTTTAAATGTGTGAGTTCCTGCATCTGGACTGGATCGTCTAGTATGTGTAGCTCTCATTATTAAAAGATTAAAAGTCGGTTACACCTGTCCATATGTCTGTGGGCTCCCACACTTTTAAAATAAATTAAGATGTGATAATCCTCTAGTATGCAGCAGGCTTAAGCGGTTGATCGTTAATTAACTGTTGACACACATTTCGAGAGGGCTCTGTCTGCAGGCTGAAGACTAACACAAAGACTCTTTCCACTCACACACAAACCCGCCCTCATCTTAACTGTTTCACACACACTCATACCATTGTCATCAGGACAGTCCAGGTCACAGGCGTTGGTGGTGCTGGGCTTCCCCGCTCCAGAATTCTCTGCTGGAGAGGGACAGTGGTTGTCCCCTGAATCTGGACCAGGATGAGGATGGCGAGGACCGGCAGCCGAGGGCTCCAGGTGGTTCTTTTTGCTCTCCTCTTTCTTGTGACTGTGGTTGTTTTCTTTGTACGGAGACTTTCTGTGGGAGGAAGTTGAGCTGTCGGGATGTAGACGCTGCTGTGCCACAGTGGCCGAAGGAACCGAGGCGTGCTGGCTGGTAGAACTTTTCTCTTCGTGGGGTGCTGGTGTTTCACTGTCTGAGCCATCAACAGAGATGGGACCCTCGCTGTCGGAGAAAGGTTCTGCATCCGATTCTTCATCTGATCGAGGGGAATCAGGAACTTCTGGGACATGTGAAGACTCGTAGTGGGTCTCCTGTAGGGAGGCTCGGATCGCTGCCTCCAGCTGACTGTCTTCACTGGCATCTATCAGACTCTCCTAGAAACAGAAAGAGAGTGCAGCTGTAGAAAACAAGCTGGGCCAAATGACAGAGGGTGATGATAAGATTGTTGCAAATTCAGAGAAATATGAAATATGAGTGGCTAAGCAGATAGGCGATGCTGTTAATCTATCCCTAAAAATGAAGGCTTCTACATGAAATGCATCCATTACTGCCAGGAAGAGAAAATGACAACATATTGATGACCCAAGTCTGAGATGATGGCTCTGCAACTGTTAAGAGTTGCACGAGAAGAAGAAACTGAGAAAAGTAAATAGAATGAGAACTTGAGAGGACACAATGGAGGAGAGACCCACAGAACGAGCCCGTTTGGCAGGAGGTGCGTGGCAGGATGGCCCGTCAAGCTGCCCGTGCTCTGCCAGGAAGCCAGTCACTTGCTCCAAGAACGACGCCACATCCAGCTGGTTCCACTCCACCATTTTTTGTCCTACAATAGATCAGTAAATGAATTAATTTAGAGAACAATATACAGGCAACGGTTAGATTGACTGGTCATGTTTCAAAGGCATCAAATGGCTCGAAACTAGTTTCCCTGCCCTTGACTTGGCTGCACCAGCAAGGTGTGTTTTCAGCCCTGTCAGAATTTGTGTGAGCTGAATGAGAAATACTTTTTCAATGATATCTCATTTTACCAACAATAGCACTAGAAAGACTGTGAATCGAGTTAAAAATGCATATTTGCATCCTACAGGACTATAGACAGAACCTGAAGGTATAGTTATAAAATATAGTTCAAACATTGTAGGTTTATGATGTCATTGTGAAAGGGCATTATTACCATATTAAAAGCCAAACCATTGCCTGATTTGGGTATAAACAGCGAATGCTGGTTTATGCAGTTCCCCTCACATTTTTCCATTTGCAGATTAAAACATTCTCGGGTTCTGCATTTGGCTATTAACTTAGTTTTATTCTGTTTGTATTGTCACACAGATGATAGCATAATTGATTCCCTAACACAAATTAAAGTTCAAGTTCGTTGTAGATGTGTCCTTTTCAAAACATTTCTCATAGATTAGCAATAGGCAATAACTTTGACCCCATGCATTGACCTTGACCTATTGGGGATTTAATAAAAATGAAAATTGACATGAACTCTCTGCTCACCTGTCCGGGGGTCGAGGATGGAAATGTAGGGAAACTTGTTCAGCTTATAAAACTGAATGTATCTTTGTCCCTCTTCACTATCATGATAAACCTGTAACGACAGAAAGAGCAACATTTTATGAATTCTATTTGTGCCGCCGATCATCCACTTTTTTTGCATGGATCATTGACTTCAATTTGTTTAACATCACATCAGTTAAATCTTGGAAAACCTGGAACAACACAATGAAAAGAGCTTTAAAACCACATACCTGCCAGAAAATGAAGTGCTCTCTGATTATGGTCTTCACTGCATCGTTACTCCAAACATCCCTGTTCAGGCACTGGCAGGCGAAGTCCTGAACATTTTGAATGTTGATCATTAGCCACTTGTTCTCCAGCTGCCCACAGTCTTTTGCCTGTAAACACGAAAGAGAAAATACAGAATCAGCAAAACAACACAATTAATTAAATTAATTTTATAAATGAATAGCGAATGGTGGGATTACTAAAGATGGGCTCATACGACAGGAGTTTTATAAACCAAACTTATCTTAAACAAAGCCAGGAGTTATCTATCTTTTTGATGAGATCTATCAACAGCAGCGAAATAGGGAAAGTTAGCCTCAGAATGTTTACTATTGCCTGATGGCAGCACTGTCAGCAGCTCCGAACTGTCCGTCTCTCTCACTGGCTGTTGTGGTTCCACTACTGGCGTATTCATCCTGATGTTAAAGTACCGAACAAGGGTCTAAATCAAATTTCTCCACCAATTCTCAGGGTCCGACTAGAGGTTAATTCGGCCTGAAATTCCTTCAATCTGAAGCCAGCTTAAGTTGACAAGAGTGGATGAACACCAAGTGCACAAGGTATACGTGTTTAAGCTACACTTTGACCAAAGACAATTAACCACATTCACTACATACACAATTTTTCCTTTATGGATAACAGCTATAAGCACC
Source organism: Pseudopleuronectes americanus (assembly GCA_038501795.1). Taxonomy (NCBI): domain Eukaryota; kingdom Metazoa; phylum Chordata; class Actinopteri; order Pleuronectiformes; family Pleuronectidae; genus Pseudopleuronectes; species Pseudopleuronectes americanus. The sequence goes on along the minus strand of CM076730.1, from coordinate 12,950,252 downwards.
AACATAAGTGGTATGAGATCATTTATCATGGTGGAACAACTCTCTAACAGCTGATTTAACAAATACCAGCGAGTGAATTACAATGTCATAACAAAAGTGACAACCTGCATAGTCCTGCCCTTTCCCCCTGTGATCCTCTGAAGTTTCATTAACAGTTCACACAAGATGAAGAAAGACGTGCAGTGTAATGTGTCCAGTTAGTGACTTCTTACCGTCTCAAAGCTGCCTTTGTGCATGAGCTCAATGGGAGGACGGAAAAGGTCTGCCAGGGTGCTCAGTTTCTTATCCACTGTTCCACCGTTGCGCAGCTCCTGTTCCTGACGGACTAGGAAGAGAGAAACATGCACAGTCATCACAGGAGGTAAAGGCAAAGCCACAGAAAGCTTCAGAGCGAAAACATAGAACTTGTCAATTGGCTGTTATTGTTTTAATTTAATTTCAAACTTATTTCAGCATTTATCTCAATTATTGTTTTCGGGTCACATGGTTACCAAGTTAAATGTACAAAGTGCAACTTCAGCTACAAGGGGTGTCTTAATCTAAATCTATCTAATCTACCTGAGGTGCAAATCATGAACACAGATGAAGTTATGTATTCAGGTTTTATATTCACGTTACGCAGCAAAGGGCAATGACCGACTGGGATCCCTTACGAGTGACCGATACTAACAGTGTTTATCCTTTGTCATACGTCATTTGCTCGGGAGGTTATTGCAGACACGTACAAAGCAACGTAATTATAAGGCGACCAAAAAAAATGTCCTGTTACCTTGAATAGTCTCAGAGTCTAAACATGGTTGTGAACAGACTGGAAATGCAAGCGATCAACTTAATATACATCTGAAGTCAAGTTGTTTTATACATTGTAATGAGTTGTTACATATCATAAGCTCGGGCAACTTTAATATGACTTACTAGTTTCTGTTTGGAAGTCTCTGAAACCATCAAATATTGATCGAGCAGGTCGTCTTCGCTTTGGCACTGCACGTGTAACAGACACATCAAAAGACACACTCATTAGATGATTGTAACCAGTAAGCAGTAATCAGAGCAAGTAAAAAGAGCAATTTAGATTCAGATGTATCAACATGAGATGGAATAACACATAGAACAATACCTCCAAACAGTGGTTCCGGTTCCACCAATATGTCCTGCTTCTGTGGAATGGGTGCTCGTACTTCACTGAGACACAAAGCAACAAATGTGAGTCCAAGATAAACAAACCAGAGCTAAACAATGATGTAAGCCTCTAATGATACGGCCTCTGATTTGATTAAACCAACCAGCATGAACCCAAATCTCACAGTGCCTTTAATGCCAAATTTCCCCCCAACTCTGAAGTAGCAAAGACATTTTACCAGCACTATAAGGATAGTCAGTGTCTTAAAAAAAACTGTTGTGACTAAACGTATCAACTTACTCTTCAGGTGGAGCTCTGCTGCTTGAAGCTGCTGAACTGGAGCTGGTGCTGGGCTCCTCTGCTATTGCACCTCCATCCAGAAACATGGTCACCGCCATCTCCAGGTTGTTGCTGCATGCTTCCAACATATGTTTCCCTACACTCTCTGTGGCTCCTAGAGGAGGACACAGACATGCGGATATTCAGAAACACATGTCCATAAAACTGCACAAGTAAATGTGTCAACACTCACATAATCCACGTCATTCATTCAGTGCCAGAGTTTAAACACGCAGAGCAATGTTGCCCATTGAATTGTTTACTTTTTTATGAAGGTATCACTATTGAGAAACTGATAATAGATAAATTCACACAACTGACATCCCCACAAAACCCGGCCTGCACATTGATATCTTTATAAATAAAGATATCATTATTATGTTATATAGCAATACTGTTATAATAAACTATTTGAACCATAGCTTCCAACAATTCATTTGTATCAGTAAATCAATCTGATTGGACACTTCAACACTGTGTGTTTGGTCTTTGTTGAATCCAATCTCCACACAGTTTCTGGCTCGAACCCTTTTCACCATTCCTCCTACACATTCTGATTTGTATTGCATTTTACTTTCTTTTATAGTAAACTCTTTCTACTTTGCTTTTATTTTAATTCAACTATTACACTGCTGAGCTGACCGGTTTCTTCTTGTCCAACACCTTTCATGGTACAGATGAACCTGTGTTAACTTGCATATGACAAATAAAAACTTCACACTTGACTTTTAGGTTGTTAAATGTTGCCTTTCAAAAAAAAAGTCCAGGATTATAACTGTGTACAAAACAATAGTGATCCTTCATGGGTAGATTCGTTTCGTGCTGTAAAGCACTCTGAATGATTGACATTATTGAAAATGTGTAAACTTCTATCCCCACTGAAATGAAAGTAAAACAACTTCCTCAAGGCAACACCACGTTAAACAGAACGACAGTGGGATTCTGTACAAAGAAGGCAGCAGGGGCAGAGTACAGCTCACACGATCCGGAGCGAATAAGAGAAAACGTGCATAAGCAACAGAATGGCCCGATAATACATTCAGATTATTAATGCACACAATGACTGAATTTATAATAAAGTCCAGTAAATTGAGAAAACACACGATCTGAGGATGAACTTTGGTTGTGTTGCACGGTCGGACTACAGCGATCCCTCCACTGGCACTGCGCATGTCCGTTACACTTCCCGAGTCCGGTAGCAGCCCCCGACCTGAGGCTCCTGTTTCCTCCGATAAATAACTTCAAACCGAAAATATAAAACCAGATCCGTCCTTTCAAACAGCCTCCACGCCACAAAAAAACCCCACAACCCGGGACGTGTGAGCGGGCGGTGAGAGACGGAGAAACGTGTCCAGTGTGGTCGGCGGCACGGGGAGAGTGGAGCTGACAGTGAAGGCAGCACGAAGCCTGGCTGCCGATGAAGAAGGGAAATGTTCTCAGCCGACGTCCATTCCACATTCACCGAGCAGCCAGGCAGAGCGGAAAACCCCCCCCAGAAAAAGCAGCTCTTTGCGGGCGAGATAGTGTCTTCAACCACCGCCACACCGGATATCAGACATGTCTAAGTGACCGTGGAGGATTTGATCCCCAGCCGGCGGGTTTCGGCTCCATTTCCCGAGTGTTTCCCCTGAGTTAAGCAGATCAGAGGCGCTGCTTTCCCCCTGTGTGTGGAGCATTGACAGCGCAGGGGCCAGGGAGACACTCAACGTGCCTCCTCTCCCCTGCTCTCGCGGATTTCCTGTGTTTTAGGGCCACAGGAGCTGCCCCCGCTGTTCCCCTCAAACCTCCTGAGCAGCACCAACCTGAAATGAAATGTTGTTCTCACCTGTTATTGCTGTGAATTGTTGTATTAACCCATTCATCCCCGGAGCTGAGGCGTCTCCGAGCGCCGCCATCTTACCGCCACAAACAACAACATAAATGTGGCGCATGCGCGGCGGGGTCCTTTTTCCCTACTTCATCTGGCGCGGCGCGAGGCCCTCGCGTCACCGTCGGTCAGCGCGCAGGTCTGCGATGCATTGTGGGTGGTGTAGTTCAAAGGGACGCTTGGCTGGAAACATGTTATAGGACATTTTAAAGAGCAGAAACCCGAACACTGACTTCTTTATAAAACTTATGATTTTCGTACGGTACATTTTTCAAGCCCTTATTTGTAGAATTATCTATCTAGTTTTCTGTTTATTTAACAGTTCTGTCGCTTGGGCTGACTATGTTCTGTGTTGAGTATGTAATACTTTTGTAGATACAAGTTTGCAAAAGGAGTTGTTTTGAGAAAAAAGGGTAAATTAGTTCAATAAATAAAAACGTGATTAACATTTTTTAAAGTTTAAAATGTTGTGTTAACCTCAATGATTTGTAAGGTAAATGTCACACCCATTATCAACATTACCTGTAATATTTTACAGGAATTTTATGCTTATTGAAGAATATGTCTCTAATATCTGTGTAACTCCTGGGTATTGAGCAACATCTTTGTTGTAATACCCTCTTGAGTCTGTATGTTATTTATATTCTAGCCATGAGCTGATTCCCATACATGTGTTGGCAAATGTAAATTCTCATTGGTCCAATTACTTTGGTGGGTTCAATTTCTACATGAATCATGTTAATTTAAGGTTAATTTAACATCTACAAACAAGAATGGACTGACTTTTTATCTCTTTGTTGCAAATGAAGAACAATAGAAAAAGGTTGATAAGTGTCAACATAGAGGATATTTCATCAAGATTGACTCACCGGTCATTACAAATATAACAGCTTATAAATTAAAGCTACATAGACTTAAGTTGTGTAATTGTATTGTTATTTGCATTATACAGTCAGTTTGAAAACAGCATCAACCAAGTCCAAACCCTGAAACTCAGTTCTAACAACAAAGAGCTAATAGCAGTTGCTCATTCAACGTTCACTAAAGGTCATGTTATCTTTATTACCGTATCTCTCATCAATCTGTTGTGCTGCCGGACATAAACAAGTAAGAAAAGGATATCACTTTACAAAGGGAAGGTCATAACGGCACCGACTTTCTACATGACATGTCCAAATTATATTTACAAATAAACAAAGTGACAGCTCCAATCCCACTGGCCAATTTTATAGTAATTTAAAACCAAATATAAAACGACTGTATCAGAGATAATCAGTAAATCATAATATCCCTCAGTTTTGCTCATATGGGCTTATTAATGTTCTCCAGTTGAGCTAAAGTAAAGTTTGTTAACCGCGAACAATCAGATTTAAAGGGTTTGCAACCGCAATTTCTATTCTATTGAAAAAATAACTGTTAGGTACTGATATCTCTATGATACAAAGCATGACGTTATTTCGATCGAGTATTGACTCCAGCCACTATAAACTAATTTACAGGTAATTAAATTCTAATCCAGGGATGTGCGGACCTTTTCGCCCTGAGATGGGAAATTACTTTCATATAAAAGATGCCTTTTCATTTTTTAAATGGGAATTAATCAAGTGCACTCAAGCTTTATATACAAGAGACAATAAATAATTCACTATTGTTTCAACATGGCAAAAGAGCCAATCAATATACATCAGTATTTCTTTACTTAAGAAAAGATTAATACTCAACGTGTCAATGTGGTGTCTAAAGTAATTCTGTGAAATCGGGACTGCAAATCTGCATGAAGTTTATCTTACATTTGAAAACATCACCCATTGATGTCAACTTCTGCCCTTCACCAATGAATTCTCTTAAAAACCAGTTGACATATTCCTGTGATGGCTTCAAATAAATTGTATGAACAAAAGAGAACCAAGTCTGTCATCAGTGATGCATTTAAGGTTACAAAAAACAACGACTACTCAGAACACAGGGTTGAAAAAAAAGGACTAGATTCACCCCTTTGTGCATCAACATTTAACGGGTTCTTTCCTGCCCCATGGTTCAGCACTTTATGCAAACAAAAACACAAGCAAACCGATGACCACAGGTGAAAACATAACCTCAAAGGCAGAGTTGAAAAAACTGTGTGGGCAGTGACTTACAGAGGTGGGGTGAGGTGGGGTGGGGGTTGGAGGTGGGGTGTACCACTGATTACAAAATAATATTTGTGAACACATTAAAATGACATTACATTCTCATTAGCTTTATTCTACTGCCCAAGTCACTCTTGTTGAACAGAACATCGGCCTCTGAGCTGTTTTGAAGGAATAGACTTCTTCATTAAAAAGACTCATCAGTTTATGTTGATATGTAAAATTCCACTTTACCGAAGAGGGTCAGGATCTAACGCTTCATTTTAGATTATTCCGTGACAAACATATTTGCTATCTGGATCCATTCTGAAGCATTTAAATTCAAACAACACGTAAGTATGTATTCTGAAGACTAAAATATATAAATCATATTTTGTCATGGACTCGCCCTTTAGTGTCGATGTTTAATTGTTGTACGTGGTGAGAACAGTCTCACCCTGTTCAACCAGAACAAATAAAGCCACAATAAAGTCCCTCCACTGTTAACAATGCAACCCGTTTCCTATCTTATGTTCGCAGTGCAACTTCAACAATGCAGTAAATGAGACTGGTTTCTTATTTGCTAATGGGCACTGTATGATTGAGGAGGGAGATGTCTCCATACAGTGTCCTATACATGCAAAACATTAAAATAAAAACAAGTGCAGAGGAAAGTTGTGGGGCTATGATGGGCATCCAGTTACTTTCACAGCTCATATCCAGCTTAATAAATAAATAAGCTTCCCTACAATAGTATAGATGAAGGTGTGATGGGTGCATACATACATGCATGTATGCATGTTGAGTGAGCCATGGGTGAGTTTATTGTTGGAATGTATATTTGTGTATAGAGTGACTACATGACTCAGAGAGCCCAATGTGTTTCTATAGGCAGGGGAGTGAGGTGAGAGAGGTGAGGAAGGTGAGGGAGGTGAGGGAGGTGAGGGAGTTGGGGAGAACACTGTGAAGTTGACAGGTTTGTCGTATGCTGCAGTTTAGAAGCGGATGAAGGTTGCGTCAATCTGGCGTACGCTGGGTAGCGCCAGCATGATCTTCCGTCGGTACTGTGGGTCCTTCTGTAGCGGGTTTCTTTCGAGGTAGACCGTCTCCAGAGATTTGGCGTTCTTCAGCTCATCCAGGTCTGACCAGTTATCAATTTGATTATCGTTCATCTAGGGAGAGAATGGGAGGAAATGTAGCCAATGAGGAGACATGCTAAGCATTGTCCTGCAAGGCAGAGGACTTGTACAATAAATGGATGTTTGGGAGAGCGTTAAAAATAGTCAACTGTAGCTTAATCAGTCAGAAGGTACAATTTCTGACCAGGATGTTTGTATAATTCGTTAAAGTTCCATGTTAGTCTTGCTTGTAGTTTTATTTGCTGTTGTTTATTTAATCACTGAAGTAGTGTTAATGAACCTTGATATAATTAAGACCTATTTAAACATATTTAAGACCAAGTATGTAATATTTTAACATATTTAAGACCTAAAATTCAGATTATTCACTTTAGAAGACCCCTGCGGCATCTGGGTCCTGTGTTTGTTGCTTTAAAACTTGAATAATGATATCACTGTTAATGAATCTTTTTACATTTACCTTTGAAACCCTGTACTGTAAAATAAGTTCTCATAACTCAACTTACCATGTTATTTTGTAACTTTTCTATTTAATAAATATTTGATTTGAGATAATTTTAGCCCTTTGTTGGTCTATTATTAAAGTATTTTATACATCATGTTTTATCGTCCAATTACATATTAATTGATAAGTTGCATTTGAGATGTTATGGCAATATATGCACTATATATATTTAAATGACAATTCAAAACAATGCTATTGTGGATACCGTCTAACTGGCATGAATTATTGAGACTTTAAATTAAACAGATATATCAATAATAGATTATAAAGACAGAGTTTCATAATTTTGTTTGACAAATAATCCATACCCAGAATTCCTGCAACTCGGTGAGATGGCTGATGTTCTCAATTTTTCTTACTCGATTGGCTGCAATATCCAGGGTTGTGAGCTTTTTCTATGAGGGTGAGAAAACAAGGTGTTTGAAAATACAGAATAAACTTTGTGTATATGTCTGCACATTTAGTAAAACGCATGATGGACAGTTTGGCATCCAGTCCTTTTAGAAATGGGGCTATTGAAATTCTTTAACTCACATTGTTCTCCAAGCCCTCGATGACCTCAATGCCATTGTGGCTCAGATAGAGCTCTCTCAGGTTGACAAGGCTCTGCATACCTTCAATTTTAGTAATCCGATTACTCTGAAAATAAATTGTACGCAACATTGTTTACAAACATGTCCATATGCATATTTAACTTACATTTTTGTAATCACTCCAGAAGTGATGAATAACATTGGTGTTACCTGAATACTTAAGACAGTCAGGTTGTGTAAACCCTCAAAATTCTGAAGTGTAGTTATTTTATTGGTGCCAAGAAACAAACTTTGCAATGATGAGAGATTATCCAGGTTCTCTATGACCTGTTAACACAAGAATTTCAAGAGAAACAAAATAAGCATTTTAAAATCAAGTCATGATTATGACCTATGAAGCATTTTCACTTAGTAACATCACAGCAAAATGTTAAGGTTTAACAACATTCTCAAAAAGGTTTTACCACATGTCAAACAGCTCACCCTGATTCGATTGGAGCCCAGCTCCAACATCTCCAGGCATGTGAAGTGTTCCAAGTTGGAAATGCTGCCAATTTTGTTGTGAAGTAGAAAAAGTTTCTTCAGCCGAGTCAAGTGCTCCAAACCCTCCACTTTCCTCAGAACGTTAAAGGACATATCGAGCTGCCTGTTGATCCATAAAACAAAGGTCTCCATTAGAAAAATTATAATCTATAATTACTTTGTTCTGTAATGTCAGCCATATAAAAACAAAACACTATACCACTGTATATCTACATTTAAAAACATGACATCATACGTTGAGATTCCAGACTTACTCCAACTCTGTGAGGGTGTGCAGGTTCTCCAGTTTGCGTATCTGATTGTCGTAGAAATCTAGTTCCTGCAGTGATCTCAAACCATCAAGGTTTTCTATCTTTTTAATGAGGTTTTGTCGTAAGGAGAGTGTCTGTATGGAGAGATAAATAGAAGGTGAGGTGACAGAAATATCACTTGATTTTTGATTGAATTGACTGAAAATGATTGGAAGCAAGAAAAAAGATCATCACTCAGTAACTGAAGTAACTTACTTTAGCCTTTTGTAGAACCTCCAATCCTTCAATCTTTCCAATACGACAATGAACAAGATCAACATCCTAGAAAGAAGACAGATAACTATAGGTGACAGCCTGTCTATGGGTAATACCACTTGTTCAAGAGTTTATTTTGTCACGCACAGACATCTGCCAATCACACACATTGTCTTCCTGAGAGGCTGTTGTGGTTAAACATTTGGAGGAAACAATAACAAACATATTGAAAATATTGTGCTTTGTATCCCAAGCTGTACAAATATCATTTACAACAAAATGTTAACTTTTTAAAATATATAAAGTGTTATATAATCCCTAACATTTCTTACCAGGTTTACCTGTGTTTAGAAAATCTGTGTTGACCCTCTAATTTTGGTGTAAAATAGGTTTAAATTGACTGTAGGAGTGTCTAGGGTGTAGCCCGTCTCCGGCCCAATGTCAGCTGAGATTGGCTCCAGCTAACCAGCATATGCATAAGCAGTACAGAGAATGGATAGATGGATGAGTACATCTGAACAGCAGCAGTGTTTCTAGACCCTGCTCTCACCTCTTCCTCGGGGTCCAACGTTATGGTTTCCATGTCAACAGGAGACTCTTCTTTACCTTTAACAAGAAGGAAATTTAATCAGTTAAAATAACAAGGCTGCATCCAGGATACAGACACAGAGAGCTTTCCTAAAGCAGTTGAGAAGACTGATGTGTGGCTATTCAACACTGCCAGGACAGATGTAAAGTTCATGGTCATGTCAGGATGATATGAGCGGACAGGCTGGTTTAGAAAACATCTTCCTTTCAATGTCACAGAGCTGAAGATGTATTGATTTACTTGTGGTAGCGGGCTGATTGGGGTCCACGTCTCCGTTGGTACTCTTCTTCTTGGTCTCATCATCGCCAGACTCCTCGGACTCACCCTTCCGGTCCACTGCAGTCAGCAGACGAACACAAGAGAAGCTTCATTAGATGAAGATCTAGAAGGTCCGGGTTCCATGGATGTTACATCATGTTTCTGCCCTCTGATTCACTCGTGCCCCCATCGGGACTACAACTCCCAGTGGACACATCGGACCGTGACTTGCTGTAATTCAGTTTTAGAGACAGCTTGCAGGCTAAGGTTAGCCCACTCCCATTCAGACACAAGCTGAGCACTGCTAACTATGTTAGCGAGCTAGTTAGCTGACTGGACCACGTTTAAAGCTGAAATTGGAACATGTCACATGGGCGGACCGGCCATGTTAAATATAAAATCCCCTTTAAAAATATTACACTTTGTTTATAAGTCGGAGAAAGTGAAACTCTTAATATGTGGATTAGCAAGATAGGGTGAGTTGACTGAATAGCGTTCCACTAGCGAGTATTGTTGTTAGCCTGTTAGCTCGCTAGCTAGCCAAGGATGGAGATCTGCTTAGTAACAAGGAGAACGAGTCGCCGAATGTGCTCACACGAAGCCCCAGATGTTCATCCGCACGAACACCGGTTCATCCGCATCGTACTAACATGTCGCGGCTGCATCTTCACACATTTACCCACCTTCCATTTCTTGAAGCTCTCCAGCAGACAGGGAAGCCATGTTTCCTGTAAACACTCCTGACAACCGCTCAGCCAATCCGGTGGAGGCTCATTCTGCGGGTGCACACCAGGAGGCGCTGTGGCAGACTGGCAACAGAGGCGCGCTGGCTCGTATTAGCTCAATTGAGAATTAAGACTATACCTTAAAACCATAGACTGTATATAAAGAGCTTAAAACAAAAAAATACATAACTTAATAATAATTATAATCATTTTAAGTCGTATTTTCTGCATTTGCTATGGTACTGTATATTTTTGATGTTTATTTTATTTTATTCTTTTTACTTTATTTATTGCCATCTCCTTTCTGTTGTTCCCAGAATTTAGTTACTTCTTTTACTTGATGTACATCAAATATAAAACACATATCAATAAAACTCTCAAACAAGATATTCTGTGTGAAGAAAACATTCATAATGTATATGAATGTTATTCTGTTTGCCGTCTATTTAAATACTTTTTTTTCATATTTACACATATCCTCTCACTCTTTCTTTAAAAAAAAAGTTTTTTTAATCTGTCAAGGTCCTATTCATGTGTTTCTTTTTATTCTCATGTGTTTCTTGTTGCTCAAAGTATCAAGACAAATCAACATGCCTTACAAATGTATTTATTTGTTCTACTCCTGTTTACTATTTTAGTGGTACAGATCATTGTCCAACACAAAACGTAGGTCCCTGTTGAATTCCCATTGCAGGCTCCTGCAGCCTTGCCAACTTTGTGTATAAGAACTAGAGCATGAAATTAAAGGAAAATAAACGTGAGATTTTGCACAAAGATATACTTGAAAAAACATGAATCACTTGCTTTTAAAACCAAACTCCTAAGAAAAGTGTAGCTTGTGTAATTTCACCATGTATTGCTGCATTTTGATTAACATGTCTGTAAAAAAGCCTGGCTCCTTCACGGCAGACTGTTTATACAATCTGTTCCTGTCTGTCCTGCATACCTTCCATTTTAGGATTCAGCCTGTAGAGGACTGAAGAGCTCGGTCTTGAGATCTGCTCAAAACATAACATGTCCGATTTTAAACATCCTACACTCGCAGCTGATAAACAGACACTAGCTGAAAACATGTTATCCTTAGTACGCTCCTATGTCATTTGATAAAAAATTTCCAGGAACATACAGTAGAGATTATACTTGACCTACTATTTGGATAAGCAGATCAAGAGACCGAGATGAACAACCTGTTCCTTATTATCAATCTACTAAAAACAACAGATAGCATCAGGATAAATATATATTTGAAACTTTAAGCCTTTGCCCAGGAAGATGAAGAATAATTGTAAATACGCAGGATTATGTTAAACTGGACATCTGGCTAAATATTTTTGGAAGCTACATGTCACAGAATCATTGACATACCAGTCAGCAGTTACATTTACTTATTACCATTCCTTTACAATGGGTTATGTGTGGATAGACTCTTTAACTTATCTACAGTGAGTTTTAGATTTGTAATATGCAGGATCCTTTTGAAAAGGGAAAGTTGTATCATTGTTTTATCTCTAAAGAACAAGGTTGATGGTGTAGTCACATAGTTTAGCACTGTCACCGCACATCAAAATCCCTGTTTCGGTGTCTTCCTTTCTTTTTCTCCTCATGCTCTTCTTCCAACAGTCTAAAGACATGCAGATTTGGGTTAGGGTTGATTGGTGACGGAATTCTGAATGTGAGAGTTACCCTGTATGTTCATCCTGTGATATGATCCCATTTCGTGGTTTAGGTAAAGTCTTGCCCCAACAAGCCTGAATTTGCGATTATGTCTTTACCAGTTGCTGCCGCAGAGAATGGGAAGTTGTTGCTATGGTCACCAACCCTTGATTTAACCAACTATTATCACTTGTCCTTGTTCAAATAAACTCGTTCAATAACAAGCCTGACTTTGGGATCAGACCTTAATCTGTTGTTGCCATTGAAAATGGTTACTTATTGCTATGGTTACCACACTTGACTCAACTAACTCGGATCACCTGTTCTGGGTTAACTAAACTCATGCCATAACAAGTCAGATTTTGGGATTAGTGCTTAATCTGTTGTTGCCATGGTAAACGGTTACATATTGCTATTATTACCTATAATCACATGTCCGGGTTTAACTAAACTCGTGCCATGACAAGCCTGACTTTGGGATTTGGTCTTTATCCGTTCTTGTCACCGAGAACTTGTTGTTATGCTTTCTAACAGAACTAGTTTATCGCGTGCACCGGTGGTCTTTAGAAGAACCGGTCACGTTCATCATGGTGGGCAGACTCGTGTGGAGTGTCTCGATAAATAAATGTGTGTGGAGCTGATCGGATCCCGTCTCGACACGATCTGCTGCTGAGGACCATGAGTCCGCTGGGCCACAGCTCCGTCAGCCAATCACACATCAGACGGATGTACATTTAAAGAAAACTCGGGTGGAGGCTGCAGAGGAGGAGACGCACGGCGGGGAGGAGCAGCAGAAGCAGAAGTACAAGCAGATCGGTGTCCTCGGTGAAGCTGCTGGTCTGGGTGTCTCGCTCGTGCACTGGTCCCACCTTAATGGCTTAAACCGATCCGGGCTATTTCCAACCGCGGAGATTTCTGGAGATTTGAGGCTGAGCACGAGCTGGAAATGAAGTTTCTTGGCTTTCTCGTGCTAATGCTGTGCCACTCGTCTCGTGCTTTTCCTGCTCCAGTGGGTAAGAGGCTTGTTTATGCTGCATGTCATTGTCGTCGTCCCCAACCTGTGAACCCACAGATTCATAACAGCAGAAACCTGGAACTGAGCATGTAGATATCCGTGTTGTAGGGGATTGAAAGTAACTTCTGGTAAAACTTCTATACTATCGGGAAACTTCGTGTTCAGTTTTTTCTCTCAAGTCAAACGAACTGTGTTTATTTCTTATGGATATCATATGATCGTATTGAATATGAATCCACTTGATTTGCATAACACCTAACAACATAATATATAAACCAGGTGCAGCGCCATAAAGAGTTAAATCAACACAGCTTTACCTGAAATGATTTACTGTACATCTGCTGTGTTTGGATTGCTCAGGTGTTACTTTACACAGTAAATGTTTGAATTTCACGAGTAAAAAACACCTAACATTTAATGTAGTTGCCCCCGAGCACAACCTTAGTGTCAGTTGTGTTTTGATGAGTGTTGAGAATATGAGTATTTGCAGCAGAAGTTACTTTTCTATTTTTAAAAACCTGTTTTGCATGACCCGTTGCTTTACTTATAAACTTTTGTGCATTGATAAAATGAAAGTAAAGAAGATCCACCACAGAGGAAATACACACTTGACACAGCAGCACAAGGAAGTAGCAGCGCAAGGAGGCAAATGTAGTAAGCACACAATAGAAATACTATATACAATACAAGTACAAATATATCATACACAGAACAAAGCCTATTTTTCTAAATGTGTAGTATAAAAAACGGGGCCCACTGCAGCATTTGTAGTGTTGCTTCTTTTCTAAATATGCATGTTTTGTTTTTCCTCCTTCAGATACTGTCGTAGTCCAGGCCCAGCAGTGGGGAGTGGTGGGTGCTCAGAGGGTCGAGGAACAAGTTCTTCTCAATGGAGTTTCACTGCCCGGCACAAGCCAGGAATTCAACAATATAAAGGAAACCATCTCGACCGATGCACTCCTCCTTGCTCTCATCAGTGTCAACCAGACTTCAGTGCTCAGTAAGCAATTCACCAGGGGCTCTAGCCGTGTGTAAGTCAGAGGTGAAGCTGGGACTTGTGACACCTCTTGCTGTGCTCCCCTAGGAAACCACACTGTTCTGCGCTCACGTGAATGCATACTGGAGGGGTCTGAGCTGCACTGGACGGACCGCGTGTTCTATGATGGGAAGGTCTTTCTCACTCTGGACCACTCGGACACGTGGACGGTCCATGCTCCACAAGCGCTGGCCATCAAAGTGTTGTGGGACCAGGAAGAGGAGCGCACGCGGGCGGAGAGGATCCGCCTGCAGGATGGATGCATCAGGCTCATGAGGGAGTTGAAGCTTTCGGGGGAACAGTCGGGTGTGTATTCTTTGTGGCTTTTATTTTTTTATAATCATCATCATCAAGCGTGAAGATTTTACACACAAAGTACTTTGTACTGAGATTGAACTCATGGTGCAACTCATCATTTTAAAATAATGATGACGAAATGCTGACTGTTGATCTTGCTGGTTTGTGCCGGTTGAACAGTGTTTCCAATCAAATGACTAGATTAGCTGCACACTTTTTAACATGTAAAATATGTTAAGTTTAGAGATATATCAGAGTGAATATCCTAGTGCATAATAATAATAGTAATAGTAATCATAAGAGTAAACCTAAGGGATGTAAGGCAAAGATTATTTTCTCAATTAATTCATCAATCAGTTTTATCTGAACAACATTCCAAAATCCATGTATTTAATTTACATTGGTTTAAATGGATGTAGTCTGGGAAGATTCTCTGTCGCACATGCAATTGTATCTTCAGGAATTTTACAATTACATTTCTTTATCATAAGGGTTTGAAAATGACATCTAAGGTGTCAATGCCACATATATATGTTTGTATTATGTATAAACATGTTGGTATTTGTGATGCTTTACTCCCTTATATTGACATTTGCATCGGCCCAAAACAATTCCATATCAGCCAGGCTCTAATTTGACATGGAGAACTCTAAGCATTTTACATGATTCATTTGTTCAGTGTTCTCACTACAGTGCTGGTCGTAATAGATAGAGCTGACCTCAATGTTAGGTAATAGGTTCCCTGGGCCCATCGCTGTCTGCTGGTTATGACGCTGAAGAAACTGCTTGAATGTTGCTAGTGGCTGTGAACTGTGGAGGCAGCTGATGTCATTTGACTGTTAGTCATACGACTGAATGAATGAAAAAATAAAAAAGTTTAAAATGAAGTAATACCCATTTTGTCCCAGCTCCACCTACAACCCCACATGTTTTACAGTAACCAGTTTACTAATCTGAAATGTTTTCTTCAGGTGCAGGGATTCCCTTGCCTCAGGTTCTGATCCCCATCCTGGCACTGCTGGCGTTTACAGGCTTTATCCTGATCAGCCTCCTCCTCTCCAAAAATAAAGGTGAGTTAAAAATGATTGTTTTTTCCATGTTGCTACTAATAGATGATGATGATGAACCACCTTTTTTTAATAATCATTTACATTCTTAACACCACAGCAAAATGTTTCAGTTTCAAGGGTGGTGCACTTAATGTTAATGTTTAAACTCTGAATGCAATACCTCAGTTCCCTTCATAATGTCTTGTCACGTGATTTTTGGTATGGAGCCTCATACTCTGGGGGAATTCTAAAGCATGGTCATGTGTTTTGTCTTTCTCACCCTCTGCCTAGGTTTGAGGCACCCTGGAGGTAAGAGAACAACAGCCCTTATGTTTTCATTTGAACTTCTCAGTTAACTGTGTGGGGGGAGGATGGATAGAAAGTTAAATATTAAGTAGACTGAAAGCAACCTACCTTTTTTGATGGGCACGTAGCTTGTAATCTTCGAGGTGCTCATGTGCCAGTCATGGGATTGTGCCGGCATCAACCCACCTTTATTGTGACTGAATATGACTGCTGCAGGTCCTTCCAGGTCACGCATGTATTTATATGTGATTTCTTCGCAGGGGTTGTTGGCTCTCTCATACATTACCCCAAGGACATGACTGAAAAGGTTCCAGAGCAAAAAGGCAATGGTTACCGTACCTTGTGATGCAAAGCTCCAGCTTAATGTCGGACTTGGTTTTGAGCTCTCTCCTCTGTATCTACTGTTGAATGTCCACTTCATGATTTAACCTTAAATATGATCTTCTCTCTGTGATGACACTGTTGCTAAATGAATGGAAACATTCCTTTTGCTATAGAGCACTTACTGTGACGAGCCAGTCTGCATTTCAGACATTAGTATATGCACTTAATCATGCATGTATCACACTTTACACTGTTGTTTTTATCCTGTGTATCTTTCAAATGAATGCATTCACCCACAGAAATGTAAGAATGTTCACTGCCAGCAGCAATCAACAAACTTCTTTTTGCTCATTTAACAAGGGCATAAGTTTCCACTAGTTTGACATAGTCAGACAGATTCTGTGTCAAGTCCTCAAAGTATCTAATGAAAGTTACCCCAGAGAATGTAGCAAATGGTCAAAGCAGTGTGTTCATAGAGCTCTTCTGGAAAAAACATTGGATGGAAGGGCTCTGTGTATTTTCCAAAGAGGCTGACTTAGCCGTGGTGTTTGATTTAAAAAAAACAAACAGATACATTCTAATGGTTCAATTTATGCGTGCTGTTGCAATTGTCAATATTTTGTTTATTATTTTGTTTGTAAAATTTACAGAAATTTTAAATTAAAGATGCTATTATTCCAGGTTTATTTGATATGATCCCTTTTTTCTCGATAATGACATGAAAAAAACGATGATTCAGGTTAGTTTTGTTAATTATTATTTTCGCTGATTGTATCTAAGGAAGGTTATTTTCCCACAGGCATGAATTTATTGTGTGTCTACATTGATGTGAGAGCATATTGAAATATCTACCTTTATCCAAGCTGGAACACTTAATATAAATTGTAGTGTGTGTGCTTACTCAATGTATTTGTACACTGGTTTCATGATGGATTTCAAATGTTTTAGTTTTTTTATGTTAATAATTATTCCCCTGTTTCTCAAGAAGTGAGAGATGTAAAAAACAAGCCGTCTCACCTGCCTAATATTATGCTGCTGCTTTCCTGGCACACATGTCCTTTCAAGAGAGCGCTACAATAAGAACTAGTTTCAACAACACCATAAAGTTTAGCCATAGACTGAGTGCAGTTTAACATTAAAGCTGCTGAGCAGGCCAGAATCACCATGTCAATTATTCCGTTGTGCTGCTCTGAAGATGTGACCAACAAAGTGTTTACTTTAGAGCAATTCAATTTACTTCTGCACCATTTCCAAAAAACAGATTTTATATACTTGAATTAAAACAAGTTGTGAGACCACTGAATATGTATAGTATCCATTTTAAATTATTGTGTTTGCAGTAACATCCCTTCAAGGTGTTTGTTCTCACAGATGAGTCTCTGTGATTATTCCTTTTTTAGAAATTATATGAAATCTCAAATATTGAGAGCATATACAGTATTTTGTCTGCATTCAATAAAATAATCTCGACACAGTGGCCATGTTGTATTTCTTTGTTTTTAAATGACTTTTCAGCACCCAACTCCTCAATTAGTAAATGCACATCTGATCATGTGATTAATTTTGGGTAACAGAACCAATTAAAGGAATCCTGCGCAGTGCACTAAAATTTCTAGGACTGCAAAGCTGCACTGAGTGGGTCCGAGAACATGCATTTTGATGTATTAGACTAATGCCATACATAGAAAAACCTTACAGATGCTAATTCGTTTTCAGTGGGTGAATAGATATGTAAATATCTCCTGTCAACATGTAAAGATGTGAATTGTTCACCCATTTCTTTGATTAACAGCCTGTAGATTGTGAGTCTTTGATCATCTTTATCCAATGAGTTTCTCCTATAGTCGTACTTTGACAATTCATCATACTATAATCCAACAAATGCATTTGAAGTGAAGCAACTTACACTTAAACCTTTCCACAGAAAACGTATATTTAAATGTGTCTGTTTTTATAAGTTGTGAGTAGTTGTCTTTAGTCAAAAGCCTTGTATCTTATCTATTTTGAATTTTAATTTAATTATAGTTTATTTAATTATTATTTAATTTGATTTGATTTAATTATTGTTATAAATCTGCTTTATAAACAAAGCAGTTTATACGCCAGAGACGTATTATTATTATCATTAATAATATATTATCATCTTTCCCCAGTAGATGGCGGTAGTTTTTTCTTGGCTAGGTAGTGTTGTTTTCAGACGTTAGCGCGTCATGAAGTCCACTCCACCAATCAAACGGACGCATTCGTGAACGTTACCATGGCGATGGCAGCAGCGACTTGAACGAGCCAATCACAGGAGGGCTTTCAGGCATTTAAACCGTGTGTCGTCATAGCCACAGAATTCAAACTGTGGGAGCAGAGGAGAGAGAAGCTGCAGATCATCCACGTTTTCCGGACGAGGTGAATTGAATTTGTTGTTCAAAAGTTCCGGTTTCATTCATGATAGTCGGCGGAGTTGTACTTTTCGTACTAGATTAAATAAAACTCTTTCTCGCTGCGGAAGCTAATGCTAACTTGCGTTTGTCTTACCAACTGTAGCTGCTTTGAGTAACAGCAACAACGTAAGGCAAATGGGTTGAAGCTAGCTAGCATCGTTTTAGGTGGGGCAAACTCACCGAGCTAACAAACATTAAACACACAACCTGGATGAGTTCATTGTAAATGTGTGTAAACGCCTTTTCTTCTCCCTTTGCCTCGGGTGTTCAGATCGTGTGAAAACCTACTATAGAGAAAATGGCGCAGTTCGGGTTTGAGAACGACATCCACAGTATCCTGAAGCTGGACATGCCCATCAGCAACGCTCCCATGGCGAGGTGGCAGAGAAAGGCCAGCTCCTCCAACACCTCCTCCGCCCTGAGCGGCCTGTCGCCCGGCAAATCCACCAACGTGTCGCTGAGCTCCTCCAAGACACCGAGCAAAACCCCAGGTAACGTAGCAGCCATTAAAACCACTCCACCTTGACCACGCTGTTATCTCTGCGAACACCAACCTGCAACTTTATCCTCCCATGTGTTTGTGTTCATAGGGAAAAATAAAAAACAAACGCCCTCCAAAATGGGGGGTGACCGCTTCATCCCCACCAGAAACAGCAACCAGATGGATGTGGCGAGTTTCCTGCTCACAAAGGAGAACGATTGCTTGGACCCAAACAACACAGCAGGGAAATCGGTGAGTTATAAACTGTTCTAGTGCATCTGCCCTGATCCCTCTTGTACATGAAGAAGTGCACTGATTAACCCTGTGTGTGGTTTTTCTAGGACAACCAGAAAGCCTGGTCTGTGTCACTGAATGGATACAACATTGAAGAGGCAAAGATCCTGCACCTTGGAGGGAAACCACTGAATGCACCAGAAGGTGAGCAAGCAGAGTTAAACCAGTTCTAGCTGTCTTCACTGGCTGGAGGGATTTGTGTTAATTTGATTGTTTTTAAATCTATTTGGTTGAACCGTTACTCCATCTGAGGTCCAACAGGTTCTGAGATCAAAGCTCTTTCCTTTTCATATCAGAGCCACTCGGACTCTAGAAGCATTTAATTCAATGTTGAAGGTGCACTTGTTTTCATTGGCTTGCGCAATATGTTTATTCTCAAATATTTACAATTTATGAGTTTTGGTATTTTCTATTTAACAATGTGTATATATATATATTTCATATCTAATCCTGTTCAGCACTTTGCTCTTCTGTGGTTTTTCAAATGTGATATTTAAATAAAACTTGACTTTATACTTGCATGACTATTCTGTGAGGATTTCTTAAAATGTAATTCTGTGTTTTTTGTCTTATTTGCAGGTTATCAAAACAACCTGAAGGTCCTCTACAGCCAGGTTGCAACTCCTGCCTCGGCCAAGAAGACGAGATACATTTCTTTAACTCCAGACAGAATCCTGGATGCTCCTGCACTTCGCAATGATTTCTGTGGGTTCTGTTCATTTGAGTGTTTCCTAATGACATTCATTCACATTCAAGCATTTTATTCTTTAACATCAATCTATGCATAACGAGTCATGTTTTGGATTCATGCAATCTATGTAAGCTAGACGGAGTTCAATGCATCACTCTATACTGTATGTTAAGCTCTTCGTTCATAAATATTTTGACGTGCCCTGGGTTCTAAACAACTTATTTATGTCTTTTCTTACTTTAACAGATTTGAATCTGCTTGACTGGAGCAGTCGAAACGTTCTTGCTGTGGCCCTTCATAACACTGCTTACCTGTGGGACGCCACTCAAGGAGACATCGTTCAGCTCATGCAGTTGGAGCGTGAGGAGGACTACATCTGCTCCTTGTCCTGGACCAAAGAGGGAAGCTACCTGGCCATCGGCACAAGTGACTGCAAAGTTCAGGTCAGTTATGTGACAAACACAAGTACCCCCTTAGTTAATAAGATGCACTATATTGAGTATAATTACTGATTGTTGTTTTTTATGTGTTTTTATAGCTGTGGGATGTTGAAAACCAGAAGCGTTTACGGAGCATGCCCAGCCACACAGCCAGAGTTGGTAGCCTGAGCTGGAATGACCATATTCTTTCCAGGTAAATTAGCTCTATTAAAAATACAATTCTCTGGTTGTTTTTATTTTGATGGACTCTGGTGTAATGTTTTCTACCTTGTTCTCCCCCAGTGGCTCCAGATCAGGACACATCCACCATCATGATGTGAGGGTGGCGGACCACCACATCTTCACACTCAGCGGTCACTCACAGGAGGTGTGTGGACTGAAGTGGTCCCCCGACGGGCGCTACCTGGCCAGTGGAGGCAACGACAACCTGGTGTGCGTATGGCCCCGTGTGAATGGGGGCAGCGCCAGCAACGACAGCCAATCAGTCCGCTCCTGGAGCGAACATCAAGGAGCTGTCAAGGTGAGCAGCTTTGTATTTATACCTCGCGCATTTGGGTAGATGGGGAAAATGCTTTGACATAAATATTTTCTGCTATAATCCTGACATTGAATTTGATGTGTTTTAGGCTTTGGCCTGGTGTCCATGGCAGCCAAACATCCTTGCATCCGGAGGTGGTACCAGTGATCGTCACATCCGTATCTGGAATGTGAACAGTGGCTCCTGCATCAGCTCCCTTGACACTCAGTCCCAGGTACTGCCCACTTAAAGCTGTTTTCAGACACTTATTTACTTTTTAGTTTTAAGAAGGTTTTTAATTTGGCTGTGACAACAAAGCCCTTTATTTAATTTACACAATCTCTTTGCCTTTCAGATCTCATCACTGTCGTTTGCACCAAACTATAAAGAACTGGTCTCTGCTCATGGATATGCCCACAACAATGTCGTGATCTGGAACTACCCGTCTCTCACCAGAGTGGCAGAGCTCAACGGTGAGTTATTGTTTCATCGAGCGTTTCTGTACGTGTTCAGGCAATTAATGTTGAAAGAGCTTTACTCTAACATGCATTCTGTGTGTTTTTAGGTCATGAGGACAGAGTTCTGAGTTTGACTATGAGCCCCGACTGCTCTACTGTTGCAACAGTCGCTGGGGACGAAACGATTCGTATGTGGAAGAGCTTTGAACTGGATCCGGTTAAGAAGAAGGCCAAAGACAGGATGGTGAAATCAACCAACAGTGTTATTCATCAGTCAATCAGATAATTTTCTTTTGTCTTGATTTGGGGTTTTTATTCTCTGTATACTGAATTTGTGCACATGTTTTATTTAATCAACAATAAAGTTATCCACCTGGTGTTTTGGCCATAAATGGCTTGTTGCTGCTCTACCTAATGGGTTATGTCTCAATTGTTTATACAGGTCAAGTAGTGTGGTGAAGTTCAAGTGTGGACTTTAAAGTAGTAATGTACAGCTCACGATTTTATTGTAATCATGATCAATTGTATACCATGGATTGGGTTATAAATAAATGTTGCCTGAATGAGCAATGTTATTTTTTTTTCTTCTTCTGTTAACTGTAGTGCGGGGACAATATCAGTATTTAATTCATCTTGAAAACCCATTCACCCGTTCTCCCTTGGCCTTTGCCTCTGTGAAGTGCATACGTGTGTAGGGGAAGGCTGTTCAGACACTTGTTGGGATCAAGGAGAGCAGCGTGTCTGTGCTGTACAGTCCTCGAAACAGAGATTATTCAGACACACTTGAAACTGAGGGCTATGAGAAGTTCCCAGATTAGTACTCCTACATAAACTCTTTCAGAGAGGCGGCGGTCTAGTGGCAGAAAGTTGGACTATGCGCAGAAAAGGTCACTGGTTCGTCTCCATGGAGAGACAACAAGACGTATCTGGATTGATCTGCCCAAAAATCCAAGAGTCTGTTTAGGCCCTGTCTTGTGCCCCTGAGCGCCGTATATGGTTGCTCACTGCTCTGTGTGTCCTGCACCAGATGGGTCAAAAGCAGAGGTTAAATTTCCAAACCTTCATGAGTGTCTGTGCATGTGTTTGGGACTAATAAAAGCATCTTAAAAAGTATTAATCATTGAACTTCTGAGATTCTTATCATGGGTTCAGAAAATTGTTTATTTTTTCAATGACAGAAGTGAAAATTACAACAGCTTTCAAGTCAGAAACATGTCAAACATAAGCTTGAACCATGAGTCAATTACATCATACAAACATATTACTTAGTCTTTCGAGGCAGATGTCAAACCCAGTTTTTAAAAGCAGGACACAGCATCTACTGCATTGTTAACTGTTAACTTCACTCAGAGTGGGCTGATAGAATAGACCATACAAAGTTGCAAGACTCAGACATGCATGATCACACGAAAGCACTCATCACCTCAGTATGCAAAAAATGCAATAGTCTATTGAATACTGTAATATACAGTTTAACATTTCATTTCCACAGTTCTTAATATTGAAAAAAAATGGAGGTGTGGTATATTTCTTACAAAACTGCACACCACACAACCTTTTCCCACATGACACAGACAATCAGTTTTTTGTTTTTTTTATTTCAAATGATAAATAAGAACAGACAAAAGCAGAAAAACAATTGAATTAAAACCTTTGTTTTGGCATAAGCTTTGTGGCAGGTATTTACACGGGCAAGTCTTTCAGTGGGAACGGTGCGATACTTTTCAAACAAACAGGGTCATGCCGGCCGAACGGCAGTGTGGGTAAAGTTCGAGTCGGAGAACACCATCAGTGACTGGATGAGCACCAATCTTCATGTAGCGTGTGTCACAGTCAATAGTTTTTACAAGAACCAACAATGTGTAACATGTAGAGATCACCACCAAAAACAATATGGCATATCCCAATAAATGTGCATATGCTTAAAAGACTAGACTAATTATAATGAACAGAAGCAGTATATCGGAATCTGTGTCACCCAAATATGCTACTATATGAACGATGAAGGACAGGTGGCGCTATAGAGCCACCTGCTGTTCTTCCTTCTCAATCCCAGTCACTTAAGTTAGATCTCCTTTACTTTGCCCATGACGAGTTTGCCATTGGTGTAGTGGGACACGTGTCCATTCTCCTTGTGGTTGCCGTTGGCCACCACAGCGATGGGTTTGCTGGTCGAGCCGTTCTGTTTCGGCTTGTTGTTTGAGACGGGCACCCGCTTGTCCTTTCTGTAGGTCTGCACCCAGAAGTTGGAGAATAACAGGAAGAAGAAGACTCCGTACATCCAGATCAAGTGGATATACCACTTCACCTGGTAGTCACATTTCTCCATGAAGTAGTACTGGCTGATGTGGATGGAGACCAGGACAAACTGAACCTGGAGAGATAGGCAAAGGGCATGTGGTTAGAAATGAGTTTACACTACCGATGATTTCAATGGTATTTGATTTTGTTCTTTGAAATGGGGACGTACAAGCTGTATGGCAGTCATGTACTTCTTCCACCACAGGTATTTCTGGAAGCGAGGCCCTGCAGCAGAGAGTCCGTAGTAGAAGTACATGATAACGTGGATGCCTGCATTCACCATAGCGTGGAAGCTGCCCATTCCACTAGCTAGAGAAGAAGAAAAAAAAAGTAAATTGTCTCAACTGTCACAAGTATGGCTTTTAAAAAAAAATAGATACATGATCCTTGTTTAAGCCACACCTCACACAGGCAAAGTGTAAACGTGATAAGAGTATGCATCAACGATATGATTTTGAGTGAAACTCACAAGGAGTCAGTGTGACGCCCCACCACCACGTCAACGGCATGAAGGAGTGATGGAACACGTGGAGAAACGTGATCTGGCCTTCTTTCTTCCTCAGCACAAAGAATACCTGAAATATAAAAAAATTCAGCTAAGCTCAAGTTGATATGTACATGAGGTGTATTCCACAATATGCTGACGGGTGAGTAGAAAAAAAGAAAAGAAAGAAAAGATGAAAGTGTCCTTACTGTGTCGAGGAGTTCAATGAATTTTGAAAAATAAAACAGCCAACAAACTCGAACCATCTGTGGGGGAAGGACAAGATAGGAAATAGTTTTAATCTCAAAATTTCATTGTGAATTTTCACCAAAAGGAGACAAATACCAATTTATTTATTACTGATCGAAACAGCTGAACTTAAATTATATGGGAAACCTTTCAGGTGTTTTTGTGTAATCCTGCTCACAGAATAAACACTATATACACACATATTTTTAAATGAACGTTAAAATACTAAAAAAAACACGTACAGTCAACTAAAAATTACATCTGGATTTATATTCAATTATTTAGTTGACCACTTGAGATAATAACACTTAATATAATCAACTAGACATGTTTTGTCAGTGTAATTAAATGAGAAGAGATGATGAACCCAACTTACTCTGAGAGACTCCGGGCGGGTGGACGTGTCGACTAGGTCACATCTCCATGTATAGGTGGTTCCCCATCCAGACAACAAGAACTATTGGTAAAACAAAACAAAAAAAACACATTCTCTTATTGTCAAACATTACATTTCATTTGATTTTGTGGACTCTTTTATCCAAACCGACTTTTCCAGCATTCAATCGCAAGGGTACAAACCCAGAATAGCAAGAATCATACAAGTACATTAGCTTCAAAAAAGCCTAACTACAAAGTGTTACAACTACACATCATAAAATACATGATGCTACACATCATTTTGAGTTGACGATTGTAATCATATTCTTAACCAATGTGTAGTTAGAAGAGAGGCGTTTTTAGAAGGTGTATACAAGTACAAGCTGGTTAGCTCTCCACAAGAGATGCGAGTCAGCTCCATTCAACGCTTTTTTTCTTACCTCCACCACTATGTAGGCGTTCAGTAAAACCATGCTGAGGTTGTAGATGAGCATGGCTGGTTTTAAACTAAAAGGTTTGCGGTTGGCCATCAGGCGAGGCCCGGCGTACACAGAGAAGAAGACGTAGGCCAACAGGATGAGGATATTCCCCACGGGACTCTGCATCAGAGGGTATTCTCTGACTCTGACATCTGGGGAGGACAAACACACACACACACACACAAATGCTCAGTAATTCACATCTTTACATTTTTTTGCTGTGGAATGAATCACTGACGGAAACAAAGGCACTTACCGGTTCTTAGTAATACAGAATTGTGTAACTCTAAAATGTTTGACCAAGCTTCCCCCAGCATGGTGACGACTTGCTTTTTCTTTTGTTCCTGTGAAAGTCCTGAAACAAATGAAAAGGACACAAGATTGTGAAACCAGCAGACGAGGAGCGGAGCTGAAAATGAGGTTTAGCCGGCAGGTGAGCAACTGAAAGACCCATCCACCTGGTTTCCCACCAACTGAACAAACAAGGAAACAGCTGCTGGCTCATCAGACACCACCGAGAGCCATAATGTACATAATGTTAAAAAAAAACACCTTATCATAAAAGCCCTCACTGTTGAGCACAAACTTGAGCTTCATTCAAAAGAAAATGCTTTATTTCAATTAGAAAGTAAAATAGAATCATACAATAACACAATAGGGTTAGTTTTGCTGTTTTTATGACGATTTTGAACCGTCCGATTCCTGCTGTTAAAACAATGAAATGTTCCTTTGCTGACTAACAGAGCAAGTCAAACAGGTGAGGCAGAGAACTTGGCCCGTATGTCTGACTCAGCCAGACAACTGTGATACTGAGGAATGAGCTGATCTGGGAATCCCAGGAGGTTCAACTACAGAACCAACCAAACTCCAAAATAAAAATATATGGTTGAAGTTAATGAATTGGAATTTATGATTTTTTGTCCTTATCTGCCTGAAATTAAACCAATTTTTAACCCTGAACTGAATGAGCGTGTCGCAAACAAAACGTCACCAATCTAACCAGAAAACACAAAGAATCTGACTTAAAATCAAAGCAATAAAAGCGTTTTACAGGAGCAGCACAGACAAGAACAGGTCACAGAGGTTTACGCACCTCAAACCGCTGGAGCTGCATTCATACAAAGTGACTCACCTGCTGAGAACAGGTCCTCAGCTCTCAACTCCGGCAGTCGGAGCAGGCAGCACACCCAGCCCAGAGGATCCAGGCCTCTGCAGCACCAGTGTGAGGGATCAGGTGGAGGCCGGACACCTGAAAATAGCTACTCTGTGGGAGCTGGAGGCCTCCAGCTGTCCTCCAAGGCTTCTTTTGGTAAAGGTCCAGAGGCTGAAACTCTCACAGGTTCAGGGGAATTGCTGGAGACTGACAGGAAGCAAGAGAGATGAGTAAAAGTGTGAGGACAGCTCTGATGACGATGAGAGTGAGATCATTCAACTCAATTTAAACCCCAGGGCACTACTACAAACCTTGCTGGTTTCAGGACCACACCCTGTTTCAGTGCTTGGCTCCGCCTCCTTATGAGCACTTTGCCTGTTTGTGATTGGATGGCCTCGTCATGATGGAATGGGGGATGAGGTCAGAGCAATGGACAAGTTCTGAAAGAACATAGATCCATTCAATTAATGGGGACATTAGCATCAAGAAATGAGTCCTTAGCTTCCCATGAAAGAAGAATCATTTTTGGTAGAATGAACAAAACGACTGACCTGAGTGAAAGAACAGGTTTCACAGTGTCGCTCCAAAAAAAAGACTAGAGTTTGTCACTGAATAAATAATCTAACTTTATTTAGGCTAAAGGTAAACTGTCACATTGTGTCGCCCTTCCCTTCCTGTGTGGAGTCCCAAAGGCTTGGTTCCTGTTCAACCCCTGCTGGTTTTACCTGTTCCCCGAGCACTTGCAATAAAGGGTGTGATGGTGCTTGAAATCCCCCCCCTGCACGTACGTTAGACTGAACCGTCGGCTGGAACGCAAGGAATCTGTGCACGAGAGGCAGAGACAGAGAGAGACCGAGAGAGAAAAGGAAGGAGGAAGCGTCTAGTTACATACTGTGCAAACCGCTGCCACTAGAACGTTTTAATTACCTCTGCCGGCAAGAGGTTTCTGTTTTCACTCCTGTACGTTTGTATGAATGCAAGATTGCACAAAAAGCAACTGCACAGTTTTCCATGAAACTTGGTGCATGGATGTGGTATGGGCCAGGGAAGAACCTATTCAATTCAGCAAACTTATTTCACATTGTGAGATATGGTATTTAAAATTTTCAGCATTTTCCCAGGGAATAATTCATGGATCTTGATGACATCTTTTATGGGAACTGATTTGTAGATATATGCACCATGTTTTAGTATATTCGTATAAGCACAACATATGCAGCTTTTAGTATTTTGAACATCCTCTTTTAAGGAGAGTTCCCACATAGATACAAACAAAAAGATGGCTTAATGCGATTTTATTGGATAAACGAAAAAAGTACCTCTTTTCTCACTATCCTATAATTTCTTTTGGAACATTGGCTTCTTTCTGGCTGCTGTGCGGAGGTATGTAGGTATGTGCTCTGCTGAGTGCCATTTTAGTATTGTACATAAAGCAAGGTGCAAATATGCAGAATTTTAAAATAAACAAAGTGACAAGTGACAAAGCTTGGTTTACATAAAGATGCTACAGGAATGCACTGCCTCGCTATGCTTTTAACTGTCAAGTTTGTTACAAGTCAGAAGCAATTTCATGATGATGAAAACAAATTCTGTTGAAAATATGTCAGAAACTTGGTTTAGTGTTTATATCTCATGCGATATATACAATGATAGTTTGTGAGATTGTTTGTTTCAAGTTTGAATTTCATTCAAGTCATTCCAGCCATATCTTTAAATCAAACGAATTTGCTTTTCCCAGGTCCCACAGGCACAAAAATAAAACAACAAAGAAGCAGTTCACAGAGTTTTTACTGAAAACAAGGCATGGGTGGCTACCGAATGGCCACTTGAAGGTGTAGCACTCTCACTCGCCTTGGGTCGCAAAAACAAGAAACTGAGCTAGCTAACCCAATTAACAATTCAGTTTCAGTGGTTGATCTCTAAAGAAGGTAATGAGGGGAATACAGATAATAACTTTGTGAGGGCGGTTACGTTTCACCCCTGCCCGTTTGCTGGTTTGTTTGTTTTTCACCAGGATTAATCCCTGGATCTTGCTGGAAAAAATGTGTGTACGAACTTTGATGAATCTTTGTTTCATATAAAGGTTGAGTGTGTAAAATTTTGCGAAATCTAGTGGTGAAGTTGCATGTTGCAGTTGAACACCCGTCAACTCAACCTCCCCTTCCAAACAGGAAGGAGAACCTGTGGTAGCCTTCAGTTGTCATAAAATCTCAAAAGGTGTTTAGATTGTCCAGCTTGGACTACTGTCAAAAAAAACATGGCTACCTCCATAGAGAGGTCCCACTCCTGATGTAAATATAAAGTATTTAAATATAAATCGCCGGTTCTCTGTTAAAGAAAACCACAATTTGTACAATTTAGATGAAACACACTAGTGAAAAAATCACTAGGATTATTTTATATTCAATCTCTACTGATAGATCCCCTTCACCTGAATCTGACACACTGGACCTTTAAGAGACCGTACCAAGTGTCTCTGCATTGGAATATAATGAACTGATGCCTTTCTTACAAAGCTGCTGCCTTATCATGCTTGTTGCTCATCAGCCAGGACACAGCCAAGTTAATAGCATGTTATCTCCATAAACAGTTGGCAAAATTACAAAACCTAACTACAATGAATTTAAACCTTTATTATAAAAAAATTATGAAGCCACAGAAAGATGCTGACAAGCAGCGTGACCAATAGAAATTGTTATTTTGCTGAACTAGCTGACTTGTTGTTGTGCCCAGAGGACTGATGGAGGATCATGTCATTAATTGGACATGAATATGAGAATTGGTTTCATTGTCTCCAACAACATTGACCCGCTGTTTGTCAGAGCTGCCGTGTTCAAGAACACAACAACAAACTCCCTGTTCCTCTCGGTCTTGTGACAGTTGAGCATTGACTTAAGTCAGTTTTTTTGCAGAATTGATCACATAGAAACCAACAAACAACAGCACAACAGGGTGTTGTCTGTGGCCCAGGGTTCTCTGTCCAATGGCAAAACCAAGGAATAGTCCCAGCCCTTGTGACATACCAGGCATCTTCAATTAGCCAATTGTGACAAAGTGGACAAGATGGATGCCTCTGGATGTGAAAGGCTGTTGAAACCGAAAGAATGGGCCCACTAAAATGTCGACATGCATTTTTCAGTATGGTAGTTCCTATAACAGCAGGTACGATTGGCTAAAAGATGAGTCACACAGTCAATAAGGTAAAATAGGTTTTCCCTCACGCGTGTGTTTCAGGAATGAGACAAAACTAGATTCCATCAGTGGTTGGTAATGGTGTCTGAGAATAGCTGAGTATATTTCACAATACAGTATAACAATTTGCATCATTGCAATATAACATTTTTTGGCAAGTTTATGTGTGAATGTGAATCCTGTTTCAAATGGGGGCAGGTTTTGTTATTTTTAGTCACACTTTCACACAATATCACCCATTGCATCACACTGTTGTGAGTTTTCATGTTTTGTTATTTAATCTTGTTTATAAAAAATTATACAAGTATAATTGTGTAGAAATGATGGCCTACATGTGTAGGTCCAATTATAATGCACAAACTGTATCTTCATCTTGAGATTATTCTATTCTAATCTATTGTTGAAGGTATTTCTAAAAGTTATTTCAGCCTGAACTTTGGCCTGGACTGAATTGCAGTATATTTTGTGGACCTTTCATCCTTTGATATGTCTTGCCCAGACAAAAATGCCGGTGTGGTGCTGGATGCAGTAAGTGTTTTATTTTTAGTAATATAACAGTATTCATTTGTACAGATAAGCTTATATATCCTTTGTATCATTAATCCTTTTGAAGTTCCCAGGAATGAAGTAATGGGAGTGAGTAACAGTGACACCAAGCGGCCAAGCAGTTGATGTAACATTTGTAATAAATAAACAGCATTCCTACAAACAATAGAAATGGGTAATAATAGGTGAACACAAATACAATTATTTTGCCAGTACCCTTAATGTTTTTGTATAAATATATGTATAAATAGATAAAATAAAGGAGCTTCCAATAAATGAATTTGACCATATTATATTCTTACATAAATGGAAACAAATAAAAAAACTTGACCATATTGTTTTTTCACATGGTAAAATAAAATGAAAAAGATCAAATAGAATTGCCTCGTATATAGAATATATATTCAGAAGCCCAGTAGACTGTGTGGTCAGTGCAGAGTAGGACATCTATATTTATCTGACCTGCATGGGATTAAAAGTGCGCCTCTTTTGGCCTGAGCAGGAACACTTAAATAAACATTGGCAGGAGATCAGCAGCAGGTATATGACACACCTGCACCACCACGAGAACCCCGTATGTGGCCTCGCTTCAGTTTGATTCACACCTCTGACCACTGACTCCAAGTTTAAAGCTAATTGTTTGAGACTTTTACGCACAAGATTGGAAACAGATAAACGGCATATTTTTACAAGGACATTACATAAAACTACATCCGGTCAGAGATTCACACCATAGGCGTAATAATCTGCCCGGAATTTGTTGAATGAAAACGAGGGTGCAGTTGTTTTGTGTCCCTCTATGCGCCGTGCGTTCTTCTCCTCGTTGAGTTGCATGGAGCCGTGCGTCAGACCCCTCCCCTCCCGGGCTCTCCCTGTGCTGCAAAACCAACTCGTCCTCTGAGCGCCAATGGGAAGGTGGAACAACAGGTAGGCGTCCTCTAACTAGCTGCGTCTCACGGATCAGTCAACCGGTGCTTTTCGGCAAAACGAGTGGACCGAGCAGCCCACGAGCTCCGAAAACCCGAGGCCCAAACTTTACGCAGTGGTTTCCCCAAAGTGCCTGGAGCGGCGGCTGCTTGAGAGGAGACGAGTCCCAGAGAGCCGGTGTGAGATGTTTCCTGATTAATCAATTGGGGATCAATCACTGGAAGACTCGCACATTTGTGACATCAGGCGCGTGGGCATCTTTCTGTGGATACTATGTAAAAGGTAAGCGTCTTTTTCTCATTGCACACAAACACATTGGTCATGAAATCAAATGTTCCACTCGGGTTATTTTAAATTAAATACTGGCAACAAGTCTGGTAAATCAGGGTTGGTCTGTATGTGCCTTAGCAACACAAACATTTATCTTGTTATCTTGTGGTATCAGTGCTTGTTGCATAATCCAAAGAACTGCAGCAATATCTTGTTTATCCCACCGTGTGACTCACAACAATAACGCCTCCATTATATTCTTATATAAGTTTCAACTCTATTTTAGACGCTTGTGTCTGCATGTCTTTATTCGCCCACGTTTTTATTGTTTCTCCTCCTCTCAGAGGAAAATATAGATAAATTTGTTATAAATCATAACATGTTCTCTCTAGATGCCTTTTTAAATAAGCCTGTTTCTTTCCTGCAGCTGCCAAATCGTCTCCTCCAATAACCGTCCTGGGGATAAAGACACACTGAGACGCAGCTGATCCAAAGAGGTCAGACATCCCTCTGACCCTGATCCTCTGCAGCAGGACATGGAGGTCCTGCGGAGGTCTTCTGTGTTCGCCGCAGAGGTCCTGGACGTGTTTGACCGCTCGCTGACAGAGAAGGAGCTGGTGTCTCAGTCCAAAGCCCTGTGCAGGGACTACATCTTGTCCAGGCTCAACCACAACGGCCTTGGGTGGTCTGAGTCCGAACTCAACCTCTCTCCCTCAAATGCGGCGCTCGCCGAGGTTTCTCTGGTCCTGCTCTGCCTCGGTAAGAGAAACCCGATGGCCTCTCAACTCTCAAAAAGCAGAATGTCAAGCCTATTCCAGCAACATTTTTATTTATTCAAGGCTGTAGCTGTCATCTCCTGTTGATCCTGACTTATAGCCCAAGTAACATAAAGTGGCCAATAATTGATACTGTGTTTTGTTTAAGTTTAGATTATTTGAAAATATTTACAGCCTTACCTGAAGTTATAAAACCATGGTTTCTACTTACCTTACAGCTGGATATAAACTTAATGTCAAATTATTCTTTTAACTATTGAAAAACTCAAAAGTTTGCAATAAGGCTGCACAATCCTTAAGGTTTTAATAGTGGAGACATGTTGTTTTTATTTTAGATTCTGATCTGCATTAAATTGGCTAAATGAAGGATTTTTTAAATGCCTGTAAATCTAGATTTTTGGACAATCTTTACCATTTCACACTATGAACACATGGTGGTCCCCATCATGATGTAAATACAAGTCATGAACATGGTGGTGGCTTTTAAAACTCCTGTTATCCAGTAAACTGACTTATGAACAGACCTCTATGTGGATTAATAAAATAATATGAGCAGTCGATATGCTAGAATCAGAACAATCTTGTTTTTGAGATTAGGTCTAACGTTGCAAGGCAAAATGTTAAAGTCTAAATGTTAAAGAATTGATATTTTACAGTTTAATCTCAAACTTTTATCACAAAAACGTAGAGAATTTGAATCGTTCAAATGTATTTATAAATCCCCATATCTCTTTTGTGCATTGTTTATTCTGTGAAATTACAGCTTTTCATATCTGTTAATATAAACGCACATGTGTCTGTGAAAGGCTCCGATCGGCTAATAAAAGTGATAAACGACACACTGCTACTTAACAAGCAATCAATAATATCTTGTGTGTCTTCAGCTGTAAGCCAACATGAGCTCACAGTTGTCATGGCGATATGATAATTAATGTTGAGCCTAAAAAGCAGAGATGCTGCGTTCTTATCGACTTTCAGAACACAGTAAAGACCGAGGACTTCCATCACTAAGCCTTCATTGATAATTGATTAACACAAATAAAGGACCTGGACCAAACTGACGTCCACATAATGTAGGTCTATTGTTGTGTGCTGTTCACTTCAAACTGTGATAAGTCTGAAGCCAATGATAAGAGGAGGATTATGTCAGTGTGCGTGAGAACCAATTGATTACATCTGGATGACTTGACACATTTGACGGCAGCTAAACTCCTCAGTGTCTCTTTAAAGACAGAGAAGTGTAAATAATTTGTTTGAACCGAATCTGTGTGTTTGCTTTCGCTGTCGTTCATTCAGAACAACCGTTTGTTCTTTTCTCCCTCTGTGCTCTCCCTCTGTTACCTAGGCGACGAGCTGGAGTGCATACAGCCCTCTTTGTACAGGCACGTGGCGCGGCAGCTCAACATCTCGGTTGCCATGGAGAACATGGTTTCGGATGCCTTTATCGGCGTGGCAACGGAGATCTTCGCAACAGGTACACGGTTGTTCTGAGCCGAAAGTGTAAACGATGACTTTGCAAGTTACGAGCTGGGCGTGTGGGTCAGCAAGTGTCTGAGCTCAAACACTCTGGTGTTGATAGTATCAATTATTGATTATTGATTTGTGCTCTGTTTATAAAAGTTGTTGACTTGCTGTGAAGATATTTTGCCTGTACTTTGAAATCGAAATACACAACAAATAAGTTTTTTCTCAAAGATGGTTTCTCTCATATTCGTTCTCATCACACTGAAGTGCTCATTTATCCAGACTCGACTGGTCAAAGGTCGTCCATCTTTATATACAGTCTATAGTCATTACTCATTCGCTCATCCACTATTCTTAGCACTCAATAGATTCTTGATACTTAGTGCCCACCATCATTTTTTTGTCATCACTCCAAGACTGTAAATTGTATTTGTATAAACTAGAGTGGCACTCAGTAGGGCGCATACTTCTGCCTAGTGTCCTTTTTTTATATGGTTAAACTAAGTGATATATTATATGTGGATCAGAAGTTTTCATCTAACATTTGTATTGGAACTGGCCCCCCACTAACTCACATCAGTCGGGCTCTAGTTTTAAAGTATACCCCACCTTAAATATCATCGATTGTCTTTCATATGTTATTTCCCAGTTGGTCTCAGGAGAGGCTCCAGAGGGTTGTCTTCAGTTGTCCTGGCGAATGATCTGCTCAGAGCAGCAAAGACATTTCGCAATACCCATAATGAAACATGACTGACATTAGGGCGTCTGCATAAGCCTTTGGGGGAGATCGGTCTGTTCGCATCGCAGTGACCAACTCAAATCTGTCTCTATTCTAGGAAAGATCAGAATAGGCTTGTTTAAATTTGAATTTCATGCCTGTGTTCTCACTAAACGGCGTGGGATTCCTTCTGAAGAATAACAAACTGGTGAACCCTAGGCTGCCCCAGCCTTCTGGGACCAGTGGAAACCTGGATATAAATAGAATAAGTTATGAAAGTTTGTTTTTCCTGCCGTTCTTTTTCCAGCTTTGTGGTATTTGCTATCATGACGCCAAGTGCTTAACATGAATTTAACAAACCAGCAAGATGTGGAATCCGACTGCATATCATCACCACTTTTCGTGGAGCAGCCATCTGCACTTTGGTCTCCCTCAGTTAAATCAACATTGCTAGCCGCCTCTCCATCCATCCTCGCCCGCCTCCCACCTCTGTTCTCTCTCTTTCCGTCCTCCTCTCCTCCAGCTTTATCCGTGACAATCTTGTCTCTATTCCTGGCCTGCTTCTCCGTAGGGAGCGAGACGTGACGTGCTCTGACAGCTTTCATGGACTGTTATCTCATTTAAGCTCGCTCAGGGCTCTATCCCCTTATAGCCCCCGTCAGACGCTGTGGCCCCGCTCGGAGTTACAGCCATGACAAAGCAAGCAGAACCTACAGGAAGCTAATGCCATTACACCCTGAACTGCATCACAGACGGTCATTATAACAATCCCAGCTTCCATGGAAACCTTATACAAGTGGCCGGATGTGCTTGATTAGCAGAGCCATTGTTTTGAAAGACGTAAACTCTGCCTTATTCAGCTTTATGAATCTCATTTTCCCAAGAGAGATGAAGACAAAAATCATTTTCTGAACCCGTCGACCTCCCCACGCCTGAAATGTCCTCAGTGCCACACCCACCTCAATGCAAAGGCAGCACAGTATGGCCCTCTTAATTTACAGCTGGCGTGTGACGCAGTTAGGTCTGTTATCAGCCACCTTCACTCAAATGTGGCAGTTTGTTGACTTACACCTAATGTTTACAGTTTATTCCAGTGCAAGGTCCACCAACGGCCGCACAGGCCCCCTGTCAGGTCCCAGCCGATGAGCACACCTCAGAGGAGATGGATGTTAAAGCTTGGCGTTGCCTAGGAAAGGAATGTTTATGAATACATATGGCGGTTTATCGTTTCCGGTCATGGCCTGCATTTAAATATTAATTTGTTCATAATTTACCATAAAACAAACTTGTTGTCTTGTGGGAGCTCATAGTCTGTATAAAATATTTGTCTTCTTTTCCTCACTCTTGTTAAGGGTCAAGGGCAGAGGGTGTTGATCCAAATTGGGAGTTCTGAATATGGGCTATAAAAATACAAGTGGATTTGATCTATCGATTTAAAGATGGATGACACGACAGCTCCCCAGAAGTGAATCCCAAGCATCTTGATTGCCCCCTTGTGGCTGCCTGCAGTATAGGCCATACATCTCTGCTGATAGCCTTTCTGTTTCACCCAGATACAATTACATTTTTTTGGCCTGGAAATCAACAGCAGTTTTGCCACGCTGCCTCTGGCCAGTGCTGTTTTTAGAGCGGCCAAGAAGAAGGGATTTCTAAATCATTCTGCACAGACAGACTCAAACAATACAATAGCAAGTGTGATATGAATGAGTGTGTCAGCGTGTGACTTACATACTAACCCATCGCTGTCTATTTGTCTCCCTGAAGGTATAACATGGGGTAAGGTGGTATCCATGTATGCAGTGGCTGGAGCTCTGGCAGTGGACTGTGTCAGACAAGGACGTGGGACCAACGTACACATCATAGTGGACAGTCTGGGACAGTTTGTCCGCAAGTTCCTGGTTCATTGGTTGAAGAGACGCGGAGGATGGGTAGGTGACAGCTGCTGGACATGCTGATAATCATGAGCTGTGCTTTGGAGGAGGCTGTTTTCCTTTTCCTTTTTAGATTTGAGAGAATTTTCCCATTTGAGTCAAGGAGAGATGGTTTCCCAGGTACAGCATATTATCGCTTTAAAGAATGCTGCACTAGCATTGTTTTTAAAAGGCATTTTGGACAAACACAAAATTGGCTGTGACATTTTAGAAAACAAGGGGGTAAAGCACTTCTTCCCTCTGGTTTCTGACTACATTATGAGTCATTATGACTAATTGATGTTTGTCTAATTTGTGGATCAGAGCTCAGTTTGCTTACAGAAGCGTTAGAGGAGTTCTGCCAAATCTGATTTAATCCTTCTTAGAAAGGCCCGGTTATCCTCTCCTCAGTCTATTGTCTCTTCCTGTTGGTTGAGCTGATGCAATGATCTGCATTATATATATGAATAGGAGAATACACATATATTTGTTTATATTGTATAGTTTTGTGTGTGCGTAATGTGATCAGATTCATATATGGCTTTATTTTTAATTTATATAAATCCTCCTTGTCTGTCTTCTTTTTCAGGCAGAGCTCACAAAATGTGTAGTAAAGAAAGAACTCATTCCTGAACAGCCGTGGTTGTTGTCTGCTGTCGAGTCCCTGAAGTACTTCCTCACCACAATGTACGTCTACATCATGAAGGAGCCATGAGCAGTCGAGACGGAGCACACAGGAGCCACGTGTGATTGTTTGATTTGGAGAGTGAGATCTCAGACTTATCAACAAAAAGATGGTTACTGTGCTTGATAGGGACTCGGCCCGCCCGCAGATATCGGTCTGTTGCTGAAGGGCCACCAGCAAATGTTTCATCAGCATCATGTTTGTGTTGTCTCGGTGGTCCGATGGGTGTGATTACCCTTCATCCAAAGAGTAGTCACAGTGATATCTAAGGGCATAAATGGAAAGGAACAAATGTCTCACTTCACCTACTAAGTATATTTTCACTTTGCTCACACCTGTGCAGTAAACCAGGCTTCTCCCATGTTGTGACTGTGATGATGTTCAGTGAGCTGCTGTGGGAGGCTGTTCATACTCCTGAGGTAAACAGTCGTACGTTGTGATGTCACGTTTTTTCTCAGGATATTACATTAAGCCGTACGCCTGTTACGGAATGAAAGTTGATGCTCAGCAGGCTGGGTCTCTGGGCATCTTGAGTCTCAGGGTGTTTTCACTCAGAAGAGCAATATCAGATGGTATCAAATGCACTTTTGTACTTGATGGAAGCACAGGGGGTCTCTTTCCTGCTCTGACCCAACATGGTGTGAGCTGGTGCAGTTTTAGACACGATTCATCCAGAAATGTCAGGTCTCGTTGTGCCCATTTCTGGCCAAAGAGCGGAGTCGTGATACTTACTGACTGCACATGTTTTGGCCGGTAATCATTTTCTTTTTAATCTGTAAATAGGTTATTTATGATTTTATATTTTTATTATAGTTTGAAAGGAGACGATTCTACAGCTCTTTGGAATGATTGTGTGATATGCCTGATGGTTTTTTTTGTGTTAACTTATGTGTCTGAAAGTGTTTTTAATTTTAATCCACAATAAACTTTAATCTTTAGACATGGACTTGCTGCTGATTATTTTTTTAATGTTATCCACCTGAATTTATGTCTGACCCTTTTCCCTTTGGGGATTTGACGATCAACAAATTAAACAATAGACTTATAAAGATGGATCTCAGAAGTGAAGCCTAAGCGCATCTGTCACCTAGTGGCTGGTTAGAGATTGGGTCATAAACCCAGACTCCAAGTTAATGGATGGGACATTGAACAAACTAAAGCTACTTAGTTACTTCCAACAACTTGATGGGGGCCGCTCCTATACAGTGTGAAAAATTACAAGGACTCATAAATCCAATCAAAAAAAAAGGAGAATCTTTGCAAATATAAGTGCATTGACATTAAACAACACAACATTTATGAACTTTTGGGAGGACATGTCAAGACGTGAAGCACATGACAGCTAAAATAAAAAGTTATGCCACTGTCTCACTGTATATTTAAACTTTTGGTTAAACTTTAGAGCACTACAAACTTGAGTTTGAGCATTATATAGCTGTTGCCTCTTTTGCGTTTGAAGGCAAACTCTTTGCTGAGATGTGGCCACGGGTTTTCGTCATCGGTTTGTTTCAAAAAAATGTATTGCTAGTTTTGCCTCTTTATTTATTCGTACCCTTCAAACAAAAAGGCACAACAAATCAAAGTTGATACATTTTGAAATGGTTTCTTTTATTTAGAAAAAGGTACTTCCTGAAAAATACA
The DNA here is from genome assembly GCA_038501795.1 of Pseudopleuronectes americanus. Classification (NCBI taxonomy): domain Eukaryota; kingdom Metazoa; phylum Chordata; class Actinopteri; order Pleuronectiformes; family Pleuronectidae; genus Pseudopleuronectes; species Pseudopleuronectes americanus. Next base: position 12,911,851 of record CM076730.1, on the reverse strand, counting down.
GAAAACATCGCTACTGGCTGGTGTGTCTCGCTGTTGGAATAAACTTTTTCATTAACAACATTGTCTAGCACTGCAGTGAGAATTGCCTTGCGCCTTGAAATGTTTTGTTAACCCAGTAAGGGATGTAATTTCCAATGTAGCGAAGTACAATACTTCAGTCAAAATCTACTTAAGTAAAATTAACCTTTTAAAAACCTACTCAAAATTACAAATTACACAAAAGAAACTCAATTACAGTAACGTGAGAAGATGTTACTTTACACCTCTGCCAATAAAGTTCTCAAGGATGGATCACACTGATGTCTGTTCAAGTTCAAATTTTTCCAGAGGTTTTAAAGAGTGATTCAGTGCTATAAATTAAATGAGTTGAAATGTCAGGATTGACAGCTGAGACATGATTTTGTCGGCGCAGGCATCGTGGAACCTCGCTACCAAGAGTTGCTTCATCCCTATCAGACTTTTTTTTTCTTTTTTTTAAAAAGAGTCCAGGAGTTTCAGTTGATTCTGACCAGTGATGTAAATAATCAAATAGGGAATTTGAGCGTTCACATAGTTTAAGACAAATACTTTATTGAAAAAGACATTAAAATATGAAATACATAAGGACAGAGGAAGAAGTACTTCCAAAGAAAAACTAACCCTAAACAAACAAAGCAGTGACTACAGAAGCACAGCAGTTATTTTAGCTGTCAAACTTATAGTGCAATGACATGAAATTATACTGTCCTCAATATCATCTGATTATTGACCAAGCCTTTTTTTAAGCAACATTTGTCATTCCAGACAAAGTTATTTTCATGCAGGAGAAGTCTGCCTGCTTGATGAATCAAGATGGCCGACGGTAGATGACGTGCAAGTGCTGCTTCAGAGGCTGGTTGTCTGTTGCCATGGAAACTGTCTGCTCCAGCCTTCCATCTGGTCTGAGCTGAAACTCTCTGGAAATCTGGAAGAAGTGAAAAGAGAGGGTGAGGTCACATGACTCCCATGAGGTCACTGTGACCTTTGACACTGAAATCTAATCAGTTAATGTTTGAGTCCAATTGAATGTTTGTACCACATTTGAAGAAAATTCTCTCATTGCGTTCTTGGTATATTGTGTTCACAAGAATGAGACAGACAGCCCCACTGCCTTATGCCAATGCTGAAGCATGATAATTTACAGAGAGAAGTTCTGTGGTAAAATATGACAGATTTGAATTTAGTAAACAAGTGAAGTAAATAATAAAGAGTGATGCCTGGTCATAAAGAAATAGACATTTACCTGCTTGACTTGTGGCTTCTTGGCAAAAGAGATTCTGGCCAGAGACTCGGTCTTCAGCTTCAGCTGCTTCCCAGTCAGCTCCCCCTCCTCAATCTCCATCAGACCTTCACAACACAGCAGTCAATACAGGTGTGTATGCGTGCTTGAGACAGAGTAAGTTAGCCATTTCCAAATGTGACATAATGTAGGCAACTGTGTCAAATAAATCTTACTCTGGGAACAATCAAATTCCATTTATCTAAGCACGAAGGTTTTATAATTTAAGTTTGACTCTGTTGTTAAAACAATCTACATCTTAAGGCAATAATGAGAGAACAAGTTACTCACATGCCCATGTAAACACAGCAGTTTTTATGTGGAACATAGCATTACATTGATTCTCTTAAGGAAGGAGTCAAAATTCCAAGCGTTCAAGGGATTACTGGAAATTCAATGAGAAGTGGGGACTTTGCAAATAAAAATGATACAACCAGGGACTAAATCTATAAATTGTAATTATACCTGAGTTTTGTGCAATGATGAAGGCCACTCTGTTGGTTCCTGGCTGCATTCGAATGAAGCCACACTCCTGGTGCAGTGGCTTTTTAGACTCTGCATCGAACGCATTGAACCTGTACACAGTGTGGATCAAGGTTCAGTTTCCCTGTTGAATATTGGAGATGAACTCTGGTTTAATGACTTCTAGGTTCTATTAACTGATTTACACCTTGGCATTACTCTTCAACTTTCTGTGCCTGAATCTGGCAATTTAGGCTCTGACTCTCAGGCAGTTACACATTTCACACAGGAGATGGTGCCCTCTCACCACAGTTCCATCGAGCAGATGTTCAGGGGCAAGAGTGGGAATGAAGGCGGCACCAGTCTGCCTACTCAATGATGTGTTGCTTTTTAAGTCAGATTGCTCCAATGTTAACCTACATGAAGACTATTATTGGTTGTCCCACATGGCTGAAGTGCAGGGTCTCTGTGTAACGGAAAGGATCTATGGAAGGAAAGCTGCCCTCTCCAGGCTCATCTGACTCCCAGGCACCCAGGAGCCAGTCTATGGGGAGGAGGCCTGGGTTCAACTCCGGCGCTGTTAAAAACACAAAATAAGCAAAGTTACTTCATGAAAACACAGACAGACAATTCACGTGAACGAGCTGTGTGGGAGAGCGCACACAACCACACGCTCTCCCGCTCCTGGGATTTCATGACGGCCTGATGTGACGATTACAAAAATTAAAGTGAAACGTTAAGTTCACTGATCTCGAAAAACATGCGCAACATGCACAGCACTGTACAGGGAGCCACTGCAGAGGGGCTGAAGAGCCACGCGGCTCCTCTTCAGGCCTTCATCACTACGTTCATTATGAGAGTAGGGTGGACCGTAAACGCACCACGGTGAGTTCGAGTTATACGTACAAAGAAACAACACACGGACTTCCACTACAAATGTGGAACGTTAATTCCAGTGTGAGCGACTTGGCAGCAGGTGACATTTCAAACAAGCTGAAGATTAAAATGGAACAACTTACCTGCGTGATAAACGGGACACGACATATCTGATGTAAACAGGAAGGAATCAACAACCACACAGGACCCAACACAAGGTATAATGTCCTTCACTGCGACGTGTTGAAGTGACGTTTATATAGGCGCACAGCAGGGAATTGTGGGAAATGTAATTAGGGCCTAAGAAGCATAAAAAAAGGCAAGAGTAACATTTAAATAACATTTCTACATATATACAGGTTTTATTTTACTTTTCCCAGTAGTCGAAGAATTCAGATCATTTACTTGAATTAAAGTAATTAAAGTTAACTTTGTGTCCTTAGCACCTTTCAAGGTGGTAATGTCAGAACTATGAGGAAGCACATGCATAAAAAGTGTCTTCAGCAGAGATTTAAGAGAAGATAAGGAGTTTACGTGACTCTTTTCCTCAAAAGTCCCAGTCACCACTGGTCCTCAGCTGGAACTGTGGAGTGGCGAGTTGGGTCTTTACTCAGAAGGACTGGTCAAAAGATCTGCAGTGTAGTTCAATGCAAGTCCATGACAGGCCTTAAAAGTCAACAATATAAACCTTAGATTAATTATAAAATCTACTGGAAGCCAGCAAAGAGAAACTAGATTTGTTGAGAAGTGTGGCTGCTGCGTTTTGGACCAGCTGTAATTTATGTAGACTGTCAGCTCAGGCAGATGAAGAGAGGAAAAAGTATCTCTACTCTTAAAAAATACTGCTTGAAGGGGACTCGGCCTGCCCGCAGATATCGGTCTGTTGCTGAAGGGCCACCAGCAAATGTTTCATCAGCATCATGTTTGTGTTGTCTCGGTGGTCCGATGGGTGTGCAGGTGATTACCCTTCATCCAAAGAGTAGTCACAGTGATATTTAAGGGCATAAATGGAAAGGAACAAGTGTGTCTCACTTCGCCCCCTTAGTATATTTTCACTCTGCTCACACCTGTGCAGTAAACCAGGCTTCTCCCATGTTGTGACTGTGATGTTGTTCAGTGAGCTGCTGTGGGAGGCTATTCATACTCCTGAGGTAAACAGTCGTATGTTGTGATGTCACGTTTTTTCTCAGGATATTACATTAAGCCAGACGCCTGTTACGTAATGAAAGTGGATGCTCAGCGGGCTGGGTCTCTGGGAATCCTGAGTCTCAGGGTGTTTTCACTCAGAAAAGCAATATCAGGTGGTATCAAATGCACTTTTGTACTTGATGAAAGCACAGGGGGTCTCTTTCCTGCTCTGACCCAACATGGTGTGAGCTGGTGCAGTTTTAGACACGATTCATCCAGAAATGTCAGGTCTCGTTGTGCCCATTTCTGGCCAAAGAGCGGAGGCGTGATACTTACTGACTGCACATGTTTAGGCTGGTAATCATTTCCTTTTTAATCTGTAAACACGTTATATTTATGATTTTATATTTGTATTAAAGTTTAAAGAGCCGATTCTACATCCCCTTGGAATGATAGTGGGATATGCCCGATGGTTGTTTCTGTGTTAAGTTATGTGTCTGAAAGTGTTTTTAATTTTAATCCACAATAAACTTAAATCTTCTGACATGGACTTGCTGCTGATTTTTTTTTATGATATTTTATCCATCTGAATTTATGCCCTACACTTTTCCCTTTGGGGATTTGACGATCAACAAATGAAACAACAGACTTATAAAGATGATCTCAGAAGTGAAGCCAAAGTGCATTTGTCACCTAGTGCCTGGTTAGAGAAAGGGTCATAAACCCAGACTCCTCCAAGTTAATGGATGGGACATTGACCAAACTAAAAAGTCAAAGTACACTTCAAATACATTTCGAGGCTGGATCACACTGATGTTTGTTCAAGTTCAAATTGTCCAGTCAGGTTTTAAGGAGTGATTCAGTGCTATAAATGAAATGAGTTGAAACATGATTGGCAGCTGAGACTGACACGATTTTGTCGGGCGCGTGCATTGGTGGAACCTCGCTACCTAGATTTGCTTCATCCCTATCACATAGACTTAAATGAGTCCAGTAGGAGTTTTAGTTAATTCTGACCTGTGATGTAAATAATTAACAAAAACAGGGAATTTGAACTCTCACAGTTTTACACAATGACTTAATTGAAAATGACATTCAATTTTGAAATCCACAAGGATAAAGGAAGAAGACCATTGGAAGCAAAAGAAAAAACATTTGATCTTTTATACTGAAGGCCCCCGGCATTCAAAGACATAAACCAAACACCAGGAAAAGTCATGGGGGAAACTGTTACAGGATCATATTAAGTAGCTGTAAAAACATCTTGATCTAAACAAACAAAAAATGACTACAGAACCACAGCAGTTACTTTAGCTGCCAAACCTTTGAAAGTGCAATGATATTTAAAAATGATACGCCCCTCAATATCATCCTCCATAAGCTCCCCAACCCAAAGATAAAATATCTGGCAGTTAATAGCAACATAACATGAAAAGTATAGTTTTTACCAGACGAGGCCATGAAGTAAAACTTACATCTGTCAAAAAGCCATTCCTAAACCATTACCCGTTATTTCTGTATGTACCATGAATGGTAAGTGTACAGCATTCCACATACCATAGTATAGAAATATAGATATACTGTATAATTATAGTATATAATATAGATGTTTCCATGTTTATCTGACACATCTGATTATTGACCAAGCCTTTTTTCAGCAACATTTGTCATTCCAGACAAAGTTATTTTTATGCAGGAGAAGTCTGCCTGCTTGATGAATCAAGATGGCCGACGGTAGATGACGTGCAAGTGCTGCATCAGAGGCTGGTTGTCTGTTGCCATGGAAACTGTCTGCTCCAGCCTTCCATCTGATCTCAGCTGAAACTCTCTGGAAATCTGGAAGAAGTGAAAAGAGAGGGTGAGGTCACATGACTCCCATGAGGTCACTGGGCCCTTTGACCACTGAAATCTAATCAGTTAATGTTTGAGTCCAATTGAATGTTTGTACCACATTTGAAAAAATTCTCTCATTGCGTTCTTGGTATATTGTGTTCACAAGAATGAGACAGACAGCCCCACTGCCTTATGCCAATGCTGAAGCATGATAATTTACAGAGAAAAGTTCTGTTGCTGCTTTGTGGTAAAATATGACAGGTTTGAATTTAGTAAATAATAAAGAGTGATGCCTGGTCATAAAGAAACAGACATTTACCTGCTGGACTTGTGGCTTCTTGGCAAAAGAGATTCTGGCCAGAGCGTGGGTCTTCAGGTTCAGCTGCTTCCCAGTCAGCTCCCCCTCCTCAATCTCCATCAGACCTTCACAACACAGCAGTCAATACAGGTGAGTGTGTGTGTGCGTGCGTGTTTGAGACAACAAAGTAAGTTAGCCATTTCCAAATGTGACAGAATGTAAGCAACTGTGTCAAATAATCTTACTCTGGGAACAATGAAGTTCAATTTATCTAAGCACGAAGGTTTTATACTGTAAGTTTGACTCAGTTTTTAAAACAATCTACATCTTAAGGCAATAAGAATGAGAGCAAGTTTCTCACATGCACAACTGCATTACATTGATTCTCTTAGGAAGGAGTCAGAATGCCCAGCGTTCAAGGGATAACTGGAAATTCAAGTGCGGACTTTGCAAATAAAAATGATACAACCAGGGACTAAATTTCTCAATTGTAATTATACCTGAGTTTTGTGCGATGATGAAGGCCACTCTGTTGGTTCCTGGCTGCATTCGAATGAAGCCACACTCCTGGTGCATTGGCTTTTTAGACTCTGCATGGAACGCATTGAACCTGTCAACACAGTGTGGATCAAGGTTAAGTTTCCCTGTTGAATATTGGAGATGAACTCTGGTTTAATGACTTCTAGGTTCTATTAACTGATTTACACCTTGGCATTACTCTTCAACTTTCTGGGCCTGAATCTGGCAATTTAGGCTCTGACTCTCAGGCAGTTACACATTTCACACAGGAGATGGTGCCCTCTCACCACAGTTACATCGAGCAGATGTTCGGGGGCAAGAGTGGGAATGAAGGCGGCACCAGTCTGCCTACTCAATGATGTGTTGCATGGTGTTGCTTTTTAAGTCTGATTGCTCCCATGTTAACCTACATGAAGTTTATCATTGGTCCTCCCACATGGCTGAAGTGCAGGGTCTCTGTGTAGCGGAAAGGTTCTATGGAAGGAAAGCTGCCCTCTCCAGGCTCATCTGACTCCCAGGCACCCAGGAGCCAGTTTAAGGGGAGGAGGCATGGGTTCAATTCGGGTGCTAGTAAAACACAAAATAAGCAAAGTTACATCATGAAAACAGACAGAAAATTAAATTTTCTTTTTTTTTGTTTTCTGAAAATTTATAAAAGTTTACACTTCCCATCTTGTGTTGGTGTTAGATTATTTATAACCTAATGTTGATGAACGCTGTTTGAGGGGCCCCTTGGGAGTTGTTGCTTGTGGCCCCGATAGACTCTAGAATCGCCACTGCTGGACCCAATTCTCCGGACGTTATCCGCAGGTCGTGTTTTCGTGTGAAAACGGCTGTAGAGCAAGCCAGACTTATGGCATGTGCAGCTGCAAGCCACCAGGTGGTGATCGAGAGGCTGTGGCTTCACTTTAGGGGACCTGGCATGTCGTCCCTTTTTGACCTCACGATCGCCCCAAACCCGGAAGTTGTAAATGATAAGAATTCCTCCTGCCTAATGTCGAACCCACAGAGGAAGGTGTGACTATCTTAAATACATTTTCCTCTTTGGTGAAACGCAGTCGTCAGCACAGCCATTTCCAGCGTGAACACTCATTGTATTACACGCAGAGGTCGTGTCAGGACACCAGCCGCTTGTTTACTGTCACTGAAGCTGAAGTTCACCGCGTTCATTATGAAAGCAGGGTGGTCCGTGAACGCACCACGGTGAGTTCGAGTTTAACGTGCAAAGAAACATCACACGGACTTCACCTACTTCAACTGTGGGACGTTAATTCCAGTGTGCGCGACTCGGCAGCAGGTGACATTTAAACAAGCTGAAGATTAAAATGGAACAACTTACCAGCGTGATAAACGGGACACGACATATCTGATGTAAACAGGAAGGAATCAACAACCACACAGGACACACCACAATGTTTAATGTCCTCCGATCAGACTGCGACGTGTTGAAGTGACGTTTACACAGACGCACAGAAGGGAATTGTGGGAAATGTAGTAAGGGCCTCAGAAGCCTAAAAAAAGGCAAGAGTAACATAAACTAAACTGTATGGATGGTAATGTCAGAACTATGAGGAAGCACATGCTTAAAAAGTGTCTTCGGCAGAGATTTAAGAGAGGATAAGGAGTTTGCGTGACTCTTTTCCTCAAAAGTCCCAGTCACCTCATGTCCTCAGCTTGAACTGTGGAGTGGCGAGTTGGGTCTTTACTCAGAAGGACTGGTCAAAAGATCTGCAGTGTAGTTCGATTCAAGTCCATGACAGGTCTTAAAAAACACAATATAAACTTTAGATTAATTCTAAAATCTACTGGAAGCCAGCAAAGAGAAACTAGATTTGGTGAGAGGTGTGGCTGCTACAAGTAAAAGTCATGCATTCAAAACCTAAGCAAAATGATCAAAAAATGTTACTTACGTAAGAAGTAAAATGACTCATTGTGCAGTAAAATGTTTACTTAGTTTTGTACTTTTATCTACAGCAATGCATCGTTATCTATAAGGTCGACATATGTCTGCTATGGCCATAGAAAGTCCACATTTTAGAACCTCAGCAAAATAGTTTCAGCTTTGTGAGAGGGTTTTTAAAGATTTGATTTTGAATATGAAATGAAGGAACAGTTCTTTGGAAAAATTGCACATTAACACGTCTGCAGATACGTGGTTTAAACTCTCATCTATACTGGGCCAAAGCTGTCAGACAGGGGAAGTATTATATTTCCTGACATGTAGTGGAGTGGAAGTATGAAAGTTGCATAAATGCCAATACTAATGGAAAGCACACAGACATATCTAATAAAATATAGCACACTTTATTGACATTTTACAGTGTACTCAGTCTGGACGAGTAAATAACTGTCTTTTTTACTACAAACTACTTTACCTATAAAGGCACATTTAAATTGCCTGTGTTTTTTTATTTATATATTTATAAAATCTCTGCAGGCCAAAGCACACACATATGACTTAAATGCCTGCATTGGCCCGGATCTGAAGCTCTGTTAAGCTTTGCTCTTTTTGCAGTTCTTGAGAGCGTCTGCCAGGGCGTGAAGTGCCATGTCAGCGTTGGTCTTCTCACAGTTGTATCCCATCAATCCAATCCTCATCACCTAATGAAAAGTGCGATGGAGAGAAGAGTGAGTCCAGAGTGACTCAGCAGCATGATTCAGGAAGCACCTGACTTCTGACATTGCTCTCGTTATAATGGTTTACGGTAAAATACCAGCAGGAGCTTACCTTGCCAATGGAAGGACCCAGGCCTCCAGTCATCTCCATCTGGTGGTGCTTCATCATGTACATCAACAACTCCCTCCAGTCGTAACCGTCGGGGATGGCAATGGTGGTGACGGATGGAAGCCTTAAATCCTGCAGGACATGTCACAAAATTAAAAGAATAATCAGGAGTATACAACCTTACAGCTGGCAGGTTCTCTATCTGTTTCCTTGTGGAACAATACATTTGTTGTTGTTAAGTATCAGGTTCTTTGTTGTGTTTTGTATGGCACCATTATATAGTGGTTAAACCGCCTCACCCTATCAGGGAGGAAGAGCTTGAGGCCCAGGTCTTCCAGTCCTCTGTACAGATAGGCTGCCACCTCCTTGTGTTTCTTCCAGGACTCCTCCAGCCCCTAGAGGGAGACAAAGGACAAGGCAGTTGAGGTGCTGGCAGGGGCTGGTGAGTTCAAAGTTAATGAATTGTGTGGTAAATGTGTAAGGTGGTGAAAAGCACCACAGCCCCCGATTCGAAGAAAAGCCTTTCAATAGATGAAAAAGTGGTAAAATGCTGATTTACCTTCTCAGCAAGAATCGCCAGACCCTCTCTCAGACCGAAGAATCCAGACACAGGACCAGTGTGGTGGTAACTAACACCCAGAGCACACTGGATTAAACATTGTTCTCATACCAAACATTGGTTTTATTCAATACTATGAACATTTCAAAGTTCAAACTTTAAAAATAAAGATCAATGGCATTCTAAAAGATCATCTGCAATTTCCAATTTAAGTCAAGTTCATGTGTGAGTAAACATTGACGCTTGGTTGTAGCAGACTTACATTCTGGCTGGTTGGCCATCACAGCCCCAGTAGTTGGATAAATGTGTCATGTCAAAGAGGTAGGACACTGGTTTGGTTTTCCTGTTAGACATCTTGTGGCTGTGAGAGGTATCAGAGACAAAGAGATTCAATTACTCTTTTTTTTTGGTGGTCAGTTCTTTGTATACTGTTAAATATATGGAGCTGTACGAGCAGCCACACACACCACAGAGGGCTTTCTTACCACGCTCTGTCATTAAACGAGATGGGGGCTGTGCCAGGAGGCGCATTCAGGGCCTTCTGAGAGCCAGTGTACAGGATGTCAATATCTGGGAGAACAAGAGTCATAGTATATCACATGCAAGTGCACGGTGGCAGGCTGATTAACTCTCAATTCATGTTTTTCATAATTTCCTTACTTTGCTTGTCCATAAAAATTGGGGCTGCTCCAAGTGAAGCAACTGTGTCGACCAGAAAGAGGCAGTTATGTCTGCGGGAGTGAGGGTTGGGAAATATTACATTATGCTTTTTAATTAGCCAACGTAGTTTATGCTCTGATTCAGAGAGATGCAGAGAAATGCAGAGTGAGCCTCACTTTCTGCAGATGTCCCCAATGCCATCTATTGGATGACAGAGGCCGGCAGAGGACTCTCCATGTGTGAGGAAAAACAGGACGGGCTTGTGTTTTTCTATGGCCTACAGACAAGTAAGAATAGAGTCAATTATTTATTACATAACATGTGTTTAGTCACTGTTAATGTTTGTTATGTTTCTTAGTTATGTATTGGTTCTTATAGCACCATGCTTATGAGCTTGTACAGGACACTAAACCTACCTGTGTAATTTCGTTATTAGTAAAATATCCTCCTGGAGTTTTAACCATTCTATGTACATTGGCACCTAAAAATAAAAACATTCATGATTAAATACTGATAGATAGATATATAGATATATAGATATATAGATGTATAGGTAGTGTGCTTTAAATCGTGCGTAAAGATGTACCCATTCTTTCTGCAATTTCTGCAACGCGTTCTCCCCAGATTCCGTTGATGGCGACGAGCACGCTCTCTCCGGGCTCCACCGTGTTGAACACAGCACATTCCATAGCCGCGTGCCCGGAGCCGCTCATGGCTATCGTCATGTTGTTCTCGGTCTGAAAGGCGTACTGGATCCCTCTCTTGATGTCATTCATGATCTAAGAGAAAAGGTGAAAACAACTTTTTTCAGCTGCATTTCTCAGCTCAAGGGTTCAACTGAGTGAAGTGTGTGGGTGCGTATATCCTATATTTTGTGTCCTATTACGACCAGCTCTCGATTGGATGTGAATAAGACTTTGGTCACAATCCGTTATGATTTATTTGCTTTTGTTATGTTTAATTGATAAAAATTAGATGCACGTTTTGCAGAATGGTGGTATAACTGTTAACACGTGTACCACAACAAACCTTTAATTTGTATATATCAAATAAAATCAAAATCATTTCAGTGGAGGGACAAATGTTCAACCATTTCGAGAAAACGAAACTTGAATGTAATGTTTTAATAAGAGTCTTATCTCTGTATAAGACCGACAATGCACCTGCTCCCCCAAATAGTGTTCAAGTCATAGTTTCCAACAAAAGCTTTACCTCATACATTTCCGGGTGCATATGACCAATTATTGGCCTTGACCCTGCTGCCAAAATACGTGGAGGCACGTTTGAAGGTCCCGGTCCGAACAAGTAACGCAGAGGAACCTCGAGCGGTCTCAGCATGCACGCCGGCGGGGGGATGGGGACGGAGGACATGGACCGATCCAGGCGCTGCAGGAGAGGCGCGCTCCTGGCGGCCGAAGGGCCATCGAGGGCCGCTGCAGTCTGCTGGGCGAGCAGCGCGCTCCGGCGGAGGAAAGACCGCTGCATCGCGACTGGTGTGCTGGTTCCTGAGAGACTCGCACTGAGTGAGGTCGACTCCGACAGACGGAGGGAGACAGTCTGACTGGGACTTTTAGGTAAAGATTGAACAGGTCTTTGACCTGTTGGCCGAGGGGCGGTTTGTGTTCCTTGACATCACGGTTGGCATTAAGGGGTACACTGGCATATGAGGTCATAATAGAGAATGGAAGTAATAAGTTATGTTGTAGGTTTAACTTCACTGTCGAAAACTTTTTTCAGCATTATAAACGTCACACAGTCTGCAGACATCTGGTTATCAAGGCCCTTTTCCCATATCGATGAGTCCATGTTCAAATGAACTCCACAAGCCCTGGCAATGTTATTATCAACACAGTGTTCACACTATAAATGTGTAATGTGTGATATTCAAATACTTAATCTTTTTATAATTCAATATTTAGACTGAACTTATTTATCAGAAGTGTGTTGTTGTTTTGCCAGTTTCCAGCAGGACTGGTTTTCATAACTCATTTATGTTCCATATCCACAGCCGCTGACTCTTTAACTCGAAAAGTGAGGACTTGCACTTTGCAGCTTGGATCCGGTTCAGGTTAGTTTGCTGTCGGTTTGTTGATTTTGTCTGCCCCTCCACTCACTTCAGCATTGGGTTTGAAAAGAGGAGCCTCCTCCCAGCCGAGCCAATCTGCTCTCTCCAAGGAGGAAGGATGGCCAGGCAAATACAAACACACACACACACACACACACACACACACACACACACACACACACACACACACACACACACACACACACACCCACACACACACACACACACAGACTTCATTATGTAATCATAGTGAGTGTTTTTCTTAATCTAATGTTTCTCCATTGAATTTTCTCCTTTGAAGCTTCATTTCCCTAGAAATACAGTTTGTATCTATAGACACAACACAGACTCCCCCCAGGCATTAGACTGGATTCAGATTAGATATTACTTTGGGTGGAGTGTTATGAATCTTAAGAGAAAAAGACACAACATAATTTTCTAAATTGCACAGGTGGCATGTTCCTCTGCGTTCTCTCCTCTGTGTTTCCCTGAAGCAATTCCCACTGTATTAGGATTCATCTTGAACTAGGACACTACAGCGTTGACATGGCCCCTTGGTGTGGTCGGACAAACACCTTGAGTTCAGACCATATGTTACATGTCCTCATTTTGTTGTGGGTGCTTCACATAGTCCTTTATGCTGCTCCGCTAACATTGTATTGTTTTTTAAATGTAGTGCCAAATGTGTACAGCTCTGTCCATGCCGACGGAAGAAGGGAGGCCGGGATCGTAGCAGCTTGTAATTTAAACAGTAAAATATTTTTAGGAAGAGTGATAAGAATCCATTTCAGGCTCAGGAAGGACTTCTTCTCCACTGATTATTTTGGCTCATTAAATGTTCCATGATCAAAGTTGAGCAGTGATATTTCCCTATATCTTTTATTATCAGGGTCAAAGTTTATGTAACATTTCAAGTTGCATTTCTTTTTTATAAAAATAAGAGTTTGAGTATGAAGACCACTGAAATCATGTTTTCCTTATAGCGTTGACAAAAATTGTTTTCATAACAACAGAAAACATCTCGTAACTCCAAACGCCAAACTGGTCAGGTGGAACGTTTACATTCACAAAGATATATCTGGATGAAATGGGGATTTCATTTTGTCTTTAACAAATACTTGATCAGGGTAGAGAAGCCCTTTCCCTCTTTCGAAAGTTAAAAATCTGATTTATTATTTAACCTTTACCAGTATTTTAATAAAAATTGTAAATCTGATGTTGTTGCCTTTTCTTTTAGCTGTTGTGTCACAGCAGGATCAACAGAGGGTGCCTCGCTCTCCACGTGGAACAGCCTGTCTCTCCCAGTCTGGCTTGGTCAATAATTACACCACTTGTAAATAAATGGGACTCAGTGTGACGTCCTCACTGGCCTTTGCACTGGACTGAAAACTCAAAATCCACCAAAACAAAGTGGGAGGAGGAGCCAGGACAGGGGACAGACAGAAGGTGAGAGAAGCACACACAGGTTTCTCCACAGGGGGCGCCATCACAATATCTGCCACTAGTGTTGTTGTAAACAATCAGTGATATATGAAGGTCCTCGTACTAACTATTTATCTTGTCACCCAGTAGAGACCCTTACACATGATGACACTATGCAGTGTAGACACTTTACAGACTGTATATAAAGATGGACGACATGAGAGCTCCTAAAAGCAAAGCCACATCATCTTGATCCCCCCCCCTGGTGGCGGGCTGCACTGTAGATCATGAACCCCCCTCTCCTCCATGTTAAGGGATAGGACATGGAATGTACATCTTGTTGACAATACTTAGCCTACATACTTTCTAAGGTTAGCACTAAGGTACTTACTTAGTACAACAATACAACGGTTTTGAATGAAGGACTTTTTGTTGAAATCAAGTATTTTCCTGGTGGCATTACTTTTACTTATGTAAGGATTTTAATTGCCATGTTTAGTCTCAATCCCCGGTCCTCTCTCCTCTCCTCCTCTGGTCTGCGTGCCTCTGCCATCATGGCTGCTTGCTGCGGATGATGCCGGTGATGCTGATGATGCTGATGCTGATGTCACCACCGCCTCCCAGCTTGCCCTGCCACAGCAGCACCGCCATTTTCCCCACACTCCGGCCGACTTCACGCACGGAGCATCCCGCAGCCATCCGCCCCTCCCTCCCTCCCTCCCCGCCTGCCAGTCTCCCACTCGGGCTGTGACTGACGCACCGCTGTGTTCCACACTCAGCTGCTGCTGAAGCTGAGGCTCTTTCCCCGGCGGATCCTCTCCATGTATGGACGCGCTCACAGGAGGGATGCTGTAGAGACGCTCCGGCTCAGACGCGCAGAGACAGACACACCGGCTGCTGAGGAGATTCGGATCCTGGCGCTGGTTTGAATGGGCGGAGGATTCACCCTCTGAGCTCGAGTCCGAGTTGCTGAGGTAAGACACGGATCAAGCGAGGTGTTTTTCACGGCACAGCATCGGGCCCAAAGGGTGTTACTAGGCGAGGGGCAGCAGATGCGTGCGTGTTTATGTGATGGTGCGATTTCTGGTGCGCATCAGAGGCGACGGATGAGGACTCAGTGAGGATTTGTAATGTCTATTTCCTCTTTAAAATGCCCCGACGACGAAACATCTGCTCTGAAATGATACTAACATGTCATTTAAAGCTTATTAATGTTCGCTGACCTCCTTTCTGACGCAGTGGTGGATGAGCAGGCGTCTGTGCCTTTTTCTGTTTACGCGGCCTGTGTTTGAGGTGCGGCAGGCGAGGCCAGATGGAGGAGACAATATTTACACGAGTTCTGCATATTCACTGTCTTTATAGCACGAACGTCTCCTCAGATTCTGTGATCGCACTGTCGATCATGTATTTTCGTTGAGCTGTTTAGGAGGGATGTTGTTATTCATGGGTAGAGGTTGGATGACTGATGTGCGCCGCGCAGCCCCAAAGCAAAAATGGCCTTTAAAAAAAACCGACCTGAATAATCAGGTCCTGGACAGAGAAAACTTGAAATGGTTTCCAGGATAGACAGCTCTACAGTAAGAGGAATGATTGTTCTTACGATGCAGAGAAATACGCCACAGACACCTCCAGACAATTGTGTTGTTTTCTGTGAAGCAGCGAGGAAACATGGTGCCAGCGCAGGGCCTATGAGGTGAGGGGATGATGCCCCGAGAGGAAGCAGCCATCTTACTGTAGTATATCAGGGACGCTGCTGATCTTCCTGACAAATGATGTCCGAGCCTGTTAGTCCGAGTGTGAATCTGCCTGAGGCCAGACTCACTGATACAGGGCCCCGAAACTGGAAGATCACGTTATTCTAGGTGTTTGTTTAGGCCTACATGGCTCCGGCCTCCATATTAATGACAATAACAAGCCTTGAAACTTGCAAGATCTCTATGTCACTACCATATTATAACAAAACCATATTATGCTTGAAAACTAATGTCTCTATCCTATACATGTCCACTTCTGTTGCTAACACATCCAGTAAATATACTTCTTGACATCCCTCCCTGCAGGTGCCAGGTGTGTGTCTGTGTAGCCGCACAGATCTCCAGCTGTACCGCTCGCCCGCACACCTACCTGCATCATGGCGGGGGCGTCGGTGAAGGTGGCGGTGAGGGTTCGACCCTTCAACTCCAGAGAGATCGGGAAGGACAGTAAATGCATCATTCAGATGACAGGAAACACCACAAGTGAGTGTCAATTCAGTTGTGTATTGGCAGCTGACGGGAGAATTGTCGAGCTGTAACATGATGATGTGACTGTAAAACCATATATTTCAAAAGTATGGGGAGAGAAAGAAATGCACTGCAATCCTTGAGACAAATTCTGGCAATTAGAATTGGAATGTTTATAAATGTGTTTGTGTAAATAAATGGTACTTACAAAACCCTTTGGAATAGTTCCAGTAGCCTCTGCCAGCAGTCCTGACCCTGCAGAACTGGCTACAAGCTAATCTTATGGGGCAACTTCGACGGTCCATGAAATGCCCACTAGGTGCTTTATTGTCACCAATAAAAAGGCTTAAATTGTTGAACTTTCGTAGTTTGGTCCATCAGCTAACACGGAGTACGCAGTGTTGATGAGCTATACTGCTGCCAGCAAGAGGAATTTGCTTTTTTTGGGGGGGAGCTGTTGTGATGTTCACCTTTTTGTTCTGTCGCTGCTCGTGCACCCCATCATGATTATAGTCCTGTGACCTATGAGCCGACTTTCACCTCAGGTATTTGTCTCGTCTGCAATTTTAACCGGCAGCAACATGAGAGTGGGCAGGGAGACACGCACGCAGCATCTTGGCAGCCAGGGAGGGGAAACAAAAGCTTCAGTCAGGTCTGAAGCCCGTCAGTGTGTCGGATGCAGCGACACCACAGCTCTGCGCCCTCATCATACGAGCCACAGGGGCCAAATAGACCCCATTGTTCTGGTTGAGCCCTGACAGGGTCAGCTGATGCAGGCTAGTGTGTGTTTGTGCCAGTTGTGCTGGTCAGTGTTTTTGATGACCTCACTAGAGCCAAAGATTTAAACTTTGTTGATTTAAGCTCATTAACTTCACTGGCTGTGAGCTCACAGCTCTCACTGCTCTTTTATGTTTGGGTTAGGGTTAGGGGGACATTTCTTCTGTAATGTTAAACGTGTCCACTGGGGGCATTAGAGTGGATTCAGTTTGCAGCAAACAGAGCATCTGCTACTGCTGATTTCTTGTTTCATGCTCCACAAACCCAGCACCCCTCCCCTCTTTAAACAAGATGATGGTGGATTCAAAACCTCTTTTACTGACACGGGGTGAAGTCTGATAAATGCAGTTGTATCCAAGTCATTAGTTTGTCCAGTCTGCCCAGCCTCTCAAGCCTCTCCAGCCCCTCCCCTGAACAGTCATCTATTCAACCCCCAAATAAGAACTTAATGTTTCTTCTGTCATGAATAATGTGCATATATATGTTTTTGATTCCTGATTCAGTAAAGGGCAAATCCTACTACTGACAAGACAGGGGCACTTCAGGGGCCATTCACCCTCTGGACTGGCCTCTGGATTTGCCCCCAGACCAAAATATTGAATGTGTGTGTGAGTAGGTTGTGTTGCATTGAAAGATGAATAATTAGCAAGCATTTAAATATTGCCACCTTCTTCATTCTGGAGAATTGACAGTGAAAAGGGTGAAATTGAATAAGGGTGACTGATCTGTTTTGCTTCATTTCAGCGATCCTGAACCCCAAACAGCCAAAAGAAAACAAGAGCTTTAACTTTGACTACTCTTACTGGTCACACACTACGGTGAGTTTTCATGATATCATCATTTTTAATTGTCAGATAAGAAACCTAATGACTCTCTAAAACAAACCTGCGGTGAGAGAGAATATTGATTGGATTTGTCAGATAACTTCATGAAAAAATACTAAAGGCTTGTTTTTGATGTCATATCATGCTTTAAAAAACAATGGATATCTGTCTGTCTCATCTATTTGTTTTTGAATTTATTTCCACTCCTCTCCCTTCATGTCCGTAGCCCGAGGACATCAACTATGCGTCTCAGATGCAGGTGTACAGGGACATCGGAGAGGAGATGCTGCTTCACGCCTTCGAAGGCTACAACGTCTGCATATTTGCATACGGCCAGACGGGTTCTGGCAAAAGCTACACCATGATGGGACGACAGGACCAACAAGACCAACAAGGGATCATACCTCTGGTAGTGCAGCGTACAGTTCTGTTTGAAAATTGGCAAATTCCTCACAGAGAAATAGATTCTGAATTTATTTATCACAAATGTATTTAAATGCGACTGAAATGTTTTGATAATTGTCTTTTGATTCATGTTTTTCCTGTTTAATTACTTTTAAAATTCCTGCTTTGTTTTGTAGCTGTGTGAGGACCTGTTCACCAAGATCAATGACATCAATAATGAAAACAGCATGTCTTACTCTGTGGAGGTGAGTCATTGTCTCAGTATTGAACATTTAAACATTTAAAAACTGAATATTAAGGTTCCTTCCATTGTCTTTCTGTTACACCTTTTAAAATCTATTTTATTTTGTTTGACTGTTTTTATTTGTTTGAGTTTATGCTCGTCAGTCAATTACGAAGCTCTTTGAAATGAATTGCTGTCTGACCGACCGATCGAGTCACAGAGATAACCATTAAACTCCTTGAATCATTAAATGACATGAGTCCCTGTTTGCCGTCTCCAGGTGAGTTACATGGAGATTTACTGTGAGCGTGTACGTGACCTGCTGAACCCCAAAAACAAAAACCTGCGTGTCAGAGAGCACCCGCTGATGGGACCTTACGTTGAAGATCTATCCAAGCTGGCCGTCACCTCCTACAACGACATCCAGGACCTGATGGACTCTGGAAACAAAGCCAGGTGACAGCACGAATGGCAACCAGGGATTGGCCAGTTGATCGGTAGATGTAGTAATGGATGGCAAAAATGGAAGACGAGTGATGTGGTTGGGATGAATTCATTAATCATTGGATGACAGCCAGTGGCCGGAGGTAGTTCTGAACGCGATATCTAAAAAACATCTTTTCAAATTTAGAAGAAACATTTACCTAGACTCTCACATTAATTGATTAGATTTGGTGGAAGATTACAGTGGCCTCACAAACATGTTTTTAGTCTCTTGAAAATTATATCTCAAATCTGTCTCTGGGCAAGTTGTTCAAATTTTTAACAGGATTCCCTGATTTCCCTGGTTGGTGGAGTCTTCCAACAGAGGGTCGGTAATACTATTTATTCTTCTGTTTTTCAGGACTGTGGCTGCTACCAACATGAACGAGACCAGCAGTCGCTCCCACGCCGTGTTCAACATCATCTTCACACAGAAGAAACACGAAATGGAGACAGAAAACACATTAGAAAAGGTTTCTGACACCGAGCTCAGCTCACAGTCAAGTCTTCCTGTTCATTCTATCCAGCTGAAGGATGTTATTTCTTCCTATTAAAAAAAAATCAATAAGCCGTCACAGCTCCAGCAGAGATGCTGTGAGGCAGAAAATATTTGATGGCCTTTTATGACCTGTCTTGCCAGCAGTGTTGTTAACTGATTGATGAGTTGATGTATTGATAAATAATGCACATAAACTTTTACTGCCTGTTCCCCTATTGTAGTTTCAGGTAAAATGTGCTAACTGCTGCCGTTGTGATTTAATTTTAAATTATCTTCCACCATCACACAGGTCAGCAAGATCAGTCTGGTGGACTTGGCTGGCAGCGAGAGAGCTGACTCAACCGGAGCTAAAGGAACCAGACTGAAGGTGAGAGGGAGGTTGTTGTTGTTGTTGTTGTTGTTGTTGTTGTTGTTCTTGTTGTTGTTGTTGTTTTTGCAGCCAGTGGCCGGAGAGGCCTGAGGGAATCTCTTCAAATGATGTGCAAACGTTGGACTCAAAGATGAGCTGGTTAGATTTGGACGGTCTAAGGTCAAGGTCACAGTGGCTTCACAACACACGTTTTGGGCCTCTTGAACTCCGGACTAGTCGTCACTTGGACACGATGATTAACTGTTTAGATGTCAGTATTGAAAGGTGAAAAGGTCACGGTGACCTAGTGGTGCGTACATGTCAACAACACCTGGGGGCGACTGAAGTTGCACTGGTTAGCCGAGGCATACAACCAAAGGGAAATTCAAGTTAATGAGTTTTTGCATACAGGCCATATAACTGATTTTATTGCTTTTTATTTGCAGGAAGGAGCAAACATCAACAAGTCTTTAACGACACTGGGGAAAGTTATTTCTGGTCTGGCTGAACTGGTATGTTTTTACATGTGACATCAAAGATGTTAAACTGGTTAAAAAGGTTCAGCTTTTTATTCATATTATCATTATTGGAATAACACACATTTCTCTCTCAACTGTCAGGCCTCGGCACCAAACAAGGTAAGCAACAGCAGCTATCACAACTTGGAAAAGGCAAATAGGATGTACAGTATGTTCTCTGTTTGTTTTTAAAGGGTCAATAGAAAATATACATGTTTATTTTTGTGTGCAGAACAACAAGAAGAAGAAGAAGGTGGAAAGTTTTATTCCTTACAGAGATTCAGTTCTGACCTGGCTACTGAGGGAGAACTTAGGTATGCAAAAACACTGTATATGATTAATACTACTACTACTACTATTACTACTATTATTATAATGAATAATAATAATGATAATAGTAAAGATAATAATAAAATAAAATATATTTTTTAACAATAATATCTTCTTGTGTTGATCAAAGTATTGTCTTATTCTCTGTCTTTTAGGAGGAAACTCTCGTACTGCTATGGTGGCTGCCCTGAGCCCTGCTGATATTAACTACGATGAAACCCTCAGTACCCTCCGGTGAGAAAGATCTCAATAAAACACCTTCTCTAATCTGATTAATAAGTTCAGTAGTTTTAGCTAAGTGAATTTTAAAGATACCGTCACCACAGATTAAAAATGTAGAGTCAAGGATTTTCGGGATCTGTGCTGCTTATATTCAAGGATGCTTGAAGTAGGAGTGCAGCGCCTCCACTGGCAGGGAGCTGTATCTGCAAGGCATAAACGTTTAGCCAAATAAGTCAATTTGATATCCCATATTGTCATTTGTCAGCCTGAGGCATCACACTTCCACAGCTTCACATCACAGCTTAATGGTTTCTTGACCTCGGTGACCTCTCTTCCTCCAGGTATGCTGACCGTGCCAAACAGATCCGCTGCAACGCCGTGATCAACGAGGACCCCAGCAACCGTCTGGTGCGTGAGCTGAAGGAGGAGGTGGCTCGCCTCAAGGACCTGCTCTATGCACAGGGTCTGGGAGACATCATAGAGAGTGAGTGTGCGTAAAAAACCCACACACAGACACCCAAACACATATACATACACAATTAAGACAGCTCTCACGCACAGTCTCTTCTCTCCTCTGTCCTATCAGCGTATCGCTGTGCCGCTCCTGTCATCGATGGTTTGAAATGTGTGTATAAGTCGTTCAGCGAGCCTGCGCTTTGCAAATAATAGAAAATTCAAATCTCAAGCCGGCCTTCCTCCTCCACCACACCAGAAACCTGACTAACACAACCCCTTGAGATCAAGTGGGAAGTCAGACGAGATTTGCTAAATTGATTATTAAGAGGACTTTTCCACAAAAAGGATCTATGAGGTTAAACCTTGTTGTTTTAATCCATAAATAATTTTCTCAACAATTCTGCAAAATGGCCTCCTTTTTCTTTGTTTATAAAAAAAATAGGAAGCAGAGTTGGCATGGATCTGTTTGTTTGATTCTTATACAATTATTAGAAATCATGGAAGACAAGCTGACTTGGAGGACGCCATTTTTAGATGACTGAGTAGCAAATGTTGCATCCTGGTTCTCTGTGTGTGGAGCTAATTGAAGCTTTGAGTCAGGAGCTTTGGGGCCTGGGCTGTCAGGAGCTCTGCTACCTCAGGCATCAGGACATGCATTACGTTAAAAGAAAAATAAAACCTTGGCTCTATTCGGTCTTTATGCATCTTAATGACACGTATTCTTTCATTTCTGTCTCATAACATTCTCTTGCCTGCAAGCTTGTTGAATCTGTTTCAATGTATTCGAGGGTCAGAGAATAGAAAAACGCATCTGATCTCTAATTTTCTGTCTACTTTGCATTTTGGGTGGTTGGCGTTGTTCTTTTCTCTCTGCGATGGCTTTGGTGAGCAAAATTACCGCTGCTTCTGCGATCCATTTTTTGAGCTTTCTCTTCTTTTCTTTTTTACTCCTCCCTGTCGTTCCCCCCCTTTTTTTTTCGTTTATCCATTTGGTTCCTCTCTATCCCTTACGTCTCTCCTTAATTACCCGGCGTCTGCTTCTACCTTCCCTCCTTCTGTCCTTCCTTCCTTGCTTTCCTCCACGCAACGCCTCTCTCTCTGGCAGACCTGTGCGATTACAAGAACTTTGCGAATAATCGCCAGGCTGTCAATCAAAGGGGTGATCTCTCCACAGTGACCCACACCATGACAGGCATGAGCCCCTCCCCCTCGCTGTCGGCGCTGTCCAGTCGCGCCGGGTCCATCGCCAATCTGCACGACCGCATCTTCAGCCCGGCCAGTGAAGAGACCATTGAGAGGCTCAAGGTAGGAGAGAGGATAGTGAGATTGTTCAGGTTGTAGAGGTGGGAAATGGGAACGTTTATCAATTGAGTTCGGAGGACAAAATCCAGATATGTTTTATCTGTCTTAATTTCACCGCCAGGAAACTGAGAAAATCATTGCTGAGCTCAATGAGACGTGGGAGGAGAAGCTGCGTCGCACTGAGGCCATCCGCATGGAGAGGTCAGTCCAAATTATTCATGCAGTGTTATATAGCTTTTTTTAATGTCAGCTCTCATTCATATATCCTGCTCATGACCATTGCAGCCGGAACAGTCCCGTCACCCACCCGCATGGGGGTCTGCTCCATACTCAAATAAAGTGACTAACTAGTATAGTTTGACCATTGCTGTGCTGCTTGAACAACACTCTATGCCATATGTGCAGTCTGTAGGATTGTAATTGTTTTTGAACTACTAGATGTGTAGCAATGCTCCACAGAAGGAAATGTCTGAAAGATTCTGAAAGAGCAACGTGATAAAAGCAAACAGATTTAGTTGAGAGGGCGGCCCCCTGCTGTTCATATTTAGTAACAGCAACAATTCTTTACCAAAACAGAGCAATACTAATGAAAATATAGACTTACATTTAATCTCATAAGACACTTAACCTGCAGGAAACATTATTAAAACTCATCAAATGTTTAACAAGTGCCTTAATTTAAGTTGGAAGGCCTTTATGTTTCCCTCAGGACGAATGTAAAGTAAACATTCTCTAACACTATGAAAGATTTTCTCAGATTTATTGTTAACATTTAATGCTAACATGACAAGTACATATTTGCATGTCATGTGAGCATGTTAGCATGTTGAGGTTAGCTTTGAGATCTATAGGCTTCAGCTGTACAACAGGACAGTTGCTATTCATTGCAAAAACATTTAACCTATATCCGTTAAATCTTATGTTATGATGCTCCCTGTAGAGAGGCCCTGCTGGCTGAGATGGGTGTTGCCATGAGAGAAGACGGAGGCACTGTGGGTGTCTTCTCCCCGAAAAAGGTGAGGTGTTCATCACTATTAGTTATGATAGTTTGACATTTCTCTGATCTCACACAAACACAATCAAATGACGATCATGACTTCCACCTTCAGACCCCTCATCTGGTGAACCTGAACGAGGACCCGCTGATGTCCGAGTGTCTGCTGTATTACATCAAGGACGGCATCACCAAGTAAGTTATTATTTAAGTTCATATTTTCAGTTTGGAAATTTAATCCAAATCATGGACTGTAAATAAAGATGGACCACGTGACTGCTACCAAGCCAAAGCATCTCGATTCCCACCTGGTGGCGATGGTGCAGTATAGATTATAAACCCCATTTTCAAAATGTTCTGTCATTGTAGATATTACACTGATGTCTATGTTTTTATTCGTCTGGTAGGTTTGGCTTTGATTAGTTATTTAGTGATATAAAAAGAAAGTGAAACGACAAAACTGACAGCTGAGACTGACTCCTGAGTCCTGATTGGTCGGGCATTTGAATCAACGAGACCTTGTTACCCTTGTTCCCACTGTGCAGACTCTGGCTCCAAGTGTGCAAGATGGCGGCATTTGCAACTGTGGTCATTTTGCATTATTTCTGGATACTGAGAGGAAGCAAAGATGCGTCGTCCATCTTTAAATAAACTCTGTGATCCAGACATGGGGCTATTTTAGGAGATTTGTCTAACTTTGATCGGCGTATCTTCTCGCAGGGTCGGCCGAGAAGATGCCAAGACTCGTCAAGACATCGTTCTCAGTGGCCATTTCATCAGAGACGAACACTGCACCTTCAGCAGCACCACGGGCCCTCAGGGAGAAGGTAAACAACTTGGCCTCAATGTGTCAAATTACAATCTTCCAGTTTGCACATATTAAGAATGAAGCCCAGCAGCTCTTATGTTGCATGTATTTGAGATATAACTTGAGATATAACTTTTTTCTAGGATGTGTCATCCTTGAGCCATGCGAGGGGTCAGAGACGTATGTCAACGGGAAGAGAGTGACCTCCCCCATCGTTCTGCGATCTGGTGAGTGTCTATTTTTGAAATGAGTAATTGCACAGAGAACAGTAAATATAGTAAAGTATGTAAAGAGAAGTCCGAAGCCAGTTTTAGAGTTTGGATATTTTTGTTGCATGAGCTTTTACTTTCTAAGAGTGCTTTACTGTTCTAATGTCAAAGCAGTAATGCCAGCTTTGTAATTACTGAGCAGCATCATCATAAATTAGACCATTTAGGTTTATTTTGATTTGAACTTTTTAGGGCATCGCATCATCATGGGGAAGAGCCACGTGTTTCGCTTCACCGACCCGGAGCAGGCTCGTCTGGAGCGAGAGAGGACGCCGTGCGCTGAGACGCCGGTGGAGCCGGTCGACTGGGCCTTCGCTCAGAGAGAGCTGCTGGAGAAACAAGGCATCGACATGAAGCAGGAGATGGAGCAGAGGTGAGTGTGGAGAACTGTGACTTTTGTTCACAACAATAAATGTTCATAATAAAGTTACACTATTCTTTACTTACATGTGATTATATGTCTTTGCTTCCAGGCTTCAGGAACTTGAGGATCAGTACCGTAAAGAAAGGGAGGAGGCCAGTAACCTACTGGAACAGCAGAGACTGGTACGAAAAAGCTACATTTGAAAACATCAAAGAAGAAATTCGTGTCTTTGCAGCCTTGAAATAGATTTAATAGTTAAATATACGATAATTCCTGATCTGCATCATGTGTTCTCTTTCAGGACTATGAGAGTAAACTGGAGGCTCTTCAGAGACAGGTGGATTCTCGGTGCCTGGAGTCACCTGAGGAAGAGGAGGAGCCCGAAGAGGAAGGTGATACTTTGAACTGTAAAATTCTACACTAACAACTCAGGCTTTTGTGTGGTCACATCTGATTCTCATATCAACTCACTTGCCCCAGTGCCGTGGACGCAGTGTGAGACGGAGCTGGCTCTGTGGGCGTTCAGGAAGTGGCGTTTCTACCAGTTCACCTCTCTCAGGGATCTGCTGTGGGGCAACGCCATCTTCCTCAAGGAGGCCAATGCGATCAGTGTGGAACTGAAGAAGAAGGTGTGACATTAGTCAAACATAACTCAGCCCTGTGACACAGGCGATGTGTTGTTTTATCACTTTCTTTAACATTTTCCTGTTTCATGGATGTTGATGAAACACAGTTGGATATAAACAAGCTGCCACTCATGTTTGACGCTCTTGTGTGGTCCACAGGTTCAGTTCCAGTTCGTCCTGTTGACGGACACCCTCTACTCTCCGCTGCCACCTGACCTGCTGCCCCCCTGCGTGGCCAGGGAGAGAGAAAGACGACCTTTCCCTCAGACCATCGTAGCCGTGGAGGTCCAGGATCAGAAGAACGGGGCCACGCATTACTGGACACTGGAGAAACTCAGGTAAACGCTCAAAGCTTATCACACGGTCAAGGTTTTATTGATCCATCATAATAAAAACAAAATGTAAATTGTATGGTTCATAACGTTATCTAATATAAGCTGCTTATTTGTAGCTCCCCCTGTTGTCGTGTTCTGGTTTGTTTATGTATTTTTTGTTCAATTCCCCCTCTGCAGGCTGAGGCTGGACCTGATGAGAGAAATGTACGACCGTGCCGCAGAGCTCCCCAGCAGTGCTGTGGATGACTGCGACCACAGCCTGACCGGAGGCGACCCGTTCTACGACCGCTTCCCCTGGTTCCGTCTCGTCGGCAGGTCAGAACTGAGGAGAAGCAGTATTAATCTCATTTAACGCACACTAATCCTCTCTGTAAACATGAAAACTCATCCCGCTCCCTCGCTTCTTCTCCTCAGGGCTTTTGTGTACCTGAGTAACCTGCTGTACCCGGTGCCCCTGGTACACCGCGTGGCCATCGTCAGCGAGAAAGGAGAAGTGAAAGGCTTCCTCCGAGTGGCTGTGCAGGCAATATCAGGTACAAACATCCAGGCTGGGTGTTTATTTGAAATCATTATAGCTGCTTTCTTTGAGACGCTTTCTATTTGAAATGACTTCATCTCTCCTACAACACTGTGTCCTCTGCTTTGTCTTTCTTCAGCCGATGAGGAGGCCCCTGATTACGGCTCTGGTGTGAGGCAGTCCGGCACCGCCAAGATCTCCTTCGAAGACAAACATTTTGAGAAGGTACAAACAGGCCATTCCTATTGTTTTTTTTAGGTATCCTATGAGCCCAAAAGGACAAGCAATGTCAAACCAGATTTGGTAAAATAATATGTTTTTGTTTGTTTGTCTTTGCATTAGTTCCAGACTGAGTCGTGTCCTGGAAATCTGCCACACTCCAACTCCTCCCAGGAGGAGCTGAGATTCGTGGAGGGAGAAGGACAAAGCTCTGAGATTGGATTCTCTGCAGATGAAGTCAACAACAACACGTGTGCAGGTGAGAGTGGATCTGTGCACCGACTGTTACTGATGTCTGTGTATCGAGCTGGGATTTTTCATTGTTCAGGATTTGAGCAGACAAGAAATACTGTGCTGATGACAGATCGACCTTTACAGTGCTCACAGGATATACACATCTAAAACAAAAGTATCCAGTCAGCAATAATAAAGAAAAAAAAGCCTTCATTTAATGATGAAAAAATAAACTGCAGCTTCCGAGTGTGACTGAGTCCGTCTCTGTGTCATGTAGCTTCTGTGGAGCGTCCCAGCAGCCCAGAGAAGAGTTTAAGTCTGGGTCTGGATCTCCCCCTGGACCTCTCCCCAGAGACGGCCCTGTCCCACCTGAAGGTCGGCAGCACCTTCACCTTCAGAGTCACCGTCTTACAGGCCTCCAGCATCTCAGCCGAGTATGCCGACATCTTCTGCCAGTTCAAGTGAGTGAACAGCCACACTTCAGTCAGGCAGTCCTGACCAAAGAGAATTACACTGTGGTCCCATTAAGCTTTCACAGTTATTTATTTCCCAACACGTGATCAATACGGTAATCTGTGAAGAAGGTCTTATGTATTCCTGTCAACAATCAAATGCCAAACAAAAGTATTCTCTTGTTTCAGTTTCATCCACCGTCATGACGAAGCTTTCTCTACTGAGCCGTTGAAGAACACCGGCAGAGGACCTCCGCTGGGCTTCTACCATGTCCAAAATGTGAGCACTAATTCCATTATTACCAAATATTAGCGGTTATGACTTATCTTGTATTTACTATAAGACTGCTTTAATAATTGTCTGAACATTTCATTCCTTCTCTCCTCATGTCAGATCACAGTGGAGGTGACTAAATCCTTTGTGGAGTACATTAAGACTCAGCCCATCGTCTTCGAGGTGTTCGGTCACTACCAGAAACAGCCCTTCCCTCCGCTCTGCAAAGACCTGATCAGGTCAGGGAGAAATCTGAACTGTTATTTCTGACGGCTGATGCCTGGTGTGTGTGTGAGGCGATCACTTTTAGATGGGACCGTCCAGTTCCCTCACGTTTCTGTGTCCTTGTCTTGTCTCTTAGTCCGCTGAGACCCTCCCGGAGGCAGTTCCCCAGGGTGATGCCCTTATCCAAACCAGGTTAGTTTGTCAAACATCAGTATTTATCTGTGATGTGTCATTTATTTCAACACCACCTTGTATAAGTAGTATTTTTACACATTAGTTGAATTTGGTGATCAGCTCTTTCCTACAGTAATCTGTGATATTTAAATCAATGGAAATCCAACATAATCTATTCAATTAATCCATAACAGGTTAAAAAAAAACAAGCTGCTCGGTCGGGGACGTTGACATTTCTTCCCCTTGAACTATTGGCGGTATCAGTGTAGTATGGTTTACACTGTTCTGCTCTGTCACACGTTCATCTGTTCTCTGTTCCCTCGTCAGTTCCGGCCACCAAGCTCAGCACTTTGACTCGCTCCACTGCGGGACCGTGTCACGCCAAGTACGACCTCATGGCCTTCTTTGAGATCTGTGAGCTGGAGGCCAACGGAGAGTGAGTCTTATCCTTGTATCTGTTTTCCATCAAAGATTATTATAGTTACACAAGGATACTGTATGTTTTTTCCATCACTGCAGTGAAGCCCTGAAAGCAGACAACAATCTTTGGGGGGGTATCATTTTTTATTAAGAGAGAGAGAGGGATGAAGACAGACAGAGCGAGTGACAATCTGTTAAAAGTTGTTTTTCTCCGCTGCACCCTTAAGGTTATAAGTCATTATTTAGAAAGTTTTAAAAATGTGAACTACAATTATATAACAGATTAACGCAGTCAAAATACATGGGATTTGAATTCAAGTCTCTCAGGGGATCTCTTGTGCTCAAACCACTAAGATCAGTCCATGAAACATGTCAGATTTTTTTCATTAAGATCCATGATTGTAACTAAGAAATCAACGAAAAAATAAAAGACATTAAGGTGAAAAAAAGTGTAATTTGTTGTGTAGAATTCTTACATATATCAACATGTCTCTGATTCTTCCTTTTCTCCAGCTATATACCTGCTGTTGTTGACCACCGAGCTGGAATGCCCTGTCACGGCCAGTTCCTCTTACATCAGGTCGGACAACCTTTTCTTAAACAATTATCAGACTTCATGGTGAAAAATGTCAGCAGCCAATTTGACTTTGAGTAGCTTGGGGACAATCACTTCAGCTAATTGAGTTGGGTTTGCTTCCCGTCCTCTCTGGACTGCACAGGGCATTCAGAGGAGGATCACCGTCACCATCGCTCACGAGACAGGAAATGATGTCGAGTGGAAAGAGGTGAAAGAGCTGGTCATTGGTGAGTAATGGAGAAAAATTAAGCGTCATCATTTTTTTAAATAATGTCTTGACACTGAAGTAATGTCCCTAACTCTACCCTACCCATAACCCTAACTTGTTTAAGGTCGCATTCGAAACACACCAGAGGCTGATGAGACCATCATCGACCCCAACATCCTGTCTCTCAACATCCTGTCCTCCGGATACTTCTGGCCAAAACATGACGACAAGTATGCTATCTATCCATCCATCCTTCCATCTGTCCATCCACCCATCAGTTCATAAGTATCATTTTGTACACTGCTTCAGGGCTTTTCATACTCAACACATTTTTATGGTTTGCATTAAACATAGTTAACTTTGCATGGATCAACATAGTTTTTCTTGAGTTTGAACTTTCAGCGGCTTCAAATGAAAGTTTCTAACTCTGCCTTTTTCTTCTCATTCTTTTTTAACGGCAGCGTCTCCTTGGGAGTTGATCATAGGTATAACGACAATCATTTTTAATCTTTTCAATTTAATGATAACAAGATATCCCTTTGCTCACATGCTTATTTTTTTTCTTGTTAGCTTGAATCTTCCTGCTTAAAAAAACACGTATAGATCAGTGGCGACGTTTAGTTTTTCTCTCTCTTTCAGGACCTTCTACCGATTTGAGGCAGCATGGGACAGCTCAATGCACAACTCTCTGCTCCTGAACAGAGTCACTCCCTATGGGGAGAAGATCTACATCACCCTGTCTGCTTATCTGGAGGTTTGGAAATTGCTTTTTCTTAAGTGTGTCTATATTTGCCAGATTCTTTGTTATTTATTTATTTGCCTACTATTTCAGTCTATACCACTGATTTACATTGATTTCAATACGTTGATTATTTCTTGTTTCAAATAAGTTTTGATTCAAACCAAGAGGAGTCAGCAATCAGACACTTTTGCCGTCTTGTGAATGGAATCTGATTCCTGTGTATTTTGACTAGATGGAGAACTGCACTCAGCCGACAGTGATCACCAAAGATTTCTGCATGGTGTTTTACTCGCGTGACGCAAAGCTGCCGGCCTCTCGCTCCATCAGGAACCTCTTCAGCACCGGCTGCCTCCGGCCATCAGAGAGGTTTGTGCAATATGAATCAATACAGTGCAACCTAGACTACTATCTGTGTGTATATATATATATATATATATATATATATTTTCATGTTTTTTCATTTCCTGTTAAAATGTTTTGCTCTCTCCATCCCAGTAACCGTGTCACAGGAGTCTATGAAGTCACTCTGTGCCATGTGGCCGACAATGGAAGTCCAGGTGAGACAGAACTAAAGCAAACAAAGAAAATAATCTTTAAAACAAAAGAAGGAAAACTCGAACATGACCGATTGTGTTTTGTCGTACTTAAAGTGAGACTCTTTTCCTTCCCTTCACCAGGCATGCAGCGTCGTCGCAGGCGTGTGCTGGACACCTCTGTGGCGTACGTGCGAGGAGAGGAGAACCTGGCTGGCTGGAGGCCTCGGAGCGACAGCCTCATCCTGGATCACCAGTGGGAGCTGGAGAAACTCAGCTTACTGCAGGAGGTAAGAGAGTCTGCAGACAGGAAAGTAAGAAAAAATTGAGATCAGCAAAAAAAAAGAAGTAAAAATTCATGATAATCCTATTTGAATAATTGACTACTCTTACACAGAATCTTTGGGTCATTGAGATACAGTGTTTTTCGCTTGAGATGGATGAAAAGATTTGTGGGTTATATTATTTTAATTATATTAGTGGGCGTTATAGATGTAAAAATATAACGCCTGATACAAATTACATTTTTACAGAAACTAACTTCATTGCTTCCTTCACAAGAAACCGGACAAACGCAGAACAACAGCATTAATTTATGAAAAGAAGCAAATACTAAACGATGCATTGCTTGTGGCTATAGGTGGAGAAGACCAGGCACTACCTGCTGCTGAGGGAGAAGCTGGAGGCGACTCTGCAGGCGGGGCAGGACGCTCTGTACAAGAGCAGCGACATCAGCGACTTCGCAAAGAGTCCCGTCCTCAGCCACAGTCCCGGCAGCAGCCCCGCCCTCGAGAGCCCCGACCTGAGGCAGAGGGAGCTGGCTGCCAAGGTGACTGCTAGCTCCTT
Source organism: Pseudopleuronectes americanus (assembly GCA_038501795.1). Lineage (NCBI taxonomy): Eukaryota > Metazoa > Chordata > Actinopteri > Pleuronectiformes > Pleuronectidae > Pseudopleuronectes > Pseudopleuronectes americanus. The sequence goes on along the minus strand of CM076730.1, from coordinate 12,880,580 downwards.
TTAGCTTTATCATGTTGTTTCAATGACTAGGTTCAACATCATCTAAACATTAAACAAATCTGTTGTCATTGTTTTCTTCTCCTCAGTGTTTGCGTCTGCTGATGCACACCTTCAACAGGGAGTACAGCCAGGTGAGCAGCAGTGCCAGTGAGAGCAAGGTGAGCCCCAGCCTAGGCCCCGTAACCCGGCCCTATAATCCCTATGAACCTCAACCTTTACTCTGTTATTAGAGCCCCGCACTTCACCCACTCTCTGCCACTGCATTTATTCATTCAATCGTTTGTTGAGCACGGATTTGTATCTCTTTTTAATTTTCTTTTCCCATCTAATTTCATTTCCCTCAGTTCTTTTTAAGATTTCTGTCTTTATAACCACGCGGTAGCCCTGCATCAAATATTATTCAATAATGTAATCCAGAGGATCCAGGTGAAAGAGATATGTCAGATATGATAATCATACAAGAGATGTTTTTCTGTCTCAGCATCGGTGACATCTAGTGCCCGAGGCATTATTTTTTTCAGTCGTCCGTCTGTCCTTGCCTTTCTTGTGAACACAATATCTCAAGAACGTTTTTAGGGAAATTCTTCAAATTTATTACAGATGTTCAGTTAGGTCGCTGTAACCTCACTTTGCAAATTATTTGCCTTGTGGACTCGTTGTCCCAGGAAAACCCCCAAGGAATTCTATGAAATTTGGCACAAACATTTACTTAGACTCACACATGAAGAGATTAGAATTTGGAGGTCAAGGTCACTGTTACCTTACAAAACATGTTTTTCTGTATTGTAAACTAAATATTTAAAGAACAGCCCTTAGGAGATTTCCTCATATTTGCCACAAACATTTTCTTAGTCTCAAAGATGACCTGTTTCGAATTTGTAGGTCAAAGGTCAAGGTCACAGTGGCCTCAAAAAGCCCTTTTTGTTTTCTAAACACATTTTCTCAGAAATTCATTACGACTCAATGATTAACAGATCAAGGTGACGGTTTCCCCACACGACACGTTTATGGCCTCTTGAACATGATATATTAAATCTGCCTTTTGGGAATTTCTTCAGATTTTAAACCTTGATATAATAAATATTGACCGAGTTCTCCTGCTTATCTCTTTCCTCTGAAGCCCATGTATCGTTTGTTCATTCCTGAGAATGGTTTAGTTTCATCGTCTTTTTCCCCCGACCTCATTTGTCACTGTCCCTCCTCCTCTGAGACTGCTAGGCTCCCACTAACCCGATCCTACTCCTGCATGTCTTTAACATGTTAATCAATGAGGGGCTCTTAGACATAATGAGGGTTTGTGTTACAGTGCTACAGAGATGGTTCTACAATACATTGCCAGAACATGACAATTTGTCTGATTGAGTTGTTTTCTGAATGCATGTCTGTGTCGTTTGTGCTTAATTGTTTCCCGATATGTTTCGTCCGTGTCTGTATTTGTCCCTCTTGTCTTGTGTGTGTCTGTGTGTGTGCTTTCTCCATCCATGTTGTGTGTGTTTGCGTTTTGTGTGTGACGTGTATGCGTGTGTTTTAGCTCTCTGAGATGTCTGCGTCACTAATGAGGGAGTCGCCATCTGGACTGAGCGCGCTCACTCCATCTTCTACCTGCCCGTCACTGGTCGAGGGACACTATGACATTAGGTACCTTCATTTCCTTGCTCTCAGTATCCTTTTAATTCAGTGTGTTTGTAAATGTAATGTTTCCTGAGACATTGCCATGGTTCACAGACGTAGAGTTGTACATTAAGATGGACATGTCTCCACTTCCTCCCACTATTCAGAAATCAAGCTAAACTATCCCGATTCATTCGTCACCATCTTGCACAAATAATCTTGTATTTCTTGTTCTCAAATCATGAATTTGTTTTTTGAAGACATACTGAACCAGGCTCAGGAGCCTCCACTCCAGATCTGGACCCGTACAGCCCGGTGGACAGAAAGAAAGCCCTCCGAGGATACAGCTTTGTTCCTGACATACAGGAGATTCGCGTCAGGTCAGCCTTCACATGTCATACTAAACTAATTTCACTCGGGGAATAAACATGATGAAGAGCAGTTGTGATAAGTGTTTATTCAGTTTGTCTTTAAGTTCTTATTTCTTTCATCCCATGCAGCCCCATTGTTTCAAAGAAGGGCTACTTGCACTTCCTGGAGCCCCACACCAGTGGCTGGGTGAAGCGTTACGTGGTGGTACGCCGGCCGTACGTCTACCTGTACCGCAGCGAGAGGGACAGTGTTGAGAGAGCTGTCATCAACCTGTCGTCTGCAAAGGTGGAATACAGCGAAGACAAACAAACCTTACTGCGGGTAGGACCCAGCTCGAATTCAATCCTAACACAGATTTATCTTTAAGAAAATATACAGCCATCTCTGCTAACCTGAACAAACGTCAGTAACCCCCTGCGTTAAATCTCTCTAGACTCCCAACACGTTTGCTGTGTGCACCGAGCATCGTGGGATCCTGCTGCAGGCCACCAATGACAAAGAGATGCATGACTGGCTGTATGCTTTCAACCCTCTGTTAGCTGGCACCATCAGGTGGGTGGAGGAGAAACTGTCGAGGAAAAATCCAACAGAAGAGCAACACAAATGAGCTGTTTGCTGTTGGTTAAACACGTTTAAAATGAATGTTTCATGCTTTCAAAGGTCTAGTGTAGGCTGGTTTCCTAGAGAGAATCAGATACAGTGTAGCTGTTTTCAGATATGCACAGAACTACTGACATTTTCTGGACATTTTCCAGAGGGGCCGACATTTTCCAGAACTTTTCCTTATAAGGGAATAAGGGGTCTTTATAAAGGGAGGTGTTTTCTTACACAGTTTGCTATTTACCTTTATCTGACTTTCCTCTTTGCAATGTTGTTGATCTCCTCTCCTCAGGTCAAAGCTCTCCCGGAGAAAGTCGGTCCAGTCAGTCCCGTCTGCACAGAGGATGTGAGAGGTGAACCAGCCTGATGGAAACCTACACACACACAAAAAGAAAAAAATACAATCTAGAAGCTCCGCTCTCCATCCTGCTCCGATGAACATTGACCATATAAACAAACTTATAAATAAAACCATTTACATTGCTCTCTATGTGACATCATCTCAAACCCCAGCAAAACACCTCTCTCTCTTTGCAGCCGACACCTCAGACCCCTGCATGGTGTGCTCCCTCCTGACCATTAGAAATATTGATAAGAAACACTAATCACCCAAACATGTTAGATCTCCTACCCCTGCTGGGCTTTTGGACATGTTCTGATTAGTTTTCATAGACATGTAGAAATCAGTCTCCTGTGAGGCCACCCGGTCCCTGTAGAAAGTTACTATGTGCTCTGAACTTAAGTCCCAGTTGTAAAAACCAACCATTCATGTATTTCTACTTAACGCCATCAGGTGAGGGGGGAAAACAACAATACTTTAAAAAAAAACACCAAACTGGATGTTACTCTGTGTAGACGTGTATTTAGCTCCACATCCATCATTCAAATACTGCACATTACCTCAGTTTGCAACGGCTTGGTGCTCTATGACATAGAGTATTGGTTTCACGGCAAAAACGGACGAGTCATTAAAACACCGAAGTAGCATGAGGAGGGATTTGTTGAGACAAAAGGGTTAGCTGTATCTGTATTGTGGTTTTTTATTTTTTTATTTTACTGAGTTTGTTGGCCAGAATGAGGCAGAAAATAACCCAGGAGAGATAACTCATGTCGTTGCCTATGTTCTTGATATGTTTGTCTACATTCAACATAACCCCCTTGTTCATATATTTATATATTTATATATATAGCTACAGCGGAATATTATTTATTGTTGCTATCATAGGTTCTCTGCACTGTTATTTATTTGTGACAGGATCACTGACCAGTTTTGTTTCATGGCACTTTATTAACATTATTAAGTTAATGTCTTGTATCATTCACTCACTTGTTTTTAACCAAAGTATTTTGTTTTGTTATTCTACTTGTTCCAAATGTTGTGACTGTGCATTAATTCAGCAGACAGTTCATGAGAATAACTGGATAGTAAATAGTTCAGAGTTTTCAGAAATATTCCTATTTGCTTTCTTGCTGAGAAAAATAAGAAGATTGATGCTACTCTGTGGTCTGCATGCTAAAAATGAGGTTAGCCACCAGCAGTCAGTTAGCCTAGCTTAGCCTAACCAAAAGAGGAAGTAATATGGAACAACATCTGCCTGCCAACATTTTCTTATTTAGCCTCTCGCAATAAAGCAAATGAGCGTATTCTTCCCAATTCTTAACTATTTCTTTAAACTAATCAATAATATATAAATTGAACAACTGTATTGTGTGTGTGTGGTTACATTTGTATCTAGTAAGCACTTATTCAGGCCGCTACGGGCCCAGCAGAGTTGTCGCGTTAAATACGTTTATTTACGTCTCCTCTAGTAGCTACATGAAAAGTTTGAAATGATCCTGGACCTGTAATCTGTTGAGGACAGTTGCTTTGAGTGGGCAATAGCTTTGCCCATCCACCAGATAGTGCCTCCCTTTCTTCACCTCTTTTTATTCTCTCCCTTCCTCATCACTGTCTTTGACATCAACTCTGAAGTAAGTTACATGTGGCTGGGAGTGGGCTTTCAGGTTGAGTTATAGTAGATGCTACAGACCTTTTTTGTTATGTCTTGGAGAGTGAATATTATCGATGATGCTTTATAGTTTGTTGGTACAGTGACAGTACAGCATATGTCTCATTATCATTGACTGTAAATGTTGCATTTAAAAGGAAATCCCCTCTTAGCTCATGTACTGTAGGCACTATATATATATTGAGAGCCTGGTGTTGTGTCAGAAACCAGTACGGTATGATTAGCTTTGGTGTGGCTATGATTTTGTTTCTTTATTTTTTTGCACTGAACCAAGATGACCCTGGATGTCTAAAAACAAAGTATCTTTTTGTAGCTAGAAAGATTATTTACATAACATATTACTGGGTATGTGTATGGTATTATTTGCAATACGCATACCCAGGAATATCATCCATATTTGTTAACGCTGGAGTAGAACATCTTATATATTTGTAAATCTTACACCCAAGACATGGTCAGCCAACCAGTTGGTCTTTCTCATTTTCCTCTATTATCTGTTTATTTTCAGATCGATCTACAGAAAGTATTTAGGACTCTTAATGCCACAGGCCAGCCAACCTGTTGAGCAAGAGAGACCAATACTTTTTAAGTCTGTACAAACTAACACAAAGGTTGTTTTTCACTTTATATTTGTTGCTACATGCAGTACTTAATATTCTTTCTTTGAGCTGAGTTCAGGGTTCGGGGTCATCTTGGTATAATCACCTTGTTTTGTAACATGCTTACTAATATATAATGTATGCTGTCTGCTGGAACAGAAGACAAATGGAAAGTTTTATTTATAAAGTTTTAAATAATAGATTATGTTCTTGTGATATATTGCACTTCATGCACAAAGCGTCTTTATTTAATATGATTTCATATCATGATGTTTTAAGAATGTGTAGAAAGACTGGGTTTGGCCTGAATTGAAAGGAGAAGAGTAGATGAAAGTGAAACGGATCCATTTTTGCTCCAACGGCTGAACAACCAACAACGCTGTACCAAATCGCATTGATTTTTTTGTTGTTGTCGTTTACGACTGGCGGATGTTGCAGTTGTTCCAGCCCTGATAGATCAAGGGTATCATGTTTAGGAGTAACACTTTACAAGACAGTTTGAGTCCACTGGCCAATAATAGTTAAACGTTAAATGAATTGATTATTTCATATTCGGCTGCTTTTTGATTATCATCTGGATCGAAGCATGCAGGTCCACTTAGCTCCTGCTGTACTCTGTCCCTCTCTCCTGCCTTACTTACTGCTTGCTAATGACAACCCCTCTGTCTTGTATATAAATGGAGAATTTCTGTGTTGGGTCTCATCGCACAGATGATATTAACTCTCTCTCTCTCTTCCTCTGTATACCATGATGAATAAGAATAACTGGCCTGATGCTTCGTCTTTGTCACCCCTAGAGTAGAGTGCCGATCGGGGATCAGTTTTTTGCACATGCAGCTCGACGTGGAGGAGGTGGTCATTGTGGAGCGGGTTGGTGATCCCAGGTCTGCACTCACTCTCTTTGCTCTGAGCCGATTGACAGAAGCAGTAGCAGGTCCCCAGCCTGTGATAGTCTTAATCTCAGTGCTCACGTTTGTCGTTTGAGTGTTCTAGAGTTTTTTCTCATGTCTGTGGACACGTAACAAAAGTTGTGAAGAAAAATAAATAAAAGGCGAAATAAATAAATGAGTGTTGAAACTTATGCATCATTTCAATGTCGTGTGTCTCATTGTTACCCACTTAAACGTATTTACAGTACCTGGCTTTAAGAGATCCATCACAGTAAACTTCATACTACACATCGGATGGAAAAGTACATGATGCAACTTGTAAATCTTTGATTACACTGTAAATAATTTAAATCATCTCTTAGGTGTGACTTACAATGATATTGCCTGATTCTACCCACCAAACTGCACATATACTGAGTCTGAACATGCACAATAAAAAAAGTTACATCATAAAGTTACTGCACAAAGCTGGCTGCAATTTTGAGTGATTGTAAATAACAATATAAACTTTGCTTCTGTTGTTTACTCTGTACAAGGTTCCTATTGGCCTTTGTCATCCACAAACAAAACGTTTACCATCATAATTATTCAGATTAACCTCCATTGAGACTTAATTTGTGTCTGGAATACTGAGCCCTGTGAACTCCAGTTAGAAACTCTATTTTATTTCTATTGAACCCTGAATGTTCCACACCTGTCACGAAATACACACTTAATATAAACATCACATCACAACTAAAAAAATATATATAATTTGCCTTGCGGACCTTGTTGACAGTGTTGAACGTCAAACCAAATATTCTGAATTGTTCGACAGTCCCAGAGAAGATAGATCAAGAAATACATAGTTCCACATCTTAGACAATTACCAAATATGTTTAAACCTTTTCTCTCATTAAATAGATTATAAAGATTTTTATTAATTGTGGAATTTTGTTTAACATGAAATCTCCTTGAAATCCTTAAAATATATATATATATATATATATATATATATATATATATATATATATATATATATATATATGATTACTTCTAGCCATAAGAGCCTATAAGCAAATATTGATTTAAAGGTTGTTTTTGTCACAGGGGAGGCAGAAACGATTTCCTAACTGACACGTTCTATAATGTCCACTGTAAATAAAGCTCTTCTTGTCCTTCCCTAACTCATCATGTTTCACAGTAGAAAAAAAGGACTTTAAACCTAACCCCAACAACGACAAGGCAACTTGAACATTTCCCAAAAAAAGGAAAGTGTAATGTAATGTTCTTTTCATGTCTGTTGTGCTCAGAATGAACACACACAGTGTGTGTGTGTCTGTGTGTGTGATGGTTGCCTTTGTGCAGCCTTCCATTATTGATTATGTTCTCACACGTGCTCTGCTGCAGCAGGGGCCAGTTCAGCTAATCCCTCAAGAACAGAGGCAGAAATACTGGGCTTGACACAAAAGGCCCCAGACTGAGTGAGGGGCAGCTGCTACCTCCCAACAGGCCCTGGGATTCCTTCTGTGGTTTAACCAGACCACTGACAAACAATTAGTCTGATCAGATACTCTCTGCCTTTTCAATGGAATGAATTTAAAATACTTAACCATGCGCATTTCAATATCTCTGTGTAAATATCCTGCTGCAGTGAGACATGACAGAAGCTGGCATTTGAAGTGCTCACTGAAAACTACTGTGAAAAAATTAGACATTCAATGACAGAGAATGACTAAAGAGATTTGTTCCAGGCCTTTTGTAAATTTAACCAGTTTGTTAAACTGATTAACAGAATTATAGAAAATGTCATCAGGAGTTTGGACTCTTACTAAAATGTCACACACACACACACACACACACACACACACACACACACACACACACACACACACACACACACACACACACACACACACACATAACCTTGTATTTCTCATTGGCATAATGTATTCCCTGTAGCTCCTAACCCTGACCTTAGCCGACGCAACTAAACGCCTCACCCTTACCCTGACCTAAACCAATTCAGACCCTAACCCCAAAGTCAAGTCTTAACTCAAACTCGATGGAAGTGAGTCTGAATATGAAAACTGGCAAACATATCCTTACTTTCCCAAAATGTCCCCCCCCAGTATATTCAGACATGTTTGCGTCCTTGTAAGGACACTCCGGAGACCGTCTACTTCTGCCCTTCTAGTTCTGCCCTGGTTCAATCTCCCTTCCTTGGATCCTCCCTGAAGACAACCTGCCTTCCTCCATCCCCCCCCGGTTCAGCTCATTCAAGATTACCTCCCGCTCTTGAAACCTCTTGGAGTTTTATTGTGTAAATAAACACAATTGACTTTTTGGAACTGCTACTTCTGCCTCTGGGCTTTGTGTCTGCCGACTGGGTCCAGTTTCTTGTTGCACTCACAACAGCTTTGGTCCCCATGAGGTCCACTGGTCCTGAGTACACAGCTCAATGTATATACTGCAAAAGGTCCCAAAGAGGTAACAAAAACGAGCACACGCACACACAGTATGTCCTCTCCTCCATATGTTCACAGTGCTATCGTTCTATACTTCCAGGTGCAGGTCACCCTATCCCACCTGTTTAATTATGCACACTAAGAAGGACCCCCATCTGAGGTTTGGGTCCTGCTGATGCTGCTCCTTGGTCTTACTGTTTATTGGCTGCTCCACAGTGAAGAGGCAGACATCACCTTCTTCTGTAACGTTCACTATTTTATATGAACATTTGTCGTCATCAAGTATTATTTCGTGCTGTCACACCAAACTGTAAGTACTCTATGTGTATGTGTATGATTGCTGATTAATGACTATGGGTTTGAATGAGCTTGGTTTAAACGTGTCATATTGATTGAAAGATATATTAAATGTATAGATAAAAAATGTAATAACGATAATATCAAAATGAGACAATGATTTTGAATAGGTGTTGCCCTCCAGAGAGGGAAACCTATTCCTACTTTTAAATATAATATTACACTTAATTCTGACATTTGTATTTTGGACTGGTGACACTAGAAGTTAACTGTTGGTATCTCACTAAGTTTGATTGAGATAGAGAAAGGAAGCAGAAGAGAGTCTACATACAAACAACATATGAACCACCGGCAGTAACAGGCAAGGCAGTTTTATTTACAAAGCACATTCCGTATACAAATAAGAGAATAAAAGGAGCAGAATAAAAAAGGTTAATAGATTAAAAAAGGAATGCAAATACACATTTTTAAATAAATCAAAGGAGTAAAATAATATGAATGACACAGATAGAAATATATGAAATAAAATACAACAAAGGTATTATAGTAACAGTTAATAAATTGGCTTGGTAAATGCCCTAAATACAATACACAATTCAAATATAAAAACATCACATTTGTTGTGAGTTTTCCTTTGTTTATTGATTAGATAATTTAGGTCAGAAATGTTTTATTTCCTATGGTAATATAAGTCGTGCATAAAGCATTTACAGATTTACTTTAGTCCGAACATCGTTATTGTCATTGTAGTATTCAAGCTATTGAATGGCACTGAGCTTGTGAAAAAAAATAATCCACTGAATCAGTCAGGTTACCTGAAGCAGGATATCAAGTCTCTCCAAACTGTACCAGACGTTCTCCGGCTCTCTGTGGGGGCTACGCTACATTCACCGAAGTTCACAGACATTCACCAACATTCACTGCCGAGGGTCCAGTTTCACCACCTCTTGTTTGAGCTCCAAGCACTATGAGCTGTGGCCTCTGTTATTTATATTAACCCTATGTGCATGTATGTGTGTGTGTGTGTGTGTGCTCCCCATTGTGGGTTCTCAGTCACTTAGAAGATTACCTTGGAGCGGTTTAATGCTGTGTGAGCTGTGTCACATTTCTCTGCCATGTGCAGTTGTTTGGTTTGTCTGGTCCATGTTCATGTTGCTCTGTGTTGTCGTTGTTTTGTGTCATTTTCAGAAAGCTGAGCTCCTGCTGCTGTGAATGAGCAGAGTCAACATGGAGACCAACAAGGTGACCAGTCATCAGTCAAGGGATCAAATTATAGGATTCTTAAGGCAGCTCTGTTAATTTTGTTGAGGCAAATGATGGGAAATGAGAAATGAGAAAAGTTCAGTTTTGTAATTGTAATAATTACTGAAGATAAGCCATGGTTAATATTATTAGCTACATCTGTGCTTTTCCTTTTATGTAAGGTCAAAATGTTTGTTGTAAACAAGGTCTCTGGCTAAAATTCAATACTATCTCTATGGAGGATGGAGTCGCCTTTGCCTCCATGTTCAAGAGGCCAAAAACATGTCTTGTGAGGCCACCTTGACTTTGTCCACCAAAATCGAGTCAGTTAATCTGCGATTTTAAATGAACATAATGCCACAGTTGAAACGTTTCTATCAAGGCAGTCCTGAGATGTTGCGTTCACAAGACCCAAAAGGTGTTTCTTGAGGTCACAGTGACCTTGAACTTTTACCTTTGAGCTTTGACGCCCATCTTCTCAGGAGTTCAACTGTGGGTCCAAGTAAACATTTGTCTTTACATTACATTACATTTGACCTTAGATTAGCAAAATCTACTCAGTTCATCCCTGAGTCAAACTGAACTGTAGCAATTCAAGAAATTCTCTCACTGTGTTCTTGGGCCGAGATAACAAAACATAACAGCAAAGACTAGTAATATATAAGATGGTTTACTAAAATGAGCACTGTCACACCAAGTTTCCCCATATGTGCATATACTTTTTGGGTAAGAGGGAGCTCCTTTAAGCATGACTCATACCTGCTGTGTGTGTGTCTTTGTGTGTGTGTGTGTGTGTGTGTGTGTGTGTGTGTGTGTGTGTGTGTGTGTGTGTGTGTGTGTGTGTGTGTCCAGCAGCCAGTGAAAGAGGTGCTACCCCTGCCTCGTCACCCTGCCTCCCCCCTTGCTCCTTCTTCTAAAAACCCAACCACCGGCTCCATGCAGCATGTGCAGCTGGCCTCCTCAGGTGATTTCACTCATTGACCTCACAACGTGTAAATTTCAACAGGATTTGGGAATGTGGTTTAAATTATTACATATTATAACACCATACATTAATTTAGTCATTGCAGCATTACATTTATAGTGGAAACACATTTCTTTTCATGTCGTCTGTGTTTGTATTGATTACCGGTATTTATATAAAAAAATGTTTTGACAGTGGTGACGTCGTTCCACCTGAAGCCTCCAGAGAGGGATCTGACCCTCATGTCTCATATGAAGTCTATAAAGTCTCTGAAGCACGCTGGCTTCACGGCTGTCTTCACTGGACCAACGGTAACAAAAAGAGGAAAATAATAACAATAATAACTTTTTTTAAGTTTTAAATTTAAAAAGCTGAAAATCACAGGTAAATGTAATGAAATGAGTGAACACTGGATACTATTTAGTTGGTCCTGGTATATTTTTGTTATATTGACTCACTCTCTTGCTGTCGTGACTTTCTGAGACACCTTAGTATCACCTTTATGTTATTTGAACCACGCACGCTTTCCCTGCTATGACAAGTCTGAACGTTTTGTTGGGAATAAACCGATGCTGATTTAATTTAAAAATATATCATCAGTTACTTTGGCTTGACCTTTGACCTACTGGTGTTTGATGTTACTCTGGTTATACTCTTGAATGTGGCTCCGGACTCAGCTCGCTCTCTGACTGTGTCTCACGTTGTTGAACGCCCACAGAGGCTTGACAGTGAGGAGGTTTTGGCGGAGGTGCCACTCGTTGATGTGATCCTGGCCGACATTGACTCTCTGGTGCCCACGTACGATGAAGCCGGCCGCCCCATAGCGGAGTGGAAACGACAGGTGATGGTGCGGCAGCTGCAGGTCCGGCTGCAGAGCGATGAGGACCAAAGGAGACAGGTACTCTTCATCTGTAGCTTTGTACCTTATGCAGGGGCGGATCAAGATAAGGTGTCATGGGGTGGCAAGAGGGTGGCATGGGGACCTTTAAGGGGTGGCACAAACTTCCACTTCTTCGTCTTGAGCTTGAGGTTGAATTTAACATGCAAATAGTTATTAAAAGGTTAAACTATTCCTTTAGAAAAAACCTCTCTGTTAAAATATCTTCATCCCTCCATCAGGACACGACTAATGGCTACACAACAGAGGACGGCTGGAAGTATTCTGAGGCCCACAACGCAGTCCTGGGGCCTTTCGGGGAGCTGCTGACCGAGGACAACCTGGAGTACCTGCAGCAGCAGATCGAGACTGTGTCCCTGCAGAAACACTGCCGGGCCTACGAGCTGGAGCTGACCCGGCTGACAGAGGAGCTGAGGGCCATTTTACCTGACCCCATTTGTCAACAGCTCCCTTAACACTGAGGTCCTACAGCAGGTGGACGCAGAGAGCAAAATACACCTGACTTTGCCAGTGTGGTGCAGTCGTGTCTCAGAGATTGTTAAGAGCATGTCCCTGCTGGTGGCCAACCTGAGCCAAACCACAGAATATAGTGGTGAGAGGAGAATAATGGAAGGGATGATGGAAGGGCTGCAGGGTGTAAAAGATGGTTCAGGGATCGATGTGGGACAGGGATTCCTACAACAAGGCCAAGAGATGGTGCCAGCGCACGTGGAGACCTCTGGTGGATGCAGGATACCTCATATAGGTATGGCGTCTGCTTTTAGTCATCGTTTAGAGGCCAACAGCTACAGCAGAGCGCGGAGAGAGAGGGTGGAGATGGAGATCCAACAGTCTGGGGTGTCGGTGAGAAACCTCAGATCCAACTTCGAAGGACAGATTGGTGGCATTTATCCCTTCGCTGGCGTGGTGAGTGGAGGCCACGTCATGAAGAACCAGGCAGCGGTCGGGGCCACACGAGGAAACGATGCAGACGGCAGAACGGGAACCAGCAGTGATTTGAGCTATCGTGACGCTCCTAAGAAAGTCAAACCTGTGATGGAGACTAGCAGCTTGAGGAAAGAGCGCATAGTGGTGCTGTTCCTGAGCCACTGGAAAAAATCTGCATACGCGATTTCAGTGAGGGCGGCGAGGCGGCGACACGAGCAGGAGGCGGAATCAGGTAGAGTGACAGCAGCGCCGCCCCAAAAGAAAATCAACTCCATGTTTCAGTTCTGCCAGCAACGAGGGGCCGTGGACAAGATCCTGAAAACCTGGAGGAGAAATTTCGAACTCAAAGAGGGGCCGAGGACCTGTTCCTCCTCCTCTCGAGTTACCTACTCCCCAGAACAGTTCCTGCCCGATGTGGACGGCGTTGCGGTGAGCCACGACAGCTTGACCCTTGACCTCTTCATGCTGGGATACTTCCACATCTTAGAGCAGGAGCTGTTCCCAGAGGAGAGGAAGATGAGGCATCTCCTCTGCTTCGAGGTCTTCGACCACGTGGGGGGTTTCCCCTGGGAGAGGGTGCGGGACTTCCACAAGGCAGTGTTAGAGGAAATCCAGGCCGGGAGGCGACGGTGGAGCGACGGCTTCGAGGACATCAAAGTTCGCTTCTTTGGGGAATCGAGGACATGTTACCGTGCATCGTCAGCTCCATCGTCATCATCATTGTTGCCAGATTCCAGACTAGTACCCAAAGTAATAGTTCATAATGCTTCTCCAGACGAGTGCAGCGGCGACACACACGCTTCTTGTTTCAACAATGAAGACATTTGTAAATACATCGACCGCAGCTTTGCCTTCTGGAAAGAGAAGGAGGCCGAGCTGTTTGATTTTGAACATCGGTCTTGATATTTCTTCACTAAATGATGTTATCTAGCTGTGCTTATTTATGGGGGAATGGTGGGATCTGAATAAAGTGAAGTTGATCGATGTTCTATTACTACAACCTCCGGTAGCTACGTCACACTCCAGTCATTACACACAAGCATCTCTGACTCATAGAGATGGAAAGATATGGGTGTCTACCAAGCAGAGACGGTCTCTAATGACATCCAACATTCAGTGGCATTATGGGAGCTGTAGTCATTTATTAGACAAGGGAACAAAAACAGTTGTAGTCTGATAACATGTAACAAGCCGTACTTAATATCATAACAGACATGACAATAAATAAAAAATTCTGAAGTAGAAACCACATTATTCCATTTTAAACCTAAAATACAATATTCTTAGACATTATTTCTCTAAATATAAACCTTGCTAATTCAAATAGCTTTTTTCTTAAACCCAAATATATTAGTAATATATATTTTAAGAAAGAAGTTTTATTATAATAATAGTTGTCAAATCAAAAATGGAGTAAAACACCAATTATCTCCGAAGTGTGGTGATATAGGCTTATTAGTAGAAAATGCAAATAACCCAGAATCTCCCACCAACCAATATTTGCCTTAATACGACTCTTTATTAGCTGATATCCCATCTATGAAACTCATATCGTTTGGGGTCCAATAGAAAGGTGAGGGACGGAAATAGGTGAGGTCGCGCAGGCGCACAAGCGGCCCGAGGCTGACAGGAGGATGCTGAGCTGCATTCCCATCATTCTGTGAGGAGAGGAGGATCCCACAAGCGGAGGAGACGCGGAGCCGCCAGAACACACTCACCCAAGGAACCATCCGAGCCGAGCCCTCTTATCTGCCACCATGTCAGCTGGAGGAGATTTGGGGAACCCCCTGAGGAAATTTAAACTGGTGTTTCTGGGCGAGCAGAGCGGTGAGTCAGGGGGGTCGGGGGTGGTTTAGGGTTTTGGGGTGGTCCGTTCCTCCGCTTTAACGCCAAACATGCGCATCGTATATGTTTGCAGGCCATGCATGCGATCGAGTGGATTCCTGAAAGTTTCTGTCTGGACGCAGAGGAGGTGCAGGCCGGCTCCTGGCGCTCCTGACGCCCATGTTGTCGCTACTGGCACAAGATGTGACTGGAGAAAATTTGATTAACCCAGCAAGGGGAGGAAAAACCCTAGCAAAGAATAAAAAAAGAAATCGCAGGCACCTTCACTACACTGCAGATGGATTGAATTCGAAGCGATGATTCAAATAATACAAATCGTGCGTGAAATCCTTGAGGAATATGTCGCAAATTGTGATGTTTCGCATCCTAGCAGGGCGATGTGGTGTTTTGATGGTGCTGCAGTGACCGACAAATACGCACAGCCTGTCTCCACATAAGAGCTTTATTCCACTTCCATCGCTTATTCCCGACACCAGCAATCCTTCATCACGTCTCACGCTGCAGGGTGTGGTGTTTTTATTCCAGCATTAGTGTTGTTTTTTTAGAGAGAAGACCATAAACAGTCCCCATGTGTCAGTTCGGGACACACCCAAAGCTGCCGGGCGATGTCGGTAGCATCTCCAAACCACAGCCTCCACTTCGCTCCCATGAATAATCGAACAGGGGCTAAAAACGGGGCTTGACAGCGCCACAGCTCCATTTGCTTTATATTCTTTATAATATGTACATCGTGGCTGGTTGTGTGTGTGTGTGCGGTTTGGTGTGATGGCACATATTCGGAGGCGCTGATCGATAGTGGTTGAATACGTGTTCAGACATCAGATATCCGGAGTGGCAGCACAGGGGCTGGTGTCTCAATAAAATACAGCAGAATGAACATGACCAGGCATTAATGTGACAGCAGCTTCATTGAGGTTGTGTGTGTTATATTGAGGATGGTTCAATCAGTGTATGTGTGTGAGTGTGTGTCGACTAAAAGCCTCCATGTGTGTTTGTGTGGCCTGTATGCTGCAATGTTTCTGTCCATGGTGCTGAATCGAGGCCTGGCCACTGCCCCATTGCTGGTTGGTTTCAAGACTATATACTGCTGTCTGCATATATGGAGGATCCTATATTAGGAGAAGTGCTGTCCACCTTCATCATCTGGACCTGATGTAAAATGGTGCTAAGGACAGGGCTGGGTGGGATGTAAATAAAAATGGAGCCGAGTATGGGCTCACCTTGATCCTCGGAGGAGGCCCCGTCTGGTTTTGACAGAACTGAATGTCTGAAATCTTCATGCGTTGTGGATCCCTCTGGCCCAGAACAACTCATGTCCCTGGTCTTTTCCCAGTAACATCATTATCCTCACTATTAATTTGTTCCTTATTGGATTGATAGTGAGGGCCATTTATGGATCTTTTTTGACATTGTAAAAATGTTAAGGGCTGCAGCTCGCCAGTCCTTTCATTATTGATGAGTCCCATGAATATTCTTGTGATTAAATCGATTGTTTTTGCCCCATAGGATGTCTGGAAATGAAATGCCTGTGAGGTGACATCTTTGAATTGCTTGTCCTGTCAGGCGAACAGCATAAAACCACCAAGATCTCAAAATATAAGAAAAGAAAACAAGAAAAATTATCACATTCGAGACGCTTGAACAAGGGGGTTATTTGGTATTCATGCTTTAGAAATGAGGTTTATGATTCATCGATTATCAAAACAGTTGCAGATTATGTTAATTAAATCCATATCTACATCTTTCTATACCTGAGATGCTATTTAATCACATTTGATCTTTTTCAACACCGGATTATTCTCTAGAATTTACTCAGGAAATAGTTTATGAATGTGTTTACACCCTTGAATAAAATAATAATCAACATGTGTGTGCTCTGTTCTAGTGGGGAAAACATCTCTCATCACTAGATTCATGTATGACAGTTTCGACAACACGTATCAGGTAAGATTCGGACCAGCTCCAGAATGAAAAATGTAATTAGAAATTTAATTTATATGCAAATGATGACATGTGTGGTTAATTACTTTATTTAAGAAGTAATGTTTTTTTGCATTTATCTTCTCTAAATATTTTATAAAGTGTAATGATTTGTTAGTCCTAAAATGTTTGAATAAAGGTAATTGAGGCGTCTACTGACAGGACAGATCTACATTATGTGAAGCTTTTCATATAATAATAATGACTAATGAGTAATGCTTCGCTGATATGCAAATTACTCCTCTATAATCTGGGTCCATGTAATATTCTTCATTTTCGTGTCCTAGTTTGAATGTTTGAGCATTATTAGACGACTAAAAAAGATATGGAGATTACTCATTCCCCTGTCCTTCTCAGAAGCTAGGTATATAAGTCTGAATGATTGAGCCCCGAAGGCAATGCAAATGAAATTAGTTTTTCAGCCTAATTTGATTTCAGACCTTATTTTTTTCTTGTATTTTCCTTTTTATTTAACAACCTTCACTCTGCTGGGAACAGCAGAGGGGACAGGGAGACGTATCGCTCCTAAAGTCTGTTTTTTACTGATGACGATTCTTTTCTCCACCTCAGGCGACCATCGGAATCGACTTCCTATCAAAGACCATGTACCTGGAGGACCGAACAGTAGGATGCCTTGATTGTCATTGAAAACTCACATGAAGTTACACATATATATTTATACATGCAGATGGATCAATGTAGTTGTAGTTGTAGTCAGTCGGCATGCTAAGTAAGAACTGGCCCAGTTTCCACCTCGTTTTGACTAATCCTTGATTTGATTTGGTTAATCACCGCTTTCTTCACACACTAACATGATTATCCTTAAATTATTTCTGGTAGTAATAGCTAGAAATAACCTTTGGTGCTTCTTTGACTTTTCTAGTCCTAAGAAGTCCAAGGCTTTTCCATGGATCATCCAGGGTACTTTAGCTGGATATTATGTTCTGTCAGCCTGCACACAAGCTGATACCGGCTTATCCCTTTAGATGTGCACTTACAAGGCTTTGACATCTCTATAGTATACACAGTATACGTAGTATGATGCTGAATCAGGTGCTGAAGGTGTGTGTTTCCCTGTGTGTGTGTGTGGATGCAGGTAAGGCTCCAACTGTGGGACACAGCTGGACAGGAACGTTTCAGGAGCCTCATCCCGAGCTACATACGAGACTCTACAGTAGCTGTGGTCGTCTATGACATCACAAGTGAGCGGAAACCTACCTGCCTTGTGTCAACATGCATTGTACTGAGATATGTGTTTTAATCTGTTTGTAATCCATCTAAGATTTACAGAAATCTCTGTCTGTCTGTATGTGGAATGTTCATCTGGAGAGCCCTTCATCTAATCAGCATCAAAATCAGCTTGTGTATTGTTAAGGACCCAATGAAGGGCAGTGTTGAATGTTGTGCGATTTAAACGTCTGGTGTCCACAGATGTGAACTCCTTCCAGCAGACCTGCAAATGGATCGATGATGTCAGGACAGAGAGAGGAAGTGATGTCATCATCATGCTTGTTGGCAACAAAACAGATTTGGAAGAGAAGAGGTGAATGTGACAATTAGTTACAGTAAATGTGCTCCTTGATGTGGAGATTTTTTTAACCTGAGAAGAAAGTGTGTCGTTAAAAGCAACATCTTGAATAATAAGCCTTCATCATCATGATGCTGAGTCTGGCCTGATTTCTCCACTGCAGGCAAATCACGATTGAGGAAGGCGAGCAGAGAGCCAAAGAGCTGAACGTCATGTTCATCGAGACCAGTGCCAAAACAGGCTGCAATGTCAAACAGGTGACGCCGGCAGTTTTGCCGTATTTCACAGCCTTTTGGGCTTCAGTTGCTCTCAGATCCTCTGCTATCTCTCTAAGCGCCTCCAAGGTGACTGAGGCAACGTGGATTGATAAGTGTGAATATGTGTAACAGTGATTGGAGTGTGGACTGTGTGCACATTCAACCCCGGGGCTGACTGAGCAGTGCAAGCTCCCCAAAACAGTGCTGGCATCTAACTAAATACTTTTACTCAAGTATCTGTACTTAAGTATTTCTATTTCATGCTGCTTCATATTTCTGCTACACATAGAAAAAACAAGATGCATATAAAAAATACAATACATGGATATTAATAAAGCTACATGTTGTACATACTTCAATATAAGTAACACATTCAATGCATGAGTGTGGAAGTAATGTACATAAAATGCTAAATCATACACTTTCACTTAAAATTAAGAGAAATCAACCAACATCCCACATAATGTAGTACAGACATTTTTTTTATAAATGCTGTTGACAATGCAGGACATGTTTATACAAAAATTCAAATGTCATTTTTTAACTTGCTGTCCTCTTGCTTGCTCTCTCTCTTTCTCTTCTTTCCTCTGCTTCTCCTCCTCCTCCTCCTCCTCCTCCTCCTCCTCCTCCTCCTCCTCCTCCTCCTCCTCCTCCTCCTCCTCTTCCCTCCCACCAGCTGTTTCGTCGGGTTGCAGCAGCCCTACCTGGAATGGAAAGCTTGGACGATGCAAATCCTGAAGGCAGTATCCTTTACAGCCGCTGTGAGTCAGACACTGTGCTGAGAGCCAAACAGCTGATTTCTAATCTCTTAGTGGTGGCTGGCACTATTACACACAGAACGGCCCAGCCTAGTGTCTACTGAGGCACGGGCCATTAAATATTTTTTCATGCTTAGTAGAGAAGAAGTGCACCGTGCCAGGAAGACAGTGTTGATGCAGAGGTGTAGCACCACATGGTGGCTGTATAGGAAAGGACATAGTCTTTGGATGGGTGATGTGAGGATTGCAAGGAACTGACTGAAAAGAGAAATACTGATTCAATACATTTAAATGAATTCGTGAAAAATAACAAATCTAAATGTGTGTGTGTGTAAAATTTCATCTCTCAGTAAAAGTCAGTGGAAAAATCCTGTTAGCTTTTTGTTGAGGGATCTAGGGTGACGCTTAGTGGGAAACAATGACAGCCTCTGACTTG
The DNA here is from genome assembly GCA_038501795.1 of Pseudopleuronectes americanus. Classification (NCBI taxonomy): domain Eukaryota; kingdom Metazoa; phylum Chordata; class Actinopteri; order Pleuronectiformes; family Pleuronectidae; genus Pseudopleuronectes; species Pseudopleuronectes americanus. The sequence goes on along the minus strand of CM076730.1, from coordinate 12,860,920 downwards.
TGAGTACTAAGTAGCTAATATGGGCTGTGAATCTGACATTGTTTGTAATATGCTCTTCTTGTTCTTCTCAATCTGCCAATATTCCCAGCATGCAATATACCATCTCATTTTCTCCCCACCTGACTTTTCCTTAACCAGACAATTCCCAGTGATCGACATCAAGCTGGACAAACCGGCAGAGCCTAGCGTCCCTGAGGGCGGGTGCTCATGTTAATGCAGAGCTGCTATCGGACAGCTCCCTTCACACCATAGGCTTGTTGTGTTGCTTACTACTGGTTAGCTTCCAGTTGACTTCTCCAATTGGATATAGGATCCGGGCCTTGTATCTGATTGGACAAATCAAATGTTATCTCTCAGTCTTGTTCAGTTGTAAAATATTGTATACTTTGTCAATATGTAAGTGACTGGCGGAGAAAAGGGAAGAAAAAAAAACATTGACATGAAAATGAACAAAAAACTGTTTTGGAAAACGAAAAAGGGAGAAAAATGGAACAACCAACGAGTTCTTTTCGCTGTTATGTTTTGTATTTTTTATATATAAAAAGGGAAAGCACCAAAAATGATGCCTACACATAGAAGGAGAAATGGTGGGGGCCGAACACGTCTGAATGTCTGCAGCACGCATGCACGCTGATCTGATCTTTGACCTTTGGCCTGCCCTCCAGGGTCTCCGCACTCTGGACGGAGGTTGACTATCTTAGAATGTTTTATAGCATCTCTCTATAGCATCTCATGACAAACACGTATCTCATTTGATATTCCCACAAGAGTCAACTTCCAGTAGGTTCACCTAACAGTAGCTGTGAAAATGTGGCACTCTATCTCTCTATGGGTTTAACTTTTATAGATCAAACTGTACCGTGGTTAAAAAAAAAGGAGTAATAAAAAAACAACTTACTATCACAACTCCCCCCCTCCCTCGAACCACTTCTCTCCTTCGCCTCCTTTCCCTCCCTTTGTCCCCTTGTCCCTTTATCTCTCCCTCCAGCCTCCCCATCCCTCCATCCTGGTAATACACATATAACGATCCACTGTAATGCACTGCACTGTATATAATAATGTAATATGTATGTTGTGAACGTCCCTCTGTAGAAGTGGTCCTTGTTCACCAGTATGAATAATGTAATAATGTTTAACGATTAATAAATTACAAATTAAAGGGCTTCACTCTCCTAACCATTAACACTTACCTGGTAGCAACATGGTCTGCTCTATTGAATTCTATCTTGATGTTACATGTGGATAATACAGGGATTGTTTCATTTTTAGCATCTACAGAATGTTATTAAAGGCGTCAGGGTTTGGTCAGATTGTATCAGGTTTATGTCTTTGTAATAAGACATTAATAGAAAATTGATTTGCCTCTGTAGAAAGCATTAAACAATTAAGCAAATTCTACGTGCATTATTTAGGCTTGAAAGAGCTAAATCTCAATCTAAAAAATGAAATATTAGAGAAATAGAAATAGAAAGAAAAGCCACGTGAAAGCTAAAACTGAGCAGCATCTAACAACTGATGAAAAGCTATAGTTAAACCTTAAATGTTACAACTTGCCTTTTCAAGCTACGTTGCTTTATTAAACTGAGGGTTTCCTAATCTCATTAAGGAAGAGAAGATGAGTTGTTCCCAAATTATTGAAGTCCTAACTAGTGTAAGAATCCAAACTAATTGCGGATGGGTTTAAGTGATATATAAATAATAGCCAGGCGGTGTTCAGGTATGTTTCTTATTTAAGTGCCTATGCTCAAGAAATGGAGCTGACAAATGTTGACGGACGAGTGCCACCAACCTCAGCTTGGTCGGGTAAATTAGCAGAAGTTCAGTAATGAAAGACCTTTATGAGGGAATATTGCAAAGTCATAATGACACTAGTCTTGACTCCATGCAGTGAGTCAGTGTCTGAGAACTTGACAGTTCAGGGGAAGTTGCGTTGGAAAGAACCTTTTATGAAAAAAACTGTCACCAATGCGTCAGGTGGCTCAGACGTAGCCCTCCTGATGAGAGAGGACAGGTATTCCCCTCAACTGGTCGCACCTCATCTGATCCCCTGAGAGTTCAACAGGTGGACGGAGGCAATTAGTGCTGATGGTTGACAGATGAAGTCCACAGAGACGAGCAGTCGAGGAGGTGAAACTTTCATTGTTGAGCATCTGGAAATCTCAGCCAGTCAGTAAACAGCCCTTTACTATACTGGTAATGTCATTTGTGTGGATAGGAATGTGCTGGTATTTATGTAATGGGGAAAACATACTATGAAACTATATTAAAAGCAGAAATGCAAGGTTACATGCAAAGAGACGTGTAAGGTCGTCTTGGAACACAAAGAATTCAGCATATCCCACGGATGAAGACTTCGTACAATGCTTCCTTCCCTGACTAGGACACACCCCTTGATAGCCAATCTACGACTTGTACGGTCTCTCAGGTCCGGGTCACTTTGAATCTCATTGACACACAGAGCGGACCATGTCCAGAGTGGAGGCTTTCAGGGACTCGGACCTTCGCTCATTACTGAGGGAGTCGCGCACTGACATCGCCATGGCCGTGGATGACCCCTTCCCTCTTGTCTATGGGTTGGCAGACAAAAACATCATCACTGACCAAATGCTCAAGGTAAGGCATAGAAAAATGGATTTACCACCATTATACATTGAAAACGTGGATATGTTACCCAGGAATATTTGACTTTCCTCACTGTAGCTCTTTCTGTTTGTGTGGATCTGCAGGACACGTTAGAGAAGGAAAGTAGGGAGGGGATCCACAAGGCCATGTACTCGCTCCTGTCCTGGGTCCTGGAACAGAGAAGATCTACCATCCAGGCCTTCTGGAGAAATATGAGCAAGGACTACAACCTGGACAGCTACAGCAAGCTGCAGACACTGCTCTCTAACCTGCACTCCAGTACGTGGTGGTCAGGAATATGCTTGGCATAAAAAAGCTGCTGATATTCTTTTATCTATCCGTGTTATGTGTTCCAAATTCTATGAGCACAGAGGATCGGGGTACTACCCAATGTGTAATTCATCATTAATATATCTCTGTGCATACTCTTATATTTAAATACATTTTCAGTTAAGTCGGACATCGATAAATGGTATTTTCGTAAAGTAAGTAATGTGTGGTTTGATTCTTTAAATCTTGAAGGTGTTTTTAAACTGTTCCATTAGTCATGATTACTATCTCAATGTGGCACAGACGCAGTGAGGAAACAGCAGCTTTTAGGTCAGACAAGTTTAGTCTTTAAGATCCTTCATCATCATCGCTGATTATATCTGACAGAACGAGACGCTGCAGGTTCCAGAGGTGAGAAGAGATCTCCGAGATGTGAGAAAACTCCTCACGTGAAGAAGAGGAGCCATGAGGATAAAGAGACCGGCTCCAGCAAGATGTCACGCTATCATGCAAAGACAAGCGACGGCCCAGGTTATTTCCCATCATACACCTGTCTCTCTATTCCAACAACAGGACGATTGGTTATTTCTGTTGGTCTATAAGAATTAATTTTAACATTCAGTAAAAATGTATCTTGTGTTTTTCTGATTTCTTTCTCCAGGGGGCAAAGTAAAGTTATACAGAGTGAAGAGTGAAGCTCCAGCACCTCAGCTCACATCTGGAAATAGTAATTATGTCCACCAAGGACGTTATGTTTTCATCTTCATCACTTCTTTGTTTGTCAACAGGATTATGCAAAATCTACTTAACTGATTTTGGCTCAGGAGCAGATCCAGATTTTTTTTTCACTTCTTTAACATAGCTAGATAGGGCCTTTTTCTTTCTTTTGACATTTTCATTCATTCAGGCATATTTAGAGGACTGATATTCATCAGTTTGTGCAATTTGGTGCAGATCCATATAAAAAAAGTGATCTAGTTAATTAAGATGTCGTTTCACAAGGGGACTGTTGAATCTTGAAATGAAGTGTAGTCAAAGAAATGATTGTATTTAGAAACATGTATTTCATGCTACAGATACATTTAACTAAACTTGTGCCACAGGTGTGCAGGTAGTGTCCTCCTCAGTCCAGGGAGGAGTCACCCTCTCCTCCTCCTCTTCCTCCTCTTCCTCCTCCTCTCTCGCCACAGAGCTGTCAGTCAGCCATGAAGCCAGAGAAAAGATCCACATCAAGCAAGTGTTTGGCTCAGACGGTAAGATATGACAAGAAAATCATTATTTCAATCTTTTGCAAATATTGATATACAACTGTCTTGCATCATCGGGACAGCAATAATACACAATATACGTTTTTGTGTTAAAAAGCATCAAAAATAATTGACTACAGTGACTTTTTATTCAACAGGAACCATAAAGTGTATTAAAGAGGATACCAGTGCAGCACTCATGTTCAAGGCTGCTAAGAGCACATTTCACCACAAGGGGGGGACAACCACAGGCACGAAGGTAAAGGTGGTAAAGGGCCTACCTCCTCTCACCTGGCTTTTCATCTGTTTGCCTGATGTGTGTCTCTGGATGCTCTGTGTGTCTGTGTCTATAGGTTCATTACAATGACGATGAGTGTGCAGTGTGTAAGGATGGAGGGGAGCTGCTCTGTTGCGATGGTTGTCCTCGAGCGTTACACCTGACCTGCCTCGACCCTCCACTCACAACCATACCAAGGTTCAGATCCCTCAAATCTACCTGTGTCTTTTATTTTAACAAAATAAAAGACACAGGTAGATTGCTGTATTTTCAAAGATGACTCTTATTTTTTAAGTCCTTGCCCTGAAACAGTTGCATGTCTTAATCTGCAGTGGCAGCTGGCAGTGTGAGCAGTGCCGTGGAGTGAAAAGAGAGAAAGGCCAGCTTCCTTTACAAGTAAGGTCCTGACAGACAAATATTAGGTGACATGGGCTGTAAGTAAGTATTTAGTCAAAGTATTTAGTCAAATAGCCCAGAGCTAAGAGTGTTCGTGGTGAGTAATGTCCCTCTGGTGCTCTATGGTTTGGATTTCCAAGAACTTTAGACAAGTTGAAGGAATCTGAGGCACTAAAGCAGGTGTAAAGTTAAAAAGCCTTTAATATCTCATGGAAACTTTAATCTAATCAACTGTAAAAACATGCCATGGTGTTTCAGGCCTACATAGGGGCAAGCACAAAATGGCCGTCCTTGGGCTGAGGTCGTTGTTCTGACTTTGGTGTGTTTGTGTTGTTTGATGTCATAATGTGGGAAAAAACATGGTTGCTGTAAAGCAAAGGTTTTTATTTATGTGTTTCGAGCATAAATAATTTGCTTTTTATCACAAGTCAAAGAAAAAGGATCAGTGACAAAAAGTTTCTATTTAGAGCTGATTGAAAAATGATACTTATCGATAAATAAAGTGTTGACATCAGCAACTCGGGGACTGGTGTATCAAAACCTGCTTCAACTGTCTGAACTGTTGTTCCGATTCGAGGCGGCATTCCAGAGAATGTTCCCAGACGGGAACTGATATTTCTGGTTATTCTGACACAGGTAAAGAAAAAAGGATTACATGCACAACATCTCAGAGCATCTGAATATTAAAATACCCAAAAACTAAACAGCAGTAAAATGATCTAATGCCTGAATAAACAATAACAGAAAAGGGAAGAAATCAAGTTCCCCTTTCGGCTTTCAATGTCCGTAGAGAACGATTCACGAGTCTTTCTCCTTATATCGAGGCTTCTACAAAGTGTATGCCATATATCTTTAGTGACCTACATTTACCATCTAGCATCTCCTCTTCCCTTTCCTCAGTGTAATTTATCAGAGCCCCAAATTACAGAGTTCCCATGACTTAACAATACACATTAATCTCTTTATTGGGCTTTAAGATACATATTTTCTAAAACCGACTAATGTCTAAATGTTTTATACCTCAGGCTGTCGTGGCTCAGCCTCAGCAAACAAACACCAACTCCTTCTTGGACTCCTCCTTCTTCTCCTCACTGTCATCCTCCTCCCTCACAAGTGTCACAGCTTCTGTGAATGGACCCGCTGCCAGAACCCAGGTACAGACCTGATGATGGTCTGCTTGTAGCAATCCTTATTTTACTTTCACATTTTGTTCACAACTCATTCATTATTTTGTCTTTTCTGTCACAATATAGTCTGGATGTATAACAATGTGTTGTCCTCAGTGCTCAGGTCTGGACATCGTGAGAGAGGTGTGTGGCCTGTGCCGTCTTGGTGGAGGAGACCTGACTCAGTGCCTCCAGTGTCTGGGGCGTTTCCATGTGCACTGCCTCTTCTCCAAGTGAGACGTCCACTCATCTCTTATTTAAAATGCATTTGAAAAAAATGACTCAAGATGGAGCAATTTTAGAGGATGACAGAAACAAATACTAATCCCAGCATCATTGTGCACACCCTTACCCTGTCGATTATTAAGGGCGTGTGCCGTAGCAGGGTATATGTGTGATCAACTGTTAATCACAAACTACAAATTGAAATCATTGGACAGTATTAGTATATTTGACTTTATAATATTGCATGAAGAGCAGTAAAGTGAAGAGCAATTAGTTTAAATGGCCATATGAAAGGGCTGTAAGTTCTTCCTCTGTAATCCTCCTGTGTGTTTGAAATTACATATTGATTGACAGTAACATTAGACACCCCAGAAAATAGTCTGAGTCACTCCCTATGTGTGTGTGTGTGTGTGTGTGTGTGTCGGTGTGTGTGTGTCTCTGTGTGTGTGTGTGTGTGGCTGTAATTAAATCTTTATGAGGACCAGTTTAATCATAGACCCTACAGAGTGAGGACATATTTGGAAAGTGAGGACATTTTGACCAGTCCTAATTTTTTCAATGGGCTGTTTGAGCGTTAAGACTTGGTTTTAGGGGTAGAATTAGGTTTAGGTGAAGGTTGGGGTAAGGGGCTGGGGAATACATTATGTCAATGAGTGTCTTCACAAAGAGAGAAGTACAAATGTTTGTGTGTGTTCGCCAGAGGGAGATCCATCTGCTCGTCCTGCTCGTCCTGCTCCAGAACCTGGGGCAGCTCTGCAGAGAAAGAGGCTGAATCCAGAGGCTCACAGGTTGGTCTGCACACGTGTACACAAAGGTTGAGCTTGAAGAGTGTGGAGTCTGTGCAGAAAGTATATATAAACCTTCACTGCATCATCTGAATATGTCTGAGTGTAACCTGAGTAATGTCTCCTATCCCTGTGTGTGTGTGTGTGTGTGTGTGTGTGTGTGTGTGTGTGTGTGTGTGTGTGTGTGTGTCCAGCTCACCCCAGCAGTTCAGAACACACTCAGTCATGATCAGATCACCTCTGCCCCGGAGCCAATCCTCCATACGGCCGAACTGGACTCCATCCTGGGAGATGTGAGTCGGGGCTCGATTACACACATGAACGCAAAACACGTAGACAAGATACGAATGTGATCATGCATGTCATAGATTGCTGCTGCATTTCTTACCACCCGGAGCCCTGAGGACCAAACAATAAGTGGCGGGGGGGGTGGGGTTGTCATGAAGTTGTTTTGTGTTGATCAGAACGTGTGTTGCGCTGATGTCAGACGTTAAGTGTATTGCTGTTTTATGTAATGTAATAATATGTGTTTCTTAGCCCTGATGAAGTGACTCTTAAAACAAACCTTGCGGTCGGTATAAATCCATGCTGTATGATGTCATTGCTTTTAATGACATCACACACACATTAAACATATGATGTATCTATGTGCTTGGACTGATCCTGCTGTCTCCGTCGCCCCCCCCACTGATCTTTGTGTCTCAGCAGGGATCCATGGACAGCATCTTACAGTGGGCTTTTCACAACATCTCCCGGCCTCTTCCAGACTCACAAGGGTGTTACCAGTGACGGGCGGACATGTGATCACACCTGCACCAATGAGCTCTCACTGGCTGAAGTTATATTGCAAATCAACATCGCTGGAGCATAAAGAACTGATTTTAAAATAAGGCCACACAAGAGAAATGCAAAATTATTTATCCCTTTTAAGCTCCAGATTTGTCAAGAGTAAGAACTCTATTTGTAACTGCAGTTATTATTGATGTATTTCACAGTGTTTTCCTCTGCAATAAACCATTGAGTCTTGGGATGTGTGATGATTGGTCTGATTAACCAGTTAGAGGGTGTTAACATTAAAGCCAGTGAAACCAGCTTTGCCAAATTGACACCTCATTTATGGGACTGTATAAAATGTACACACAGTTTTATTTAGGAATATGCAGCATTTATAAACTCAAGTCACTAACACTAGATTTTGACATGAAGTCGACCACAAAACAAGACCTCCCTCCTCCAAGGCCCTACCCAGTCTCTCATTGAACGAGTTCCTGGATAATCTGGGGAAATTAAGGAAAAATGTCCCTTCTTGCATTATAAAATAAAGTGAATCCATACCAAATGTTTGACGGGTGCTTCCCTAACCCAAACCTCATCCTTCCACCAAGTTTTGTGATAATCCGTCCAGAAGTTTGTTTGCGTAATATTGCATAAGTTTAGTAGGAACATTCCCCTTGTCAGATTTGGATAAACTGAAGCATTTAAACTAGATTTTGACTGAATGGAAACCACAAAACATGACTCCAAAATTAACGAGAAACAAAAAGCTTGATCTCATAGTGTAGTAAATTGTTACAAATATGTATTTGAACAAAGACCTGTGAACCCGGAGCCTTGAAGGCCCCTGATGATCTGTGTGTTTCACCTGGGTCATAATCCTTGATGTAACCCATTTATCTACTTTTTAGCTTAAACATTCTATCGGAATAAAAGGAGATTGCAAAAGTCAAGCAATATGTTTCTAACCATGAAATAAATACACTTTGAATTCTTCATTGCTCCACAAGTGTGACTGTGCATGTTTGTTCTTTCACCCTTGTTTTGTGAGTGAGACTGTGTGTATACTCAGGGAAAACAGTGTTAATCCCATATCAAACGCCTGAAGACAAACAAGAGCAGTGTCTCACAACAACAGATAAACACACACACATATGTACAGTGTTTGAAAGAAAAAAGGACAATGCAAAACCTCCACACGTGCTCAAAGACAGATTGTTCCTCTGTGCAGGTCTGCAGAAGAATTCACATTCACACGTTCCACCAGATGGTTTCAATACAATGAAGTATGCACACGGAGAAATGCCTCTGTTTAACAGGGATTCCTTGAAAACTATCACTTAGATGAGGAATGTTGTTTTTGTCATGGGATTCAGGAGTTTGAGCAGAGCTGCCAGAGGGATGGAGCTCAGCCAGGCAGTGTGCACATTTTTCTCCCCTCGGTATTTGGTTGCCATGGATCCAAGCTCCTACAGGCCCAAAACAGAGGGATGAGAAACATTCTAGTTCCAGTGTGTGTGTGTGTGTGTGTGTGTGTGTGTGTGTGTGTGTTTATATGTGGATGTGTGTATCTGTTTATTGACCAGTCCCCTTCTTTATGATTGAGGAATCGTCCTGCATACTTGATGAAACATGACCAGCAGCATCAGAGACAACAGTTTACTGTGCATCTTGAGAGAAGAAAAATAAAAGACAGTTTAAGGCAATGAGATTGATGTAGCATTAACAGAGCAGGTGTACATAGCAGCAAGTGAGCACTGTTCATCTCCGTTCTGGCTGAGGGGGAAGATTTCTGCATAAAAAGTCTGCTCACATTGTTTCCTCAACTTTGAAGGATCCTCGAATCCTGCACTACTCTTGTGATAACAGACGATCCCCCCCCAAAAAAAGAAAGAAAGAAAAACAAACCACTTCTCACTACTAAGTGGCACAGATCTTGTGAGTGATGCAATTGTATTGAAGTCTCAAGAAGTATTGCAAAAATAATACGAGGAAGTATATCGGGAATTACCCAGATTGTATCCGAGCCAAAAAAGTGTCACAACTATTTGTGTGACAAGGCTTAGGAAAATGTGTGTAAATCATCTTGTGCTGGGAAAAGAGTTCAGTATGTTTACTCTAGTACTACTAGCAGAATTTACTGCTGCCAGCCACCAGGGGTCTATTAAGATGCTTTGGCTTCACTTTTAGGGAGAAGTCATGTCATATTTTTATATACAGTCTATATTCTTGACCTGTAAAGGTTCTGGTGTTTTCAATTATTTTGAAAGGGCGAGTATCTCTAGATAACAGTTTCTGGTAAGTGCATGAGAGTTACCAATAATAACAGTGACTCACACTGTTTATGTGCAGTTTTCTGTGTCAGTCAGTCATTGTGAAATCACAAGGTTAAATTCCTCAAACACTCACACACATCCTGTTCTTTTACGAGTCCATTGGTCACATGCTTGGAATTCTTAGAAAAATATATGATAGGTGAAAATCCCACGCTTTGGGCATCCTCTCCTTGCATTTTCTGGCACTTTGTGTCCGTGGGCAGTTCTCCACTTTGTCTTCCAGCTGAGTTTCTGATGGGCTGAGGGTTTCCAGAAGTGGTGAAGCCAGCATGACTTCCAGTCAGGACCACTCACTCTCTCTTCAGACTTTTGTTGCAGGCAGGAAATTGCGAGGGGCCCTGCATTGTTTGGGGTGAAGTTCCAGAGCAGAAGGTTTTTACTTCTTTTAACCACTGAGTCATGACAGCACATGGCACTGACACAAAGATTGGACACTTTTTTCCACTGATAAAGCAAGATTTGTATTTGTTTTTAATACAGGGATGATGCCCTGTTGAAGCTTTAATGGATCAAATCACTTGCAGTTCTTGCCCACCAGGCTGTCTAACTGGTTTTCAAACAGTTGGATTACAGTTGCAGTTGCATGTAGCACATACATGTACACAGACCCAGAGAAGAGATGGGGCTGGGATGCAAAGCAATCACTGTTTACATTCACACAAGTACTGTACTTACGTTTAATTTTGCAGTTGTACTTAACCTTAAGTATTCAAACCTTATGGTGCTTGATAATCATCAGATGGGAAATATTGCTTTTGTTTCAATACCTATTTTGCTGATAAAACTTAAGTGGCACTTTACTTGTTGCTTTTTCACAAAATGCTCTGAATATTTCTTTCATCACAACTCATAGGAGCCTCTACATCAGCCTGATAATCTGAATCTAACCCTAACCTAAACCTAGACCTGATACTAGACCTAAACCTAAATCTAATGTTAAAGCATGTCTTCATGTTTTCAAATATAATGATTAACATTATGGAGAATTGCTCTTTGTAGCCATAAGAAAGACAAGTCCCTGTGATGAGACTGTAAACAGCTTTAGGTCCCAACAACATGAGAAATACCTGTACCACACACACAGACACACAAACACACACACAGCTGTGTCGCAAGATTTCCACCAAAACCGTTGATTCTTTTCTCTCTCCTGACACGTCTGTAATTTGACTCCAGGCTCAAGCCAAAAACAATGGTCACTTTGCTTCACACTGACTCACACAGCTGAGACGCAGCACACACACAGAGTAACCGCAGCACAATTTAATCTGACAAGCCAGTGGCGGCTCCCCAGCATCCAGCCATTTGTCTGGACATTACAGCAGTTTATTAAACCTCATGAAGTCACGGCCTGTGATTGCCTCTCGTCTCCGTCTTGCTCTCGCCGTTCGGAGTAATTTGGTCAGAGGACAAAGGTCTAAACGTCTGGTCGAGGAGGAGAAACCTCCTCTAACTCTCGCTGTTCCTCTGTGTGTCCCCAGAAGAGGCCGGATAATGATACGCTGGCAGGGCAGATTGCAGGGTTGCCATCCGTCTCAAACTGTAAACACAGCGGAGAAGGCTCATTAGGACATTCCAGAAAAGTCCTCAACTGGGAATTCTTGGAAGAGCTTCTCGCTGTTTGCATTCTTGCTTCGGGACAGCAGTGCTAACAGCGTCTCCTGTGATCACTGCCCTGTCCCCGGCGAGAATTATATGAGGGGGAATGAAGGCGAGCAGATGTTGAGCATTCCTCGGCACACAGGGAACTGCTCAGAGGTGACACCGGTTCCGCCAATTACTTCAGATGTTTTATGACCATTTGAGCTGTGCTATCTGTCCAGCTTTTTTATATAGAAATCAGATTTCCTCACATAATTTCATAGGGTTTAAAGAATTTCAATGGCATATTCACATTTTGCTACTGTTACAAAGCATCTCCACTTCCTCTCGCTGTGCGTAAATGAAGCTAAATTATTCTGGGTGCCACTATCTTATGTCAAACCAAACTTATTAGGCAATAAGAATTACCCAAAATAAACACTTTTGATGTGTACCTGAAACTTAAGTTTGGTCCTCTCCTATACACTAACTTGGAGGAGGCGGGATTCATGACATGTATGGTGGAAGCCCACCAACCGAGGGCGATAATAATGATTTGGCTTCAGTTTTATGGAGCTGTCCATTCATTCCTTTTTTATACAGCCTATGGTGGAGACCAAAACAGAGCTAAGAAGAGAGTAAAGATTGGAGAAACATGAATAAGGTGCCAGAGATATGACTTCAAGTGAAAGATATTGATGCTCCGTAGCTGTTAAATGTATAAATTGGCAACTGTTTGTACCCATGTTATAAAAGCTTTATAAGGCGTTATTTACATTCACAGCTTACCACAGTTCCCCCAAGTGCCCACGCGAAAGAAATTAAATAAAAATATAATTATATTAATAGCTGACTGTTAAACGATGTTGGATTTTACATTGCAGCGGTGCATTTTCAATCCTGAATAGGTTCAAGCAAACGCAGTGAACGTAATGTAACCGAAGTGAGCCATGTCCCTAGTAAAGAGTAGATGAGATAACTCTGACCTGGATCATAACAATCTTATCCAGAGTCATTCGGAATGAAAGATAATCAGTTGTTACAGCCGCTCAGTATAGTTTTACGATTTAGAATCTTGACACTTTCACGACATCAACTGGGTTGGCTTTGTTCTGATGTCATTCAGGTGAAGATAAAGGATAATGTTTGGTCAAATGATTACACATATCAGTGGGAGACATTAGGAACAATGAGATAATAGAGAGATATGTAATGATATTAAGTCAGCATCGAAAACATGCAACTGATTCAAATATGAACTTCACAGCTGATCCACTGACAGCTTCTTTGATCTGGGTCAATGCACAATGTGACTTTTCATGAACTTTAAAGTGATTCAAATGATTTTTTTCCACCAGTTGTATAATTGGCCGTTTTAATTCCTCTCAGACAAGAATAGATATTCCCCCCTGGCTTTCACCCCCTCCTTAAAAATAGACTGTCTGTGTATAATAAGACAATGACCTTCTTTAAGGCAACACAATAGAGTCTTTGTGTGTCCGTGCGGGCCTTGACTTGCAACCGTTAACATATCTTGCAGCTGAATCATCACCACTTACTGGTAGTGACACCAAAGTTTGAAGGCAGACGCAAGATAATGGATTTTTCCAGTTGACACTTTCATAAATTGTTTGATTTGCACAATAGACACAAAGGAAGACAAGCAGAAAAACAAGCTGCCACAGAGGGAGTGAGCTATTCGAAAAGAAAACAACTATGCCATGTCTTCTTTAATGTAACATTTAACAATGATATTTGCGTCCTGATGTAGAAATTGTGGCAAATTAGAAAATTAAGTCCTATTATTTTAAAAGAACAATTGATTGCATCATAATTCATCACCATCCATAATCATAATAATAATAAAAACCATAAGCAACTTAAATGAAACTGAATTGAATGCCAATAGATTCTAAGCAAACCATTTAAGTTCAGTGTATTTAAAGTTAAAGTATTGATACTTGAAATCAGCTCAGCTTGTTGTTTAACATCCATTGGAGTAAACAACTGAAGTTGGTAAAACTCAGAATGTGTGGTCTTCACTACTACTTCAACACAGTATGAAAACAACACCTTAATAATAACCAAGATTTGTTGATATATAATCTAATATTTAACAATATGTCATTAAAAGGACTGAACCTATATATTTTGTTGACATGTGTGCTTACATTATCCAAAATGTTTCCAACAATGTTCAAACCATCACCAGTTTTATTCAAGGTGTAATAGGATGTTTAATTTTCGTTGCCTTTATATTGCATCATATCCACTTGACCCATATATTTACCTTTCTTTGCTATAACTTCTGTGCCAAATGACGTATGACGAAGGAAAAATATACTGCTAGCTAGTTAGCCAGTTAGCCTTTTTTTTATGTAGAGACTCCTAGTGGCCAAAGTTACATATGGTACATTGAAGTAATTAAATAACTACTATAGTGTTAAAATATTTTTACCTTAACAATTTTAACAGGGTTACAGGGGGAATATGCCCTTCTGTCGGCAATACATCAAGAATCTTTAGTTTACATGTAATAACATGACATCACATTTATTGTATATAACTGTAGAGTAGAGGCTCAAATCCTCCTCCAACCTCCACCTCTCATCACATTCCGGTCCTCTCTGGTCTACTATGTCCGTCACCTACCTGCTCACCCTCTCTTCTCACCCCTCACTGGACCCCCTATACGCACACACCACCACCACACCCCCGCACTCACCATCCCAGCCCACATTCCCCTCATTGCTTCTGGACCCTGGAAAGCCCCTGGTTCCTTTTTCAGTGTCGTCGAGTTGGTACGCAGGCACAGGGCCCTCTCCCTCTCTCTTTCCACGGTGCCGTCGGCCAAAGCCAGCCATCAGATCACATGCTATGTGCAGCCTCAGCAGCAGACGAGCACAGCTATTTGCTGGGGGCACACATGCTGGGGCCCCGAATGAATGACTGGCATTCTGGTGACCTCCCAGGATGCCAGCGGGCTGCTCGGTTGGAGGGCAGTTTTCGGACAGGGTGTCGTGGCTTGTTGCTGTGTCATTCATCTGGGATAGGCATGTTGTCTCCGGGGCAGAACATTGCAAAACCCCTTCACACCTCTTAAGGGCAACTGGTATTTGGGGTCTATAAAGGGCCCCGGGGCCGAACCTCGGACAAACGATGTTCAGTTTGGTTCAGTTTAACCCTGAAGATAGTGGAGATGACGGAAAAGAGTTGTGTGATTCAAAACCACTCTTTCTATTCCTAGACACTGATACATGAAGCCCATTCGCTAAGGCCCGCTATAAAACTGAAATATTAGTCACTCTACAAAGTGATCAAGCGTCTGGCCCTAGCAGCCTGTGGCAGGTAGTTTATGTTGTACAATTTTATGACTTGTATTCTGTCCTGACACTTGACCTGTCAGTTAACTTCAGAGAAGCAGCACATGTAGTTAATAGTCGACTCAAAGAGAGCTGAGAGAGGAGAGGCAGCAGAAACGAGGGGACGGGAAGAAAATGGAAAAGGGAACATCATTACAGTGACACTCAGCTATTTGCCCTCAGCGCTGTGTGAGTAATATGTCTGAGAGCACAGGCCAAGTATTCACAGTGTTTTGAGACAAAAGAACACAGTAAAGTTGCCATGGGGACATCAACATGTTAATCTCATGCATTAAGGGTTCAACATGTAAGTGTTTTATTACCGATCTGTACCAGTTTGCACACACTCATAAATACCAGGCTCATTAACATGCCTGATTTGTTTCGATCAACATCTGTTTAACAGTCCCTGGGAAATTGGTGAGAACAAAAACAAAAACTATATCTCGCATTGATAAAGAAAGTGGGAAGAAATCGTGGATCCTCCCCCTGATCCGGATCCGCACAAAGTTTGTATCAGGTTCTATCCTGACTCATCCTTCCACTAATTTCCTGGCAACCTGTCTGGTAGTTATTGTGTAATCCTGCTAACTACGGCATCGATCATACTCTGTCCACATTTGTGTTTTGGCTCTGTAGCAGTTGAATCCCTGTCCACTAGAGCCCAAATTGAAAACGCATATCACGTGACTGCTCACATACAGTGTGCATGAGTGTGCCACATTAAACAATGTCACCGCCTCAGGGACTCTGCCAGGGCTTGTGTGTGTTGTGTTTTTGTTTGTGTTTGTCCTGTCCGGTGTTGCAGGTTTGGGTGGAGCCGGAGGCTGTCAGTGAAGTGCAGGCAGCTGGCCATTGCCTCTCTGATAGATTATAAAAGCTCCTCTCATCGTGGCTTTCAGATGAGAGATTTTAATTTAGATTTTTGTCTTATTACTTCGGTCTTTGTTTTTGTTGGTCTTGCATTTCGCTCCTGCCAGCCTTATTAGCTGAACTTGCTATTTTTGTCATCTTGGTTAAATAAAAAATATTTTTTTTAAATAAAATCTCTTTGTTTTGTTTAAAACATTGCGTGTCTTCCCTTATTTGCTATGGTCTCAGAGCCATCAGCTGTTAGCAAAGACAACAGGGTCAGCAACACTTGTAATTGATTATTCACGTGCAGTATATACTGGTAGCTGAGGCCAATGCTGCTTGTTGTCCTCCAGAAGGAGGGTCATGTGATAGGAGCCTAACAAATCAGGGAAGGCTACGTCGTGACTGCAAAGAACGAATCAGCAAGCGCTTGTGAATGTCTACGTTTTTGTTTCCAAACATCTCCGCTCGTCCATACTAAATCAAACTAAATCGTCGCCAACACCGTGTCCAAAGAGCTGATCCATTTTTAACAGAGGGACGAATGCAGACTAAAACACAACCTCTTCTGTGGAATTAGTTCAGGGCTGGGTAGATTTCTGGCCTACTAATCTTTTGCCTTTGTTTTAACATTTACAACAAATACCACTGAATAAGAGATTGAGGGAGTGGGTCACCAGTATCACAGAACATTTAGAAAAAGTAGAACTTGCACGAGTTTTGTGGTATCTGACATCCGGGCTGTTATATCTGCTCTAATTAGCTTCCACCTCCCTTTGGTACGTGTCACTTCTGATTACTATTGACAGAGCTACAGGCGGCCGTCTGTCGCACCAGTCAATGTGAAGGCCTTTCACACGCTGCCAACAGAGGTCAATAAAACTATTGTACTGTCTAAGCTTCAGTTAACGGGAGCACATCAGTGTTTTTTCTTATGCTTTAGGCTTCCTGTCACCTTTGTATGCAGGGTAACAGGACTTCCGCACAGCACAGGACAATACACCTCTCAGATATCATGACTGTGGAGAAAAATGTGGATTTTCCGGTTCTCCAGACGGGCGGGGTTGGGTGCATGTGGTCTGTTATTGATGGTTCCCTTTTTGAGAACTGAAAGCTGAACATCACAGTTGGGTTCAGTTGAAGCGACTGACAGCTGGACTTAAATCATGATTTTCATTTTGCTACAACAACATCCACTACTATTTGGTGAGATGTTCTCAGAGGTATAATGTGATATAAAAATGAATCAACTAAAAGTAATAGTTTAAAAAAAAACCTATTCTTTGTTAAGAGATAGATGAGAAGATTGACAGAAATGGAAATTAAATATCCTGGATGCGACTGCTGTCATCTTGGGTCTGCACGGTAGTGATCGAGGGATTGAGCCACAGTAGCAAGAACCCATTGACTCATGTGGTCGAACAATCACGAGTCAGTGTCAGCTGTCAATCTGGAAGTTTCACTCTGTTTCGCTAGCATCAAATAACCAACTAAAACCAAACATAAGTGTGATAAGAACTACCAAAAATGAATCAAACATCTTTGATAAAACTTTATTTGTTTCAAATGTTTGCAAATATGTCTTGAGTGTAAATACTAAGTTTACAGTGGTTTTATATTTACTGTACAGACGTCAGAGGTGTAAAGGTTCTCATCAATCTAAAGCAAATAGCCCCACTTCCAGAAAAATGTCAGGTGTCAGTCTGCACTATGGTCCCACAATAACAACTTTCATCTCCCGTCAGTCACAACCCAGACCCGATCACCCCACACATCTGTTGTGTGATCTTCACACAGATTCATTGCTTGTGACTCACGTCTGATGTCTGTTTCCTGCTAATGTTCGGAAATTCCCTTGAATGCTGTTCGACTTGCTGCGACTTGCAGCCTCTTTTCACACGTCACTTTAAACACAAGTTATTTATTTGCTTTCACTCTCAGAAATTAGGCTGAATCGTGACATAATTTCATCTGGAAACCAACCCCGGCATCAGGAGTGAATCTGTGGTGAAATGTGAATACATGGGAAGCCTGTCGTCAGTGTTTCCCTGAGAACAGGATCTCACTTGAGAGCAGCGCACCTTGTCCCCTTCTATTGTGTATTGTGTGAACGAGGAAGCCATCCGTGGATGTGAGAGCCAAGGACAGGAATCCATCTCGCTCCTTCCAACACTATCAGTTACATACCTGGCCAATCCCGACGTATCACATGACCCCGTCTGCTATTCTATCTCGTCCTTTCCCACACGGACCAACACTGTAACACGGATCCTGTCACATCCAGTCACTTTGACTCTATCTCAAGATAGATACCATCATGGAGCTCCACAGTCATTGAGAGATTTTAAAGAAAGAAGAGATAGCAAAAGAACGATAGAATATGCCAAACATCTTGTTGTTTTGTCTTCATGCTACCAACACGTCACATCTCTCCTCATATAATTACTTCCCAACGATGGTAAATCAAACAGCCTTCTGCAGATATGATGACAAGTGGCCTCCATATGATGATTAGGGTTAAACAAGTGTTTCCCTTGATGGACAGAAAAGTAACAACTCTGCTCAGCAGACAATGCTCGGTTGAGAGGAGATGAAGTGGAACGCTGTTTAAATTTACAAATATATATATATAGTTACTTTAAGGTACATCTCTTTAGGCTTGTGACCCATTAAAATTACACAATAGCCCATCTTCTTTTCATCAACTACATTTGTTATAAATATTTGCAAAATGTTCGGGGGTTTGAAAACGTAAAATTACATAGGAAGAAGAACAAGAGCTTAGAAAAGCCCATTAGATTTATCTTGTGAGCCCTGTTAGTGGTCTCAGGCTGCAGGTTGGGAATATAGACTGTATATAAAGATGGACGACATGATGGCTCCCCAAAGTAACCCCCCCCCTGATAACTGGTTGCAATATAGGTCATACATCCTGTCTCCTCCATGTTAGTGGAGTCAAAAAAGTCAATGTACACATGAAGTTACTGTTTCTCAAGATGTTTAGGTCGTCCTTATGTAATTATTCTGATAAAAAATATGTAATTTTATGCTATAAAATTTGATGATTCTTGATTGACAGCTGATACTGACTCACAATTTTGTGTCAGCAAGCCCATTGTATCATAATTCACTTCATTGTGTCACAAGCACACACACACACACACAGAAACACACACACATAACCACACAGAAACACAAACACATACACGTTGTCTTCCTGCCTCCTTCCCTTCGACAAAGCCCTTTTCACTGACTTTAACACAGAGGGTAAATTTAGAGTCTGTTTCTAATTGTGTAACTGGTAGTTTGTGTACTCTCACTGTTTCCTCGTTTGTGCTCATGTTTCCACCAAAACCTCAGAGGCAATATGTATTTACTGTGCATATAGCAACGACACAATTGTGTTTTATTTTGCGGGTTGTCCTTAAATATTCCTCACTGCTGCCGCTCCTCACAGACAAGGAGCAGTTCCCGAAACCTTCAGCACCTTCAGACGGACTCTGAGGAATTTTTGTGGCACACCATTTTAGATGTTCATCTCCTGTAATGACTCTTTGAAAGCATCCATAATTTTCAAAGGGTCGGCCCTGCATTCCTCTGGAAGTTCACAGGAAGTGAGATACAATGGAGGACAAAATGGCCAGAGGCGTTGTCCACCGAGACACACACACACACACACACACACACACACACACACACACACACCACACACACACACACACAGAGGGAGTAGAGGAAGTCGTGAGTTGGTGTTAAATGACATGAGCAGACTTTTAAAAAGGTGGAGACTGAGCTGCTCCACAGTGTGAATGTGAAGGAGAAACGCAAACATGTTCCTCTCTGCTGACCAGTCGCCTCGGTGTGAGTGCCGCCCCCGGAGACGCAGTGTCTGCATGCGTTTTGAAAAAGAGCCAGTTCAGGAATACGCAGCATCCGAAACATGACGGGAATGTGTGTCTGTGTGTGTGTGTGCTTAATTAAGGAGGCTAAAAGAGCCAGTGAGATGGTTGTGGACACATACCATCAATACCATCTCATGGGGCCTATAGATTTTTGAGTGTAATGAGCGCATCAGCTTGAGGCCATCAGCCTCATACTGTATAACAATCAATGACGGTGGCCTGTCGTGCTGTGATCCCATCTATTTCTCCATTCTGATCAAGTTTGACCTACTCTTTGGTTTTGGACTTAAAATTCGGACAATGCAAAAGCAGGAAATAATCTGTCATCCTTTCCTTCTTTCTTTCTTTCTTTCTCTTCATCCAATGCCAAGAGATATGATAAGCAAATGACTTCAATCTCTGCTATTTAAGGGCCCACAGTAAAATTAATTGTCGCCGTCCAAAGTCCTTAATATATCAGCAGTTATGTCGGAGCAGGTAATAAATAGCTTTGTATTGTCTTTTTGCTCAGACAGAAATACAGCGTGTCATAAAGATCTTGCGTTCTACCTCGAGGTGGGAAATTCTGGATTGGATGCTGTGTTGTGGTCTGGTCTATTATGTGGAGAAGGTGCATAAACCAAAACGAATTGAGGAACTAATGAACTGATGTAGTTCCTGACTGGAAGGAAGGTTAATTATCTTTCTGGCTGGCTCTCTATCAAATGCTGGGATTGTGTGAGGACGAGCTGTGCACATACTGCATGTTTGAGGTCTGGACCAGCAACTCAGTGGGAGGGAGTGCCCATGTGTGGCATTCTCCAGACACTGTTCTGAACCATGTAGTGCGATGATGTGCACAAAGAGCCGCTGTGTTTGTAGTAATGGGGCAAGCAGCGACCTCAGATTCCAGGAGACAGCTGCCACACACACACCACAGGGACACACACACACAAAAAAGGCGTTAACACACTTGCACAGATTTTTACTAGCCCATACCAACCTACAGTTGAGGCCAAGGAGGTTGCATTTGCCATCAACATTACATGTAAGCACATTTTCGGAGAGCAGAGATAACCGTACTTCCTGTTTCTGTAACTCGCAAGGTCGCACATAGAACATATCCTTTGGAATTAGAAAGGTATGAAATGAATCCAGAGGTAACAAGTTTTACGATCCTTGAGTTATAAAATGTTACATTGCTTTCATGCTGCTTCTCCATTTAGTTTATAAAATGTGATCAGTTGGTGCCCAGCAATAAAAGGAAATTAAATGAATCCCCATTTTAACATTATAGATAAGGAGGCTATAACTTTTGGAATACATTCCTCGGATATTTCTTGGATAGAACGATGGAACCTGCTTTTAATTACGTGTAAAATGCTTGAGATACTTTGTTCACACACACTCCCAGTCCACTAATTCACATGGTGCAATCACGAGAATCTCAGTGAGCACACAGCGGGTCAGCTGAACGTGCCACAAAATGAGAAATTTGTCTGGAGGCAAGCATGCAAGTCAACATTTACTTTAAAAGAATTATTAATGTATAAAAACAAATAAGACTAGATATTAACTAAAGGAGCTTTCTGTCATTTCCCCTATGCCACCGAAATACACAGTATTTATAAAAAACACTACACAACTGGGCCTTTAAGAGAGTATTTATGTTTTATGCCACATTTGAAAGGGGGGCCTTACTTTTAGATTTTGTATAGAAAACATATGATTATTTTGTAATACATTATGCATTGTAAAATACAGATACATCAATAATATTTATCCAGTAATCGATAATTTAACATTGACGGGGGACATTTAGCATATTACTGGTTTTTAACTTGACAAAATTCT
Organism: Pseudopleuronectes americanus; assembly: GCA_038501795.1. Taxonomy (NCBI): domain Eukaryota; kingdom Metazoa; phylum Chordata; class Actinopteri; order Pleuronectiformes; family Pleuronectidae; genus Pseudopleuronectes; species Pseudopleuronectes americanus. The sequence goes on along the minus strand of CM076730.1, from coordinate 12,839,289 downwards.
ACAAAGTTCTGTTTGAAATAAGGTGATACACATTGTTGTTTGTGTTGTTGTGTTTTTATAAGTTGGTGTTTTTTTCTATTTACTCTTGTGTTCCCTTTATTCTTCATTCCATTTCCCATTTGCTGTTTATTCCATCATTGCGTTTTCTTATTTTACCGTTGTTTTATCTATTTGCATGTTGCGTTTTTTCCGCTTCAGGGCCACCGTAGAAAACCCCACGTTTTTCGCATTTCCTCTGCTTTTATTCCCAAAGAGATTATAATGAACCCGCTGCATCCCCAAACAAATGCCCTTCATCATTCTGTCTTCTATTGAACCTCCTCATTGTTAGTGATCGGACACACTGCAGCCTCCTCCTCCTCCTCTCGTGTGGTTTTACTCCTCTGATCCCTGAGGGACCTCGCGTTTTACATTCCTCACATTCCGACCTCGGTCCCTCCTCGGTTACTTATTATCGCCGCCTGCTCTCTCCACAATCATTTCACAGCGAGACACAGAGAGAGAGAGAGAGAGACGCGGGGGGAGGAGGATGAAACTCGCCTGACTCCAACAAACTCATGTTAAAAACAAGAGGAATAGGAAGAAGAAGAAGAAGAAGTGGAATTACTGTGACTTTTCTACTTCGACGCCGAGGAGAGGGATTTGTTATGATGAGCGCGTGAGCTGGTAAGAGGAGCGACTTTTCTGCTTTTTAGCGCAAGAAACCCGAGCGAAAACCTCCCGATCCAAGCTACAGGTCAACTTTCACGTGTTGTGTGTTTGAATCGCGGTTTAATGTCGGAATTAAAAAAGTTATTCGCCGGAGATGAAGTTATTTAAAACGCGGGTTTTGCTCCCCCCGTGAGATCGGAATTTCTGGCGCATGCACTTTCTGTCCTGCTGTGGAAAAACCTCTCCACATCGATTCGTGTCGCTGTTTGGCGAAGCTCCACTACTTTCATATGATACTTTTACTACTAGACACATTATAAAATATGTACTAGTAGAAGTTTACTTGAAAGAAAACGTGTTTTGTGTTTAAAGTCCATGTTTATTTTGAATCGAGTATGTGTTTAAATATCTCTTCATCTGTTCATCATCAGACTGATTCTACCCTTTTCTCTCCTCCTGTTGTGTTCCAGGTTCACAGCTGGTTTATTTCTATACTTTCATACTGGGGAAGAGCCCAACCAGTCGTTCCAGAGAATAATAACCCACACAGAGCAGCATGTCGTCCACCGAAGAGCCATCTGGCACGGTCCTGCACCGACTCATCCAGGAGCAGCTTCGCTATGGAAACCCCACAGACACCCGCACCTTGTTAGCCATCCAGCAGCAGGCCCTGCGTGGAGGCAGCGGGAGCAACAGTGGACCCAGCAGTGGTTGTGACATGGGCAGGAGCCCACGATCCTCCCTGGAGAGTCTCACCCAGGAGGACCCTACGTTCCCTCAGCTCTCTGCGAGGCAGGAGCCTCAGGGTCAGGAGCACCAGGGAGACCACCACTCAGAAAGTGGATATCAGCTCATCCAGCTGCACGGCGAGGAGCTGCCAACCTACGAGCAGGCCAAGGTGCACTCGCAATATCTGGCCTCGCACTGGGACCCAACAGGCCCCATCAGGCAGCTCCATGAAGAGAAGCTCCTGCACGATGGAGTCTTCCACGAGGAGGCCGATCTGGTGGAGCTGAAGCGCAGCCATGTGCGGTCACTCAGTGAGCATCACATGCAGATATCTCTGGAGAGGAGTGATTTTGCTTCTAAGGCAGAGGCCATCAAGAGCACCTCTCACAGCTTCCCAGAGCTGCCTTACTACACCCCACAAGCCCTGCAGAGCCCCGGGCTGAGCCTGGGAAAACACTGCCCTCCCCCAGAGTACTCAGCCCCCATCCAGAGCCAAGGATTTATCCTTCACCAGGTCCAGGAGCCCGTGCAGGTTCAGCAGCACAGGTAAATAGAGGAGTGTCAGTGGACATGGCCTGATGTGTGATCGCATGTTTTTAAAATAACTTTTACATGACATCATATTCTGTGCTGTAGTGTTTTTGTACGAGGGTGCTGCGTAGTCCCCTCCCAGGAATCAGTCATTGTGTTTCACATGCGTAAACACATACTTATCGGTGTGAATCACTCCGGAGCCTGCGTTCCAATTCACATTTCCTCCTTGAAATACCTAGAGGAGAACAAGTCCAGCCCTGTAGGTGTTTGCAATGCTTGGCATACTGTCACAGGATCGTTTCCCATGCTTGCATCGCCTTGGATTCTTTTATACAAGTATGTTCCTCTTATAGACGTTTGCATTCTTCACAGCCACCGGAGTCCGCCCGGCTGCTTGGTGATAAGACAGGAATAGAGTTATATTTCAGAAGCTTTAGTCCAAAAAAAATCCCGATAGCCCTTTTTTATATCGTCCCTAGCTCATTGCGCCAACTATTCTTTCCTTCATCTAGAGTGGCTACACGTTCAGATTCATTACTAAGCTACAAGCTTGTTTTAACTTAATCATGTTTCTCTCATGAAAGGTATGTCCAGTCTGGTCAGCCAGCCGAAGTCCCGTGCTACAACACTTTCAGCAGCCTGCCACCTGCTGGCCTGGAGGAGCCCAGCCAGGTAGAGCTGCTCCTGATGGAGAATGAGAGGCTGAGGCAAGAGCTGGAGGCGCACAGGGAGAAGACCAGCCGTATTCAGAAGGTAAGACCCTGACAGACGATCTTATTGTAACACAACTGACACGCTACATGCTTAATACTCAGGTTCCTTTCAAATAACAAAGTACGGCCTTCAAACATAGGAACACAAGTTAAAAAGAGCTGAATTCAGATGAAAGGATGCCAAAGTTATTTATTTCGCCTAATGGCAAGATGAAATCCTCCATCACAGCCACCTGTCTTCGAAACCCAACCCCAGTGGACAGTTGTCTCCCTGACATCCAACTCCAGGCCCACTCCCTCATCTGGAGGGGACAGATGAGACCAGCAGCTGCTACCTCCACGCCATAGAGGCACAAACAAGAGGTCGCAGCCTTGCTACTGTGTTTACACACTCCTCTCATTGTGTTAGCTGACCCAGTGGAGGCCACAGAGAGTGTGTGCGCTTTAGTTCCAGGCGGGCCATAGATTTTCTAGGGCTTGTGCGACAGCAGTCGATGCGGTTGTGAGCCATGCACAGCTGATGTCCCTGGCAGGTGGTGGGCTGCTGTGTAAAAAGTGAAAGGTCCCTTTTGTTTTTCCGTTTCCCAACTTTTCACTTTTATTCTGTTCCTGCTCTCTTTATTTGCCTTTACCATCAGAGATAAAGACATTTTCTTGTTTAACGTGGTGGAAACTGCTTCAGAGACACCGGACACCTTCACAAATGTTTTTTAAAATCCACCCCGCTCTCTGCTGGAGTTATGTCACATGGCTCTTGCCTTGTCTCAGCCTTAAAGAATGATAATTGCCAGGGTTGGAAAGTTTTCTCCGTCAGGCCGCAGCCCTGAGTAAACATGCCTGTGTGACTGCTGTAATGGTGGGTGTCTCTTTGCCGTTTCCACAACCCAGGCACAGGCATGCACACCTTCCCTCCGCTGGCATCCTTCCCAGACCTCTGTGCGGGTGTGAGTGTGTGAGTCTGTGTGCGTTTTAACCTTGAGGTGTGTTGTGTATGCGCGCGCTCTTGTGCGCTCACACACCTGGAACTAGAGCTATCAGCCCTCAGGAATGTAGATATAAATCAGTCTCACAGGGAGTGGTGCGGGCTTGAATTCCTTCTCAGAATTATACCACACACACACACACAAACATACGCACACACACACACAAACTGAGTGTACAGTGTACACACAGTCACAAATGCCGCCGTACATACAGTATATTTATGTGCTCAACAACATGAATCAACATTCCAGCTCCTCCCTGACATGTGAAGTAGGTTAACCCCAAAAATTCTCCTCTCTACCTTCCCTGTTTCCACACTCCTTTCTTCCCTCTCCCTTAATCCTCCTTCATCCTTCCCCTCCGCCTCTGTCTCTTTTCTCCCTCCTTTCAGTTGGAGCAGGAGATCCAGCGCATTTCTGAGGCCTACGAGACGCTGATGCAGGGCAGCACCAAGAGAGAGAACCTGGAGCAGACTCTGAGGAGGAGGCTGGTGGCTGAGATCAGGAAGCTGCAGGACTTCAACAGAGACCTCAGAGGTACATCCACAAAATAAAATCCACCAACACAGTCTGCTGTAAAAACCAGCTCCAAAGTGTGAATGGTTTTCAATTTTCATTTAAAAACTGTGTTGCTTTGCAGATAACCTGGACAATGCCAGAACGCATGTTGCAAAAGAAGTACAAGCAGCCGACCACAACCAGCACATCGTGGCCAAACTCCTCGAGCAAAGTGAGTATGTCACTTTGTTTGGGTAGTTACCCCCCCCCTCCCCACTCCACCCCCCACCGCTCAGTCACATCCTCCTTTGTAATCCACATGCTTGACCGGACTGGGTTCTAACGCAGCATGGGGCCCGTTTTTTTTTCTTGTAGCTTATAGGACTTCCTGCAGGAATTTCACTTGCATAACCTCAGCCTGTTTGGTAAGGAGGCTTTATTAATGGGCAGTTTGATCCACACACCTCTTTGCGAAGGGAACTGGCTCTAAATCCCAGAGCCGCGGTGGAAGTGGTAGAAATGAGCGCCCACCCCCCCCCCACCTGTTGTTAGATTGATTTATGTTTGTCTGTTTGAGGAACTGGACTCGGGCAGAGTGATGGTGTTTGTATGGCCTTGATGAGGAATGCTCTGTGCTATGTGGGTCAAAGGGATAGGGCGCCTTTCTCCCCCCTTCCTCCTTCCTCTCAGCATTCCAGGAGTGCTTCGCTAAATGAAGAACACTGGCCACCATGTAGCAACCCTGGTACTTATTACTGGGGTTAGACTCAGGAGAATTGTGGAGGGATTTTCATCCGTTTTATTAACTTTTGTAAAACACCACTATTAAAATCCTATCCACATGAATCAAACATGCATCCTTAACAGATATACATATTTTTTGTTTCAGATGAGGAACAGAACTTTGAGCGTGAGCGCGTCGAGCGAGAAGTGCAGCGGTTGCGAACCACGGCGGAGGAGCAGAGCGTCAGGACGAAGGGGCTCGAGGAGGCCCTGGAGGCCGCGCGAGGACGGGGCCGCCAGCTCGAGGAGGCGCTGAGGAGGAAGAGGGCTTATGTGGATAAGGTGGAGAGGCTTCAGAGTGCGCTGGCTCAGCTGCAGTCCACCTGCGAGAAGAGGGAGAGCCTGGAGATGAAGCTGAGGACACGGCTCGAGCAGGAGCTGAGGAGTCTGAGGGCACAGCAGGTACATTTAGCAAATTGCTGTATGGTTCCATCTGTAACACAAGAGCTTCAGTTTCTCTTCTTTCTACTTTTCACCTAACTTGTGTCTCTTTCTCTTTCCACCTCAGCGGCAATCCCAGCCACCAGGAGTGACAATGGGCTCCGTGCAAGAGCGTCTGCGCGAGCGGGAGGAGCAGATCCTGGCGCTTGAGACCGACATGGTGCGCTGGGAGCAGAAGTACCTGGAGGAGAGCACCATGAGGCAGTTCGCCATGGAGGTGGCTGCCACTGCCGCTGCCCAGAGGTAAAGATGGGACCAGATAATTGCTGGAGTGAACATGCAAAAATAAGTTTTCCAGCTCGTTGGAATCTAATATCAAATCTCGACCTTCACAGGGACACCACCATCATCAACCACTCGCCCTGCCACTCCTCCAACAACAGCTTCAACGAAGACCTGCCAGTTGACTACAGGAATCAGGAGATGGAGAACAGGTGACTACTAATGTTCAAACTCTGTTTTACTTTAACAAATCACAACAGCACTAAGAGTTGTTGTCACCGTTGTGTTTCCTGCTTTCTGATTTGTGTTTCCATGTTTCTGTTCTGAATCAGGATCCGTGCTCTTTACGCTCAGATCTTGGAAAAGGACGCCGTCATCAAGATCCTCAACCAGCGGCTGCACCAGGACCAGGGGCGTAAGGATGAGCAGTGTCCCAGGGCAAAGTACCTGAGCGCAGCGGGGGCCCCTCTCCGACCCGCCTCGTCCACCCCCTCCATCAGCACAATGACGAGCAACACGATGAGTAGAGGTGAGGAGAATGACTTCAATGTGTGTGTGTGTGTGTGTGTGTGTGTGTACAAAAGCAATGCAAAGTATTTAGGTTAAACTATCATCATCAAGATCCATCCATTCAGAGAAAATAGGGAGCAATTGGAAAATCTTCATTTTTAAGAAAGTGGGGGGGAAATTTGGATCTCCACCCAAAGTATAATGAGTTCTTCCCTGACTGTAACTGTTTCCTTTCACCAAGTTTCATGGAAATCAGTTTTATAGTTTGTGTGTTGTGCTGGGGTGAAAACGTAACCTCCTGTGTGAGACCGGTGTTGACAGATTCTGATTTTTTTAATTTAGGTAAGAGTCTTTCTGACGATCAGACTTTGCCAAACCACCAGTTCCCCGCTCAGTCCGAACCTGGAACGCTGGAGCGGCTCACGGGGGGAACCAGTGAGGCTGCCAGTACCACTAAGCTCCACAGTGGTGAGTGATCTATCAAATATGCACGAGCGTGTTTATTTACAAGGGCCCATAATCCAGCACTGCCCTCACTATAAAAGTTGGAATGATAAATGATTTCCACGCATGGCACACACACACACACACGAACGCACACACACTGCATGTAAGCAGACTTCTGTGTCTACATGAGAGGAGCTTTGGACCTCAACTTCATGGACGTCCACATTGATTAACCATGCCGCTGCTTAGCCAGCCAATCAGATAGCGTCTGTGCGGGTCATGGTTCATAATGTGGGCCTTGAGGAATGTGCATGGTTAGGAAATAATGTGGATCTGTTGACTGAGCACATTTAGCAGAGCGCCCTGTTTGACTGTGGAAAATCGCTGTTAACCTTTACTCACTGATAGCTGAGCTGTATCTAGGACATTTTTTACCCACTGTTTTGGCCTTAAAGCATTATCAAGTTATTTATTCTCTCTTTGTTTTTTTGTTTTCTCCAGATAAGGAAGCTCCTAAGAAGCTGCTGTTTAACCCTTTCAGAGGCCTGGAGGAGTTGGAGTCCGAGGCGGTGGAAATCTTCATTTAAAGAACTGAGAAGTGGATTTTAAATGAGGAAGAAAGGAGGGAAAAATAGCAACTCTGAGAATCTGTGAAGAGTTATAATAATATTCGGATGTGAGAATGTTGTGGAAAGAGGCCAAAGCACGAAAAAAGACTGTTTTCAGGTTTTAGAGGCAGAGCTGTGCTCCGACTCACTTACTCTCACTCAGCTGGACAGCTGCAGGCGGTCGGTCCTGGCTGAGTGAGAAGAGATTCATCTTCTGAGGTACTTGGACAGTATTGTGGATTGTAATAGGGCAAAATGTTCTCACAGAGTGTATGCCAAAATATTTATATAAATATATATATATATATAATTGCTGCTCCCCCGTTTATTCCCCCTTTTATCTCTTTTCCCAATCCGGTGAAATAAGAAGCTATATATTTATCTTATCTGGTTTCCACAGATATTAAGCCTCATGGTCTCATGATAAATATTCAGTAGAAGGTTATCTGTGTGACCCGCATTCCCCTCCTTTTCAGAAAAATGTTAATCTGTAAAACCTCATTCCCCTCACATGGATGTTATCTGGCAGACTTCCCCCCCCCGCTCGATAACTTAAACTGATAAACACTGCTGATTTAAAACTGCTCGCTGTCCATGTATATCGAGCCCGAGTGGCTGGTTCTACCAAGGCTTCGATTTGTGTGTGTGTGTGTGTGTGTGAACAGTGAGATGCATAATATATATGATAAAAGACTATTTGGTATGTTGTTGCCAAACTGACAGAAATGGTGTTTGTAAATTCGGGAGGGTGTTGATTTCATGTTTTTTTATTTATTATTATTATCTTTTTTTCCTTCTCGGTGTATGTTTGTGTGTGTGGTTTCAGGATGTGAGTGTGTTTCCTGACGTGGCAATCTGCTGGTTCGGTCGCCACCTTGGGCTAAAAGTCGAAAAACGACACCCGTGTTGGTTTTGTGTTTACTGTTAGTTCCGAACTAACAAAACAGGTTAATTATTATTAATATTATTATAATTATTACTGTTATTATATATTTTATACAGATGTTTGTATTGTTATTTTAGATAAAATAGTGCTTTGAGAAAGACGCCAAAGAGTTTTATGTTTGTACGTCTGTTGTAAGTTATGTGCCGACAATCATGGTCATGTTAAGCTGTACACAACCAACCAAGTGTTGACTTCAAACAGGCATTTCTGTGAACTTCAAACAGTATGAAGGTTTTTACAGTTGAATTCATGCAACATTTCATAAAGCAATAAAATATTCTAATGTACCCTAACTGGCTCTGTGAGTTTCCTCTCGGTAGGAAGGGTTTTTCAAAAACAACAGCAGGAACATTCTTCTGGTAAATGTCCTGAACCACATTTGTCTCACGTTGTCACTTGATCTCCTCGTTCCTGTCCCCTCGCTTGCACCACGGAGAAGAGTGCTCTTCATTAATGAATACCAGAGCCGCATTCTTTCGGGTTCAACTTTCTCGGATGGCCTGCTCTCTTGTTCTCCTCTGGCCGTGAAGAGCATGCTTGACATAGATCACATTCTCATGGGGACACGTAACCCTATATGTGACAAAGACAGGTTTCTCCGAGATTAAACGCTAATGCCTTTCGGAAAAAAATTCTCTGTGCTGCCGCATCCACCGTGGCCAACATGTGCTGCATTCCTAAATGCTTTCATTGCCTCCTGTTTGACTCACGCCCAAAGGTGTTTATGGACTATTTCAGGACATGCCGCTGGATGTGAAGGCGAGAGCTCAGTTATGTGGCATCTGTTTCGGGATAGGTTTCACTCACACACACTTGTGCATGAACGTGCACATGCAGTAGCAAATGTCGTACTCGCGCAGCATTGACAAAGAGACAGAGCAACGCAGTGGAACAATGAGAATGAATGTTCTGGTGTCACATGGGTCACCAGTCCTCTCTCCTCATGCAACGTGTGTGTGAATCTGAAATACGACAGCGGCCGGGAAGCTTTCACATGTGAGTTAAATAAAAAGTGAGATTGTTCCCTGCCAATAGCAGCTGGGTTAGGGATGTAGTTTGCTTTAGTTTATGACAATTAAAACCTCCAACACTTGTAGTACTCGCTTGCTTTATTATATCAACAATAGGAGGCCATGTTTTCATCCCTGTTTGTTGTCAGAAGTTTTACTCAAAAAACAATGAATGGGTTTTTTTGGTCCACGTCCTGTCCATTAACATGGAGGAGGCAGAATTCATGACCTTTACTTCAGTTAACCACCAGATGGCGATTGGTATACTCTGGCTTCACTTCTGGGGAGCCAGAGTCCTCCATCTTTATCAAAAACATATTTCTTAAAATGCCCTTAACAAACTGTTGTTATAGTTTTTTTTTAAAACACCCATTCTCCTCCACGACTTAGCAGGCGAAGTCGGCCTGTATCCCACGGCAGCTGAGGCTGAAGGCTGGATGGGGGAATATGTTAAAACACCTGAGCGTGCCCGGACTTGGACACAGAGGATACGGGCTGGTGAGATCACACGGATGCTTTTAATAGACAGGCTTGTCTGGGAAAACACAGAGCAGGATGCTGGTGGTATGCGACGCCATCAATCTTATTTATGAACTGAGCGTTCTTATCTGGCTCACTGACGGGGAACATTGCGAAGACTTGCCAGCATTCTTTTGAGAATGTAAAAGGTGGCTGACAAGTTTCGACTGCAGCTCTCTGTCTCTCTCTTTCAATCTTTCTCTCTCTCTCTCTTTTTCTTTCTCCATCTCATCTCTTTCCCAGAATTGTCATGATGAGGGAGAAGAGAATGTAAACATGAGTCTGGGGTCAAATTCCTTTGTGCTCAAAGCTCCAAGAGAATTAACATTTTCTACACTTTTTGGACCCCCGTCCACACCCATCCTTTCTTTGGCTCAGTCACATGGGAACTTTCATGACTGAATCCTAAATTGCCATGAGGGGAAGGGGTTTGTTGTTGTGTCAACACTGTTGTCTGCGCTGCCGGGTTTTGTTGCCCCCATCTTGATGTTGACAGCTCAACAGCACTTTTCCTCATTTAGTCACCGGAGCATCAGCACATTCGGCAGATTAGCTGATGGAGCAGAATAAAGAGGTGGTTTTTGGGAACTGCCCTCATTTCGCACTGATATTTAACCTTTCCTTTATGAGGCCAACCACTCAATGAGGAAACTCATCTAATGACTGTCAAATTATAAATAATAGCTTCAGCTCGCACGTTACAAACAAACACACGGCTACAAGTAAGTTGTGCGGCAGTGTGATGATAGATTGATTGACTGGCCTCCTCAGGTCAGATACAGAATGACTTACTCAATAAGAAAATTCCAGCAGCCACGTGGATCCACAATGTCCTGTCATGTGTTCCACTTGTTTAAAAATAAAATTGATTCTGGTATCATTTGGGCATTACTATAATACATGAGCCGTGCCCAGAGGGAAGCGGAATAGTCTTAATGTTCTGGAACTTGCCAACACCTGCTACACAAGCTACTCTGCAAAGACTGCTGATGTAGATGGTATTCCTGTTTGTTCAGGAGCCATATATTTAAAACCACAGAGATGATTGAAAGGGAGATTTACAATAAGATTCAGCTTATTTTGATATATTCTCTTCATGTAAAGTAATAAAGCATTTAAGGTTTGTCGATAAGTTAATTGTCATGTTAAAGATCTTCTGCAAGGAAACATTTGAGAGTCTGACTTGGACACAGACGCATAATATCCCAGAACATCATCAACTGCCACTGACACGCTCAGTATCTGACTCCTGACAAAGAAGAGTTCAGGTTTTAAACAGTTAGAGCCAGAAACCAATGACTGAAAACAATTATTTGTAGCTCAACAGTGACACCTGCTGAGCAATCCAGACCTGCACAGCCGAACACATATCATTGAATCTGACTGGATACAAGTATATTAACCTGGACTGCTGTTAAATGTCTGTTTCTTCCTGCTGCAAAGTTCCAATTCATTTTCCTCCATAACACGTGTAAACTGCTTGAGAGGAAGTCAAGTATATATTCATAGATAATTAGTATTTATTTATTTATTTTGTGGTAACCTAATGATAATTATACTGATATAATTAGATCAACTATAGATAGCTATTTTTTTTAGATGTATTCATTTAAGTAATCAATAGAGAGCTAGGTTATTGATATTGTTTTGGTATTTGATTATTATAAAAAAAGATCCTGCTCTACATCCTCCGGTACGCCAGGGGGAGTCCTGCACCCACAAAAAGAAGAACAAGTCGCGCTGACCTAGCCGTGAAGCCCCGCCCCCTCCTCGTCACTACCAGTAATGGCTGCCCTATAGTTCCTCTCTGTGAATCCCGGTTACAGACCCAGTCCGATCACCACATCCCAATCCCCTGCACACCTCCGACACAACCCGGTGTGACCTCCTCGATCAGCGGGGTGAGGTCGGGACCTGTCGCCGGGATGTGCTCCGTCTTCCGCTGCGGCTCGTCGCGTCGCGGGGCGCAGCGGTTCAAGTTGCCGAAGGACCCAGAGAAGAGGCTGGAGTGGGTCCAGTTCGTGTTCGAGGCGAACGGCCAGCGGCTCAGAGAGTCGCACTGGACCGACATCGCCATCTGCAGGGAACACTTCGCCGAGGACTGCTTCGGTAAAACTAAGACCGGCGCGGTTCAGATGAGGAGCAGCGCTGTGCCATCACTGTGCATCAAGTCAGAGCCGGAGGAGCAGCAGCAGGAGAAGGTGAAGTCTGACGTGAGGGTGAAGGAGAACCAAGCGTCAACTAAAGCGGAGCAATAAAGCAGTATCAATTATAATCAGTTGCAATCATCAATAGTTATATTACAAAGGTTCTCGTTCTGCAATGTCCTGCACAGTGAGGGGGTGAAACACATCTACATCAGATTAAATGTTTTCTCTGCTCTTAAAGAAAAGTTTGAACCCACAATCATCAGTCAGGAGCATAAATCACTTTTTAAAGGTTCAGTGTGTAGAATTTAGTGACATCGTGTGGTGAGGTTACATGTTGCAGCTGAATACCCCTCATCTCACACTCCCCTTCCAAACATGAAGGAGAACCTGTGGTAGCCTTCAGTTGACACATGTAAACAAACATGGCAGCGTCCGTAGAGAAGACCCGCTCCTGACGTATCTCTAGGACACTTCCATCCCTTTCACCTTAATCTTACACACTGAACTTTTAAACTTGAAAGCAATATTTTGATGGTTATTGTGATAATTATCTATATTGACTGAATGAAATGTTGTATCTTGATCTTAGTCCCCACACACCTTATCAACACATCACTAGAGACAGCAGCTGATGTTGTATTTTCTACAGAGTTTGTTCTTGCATCAATTTTGTTTCAGTTTCAATAAGCTTTATTGTCATGGGTTGTCAAAGCACAAATAAAAAATAAAAGAAATTGAAAAAAGCTTATTAACAATTACTATGATTAAAAAGGCCATAGTTAATAACATAAACAATTAATATAGCTGTTACTACATAGAACAAGCTAATGGAGCTGGTGAGACTCAGTTGATCATGTTGTAATATCTATTGTATCATTTGTATAAATATCTCATGTGTCTCAGTAGAAATGTTTGTATCGACCTTCCTTTGTGGTACAACTGACTCGATAATGAGCACTTGCTGTTTTCTTGTTGTGTGAATGAGAACGACACCTGAGCAAGATGATCTACTTATGTTCCAGTAAGAGCTTGTTCTTTTGTTCATGTGCAGAAGCCTCTGGATATCTTGGAGTTTGATTCCCAGTATGAACGACAACAATCTGATGGTTCGGAAGAATCAATATCACCGGACAACACCACTACTGTTGGTAAGAACCTTCAAATGAATGAGGTATACACTCAAATATTATCATGAGAGTTATTAACTCCAAATTGTATTTGCAGATGAGCCAGTTAGCCCAGTGCCAAGCCAAACTCCTGAAGAAGATTATGTTCAGATGATGCGAAAGGTTCAGAATGTTGATATGATCAGAGAAAAGTAAGTAATTACATTGATGACACCAGGTTATGGTTTTAAAACCTGTTTCTCGTTTAACTATATCATTGAACTCTTTATTTTTCAGAGCTGCACTTCTCCAGAAGAAGGGGAGATTTGTTGTGAATGAAAAGCAGCTCCTCCAGTTGTTTGGCAGTAGGTGCCCTTTATGTGATTCTAACATTAAGATGGAGAAGATTATCCATGGCGGACTCATCATCGTGAAACGGCAGTGCCTCCAGTGTAAATACAGACACCAGTGGAAAAGCCTGATCGGGGTTGATGGCCCAGGAGCTGAAGGTCAACACATATCATACGACTCAAAACTAATTTCAGAGGTAAGACATCAGCAATCGGGTGCCGGGGCTTTTACCTGATCTAAAATATTTTGTCTATGTAATAAAAACAAATTTTAACTCTAATTTTGGCTAAACATGCAGTTACTGCTGTGGTCGCTCTAAAGAGATAAATAGTTGAGTTTGTAATTGAACCCATGCACCTCCCTGTGTGTTTGACTTTAATATTCAAAATGGTTTAATGTACCCCGCAGTCGGAGGAGAGCGATCGTATGAAAGAAACAGATGATTCCAGTGATCCGGGTCCCGTGGAATCAGACGATGACTGGAAACCGGCAGAGCAGCGTTCACTGGCTGCTGAGCTTCCTAATGGATCGGATGAGACCGAAGATGACGACGGGGAAGAAGTGGACAATTATTATGTATTCGCGCCCAACCACAGCGAGCTCTGCACAGAGTGTGGGAAGTTCTTCAGTAAACGTTGGCCTCACACGTGCGAGCACAAGGTGAAGCCGTATTCCTGCAACATATGTGGCAAGAGATGTGTCAGTGAGGTTGCTCTAAACCGACACAGCAGAGTCCACAATGAAAACTATGAGCATCGGTGCAAATACTGCCACAGAACGTTCAAAACAAAGGTGGACAAAATCACCCACCAGCAGATTCACGTGACTGAAGGAAAGCCCTATAAATGCCCCGACTGTCCAGAGACCTTTGCCTCAAATAAGGACCGCGAAATCCACCTGGAGGATCACAGAGGCCCCAAGCAGTTAACATGTCCCTTTTGTGGGATTGAATTTAACCGTACCCTGTCTATTCAGAGACACTTAATGGTGCACACGGGCCAAAAGCCGTTCAAGTGTGCTGTGTGCCAACGCGGCTTCAACCAGGCAAGTCACCTCAAGTCTCACATGCGCCTGCACACGGGGGAGAGGCCTTTCAAGTGTGACAAGTGCGAAAAGTGCTTCAATCACAATGTGAGCCTAAAGAGTCACATCCAGCGTTATCACACTTCCAATCCTGCGCACGAGCGTAAGAGAGGCAGGAAAAGCAAAACTGTCAGCACAGACGAGACTGATTCTCAGGAGAAATGTGACGAGAGAGGTGCAGAGCCAGTGCCGGGGCCAGGGAAAGAGCAGGATGAAGAGCAGCCATTAAAGAAGAAGAGGAAACTGAAGCCAAAAAGCAAAAGGAGCACAGGAAGACCCATAGGAAGGCCTAAGAGAAATGAAGACGGCCACTTGATCCCGGATGAGGAAAATCAAGAGCTGGATTCATACCCAGAGACCGAAACATCAGAGGCACGGACGTCAAAGAGAACAGGGGGCAGTGATGAAGAGAGTGAGGAGGAGCCGCCCCAAAGCAACATGTCTTACGACTCAAATAACGAGGAGTATTTTAGGAGTGAGAAAGTAACATCGAGCCCGAGCAGATCAAGAGGAAGCCCCAGAATGTCGGACCCGGACACGGACTTTGACCCAGAAGACCCAAAGGAAGAGAAAGAGGAACAGCTGATAGAGCAGTGGAATCAAATATATAAAGACGTTAAACATTAAACTGCAATAAACTAACTCACCTATTGTTTAAGCAACACTGTGCAACTTTATTTTACCTTAAAACAGAAACTTTTTTAACTAAAACTCTGATGGTTGACTGACTTGGAATAGGGAGAATGGTGCTGCTTTCTTTCCCACTCCTCTCCCTGAAAGCCCTCTTCATGCAACTTTGATAAATGGATACTATCTACTGTGAGAAGTGTGTAACTGACTGATAGTCATAGTTTAAATTGTCAGAATCAAGTCCAGAAAGTTTAAGAGTAATGCTGAACTT
The DNA here is from genome assembly GCA_038501795.1 of Pseudopleuronectes americanus. NCBI lineage: Eukaryota > Metazoa > Chordata > Actinopteri > Pleuronectiformes > Pleuronectidae > Pseudopleuronectes > Pseudopleuronectes americanus. The sequence continues at coordinate 12,824,104 of CM076730.1, read as the reverse complement.
GAGATCAGTTAAAAAGACGTAGACATCATAAACAACTTGTGTTTCCCTCCAATTTTCAGCGAGGAACCTTAAAATATCAAACATTTTAAACCGAGTTTGGTTTAGTTGTTACTGCTGCAGCTCTTCTGGTTCAGGGAGCTGGGGATCATGGGTGATTTCCACCGAGTGGGACTTCACATTCAGTGTTCAGGTCAACAGTGATTCTCTTAGTTTTTTTCTCTGAGCCCAACACAAGTAATCCCTATATGTGGCTGCAGAGGTAGCTGTTGCTCATAAAAATTTACCAAGTGTTGTTTTAGGAGAAATATAATGGAGTCTCAAACAGAACTGGACTTTTCCCATCAAATCTGTGGTCTAACAATTAGGTACAATGACAAACTAAACTCGTATTCCTTGGTTCAAACTGTTTTGTTGATCCCTTGTTACTTTCCAGATAATTTCAATCCTGTTGACTGATCCGACCGAATACAAGTAGATTAAACTGAGCTGATGTGTGGTGGCCCTTGTTCTTTTGAGTTGCATATTTGCTTCTAAATTATCCATGTTAATTGTACGCGGGAGCCAGCTACTTCAATTGTTATGGATTTGGCTGCAACGCTGTTTACACCTGAAACTCTAGAAGTGCTTTGTGGACTCAAACACTTCACCCCACCCCAATCACCAAATTAGTTAGTAGTTAATGAGTGAATTTTCATTTCTGGTTAGACTATCCCTTTTAGAATGCAGCTTACATAGAATACACATAACAACACAAAACAAACATTGCGATGGTCTAAGAAAAGAAGTGCAGCGATAAATATTAAACGGTATGAGTATTACAGTTGTACAGTTAGGGTGAAATAAATATAATTAAATATAATTACAATATAATATAACTTCAGGAGTATTTGTACAGGGGTTATTATGAAGATCCAGGGTTATTGCACAGTGCCACAGTGGGTTGGCTGTTCAGAAGTGAGACGGTGAGGGGGAAGAAACTGTTTTTGTGTCTGGAGGTTTTAGTGAACAGGGATCTGTAGCGCCTCCCAGAGGAGAGGAGATGGAACAGGTTGTGTCCAGGGTGTGAGGGGTCTGCAGTGATCTTTCCTGCCCGTTTCCTGACTGGAGGTGTACAGGTCTTGGATGGTGGGCAGGTTGGCACCGACGATGTTCCATGCAGACCTGACTGTCCGTTGGAGTCTGTTCTTATCTAGTTTGGTGGCCTATCCAAACCAGACAATTATTGATGTGCACAGAATAGACTCTATGACTGCAGTGTAAAACAGTATTAGCAGCTCCTGAGGCAGGTTGTGCTTCCTAAGCTGGCGCAGAAAGTACAACCTCTGCTGGGCCTTCTTGATGATTTTATTGATGTTGGGTTCCCACTACAGGTTCCTGGGAGATTGTGGATCCCAGAAACCTGAAGGATTCCACAGCCAACACAGTACTGTTGAGTATGGTGTGGGGGTGCATTGCTGAGGGGCTCCTCCTGAAGTCCACTGTCATTTCCATAGTTTTAAGCGTTTTCAACTATAGATTGTTGCCACCGCCTATATGCAGACTCATGATTATCCCGGATTAGGCCGATGACCGATTTTAACAGATGGGTCTCCTGCAGCAGCAGTTGTTAGTGTAGAGGGAGAAGAGCAATGGGGAGAGCATGCATCCCTGAGGTGCACCAGTGCTGGATGTTATTTCACCCAGCCTCACCTGCTGCTTCCTGTCTATCAGGAAGTTTGTGATCCACTGACGGGGGAGGCAGGCACAGTGAGCTGGATGAGTTTGGTGAGGAGGACTTCTGGGATGATGGTGCTGAACGCCGACCTAAAGTCCACAAACAGCATCCTTGCATAGGTCCCTTGGGAGTCGAGGTGTTGCAGGATTTAGTGCAGCCCCATGTTGACAGCATCATCCACTGACCTGTTTGCCTGGTAGTCCACCTGCAGGGGGTCCAGCAGGGGGCCTGTAATGCCCTTCAGATGGGTCAACACCAGTCTTTGTGAGAGGTGTAATTGTGGGGTGATCAAACCTCCAGTAAAACACATTCAGATCCTCAGCCAGTTTAGGGTTCTCAATGGGGCGGGGGGAGGTTTTCCTGTAGTTGGTGATGTCCTGCAGGCCTCTCCACACTGATACAGGGTCGATAGCTGAAAACCTGTTTTTCAGCTTTTCAGAGTAGTTTCTCTTTGCTCCTCTGATCGTCAGTGTGTTTCTGGCCTGATTGTACAGGATCCTGTCCCCACTCCTGAAGGCCTCCTCTTTGAGCTTTGCTGTGAACCATGTTTGTTATTAAATATATAGTACGTTTTGGTGGGAACACACATGCCTTCACAAAAACTGACATATGACGTCACAGTGTCAACGAGTACGTCCAGTGATATAGAGGCAGCTTCAAAAACGCTCCAGTCAGTGCAGTCAAAGCAGGCCTGTAGTTCCAGCTTTGACTCGTTGGTCCATTTCCTCACAGTTTTCCCCACAGGCTTTGCAGAATTTAGTTTCTGCCTGTAGCTTGGAAGGAGATGAAGCAGGCAGTGATCGGAGAGTCCCAAAGCTGCACGGGGGACAGAGCTATATGCATTCCTTAGTGTTGTGTAGCAATGGTCGAGTGTGTTTTTGTCCCTGGTGGGACACTTAATGTGCTGCCTGTATTTTGGCGTTTCGAGGCTGAGATTTGATTGGTTGAAATCCCCAAAACCTCTGATATTTATGATTAAACTGTACTGAGTACATTTTCCATTGACTACAGATGACCTGCCTGTTTTTTGCACATTTACCTCTTTGCTTATAACGAATCAAAAAGGATACTTTGGTGATTTAATGTTTTGAGTCATAACATTTTGTCAATGACAGATAAGGAAAGTACTAACCCATGTCTTAAAGGGGACATTTTATGATAATTCCACTGGGTGTCTGGCATGTCTACCGACCCAGAAACTCTGGAAAAAACTCCCGCGGTTTGTTATGGTTCCTCTACGTCAGAATCGTCATGATTGAGCGTCTGCCAATGAGCTTTCTTCTCGGTCTCTCGGCCACCGTAGAAATGTACGGCAGCTCTGAGGGCTAAACGCACATCATATTTCTTGCAGAGCTTGCAAACACTTGGATAAGCTAGCTAGCAGAATGATTAGAGTTCGACAACAAAAATGCTCAGTGATCGGCTGTACAACTCAGCACACAACTCTTCATGTAGCTCCAGCTCCAGAAGAAACAAGATCGAAATGGATTGATTTCATATATGATGGCAACGTTCCAGAAAGCGTCGGCAAACATCTGTTAGTGTGCGCTAACCACTTCGAATCGGACTGCTTTTTCAACCTGGGCCAATTTAACGCTGGACACTCGAAAAAGTTGTTGTTGAAACCGGGGTCGCTTCCGTCTCTCCGTCACAATATTAAAGTCGAGGAGAATGTAAGTATTTGTTTAAATAATTCTGGTATTTGCTTCTTATAGACATGTTGTTACCAGATATCATTTTATACAATAATACTGTCTTTTGCACACTCTGTTACACTCATAGTATATTATATTATCTATTGTATAGTTAAATACTTATATTTATACCCCCTCTACTATATATCATACTATTGGTACATTCACTGTATGTATAAGTCCAAAAAACACATATTTATACATGTGTACATATTATTATTATTATTATACTTACTATTATTATATATACTGTTGCTGCCATTATTAATATATACTGCTATTATATTGGTATAATTACATATAAATATATTATGTTATATTATATACTATATATACTGTACTATTTTGATATACTGTCTAACAATAACAATAACATTACCATCATATCATCAGTACTATTACCGTCATCTTGCCACTGCACCTTATCTACCTATTTATCTTGTGATTCTGTTTTTATTCTTTCTACCTCAGTACTTTTTATTTTATTTTATTCTATTGTATTGTATTTTATTGTATTCAAATGTACCGGCTGCTATGACGACTTAATTTCCCCTTCGGGGATGAATAAAGTAATCTATCTATCATCTATCTATCTATCTATCTTGTGTGGAGGTTAGTGACGTTAGCATGTTGTGGAGGGGGCGGGGGGGGGCTAGCATGTAGTGGTTGGGGGGAAATGTGTCCTTGTATCTGTAATTTCGCAAACAATTACTTTTATGCGCTAGGTGGGTATACAGGATATAGTCTAGTGTATTGGATGTATGACTACTTGTACATTATTGCGTTTGGATGTAATTCGTTTCAGAAAGTTTGTAATAGTGGCTCCCGCAAACAACATGATGCCTACTTGCACAGTACGTCGTGTGGATGTTTATGGACTGTTGTGTAGGAATTTACTTTAGCACGTAAACGTATAGTGCCTAGCATATGTGAAATAGTTATTTTATCCAGAAAAACATTCCCTTGTGAAAAGGCTTTGTGTTGGGATGGAGAGAGGTGCTAATAGTGTCCCTACATATATGATTCAAAGGCGTCATACATGTGAAATGGACACTTATTTATTCCTGAACGACGTGATTAGCAGCTTTTTTTTGGGGAAAGAGAGGATACTCAAGGACTTATATACTCAACTGCAGTTTCTCACTGTGGTGCGTTTTACAATTTTGTGTATAGTACATCACAAGTTCAAAATACTATTCACTGTATGATTTATTTAATTCACGTAGGGCATGCATAGTAATGACTGAATGTATTGTGCCTAAACTTCTGTGTTGTGGAAATTATATTAGGTGAAATAGTTGACTACATTTCTTCAAATGCTTTATTTGCTTTTAGTTCATCTTGTATGCATGACAGTAGTACAAACATGAATAACATTGCTGCTTTTGGTGTTTAGGCAAGCGCGTCTGCTCACGGTGCTAGGTTGCATCACGTGGCCTGCCAGACGGACCCGCCAGAGATGCGCACGTGTGGCACGCAGCTTTCCTTGAAAACTCTACAACCTCACTACAAGAGTATAGGTTTGTTTACCCTCAGTTAGTTCGTCATGTCATTCATTGTGTCTCAGTGTTTTCGTTGTAACAGCTTCTCATTGTTTAATTTGGTGTGATACTGAATGTTTGTTTTTATGTATCATAGCTACACAGAAATCGGTGACCTGCACTAATGTCGGTGTTGGAACCGCAGCTGTGCCCTTTAGAGCATCAAGGCCGTTCCTAAAATCCATGCCAATAGGGAGTCCAAGTAAGAGACCTCGCTTGGAGGAGGAAGAGGACAGCCCTTTTGAGGGGAGTTCAAGTATGGACTCAATGGAGCGACAGGATTCTACCCATGATCCTGATGACTCGGGCACAGTCTTAACTGAGTCAGCAGATGTGATGTGAGTGACTCAATATTTAATCTAAACATTTTAATAATCAGATGGATTACATTCCTACACTTATTTCAGGTGTAGCAGCATGGAAGTTGATTTTTTTTTCCCCCCGTGAAATCTTTGTCTTTCTAAAAGAATGGAATCTTCCAACCGTGGTCGTAAGACACCCGCATCTGTTGCCTATGAAAAGGGCCTCCTGGAGCTGTTTCAGGTGTGCCCTGTGTGTCGGCGGGGGACAGACGTGCAAACCAGAAGGTTTGGGACATTCTTCTCGATAGAACAGCAGTGCCCACCCTGTGAGTTCTACAGAAAATGGAATATTCAGCCTCGTGCTGGTAGAACTCCTGTTGGGACCATCCAACGCTCAGTGGCAGCCAATGCCACTGGTGTCTCTTTCTCCAAACTCGAGAAGGTAATTGTAAATTGACTTCATTCACAACTTAATTCACCTCTAGTAATTAATTGAACATAAAATATTATCATCTGAATTTGTGGAGGGAATTAATATATATTAGTTCATTAGTATATAGATAGATGGAACCAATTTAAAACAAAATAAATAAATATTTACTTATTGGCCAGCTTCTGCAACTACAATTTCCTGACTACAATTCATATTCAAATGGAAACCTTAAGTTAAATTAAAATCCAGGACACAACGAGATGAAGACATGCATTTTCCCATCTTGTAATAACGATCAAAGCCCTGTTAGACCCAAGCGGTAGGTTTGTTTGATTGCATATATAATACAAAATGTAGAAAAGGTTACAATTTGGGGGATAATCGTGTATGAAATTTTGATAGTATAGTTTCCATAATCGTGGCTGCTTGAATGGATACAAGTAATGTCATTGTAAGGTCTCCATGGCGTCACTCAGTTAGAAAGGACATTACATAAACATTCTGTTGTGGAGATCACATGTTTGGGTTTACATCTATTAGAGATATCATCGAAACATCATCAGCACAGCAGTGTATTCTCTCATTCAGAACTCATCCAGAGTTATTTCTAAGGGTCTGGCAGGAGACACTCGGGAGAATTTTTGCCTCCTCACATGATAATCTCAGCGCATGTCTGAAAGCAAATATTATGTATTGTAATTTGTAAATAGCTCATTAAGAACAATCTTCAAATAGTTCCTTACTTGTGCTTCCTTTTTTTTGTCATTTGGCTGTAATATTCTGTACTGTTAAGACTTGGAAAAGTTAAAGGTTGTCATTCTTGTCATTGTCGTGTTCACAGGCAATGCGGACAGAGGCCACCCCCATCAGGGCAGATGCCTTTGCGGTTGTCACTTTGAACGATGAAGAGAGGGCTGAAGGGATCACCGACGAGAGCGCTCCCTCCGATGAAGGGGAGAGCAGTGATGAAAGTGGGGGGAAATCAGACAGTGACTGGAATCCATTGGACGGGATTGTGCAGGATGAGGCGCTCCTTCAGGACTCTGAGGAGGAAACCGGAGATGAAGAGGATTCCCCGGGTGGTCTCAAAAGAAACGAGCTCTGCAATGAGTGTGGATGTTTTTTCAACTCTCTGAAGCCTCACACGTGCGAACACATAGTTAAACCGTTTCCCTGCAATATTTGCGGCAAAAGATGTGTTTCTGAAGCTTCTCTGAAAAACCACAGCAGAGTCCACAGTGAAACCTATGAAATCCCTTGCAAATACTGCCACGTGACATTCAAAATAAAGGGGGACAAAGTTACACACGAGCAGATTCACGAAGACCAGAACGATCCCTACAAATGTCCCAACTGTCCGGAGCAGTTTCCCACCAGTAAGAAACGCAGGAGACACCTGTCCGTCTGTATCAGGACGCCAAGGGACATCAAATGTGGCGTTTGTGGGCTTGAATTTACGGGTATAAATCATCTTCAGAGACATTCTGTCGTGCACACGGGATTGAAACCGTACAAATGCTCGGTGTGTGACCGTGGCTTCAACCAGGCGAGCAACCTCAAATCTCACATGCGTTTGCACACAGGGGAGAAGCCATACAAGTGTCCGCACTGTGAGGAATCCTTCAATCACAACGTGAGCTTGAAGAGTCATGTCCAGCGTCACCACTCGTCTGGGCACAAACATAAGAAGGGTAAGATCAATGAAAAGGCGAGAAGCACCAGTGACGCAGAGGACCATGAAAGTAAGAGTGGGGCCGGCACCGAGTCGGACAACCCAGATAAACAAGACACAGGAGAGACGGTGCAGCAGGAGTCGACAGCTCGGCCAAAACGTCGTCGGAGTCGGTGCACGGGGAGACCCAGAGGAAGACCCAAGTCAAACCCAGATGGTAACTTGGTCCTGTCAGGGCAAAATGAAGACCAGTGCGCCAACGTTAAAACTTCAAAACCAAAGTTGAAGAAGTTAAAGAAAAGTGGTGAAATCGATGAGGAAATTGAGTCGGATCAATCAGACAGTGACATGTCCTTCACCTCAGAAGAAGATTACGATGACAGAGATTTTCACCCAGCAGAACAAAAGAAAAATAAAAAGTGTAAGAGTAGGGGTAAGAACAGGGGGAGATGAAAGGAGGTTGTGGTCTGAAAACTGTAAATAGACAGAATCAACTGGTTCTTTTTACATTACATTTCATTTTTGACGTTAGGAGTAATGAAAAGAAAGGAGCCATATCGACAAGAGGTCTTTACAGAACTAGTAGGTTAGGGTTATATGGAAAGACAAGATCAGATGAGGGTCATTGATTTACACTTTACAACAATGCTATAAAAATACTTCTAGTGGCGCTTAAAGTAGACAAGTTAGAAGAAAGCGGTCCAAAGTCAACATGAGGCCCATCTCAGTAGCTACAGTGTGAAGCTCGTCATGGCAGCTTTGACCAATGAGACAAACCCCCTGGGTCTGGGTGAATGTCAGTGTTAGGTGAAATAATTACAAACTCCCTTTTTGGAAATCTGAATCAGATCATAACCAAACTAAAGGAATGATGGCTGTTTTTTTTTAAAGCGTCCTCTTAGTTCATGTACAGCATTATGATTCTTATTCTGAGAGTTTCAAACCAAGTCGTTATTAAGTGCAGACGCTGTTATAAATTTGGTTGCTATACTTTTGCATCACTGAAGCTGTGTAACTAAATGTCATGACTTTTACACCTGTTCACAAATCAATATTACAGGATGGTAATAGCTGTCCTTTGAAACGGTAGACACAAAAGGAAGGTTTGATATTTTCGTATGATTGTAAGTTTTGGCAGCAAATTGTATCCCATTAAAAATGAGTATACTATACATTTTGGACTGATCTGCTTTTTTTATTCAGGATTTGAGTCAGCATGCCATTGTCTCATCCTTCCATTCAAATGGCATGAAAATTTGTCCACTAATTTCTGCACAACAGATGGCAAAAACATTACCAGAGAAATAAATACAAAGCCGGAGAGATCCTTACTGTTTTGAATCACCTATCCTACATCTCTGCCTGTCTATGCCACTGAAGTAGTTGCAAGTATATTGAAATATACAAAGTTTTTATTATGCAGGGTAAACAGATATTTGACATCTGTACCACGTCCATTAGCTTCAGGGTTTTGTAAAGGACGTGGAGTTATTCACATTTCTACCTAACGAACTGAATCAGACAAAACTGTGGCCAACTCCAGCAGAGTTGTTGTGGGTTGAAAACTCTGCCAAAAGAGTATTCACAACAGAACTGTTGGCTGTTCTTTACTTTCAGTTTTGGGGTCTAAGCATCTGGAGGCTGAATCTGGCTTCACAGCTCCCACTTTGATCTGAACCCCTGACTAACTCCCCACCCCCCTGCATACATGTTTACTCTCGCTTGCTCTCTTTGCCACAGTGCTTGAGCTCGCTTCAAGGCTCATCAAGTATTTCTGAGTGTCGTCAGATTTGTGGCTTCCTTTTGCTGGTTAAGCCCAAGGCTGCTTCCTGGTTTAGACATGCTGATAAATGGTCTAACTATGTTTGGAGAAGAGAAATTGAAAATAATTTATTTGATTAATGAGCTGCACTATTGGGATTATCTGGTGCATAAAAAGCTGTCAGTTTATTTATGGATGGGTTGGAACATACTAGTAGCTTTCAATAGTGCATCTGTAAATAACTACTGCTCAGATGCAATAGCTTTTTATTGAACTGACAAAAGACCAATAATTATTTTCAATGTGATGTTTATAAATCAGCGAACATTACACAGTGCAATTTAATAAAGACTAACGGGTGCTGCAATGGCAACGATTTAAAACTAAGTCAGTGAAATTTGATAACGGTATTCAATTCATCTGATTCATCATATTTATCATTTGATAAATCATAGAGATAAGTCTTTGTGGATTTTTCAGCTTGCAGCACTGAACATTAAAATGTATATTCAAGGATCGTAGTGTTTCAAAGGCAATTGCTTCACTGCTTTGTGTCATTTTATACAAGAATCTCTGATTCGACAAAATTGTCACATTATGAATAATAGCCTCTTAGTTGATAAGGACAGTTGTATCATTTTAATAGTGTCCTGCTATTCAAAATAAAACCACTAGATGTCATTCTTATGCCAGAAATACAGACTTGTTTCACCAAACATCAGGTGGGATCCGGACTATCCATCCTCAGGCACACACTCCGTTACTGTGGTAACTGTTCTCCCACAGTACTCGAGCTGTTCTGGGATGTGATTTTCTCCGTCCTCGTGTGTTTTGCTCTGCTCTTGCTCTCGCTCTCTTCTCATGGGGGTAGGACAGAGCTTCTCAGAGCTTTACCTCTCCCACTCCTCTGGGTGCTTATGCAGATATCCTAAAGCCACCTCTAAAAGAACAAGGGAGTCCAGATGTATTTTGTAGCTAATAAGAAACCGGCCGGGGCTTGCAAAAGAGATGCATTTGCTGACATCTCAATGACATCATTGTACAAGTATAAAGTCTGCTTGTTTCTATTTCAGGGTTTTCATTAGATCATGGCTGTGTTACTTTCCTCTTTTCGCTCCATGTCCACTTGTATGTCTCTCTCCCTCTCTGTGATGATGAGGCGCTGAGTGAAGTAATCGGAGCTGCTCTGCATTGACAGAGCAGTAGATTGATGCTTTGAGGCAGACTCGACATGAACAGTGCATCATGGAGAATATACAGTGAGTGCTCTGGCACCAGCTGCTGCCATCGGGATGAGGATCATTTTGATTTGGCTCAGTGTAAATTCACTCGTGAGGATTCACAATATTTAGAGATGCAGAGTCGGTTAGACAGGAAGATTATGGTAGAGAATTGTGGTAAAATAGACTGAGCAGAGAATAGAAAATAGAAATATTAAAGACTATAGCAATAAGCAGCCAAACAAACAGCAATCTTTTACCTTTATTATTTCAGTGTGTGTTTAAGAAATCAGATTCGACAAGGGTTCCCATAGGGGAACTCCAATATTTACTAAATGTCATAAGCCAAACCGATTCGAACCCATATGGGCCACCTGACATTTTCCTCCTCATCATTTCCCAGACAACATTTATTACCTGGTTGTTTATTGAAATACTCTTGGCTTGCGACAGTTTGTATCCACTGCTCACTGTGCTGTAATATCACATGCACAAGTGAGCTCAAATCATATTTAAAGGAATATTTCACCTTTTAGGGGAAATACGCTTAATCACTGTCTTATCAAGGGTTAGCTGTGTGGACTGTATATAAAGAAGGATGGCATGGATCTTGATGTAACTATTGGGCCTTTGTTTGGTAGTTAGCCACTGAACAGATCACCATGACATTTTGTGGAAGGATGCAGTATGGATCAGGGATCAGGTCAAGCAATCTTTCCGTAATCCTGCAAACTGAGAAATAAACAAATGCAGGCAAAAACAGAACCTCCCTTCTGAAAGAATTGTCAACTTGAACTGTTCCAGGATACAACAAATACCCGGTTCTGCTACTTATCCGTCCAGGTTGTTGTAAAGATATTCCTTCTCCTTCCCTGTAAAGTTTCATTGCGGCACTGTCACTGTCATGCAACGTTTATCAATCACACAGCATTTGTATTGCGTTATTTATCATAACCCAAATCCTCCTTCCGCCCCCTATCTGTGCACAACTACCCCATCAACAGTGCAATCACTTGTCTCCTGCTATATCCAGGCATGTTGAGTGGCAGGTATTAGTCCCCCACCCCCTCCCACCGCCACCACCACCACCCCTGTGCGGCATCGTCAATCAAAAACAGCAGGTATGTCGAGGGTGTCAGCAAGTTTTCTCCCTGAGTTGTGTTAGATCTTAGTCAGAGACGAGCATAAATTGAACGGGAGAGGGCCTCTAAAAATCCATACTGCTGTCAGTGTTGGATTTAAATCCAAACGTGATACAGACACTCAACTTTTTCATGCTGTCTGTGCTTGTCAGATCGTCGGCTCGGCATCTGACGTATCTGACCTACCTCACATGAGAGAAACCGTCTTTGAGAGAAAGCAGTTGACTTGTTCTATGATTTAGTAATTCAGTCTTATCCAATAACGTGGAGGAGGCAGGGTTTACTGCACCCGGCTGCCAGGTGATGATCAGGATTCTTTGGCTTCACTTTTGGAGAGCAGTCAGGCCCCTCCATCTTTTATTTACAATTTGTGGGTTGCTATAAAATGTTAGACTCGGCCAACGAAACAAGAAAAACTTTAAACCACTTTAAACTCTTCCTCTGACCCTCCTTCACACTCTCGAGGTTTTCTCACTGGACGGAGATTTGCCTGGAAATGAGATGATCAACAGACAAGAGGAAAGAGTGAGTAGGTTCTGTATCTGAGCAGAACATTTGCTTGTTGTTCCCTCCCATCAGATGCACTGTCATTTAAATACAGGCATGCTACATTCCCACCAGTAACACATCCCTTTAGGATCCATATGCATAAATACGATTACACTTGTCTGTTTGCATCTTTGTTTTGGGAACATAAATAAACTGGTGTTGGTTCAGATACTAATACACATGTTTCACACAGAAAGTATTACACACACTATGGCACATACAGTGTGGCTCTAGGGATGCCAGTGTCTGTTTCACTACCTAAAATAATTGGATTTCCGTGAAGTTTAGTAGAAATTATTCACGGTGTACAGAGGATGAATCCGGCTGATTTAACCTCTTGGCTGCGTGGGGGCCCTGAATGCACCGCTCATTAAGGAAACATGCAAATGGACAAAACACAAGCAAATACAGAAAACGCCTTTATATTTGAATTCATATCCATGTTATCGCAGCTCATGTGTTTTCTTTTGCGTGTGTTTTCTTTTTGCATGCAAGCTATTAGCATCCCTGCTTGGCTGTATTCTTGTTGTCTTGTCACTCCAACTGAGCACCTTTACTTTGGAACCAGTGAAACTTATAATGTCTTTATAGACTGGAGCAGCTCCTTGCTTGAGCTTTTGCTCCGCATTAGCTCTGATGCTCTAATTGTCTCGTTCTATGATCCGCAGGAAGTGATGTCATCTTTCCTTCTGTCGCGCCCTGGGATACAGTTTTATGTCAACCCCAATTCCCTCTCTAATATCCTCCCTTCAATTTTGCTCTCCAGTCATCTATGTTACTCTGGGTTACAAATTACAGCTGAATGATGCTTTGATTCTACTTTACAGAACTGAAATTGTATATGTGCTCTTATTACTCTTCACCCTTCTGTCTGTTCTACTCTATGCTCATCCATCACTCAGTCTCTGTGCATTGATCCCTTGTTCCCTTCCTCTCTCATTACACAATTGTCCCTGCCCCCTTTTTTTTCTTTTACCTACTTTCCCAGTTCCCCTCTCCACCTCCATTTTGCCATTTCCTCTCTCTCTCTCTCTCTCTCTCTCTCTCTCTCTCTCTCTCTCTCTCTCTCTCTCTCTCTGGGTATGCACATCTATCCATCATACCCTGTCTCCTGCTTTACCAGCCACGCAATAAGTAATTGGATTTGATTGAAAAAATATACCTTGGTTTGCTCCAGTGCTCTGAGGCGACCGCATGTTATTCAGATCAGTGTGTGTTTGTGTGCGTGTGTGTGTGTGTGTGTGTGTTATTCAGAGAGGTTATGAGAAGGATACACCCTGGGAATCATGAATATGTATTTAAAAAAATCATTTGCTTTCAAAGAAGGGGTTGTCAGGCTAAATACCACCGCTGAGTGCAGATAACCGGAGAGAAAGTGGCAGGGTTATCTTTCCATCTCATTGCTCGTCGCTCAAACGCTCACTGTGCACACCGGCTTCCAAAAATAGAATAGAAACTCTACTGCTGCTGTTACTGGTACGACTACTATATTGTTATACTTCATACTATATTATCATTTGCCAACACGGTCACACGCAGTGAACCGGCACTCTTCACACTTTGGCAGATTTATGCTTCATATCATTTGATTTCTTCTTTTTATTCCAAAAACAGAGGTCAACAACCTTTACAAACACATCTTTGATGCAACCTTCAGATGAAATTGATACTGTCTGTGAGAATAAGGCCTCTCCTGGAATAATATTATGGGTAATGCAGAAAACATATGGAATGAAAATACTGATGGCTGTTCGAAGTGCCCATTTCCGTTGTCCCCTAATGTCCTGGAGGTTTGTAGAAGGTGTGAGTGATATTATGAGCTTGAATATGATCTACTCTGGAATGGCCCCTATTCAAGGTTCATGGGTAGTTTCTTTACAATGAGCCCTCACTGAAGTCGCCGTGACGACCTTTACAGCGTACATGCTGCTGCACCGCGTGGGGAACGGGCGAGAGGGGCATGATGCATCTGGCCCATTACGGGGTCTGTAGCAGAGACTCTATCAACATACAGGGCCATAAAACCAAGGACAAAGGGGACATCCTTCTCAGTGACGTCCATTCACTGATCATATAAATGGATATATAAAGTGTCTAATGGTGTTTGATAAGCCCTCTCGGATGATTATGACTGGCCCTGCCTGACCACATTGGCATAGCACTGGTTTCCAATGCACTGCAATCATGACTGTAGCTGCATTGTGGTTTTAAAAGTAAACTTAAAGAAAGTTAAGTTGGAAAATAATTTATGATGTACACCCTCCCTGTGTGAAAACAGGGCCAGAGGTTATGGAGTAAATATATACCTATGCTTTACTGTCCAACTGAATAATTTGCTTGGATTCTATAATGTGAAAATACATGTTTCTAATCTCCCGGTTCTGTGTCCTGTACTGTGGCAGGTGAGGCTTTGCTTGTGTTAGATAAAGAGCTTACGACTACCGGTGGCAGGAAATGTACTAATAACCGGTTCTACTATACACAACTTGTTAAAATTAAAAGTCAACAAAAATCAGCTTCAGTTAAAAATCCCTTCAGTGGTTTGTAAATGCACTTTGATATTATACTTTGAAACTTCATAAAATAACCTTCATAATGGTGCAGTGGTTGAAGCCAGGTTTGAACTTTCTTGAACATTTACAGAATGAATTGGGTTTTGTGCAGATAATGACAATGTGCCTGAATGACCTTGTTGATCTTGTTTACATTCAGGTATTACTGTGAAGAGCATAGGTTACTTTGTGTCTTAGATAGCTGTTGGCCCTGTTTCAGTTGGAAAACTCTGGGGTTGCATTGTGGTCTGGACACGCACGACTCGACAACCAGCGGTCAATGCACATCAGCGACAGTTCCACCTAATAGTTGGAGGAAAATCTTACTTTTCACCATTGTTGTTCTCATTCGTAGTAATTTCTGCAACTAAGCAACCAACTGCACAGTGGATTATCTACTTCCTGTTTACACCGACACGCACATCCCTTGTGTATCAGAATGAAAGAGTCTTATAATAAGAAATCGACACTGCTTCAAGATGACGCTCGGTGCATCAGGCCGTCCCGATGCTGCAGCCTCAGATGTCCTCTCTGCCTCACACCAAAGAGTCCGACTTCAAGCTGCAGAGGTGAGAGTCGAGGAGGGACTGTGTTTGAGATTAACTGACAGGGGGGAGGGGGAGAGACAAGAAGGCCATGTCTGAAATTATAATCACCCCTACAGACACACGGATTGCTCATTCTTGCCCGGAGCTCAGCACTCACATTACTAGTTGTTACTGTCTCTCTTATCACGGGGCTCTTACAATAAATCCTAAAGGTAAACCCCTAGTCTATTAAACCAGCCTCCATGAAGCCCTATGTGTGTGTCAGTGAGCACATTATGTTTAAATATATGTGTGTGTGGCAGGTGTATGATACAGCTTTATCCGAGCCTTTTTAGTTTTTTATAGTTAACTTTCTCCAACCTAACTTTGAAGGGATGACATTTTTGACAAGTGACATGTTTTTCTTAAATTTTAGATTAAGTACGTTTTGGGGGAGGAGTAAATGATCCTTGACAAATTGAAAACTACTGCTGGTGTTTTTTAACTGACAAAAAAGAAATGCTGAGTGGATTAAGAGCTCGTTATGGTGAACGAGGATGGAGCTGATGGGCAGAATTTAAACATTTTGAAGATTCCGCTCAGATTCCTCTTCCTCTTGAAACCAGGTTATAAAATAAAGTGCATCCTTGCTCTCTCACTTCTAAAAGCCGTCCGATTGCAGCGTGTCCTACAGGAATATCAACGATTTATGCTCAGCTGCTGCCCAAGGTGAGGAAGTATTAACTGTATAGACTGTTGGCTGTCAGTCAGAGTGAAACACAGGCTTTCCTGCAGAGGGAGGAGGTGAAAAAAGTGCAAGAGATTAAGACGGAAGAAAGAATAGATACAGGAAAAGAGAACGAAAAAAAACAAAACCTCATCTCCATTGCATCACATTATCTTCCCTTTAGCAGGAGGTCCCACCAGGACAGACTCACACAGGTTATTGCACAGCTATCCTTGTTAAGACATTGCATTGGCTTCCACACATTGTGAACAGCATAACCTTAACCTAACCACAATTCAAATCTTAATGCTAAACTTAACCATACTTACTAATTGGCTAACAATTAAGCTCAACCTAAATCTAATGTCTTAACTTCAAAATTCAATGATTTGCATGAGGTACTTACTTTTTGTCCCTGTAAGGAAGACAATTCCCCATCCAATAAAGAGATGTAGGTCCCCACAACATGAGCAATACCTTTACCACACACACACACATACACACACATACACACACACTTATCCTTGCACTAGTACAGTCTCCGTTCTGTGGTGTCACTGTCACTGGATGGGCAGTCGGACACTAAGATTGATGGGCTCCTTTCTAGTTTCAAGGGAGATACTAGGGGCGTTTAGAGCACACATACTCTCTGTACCTCTGTTGCAAGCGCTCTCCGACTTTCCTCCAGCGGCTCCATTAACCTAATGGCAATCCAGCTCTGAGGAGACACACACGGACAGTGACAGGCAGACGAAGAGAGGTTCTTCTTTGCCACGCTAACAGAGGACATGCAAGGTCAGTCCTAATCATGTTATTTCATGATCATTTGGTCCCCTTCAGCGAGGGTAATGGGGCCTATCAGCCCTTCAGGTCATCCATGGAAGTGCCTGACACGTTGTACATGGAGCCAACATGACAATCACAGTGGTCTCCCTCCTCATGTGGCCAGGGTGAGTGAGTATGTGTATTATGTTTGCTGCGGCCTACAGATTTCTGTCTGTGAGACTAATCAAGAGATTCTGAATTTCGTCATTTTGTCATTACCAATATGCCCGTTCAGCAGTAATGCCACAAAATGCAGCGAGAGTGCTGCAGATTTATGTGCTTGCAAAGCCACAAGCTCTCCAAACTGAAAAAAAAATGCCAGTCTGTACTATAAAAAACCTGAGATCAGTCAGGAATCTTTGATGGTTCGGGGACATTTCGGAGCAGATTTCTCTTTTCCACAGGGCGGCCGTTTGTTCTACAGGAAGTTCATTACTGTCCTATCAGCTGCATAGCAGCTCAATAGTCTGTCTTTCTGTTGGAGGGAGCGGTGGATAGAGAGGGTACTTCAACCGTCACACCACTGCTGGGTGGGAATAGAGGGATGAGGGCTGGGGTGATGGACGGATGGATGACAGGAGGGAGGAGGGGGATTTGCTTTCGTGATCAGAGCTTTGACATTTGTAAATTGAATTAAAGCTGTGTGTGTGTGTGTGTGTGTGTGTCTGTAGTTTTTTTTATGATGGTGTGTGTTCCCCTTTCTGGTTGCCTGAGGGCACAGTGTTGCCTGGTTCGATCGTTTGTCCTTCATCAGTCGGCCCAAGGTTGGCTAATTAGGACTGTGTGGCACATGCACGTTTCCTCCTTTACTCTGTACGTCACATGTGCAGTATTTTGAACAAATTTGCTGCATATATATAGACGATTTTTTTTTGTGATATAATGTGTAATGATAACACTTCCTCTTAATCACAGCTTGTCATAATCCCAGCTGGACCATTAGAGGGTGCTCCGGATATCTATAATAAAAACCAGGCTCTGGCCATAGTCAGAGCCGGGTTTTTATTAGGTCTTATCTAGTATAAGTGAAGTTTTGAAGTTTGAACTGAGTCCAACACAGCAATTTGTAAAGTCTCTACGTAGGAGTGGCAGAAAATTATTTTCTGCCAGCGTGAGTCATGCCAAGGTCCCTCTGTGACGTCCCTAAGTGGACAATTCTAATAGAGTGAATACGCACTCACATAGAACTCTCATATCGTTCTTTCATGGTTTGGGTTTGAGACTCTGCATGACAACCACAAACTGTATTTAGACATTGTTTGAGTCTAGCGTGTGACACATGGTAGAAAGTCTGCAGGAGCCCAGCTTTGCCTTTTTGACCTGCTCTCGACACCTAGTGTATGGAAATCATCAAGGTCGGTTGCGTAATCCCTCTTCAACATCATACCTCTGGTGACAGTTTTCCCCACGGGGGCAGATGTAAGACGTTCTGCATGACTTTCCTGCTTTGATGGGTTGCTTGAAAGAAACTTCAAGCTCTAAGTAACAGAGTAGAAAAAGTGTGAATTTCTTCTCCACCTCCTGAAACATCCACCTCAGTGGCCAACAGTGGCAAAAGAGCAAGGGTTTAAAGATGGGAAAACAGAGGTTGGCTTTTTGGACACAACTTTACTGTGTGTTTAGTATCGTTACTATGATGCCCACCACTGGTCTTTTATTGTCCCTCTCATATACTGGATAGAAAGATACATGATTTGTCTCCCCTTTCTTCACATGATCCAAAAAAAGATGACAAGATGTTGCACGCTGCCTTCTTACACCGTGGACGTCCTTTTGTCTGCACAGTGCGATCGGCATGTGGTAGCAAGGCGATTGTTTTACATGTCCCATCCACAAACATGGGGGTGAAAGTGTTTATGATCTATGCTGCAAACAGCCACCAGAGGGCAATCAAGACACTTCCCTTTTGGGATGCACTTCAGGACATTATGCAGTTAAATCACTGACTTTGTCAAGACCAGTAGTCCTCATGGGAACCAAACATCATCTCTAAGGTCCTGGTTAAGGTTAGGGACAATAAATGAACCTCAATGTAATGTCCTGATAAGGTTAGTGCAAACCTATGTGTGTGTGTGTGTGTGTGTGTGAGAGAGAGAGCTAGCTTATGTGCCCTGTACAGACACTAATGCAAATAGCCACCTCAAGGGCAAAATACAGTAGGAGGGCAGAGATATGTCATCACCAGTGTTGCCACAGTTACTTTGAAAAAGTAACTTAGTTAGATTACAAGTTACTTGATTATAAAAGTAACTTAGATTACAAGTTACTTTATTTTAAAAGTAACTAAGTTAGATTACAAGTTACTTTTTTAGTTACAATCAGCAGCTGCCGACAACACCTCCGCCGCCTCAACATAAAAATGAGAACCGGTTTTGCCAACACTCACTTTATTAGAAACCGCCGGAGGCCCCCCCCCACACTGACACACACGCATGCAAACACACATTATTGCTGATGCCACCCAGCAGCCAAGAGTCCAAATTAATTACAGCCATCCCATGTGAGAGCAGAACGGCTGGCACAGGCCTTGACTGCTGCTCCTCCCCTCCACTCAACTGAGCCTCTCTCTTCTCTCTCTCCTGGATTAGCAATTCACTTCTACACTGAGCGTTGAACACACTTTTAATCAGCACATCTCTGCTGCTCTTTGCGAAAATGACAGATCTTCAGAGCTACTCCCAGTTTCAGACTGTCACCTCCCACGAAGGCAGCAGACACAAACCTTTTGATGCTCATTACGTTGAGGATTTGATTGTCAACTCTTATCCTTTCTTTCTCCATTTCATCAGCCAGCCATTGTGACAACTGTGACACATGTTCACACATATCTAATACCAGTGGGCATAGAGAGACAGTAATGGTGATTCTTAATTTACTTCGGAGTGGATTTCAAATATACTGGGGTTGTTTTAGCATGTTGCAAATAAGAGACTCTTATTTCATGGAGGAGCATGATCTGCATTCTCAGGTTTAGTATTAGTGACAAAATAAAAATGAATATCAATGAATATTAAAGTGAGACTGTCCATTTTGAATGGATTCTTTATTTTAGAAATGGAATGTTGAATTCATTACCTGTTTAAAACAACAGAAGTCTTCCATGTTCCACCGTTAGGATTCTACAGTAGCCTGGAGTGGATAAAGAGTTAACACTGGCTATGGAGATGACCTCTGACACCATTACAAGAATATTTGATAGTTTTTTTTATTACTTGATAAAGGTTTGAAGATCAAAGTTTGTTTTAACACAAAATAAATCTGAAGTAACTTGAAATATGAATATGTTAATTTAATGGGAATTCAAATATTTTTCAACCTGGGCCCTATATTTATAAAGGTGGTTGTGTAAAAATCAACGCTGAGAGGCAACACTACACCACTGGAATCAGAATCACTGTTAGATCTGAGTTTCAGTTCAAGTCAAGTCCAACCGTGTTGAAATGTTTAAAATGTGACTTTGATTCGAATCATTATATGTCCACCCCCAAAACAACTCTGACAACGACTACTCATTTAATTTAGCATGTTCTTGGTTAAATAATTTGTTCATAAGATATATACTCAACATAATGCAGCCAGGTTAGGGGCCCATTTGCATGTGGGTAGTTTTAAATTACTGCTCACCATCTGTTACAGCCACTTATCTCACTTTGACTCCTTCTTACTTATCTGATTCCTGTAACAAGCAATACAACCAGGTTCTCCATCAGGTCGGCTCACCCTTGTGTGTAGCTCCACTAATTACAGATGCAGACCTATTACTGCGTTCTCAGGAGATGAATCTTCATTCACTTCAGCAGAGATGCAAATTATGTCAAGTCGGCTCAGTTCTGCTGGGGAGTGCAGCAATTTCTCCAGTATTTGCACACTGTGAACAGAGTGTTGTCATTTAGCAGCGTTCAAAAGGTTCTTTGTGTGCGTCTGTGTTTGTGTTTGTGTGCGTGTGTGTGTGTGTGTGTGTGTGTGTGTGTGTGTGTGTGTGTGTGCACTTCAAATTAAACCAACCATTCCTCTTTTAGCTGCTTGCAAATGATGCCTCTGCCGGAAAAATGTTTCCCCGTTCATAAAGTGCAGTTCTGGTAATCAGGTGAGCTAAAATATTCATTCTCATTTCTCATTATCCTCAGGCTTAAATAAAATGTTCAGTGTTTCGGGGAATATGCTGATTTGCTTTATTGCTGAGAGCTAGATGAGAGGATTGATACCACTCTCGTTGATTTACCAGTGGCTGTGTATGAAGATGGAAGAATCGTCTCCGCCTCCTCCCATTGTAAAAAATAGAAGCCAAAATATCCTGGATACGGGCGACGTCCTTTGCTCGGAATCAAGGTCGATCAAGTACCTGCCAATTGTACAAAGTGTGAGTCAATGTCAACTGTCAATCTTTCTAACTTTCAATGTTGTCGTAGCATCAACTAATCAATCAAGCTGCACCAAATTTCACACACACATTGATATTAGTTCCTAAAATATGTCGGATTTTTTTTCAGTCAGGCCTAATGGATAATTCCTTGGGAAATTTGTGAAAATAATTTCCCTTTAATTAAAGCAAAGAGGGGGAAAAAAAATTCCAAATCCTGATCCGTACCAAGATTTAATTAGTTTTTCCTTTACCCATATCGCATCTCTCCTCCATTTTTCCCAGAAAACAATTTAGTGTTTTTTCTGTGATCTTGCTCACAAACAAACCAGTGATACTGCAACCAGCCACCAGGGGGTAATCAGGATGTTTTAGCTGCACTTATAGGGAGCTAGCATGCGGCCCATCTAGTTTTGATAAGCTCTCTGTTTTCCAGTTCTTATAAGCCATACTCACTTCATATACTGTAGAGCCTACACCTCTTGGAGTCTAAACGTTGAACTAGATCTTCTAAAGATCAACCCACAGCAGCCGGCAACCTCGATTAAGAGTTTTGAAAATCAGAAAATCTAAAATGCTTTCATAATCTTGTGGTAATCACGCTTGTGCTGGCAAACATATTATTGTGCTCATTTTATCACAGTTTTTTTTAATAACCCTCAACATGTCCCTCAAATCATTCTGTTATCCGTTGTGACAACTTCAAATGTTCAGTTACCCTTCACATTCACTTAAATCAGCAGTGTGAGCATAGTGCACACAACCTACTGCACATAAACATCAGGGGGCGGTGTTGTATTTACCAAACCAGAATGTTTAGGCTGGAGGAGTAACCACAGAAAGAAAACTCTTGTTGAAGTTGCCTGTCTAGGAAATAAATAAAATATTTTCCCTGTGTGCTTTTGCTGCTGTTGCCCTTATTAATTCATCGTTGGGTGGTGGTCCGACCCCCAGTGCTCCTGGACTTCCATCTCTACTCAACCAACCACCGTCACAGACTTAATGTTGAGTTGGGATTTAACAGGCATGCACACTTGGTCCCCTGTGAGTCGGTTTGAGCTTCATTTACTCAAACACTTCTTCTCTCCATCTGAACCACAAAGGCCAGAACGGAGGCATCACTTGGTGCAAACATAATCATAAAGATGAATCACTAAAATGTATTGTTTTTCCCTTCTAGAGTTTGTGAACTGCTGAGCCACTGATCGCTCTGAAATATCTCCCACAAAATCTGATCATTATTTGAAACAACAGCAGATATTCTAACGACACCTCTTAATATCTGAACAAATCATTGCAAGTATCTTTCCTAGCAGATGTCAGATCTCACATATTCATGAATGTGTCTAATCGTCAGAGCCCTGCTGCTCCTTCCTCACTGTCAGTAATGTTATGCTAATCCTGTTGGAAAAGAGGTAGGCTGCGAAGAGTTTGTGTGTGTGTGTGTGTGCGCCTCCATATTGACACTGAAACAAGTATGTTTGAGATGAGAGAGACGGCAAACATGTGGGTCTGAGTGGGTATAAACATTGGCTGATGATTTTTTTTTGTAATTAAGTAACATTGTGAAACTGTTTCCCTCCACATTTTTCTTGAATACATTTCTGGGATGGTTCCACTTTTTTACTGTTTTGTGACTGAAGACATGCATGTAGATGCATCTTGGTTTCAGAGATTAAAAGTTAGAAAAACAAAACATAAAAAAGCTAGAGTTTTAAATTGCTGGTAACACTAGAAAGTTTACAGAACTTTAGAAAACTAGTAAAATAAAATGGGGATATCAAGTCAAAGTAACTGTTTATTTTCTTCTCTCTAAAAAAAAACATGTTTTTTTATTTGAAAGCATAAAGGCCAAAAAAGCCACATTGTACCAGAGTTAGTGCAAAGCTCTGAGTAACTCCCCTAACACAATTCTAAGTACATGCTGGGATGTCTGCTGGTATGCTATATGGGTTTGACAACTTAATTAAAAGTGTTGACGGAACTCTCAATTATGCAACTTGTCCTTTAAAACTAAATTGGTGTAAGAGAAATTCAAACTTACATTCATATAATTATATTAAGTCAATGCAGATAACATTTTAAATATATGTTTTTATTCCAAATAGAATCTGAAATATCAAAGTCCCTTATTGACTTGTGGCTTTACCTGCAATGATCTTATTCTATTAAAGAGATACCTGTGTGTCAGAACATTATTTTATCACCCAGTCCTATTGAAAGGTTTAGGATCATATCTGTTACTAAATCTAGGATGATTCTAAAGCATATCAAGGAGAGTCTCCTTTTATTTAATGTGGTCAATTAAGAATGAGAACAACCAGCCCAGTGAATCCAGCTCTGAGATGCCAGACTCCCTTTGCATGTCGGCCAGTTCTCATTTAATGCCTTGTAGAGAATCCACAATCATAAGGAGACCAACTGGACTTGAATTTTTAAAAGCATCTGTGTTTTTTATGGATGAAAGCCAAAATACACATTTACTGTTACCTGTCACACATTACGTCAAATCATCTCATAAAGAGTTTTTTATTCTGAGACCAGTCAATCATCTGCCTCCAGCTCATCCAAATTTCTGCAGTCAGGCTTTTGTATCTAATTACAGGATACAGCAGGATTACTACACCCACAGTTGCCTTTCATCACTGTTAAATGTTTTTAGAATTTATATTAAAATGTAAATTTTTCTGAAGACATTTGAGGCTCTGGTTATTCTCTCACTTTTTAACTCCCCTCATATGAGTGCTTAACCATTTAGTTAAGCACTCTGTTGAAGTGTAGCTGCTTAAGTTGACCACCCAGAGAACTACCTTCTATCCCTTATTGCTGACTTTAGGTGATCTGTTAGCATTGCTAGCATAGTAGCTAGTTTGATAAGCAGAGAAAACTAGACCAAGATCAAGACCAGCAGATTTTAAACATTCATGCTGAATACTATATTTTTGAATAATTTTGTCTTTCAAAGAATGTACACCTTACCTGCGGGTGACTTTAGCTAGCTGTATTTCATGAATACCACATTCATTCAGTTATTATGATGCAAGGCAGAAAAGTACAAAGTAGTCGAGATAAGTTACTCAGTTTGAGTAATTAAGAAAGATGTTTTACACCTGACATTTAAGGGAGTGTTGTGAAATATATATTCTTAAGTGACCCTCTCACCAGTGTTTGTGAGACACTTGGCTCTGGCAGTGGCTGGCTCTGAATCCATCTCCGTTTGCCTGATGGCCCTTGATGAGATTGAAAACTATTTGTTTTGATCATGTGCACGCAGAAGCACTTGTTTACTGTCACCACTGCTGCGAGCCAGCATCTGAAGTCTCAAAGCAAGCCAAGCTGTTGTTTGGACAACGCTTCACTGCTCAGAAAAACTGTGGAAAAATAAATACATCTGTGTATCATCAATCCTGCTGCAATCTGATTGTGACAGAATAAGGACGAATGATTTTAATACTTTCCTGTGTAAAAGGGATGAAAGATCTCGTATCCAGTAGTAAATGACAAGGCTACTAATCTCTTGTTCCTTTGAAATAAAAAACAAGTGAAAAGATTTAGAAAGTTGCCTATTTGTTGACACTTCCAATTAAGCAATATCAATACCCAATCACGCCCTCTTTTTGACCTATTTTGTTGAGTTGTTTGTAGAATGTAGTGCAGGTGTTCATTTTTTTTCTGTGCAGGAGCCTCTTGACAATAGAGACTGAAATGTGCTGTACTTGGACACACTAAACAAATTACTGTATTGAAAGACAAAGTGCCGTAATCTCCTTTGGGGTTACTGAGAGCCTTTAATTATTCATAGATTAATAGACTGTAAAAATGTGTGTGTCCCTAGATGGCCACTTTATGTCCTATAACTCTACCAAGCTATTTCTCTTTGGCTATGCACTGGAAAACAGTTCCCTGAAGAGATTGGATATTATCAGCAGCAGGACTTATTCACTCTCCCCGTTAATATTTATCAAACATTTACCGAAAGATTTATGATTGAGCATTCATATTGACATTGGCAGTGGACTGAAGACGGAGATCTGAAGCAAACTTATGAGAAATATCAAGAGGTGAGAAGAAAGGTCGGTGAAGAGAAGATGTAAGAAACAAGCCGGAGCCGAACAGACCGATGACCGATAGGATGTGAATGTGTAATGATTTACTCAAGGGAGGCAGCGATAATTGGACACAGGTAAAACACATCAGGGCGGTGTAGACACATTATCTTCAAACGGAATGTGTGAGCTTATGGTGAAGATGTGGGAAGTCACGCTTGGCATTCAAGTGGTAATGTGGTTGAACACTGATGCTAGGCAACATGGCCGCAGAAGCTAACAATTTAGCAAATCTAGCAGGAATGGTACACAATCCAAAGGCCAGACAAAGGCCAAAGACAAAGACAAAGAATATCAATATCAATCATATTCATACACGCTGCACAAGACGCTCCTAACTGTCGACAAGAACATGGATAACAGTATCCTGTAAAGCACAAAACTACGTACTTAACCTGGAACGTTCATGATCAACAGTAAACAACACTGACTGCTGGGAGAAGACGACATGTGAAGGACCTCAAGTAGATACTACTCACATAGACTGGTTACTGTTATATCCCACTAAATGTTCCTCTCATTCCAAACAAATTACACTAAATATTGCAGAAATAAAAGTTTATAATTGATCTCTGAAGAATATTTTGAGAAGAAATGCATGTTTTCCTCGTGCAGATGTTATAGTTGTCGTCATTACCGGCATCATAATGTTATGCCAGCTAATGCAGAATTCCATGATGCACGCTAATGCAATGCATCGTCACGCAGCCTGGAGCCGGCTCTTAAAGCAAACAACAGGTGCTGATGAGCAAATAACAGCTTACTGTGAGGAATTAGGGACCATGTTTGAGGTCCTGTGGATTTCACCATAATATTACATTTAAAAAAAGAACAGGAATATGTGAAGTTGCCAGCTTCTATTTTACTTTTAGACATTTCTGTAGCGTCACTATCCAAACCCCATGTGGAGTTTCTATATGGGGTAGGAAAGGATTGTTTATGAAGCAGTCACACAGTTCCTTATTCTATTCCCCCCCGGCTGGACTTTGTGTATCCTGAATTCTTAGCAGGACTCAGTCATTTCTCGATCTTTATGATACCTGTAGCAGGAGCTCCAAGGAGACAGCAGGCATCTTCTTTTTTTCCTCTGCGACCAAAATGAAATCCGATTATCTTCTTTGAGCTCTCTCCTCTGGCACATCACTAAGCTGCTCAGACAGGCATTCATGTTGCTCCTTTCCTCTCCAATATGTTTTTGTCTCCCTCTCACAACTTTCACACACCCACACACACCCAGACATATCAAATACATGTGTCCAGACCCTGGGGATGTGACCGACAGACTTGACTGATCAAATCACTGCTACTCCAAGGAAGGAGGTTATCAGTTTAAGTGCAAAGGGATGATATGATTTTGTTTTGGGGAAAATTAGCTTTCAGGAACCTCTGTTGTCATGAACAACACATGATTCATCCATTTTGTCTATTCTATACAAAAGAGAAAGCAGCCAAATAAACGCCTGGACCATCAACTTAACATCTGGACAAACTAAAAGCCATCATGTTTGTATTGTAAGACTCCAACTTCCCCTCTAGTGCTACCAGCAGATTAACATTTTAAACTTTTAGTGAAATGTGTTTATTAATATTGGATGAACAGTGACATTTGGTGCAGATATCCATGGTGCCCAAAGGATTGATCTGATTGGCACACAGGAACCTCTGACTTCCTCTCCGGCATTGCAAATGTCACTTTTCCAAATATCTCAACATCTCCCCCATAGATTGACTTTTACATGCCTGTTAATAACACATCTGTTACACACACAAGTGAATCTCATTTTAATTTTACAGTCAAAAGAAAGCGATTGACATTGAGGACAAGCCTGAATTACGATTGGCACGGATTTCTGACGTTGAAACCTGCTGAATGAAGAGAATGGACAAAGTGCAGACACGGATGTGGCCCTACTGCACTCCGACACATTGACATTTGTTAAATGTTTGTGATAGGCTATCTAGCTTTTGCATTCAATATAGTTAAATGACAAATTAAGATTTCACTCGATAGTTGGTTTCTGACATGCACTGAACTCCGGATAATCTCCTGACATTTTCTGGAGTGGCTGTATGTCAGAATGTAAATGTCAGAGACAGTTGCTCTGGACATTCTCTGGAGTTTCATCTTTCAGTAGACCATGAAGGTGCAGCATCTCCGCTCACTGACTTGTCTCTTTTCACAGAGAGCAGAAAGGCACCAGCAGTACACTGCCCACACAGGACAGGTTACATAAGCCACTCTGCATAATCTGACTTCAAGGGCCAATGTGCAAGAATTGGCCAATTCTGATTTGGAATAGGGGCCAGCATATTACCAGAGACATGGGGTCAGGGATGTGCACTCTGCGGTCCCTCCTAGACCCAACGGTACCCCTGTGCCTTAAGCTGTGACCCAATTCAAGGGCTGCATCCGTGTGAGGCTTTATCTGAAGACTGGTAGCTTCACGGCGGTATGACTATAGGCTGTGCTGTTTCAAAGGGTCGTTCAAACGTCACAAAAGCATCTTCCATACAGAAGCAACCGAGGTTCCAAGCAATGGATTCCTCTTTCGACAACCAATCCTAGAATTCATTGTGCGACAGTGACTAAGCTAATGACCTAGCTAAGGTGGCTGCCGAGCAGCATAACACGACTCACAGTAGCTAATGATCAAAAAGGCAAGACAAGCTTTTGATGCAAAGATCAAATTCTGTGTAGACTCATTTCAGTTCCTCTATCAGTAAACATTCATTATGTTGTTATTTCTTTACAATCTGTCAATGAGGTTAAAAATGGTCAAATATCTCCTACTGAAAAGCTTCCTCAGTATATTCATTTACTCAGTTTAATATTTTTTTCATTGATGTAGACAAAGTTTTGCCTTCAGCACTTACTGAAAGCTGGGCTACAGGTAAGTGCCCCTGGGTCTGTACAATATTCAGGGGCCGCAAAACCCTGATATTCATTGCGTATTAATCTTGAATTTGCTTGTACCATAAAAACAAAGTGTTAGAATTAAATGATAAGGGCCTGAAGGCAGAATCTGCATTACTTCTTGTGTAGTAAAAGGGTCCCCAGTCAAATGTAGATCACATGCATATTTTTGTTTGATTCACCAAATGACAGCACCTTAATAAGGGCCTATTTCTGCCCCACAGCATGCTCACAGGTAAAATTCGACATTCCACACCCTTTGTTTTACATTAACATAACTAACTATGAGTTAAGGAATAATTAATGATTTGAATAAGTCCCTGTTTTCATAGTGTGCCAAGTTTAGGTGGTCTTTGGTGCATATTTTTTAACTTTTACCGTGCATTAGGAAGCGTTTTGCGTTCTCTCATTGAAGGGATAAACTATTAATTATAATTTACATTGCTACCTGAAGAGGGGTTTTATAAACTTTGAATAAACATGACAAACTGAAGTATATGTCATGTTATGCAGATGAGCTAATGCCTCGGGGTCAACGTCCACCACTCCTCATATACCCGTCTGGCGAAACTGAATCCTGTGTGGCCTGAGACCAAGAAGAGGACACGGCTTCTCTGTAATTTCAACTGCCTTCTCACTTCCACACTGGTTTGTCTTCCTCTCCCTTTGCGTCTCTATTTGTGTCTGTCTCTTTATCCCCCCCGGTCCGTTGCAATGCAAACCTGGAGAAGTCTGTGAAAGCTTGTATCTATTTGTGTGTTTGCGGTTGCTTGTCTACGTGTATGAGGACGCTGAAGTTGCCAACTCGACAAAAGAGGAAAACTTCAAAAAGGCATCTTCCAGCAAGCTGTGAGAGCTATTGTGTGTGAGAGAAAGCTCCACCAGCGCCGCTGCTGCTGCTGCTGCTGCTGCTGCTGTCAACACCGCAGACTTCAACAGGAACACAGCGGGAGCGCAGAGAGGAGGAACTTTAATTGGACACAGTCTGGGATTTTCAATTTGCATAGAAACATGTTTAGACAGGTACACGCCTATACACACGATGACACATCTGTATAAAGCAAACGCCGACACACACAAACTGGATGTTGTCACTTTATTCCTAAGTCCTTGTGTTATCTGATTACAGCCGACGCACAGATGAAAAATATTCACTTCAACAAACTTTCTGAAGGTTTTCTGTTGTCGAAACATTTTAAGTGGAGCATTTGATTTTCTTCTCAAAGTGAAACTTCTCAAGTCATTGCGATAAATTCTCCAGCAGCTGCATGTGTAAGCGGCAGCGTGTCACAAATGCCTTTTAACTCGAGATAATGATGCACAGCTTGATGCAGTGAGAGTTTGGGGAAATTACAGCTGCGTTTTTTTAATCTAGTTTATACAGCCCAAATTTAATTGTAGTCTCAGGACGCAGGATTGAAGAGTTGAACGTGGACTTTGAAGAAGGGAAATAGCTCGAGAGGGGGATGAAATCCCCAGGCCAGAAGAAAGAAATGACAGACGTACCTCCGGATATAACACACTGAGCCAAAAGCAGGCAGATAAAACATTCAGGAGGGGGCCGTGCCGTCTGACAGTCGGTGACAGACGCTGGCAGCTCAGAAGACCAGTGTGTGTCCTTCACTCTGTGTGGAGGCTGAGCACAGACTGATCCAATTTCATTCCCTCTGCTCTGAGACCTCCGAACAGTTGAGGATATTCATCATTTTTATTTAGCCAGCACTTTTCTTAGGACAGTAACAAAGTGTTTCCCAAGGGAGGAAATGAAACACAATAAATAACAATGGTGATATAAGCAAAGGGCTATGAAAGCATAACAAGAAACAGCAAAAGAAAACAAATAAAAGCTCATTATATAAAAGCAACTCTAGAAAGGAGTGTGAAAAATGTACTGTATTCATTCGATGACACCTTAGGGGGCGCTGTTGCTGGGTAAAAAGATGGATGTGCCTCTGTACACGCAAGTTTTTTAATAGCAGGTAAACCATCTAAAAAAGAGGATTGTCTCCTTTCCCATTGCGTGACAAACGCGAACCAACCTGTTCCTAGGATGTTAAAAACGATATGTACACAAACATTCATGCCTAATGACGCGCAACTGGCCCTGTAGTTCAATGTGTGTCATAACATCAGTCGGGAAAAGGTGCCAGAATAAAGAAGAAGAAATTAACGGGTTCACTGGGGATTCACTCTCTCATCATTGTGCAGAGTCATTTCACCCAGGAGAGAACAACGATTAAAGTCCTCTTGCAAACACAAAGCAGATGTAAGTGTATTTTTTGAACAGTGTAAAATAGGCTACAGTGTTGCTTCGGTTCACTGTGTATGTGTGGACTTATTAATGTTGGATGACCAAGTGTCAGTTGTTTGTTGTATGTTACACAAATTAATCCAGTCAATTAATACTGCCCTGGCTGATGCGTGTTTGACTTCCCCCCCTCTTCCTGTTCACGATGCAACACTCAGACAGTTCAAACTCACTCACTTGAGAGAAACCACACTGTTAACAGACGAGGACACACACACACAGTCCAGCTGCTGCAGGTGTCTCTCCTGAGCTTTTAATATTCTCGAAAAAGGTTTTTTTCTGATCCACACATTTATTTGCCCTTCCTTTATACTGTAATGATGTGAATAAAATAACGGTTTAATTAAACAGAAACAAGTTGACTGTGTAAAAGACCTTGGCTGTAAATTGCTGTGTCGGTCACCAATTATTTATTTTTTTCTCTTGCAGATGGTGGATATGAGAAAAGGTGTTGGAACAGAAAGAAGTAGAATCATTATTAGTCATATTTTCTTCTGTGGTTGAGCATGAACCCTTTGGCCTGTTCTCAAAAAGGATTTTAAATTAACACCAGGAACAAATCACCGGGTTTCTCCATCTCCTTTTAACTCTGGCTACTAACAGTGAAAGCAGGTGACCTTTAATCGAGACGAAAAACACACACCCACACACACACACACAGACACACACAAACACACACACACACACGCACACACAGGTCTGCACAGCTTGCACTATTAGGACTTCCATTAACTGTGGACTGATGAAACAATGCCTTATCCCTAACCTTAACCATAGATAAATATAACCCTAACCTTAACCTTACAACAATTCACATCTTAACACTGAACTTAACCAGAACCTGTGAAATGATGTGTTGCCGCATTAGGGCTGAGATGTGGTCCCCATAAGGTCTACTGGTCCGGACATGGTCTTTGTTTATACCATAGACTGTATATAAAGAGGTTTGAATGGGTTCATACATAAAGACAGGAAGCAGTGAAGAATTACCTTCATTACATTTTTACACCCTATACTCTTCAATATTTTTTTTTATTATTGCCATCATTAAATTTCTTTATGGTGTTATGATTTTATCTACATACAAACATTCTTCACTCCCCATGACAACTTGATAAACAGACCGAGAGATGCAGCACAAATCAGTATGTGAATATAAATAACTCGTAGGATAATGTAACATTTTAATATTTAAATGTGATGCTTTAATATGATTTTAGCTGTGTTGTCGGTTATTAAGTGAATTGTGTAACTGTGGAGGAGGCACATGATAATGAATTACTCTTTTCAATTTGAACTTGAAATTAATAACTGTTATTGGCGTCACACCACATTTTGAAAAGAACATTTGTTATTTCGCTATTGAACTTCATATTTCTTCAAAATAAATCAATATGTGTGGAGCAAGTAAAGGACAAATAAAATACTTATATTACAGCTGCATTGTAGTGCTTTACAACAAAAAAATTGTATACATGTTAAACTTCAGCTTTGTGAAAACAGCATGATGAAAATCTGTGTCAATATATAATATTTTGTACACAGATGTAATTATAAACTATATACATGCAGCAGGCTCCAAAGACTATTGACTGTGTGTCCGAATATTTGTTCTCTGTTACAGTTCCAACTTGCTCCTTGTTTTCTCTTCTCCTGATATTTTCATATTTGCCTCTGTGTTCCCTTTTTTTCACAAAAAGCACCAACACCAAAATACCTGGGTTGAGCTCATAGACTGAATATAAAAAGGTTCAGCTACACACCCCCGCCTTGTTTTGTGCTGACAAGTCTTCAGTGACAGCCCCTTCCCTGTTGCCGGCGTGGCTCTATAAAGAAGTGAAATGAAGTGTGGAGAGACGCTCAGGCACCTGAGATTACTTCAGTTGGCCAGCTCAGTGGATCTTTAATTAGAAGAAAGAAAGAACGTTTTCATGTTTAATTAAGTAGAGAAATGAATGTTTCCTCTTTCATTTAGAAAAAGCTGGATGTTTTCCCTTGGCAATTAGACTCTTGAGTGATTGTGACAGATGTTCAGACCACGTTCCAATTTCAAAATTTTCTTCTGAGGACACTTTGATCCTCAGTTCTCAGCTTTCTTTCGAATTTATTTTTAATTTTTTATGAAGTGATGTCCACCTGTCCGACTGTCCTGATCATCGCTCCTGCATCTGTCCAAACTGTGTGAGTCAGTCCTGATGAAACCGTCCTTCGACTTCAATCAAATCTTCACCTCATTGCCCCTTCATCCATCCGGATGATAGCATCTTATATTTGATGATAATAATAAACCTATTGAAATGTAAAATGTTTCGAATCATTAATATGGTAAACATTGCTAATAAGGTTCAGGATTAAGCAGCGGTGAATATGTATAAATACTTGAAACACCAGATGTTTTACAGTTGTCTAGAGAGCAGCATAGGTGTTGACAGCTGAAGACAGTCAACATTCATCATGTAGGTTTATATCACTCTCACAAATCTAAATCATAAACTGTATATGAAGATGGATGATATTTCAGCTCAGTCAAATCATCCCCCTGGTGGCTTGTTACAGTATCAACTGTATCAGTATCAGCGTCTTGTTTCACGTGTTTGGTCGGCTCTCTGAAGATGGATGTCTGGTTTAAATTTAAAAGTCTTCAATAAGTCTAAACACAGACTGAATGAATGGAATTTGATCTTAAGGTTCAAAAAGTTGACACAAACATTCATGTGTTCATTTCTAACCTAACCATTACATTAATTAATCTTTTCTCTGCTAGAAATATCTTTCGTAAGGAGAAATAGTTTGAGTGATAACCATAGACTGTCTATAAAGATTGCCAACATGAGGGCTAACCAAAAGTGAATCAAAATCATTGGGATTGCCCCCTGGTGGCTGGCATCAATATAGGTCAGAAGCCCTGCGTCCTCCATGTTAGAAGATTGGACATGGACCAAACTAAAAAGTCAAATCGATTTAGCTATAATGAGCTAAATACCTCTTCTAAACCTTCTGCTTGCTAGTGACCAGCTAGTTCAGATTGTCCCTTTCATAGTCAGGGACTCTACAGACAAGATATACTCTGATTGGATTAGTGGCCCATTGAGGTACTAATGTTGGACAATGGGAAATCGTTATTGGCTTGTGTGGCAGGCAGAACCCCTGATCCACACACACACACACACACACACACACACACGCACACACACACACACACACACACACACACACACACACACACACACACACACACACACACACACACACACACACCATTTCTTTTCTGCGATGCCCTTGTCCCTGTTTTATGACAAACCAAGGTCTTCAGTCAGTTTTACAGACTCTTCCCAGGAAGAATTGCTCCGTCTTGAATCCTTTTGTGTTTTTTGAAATGGAATTAGCTTCCCGGACAACAGCTTTGTGCTGCTCTTCATTCTCTGTATAGGCTACATGCTGACTTTTCACCAGCACAGCATACAAGGGCTTACAGTAATAACGGTAATCAAGTTGTTTATAAAAGAAGAAAAAACAGGGATTGAAAGGCTTCTTTAGTTCAGCATCACATTCAATCTCAAGTTAATACAGACAGCATTGCCTGGGGCTCTGCTCTAGAAGATATGCAGCGGCTTCAATAAATAAAAAGACTTGTTCAGCCTTGTTCTATGACACGGGAGGAAGAAGAATACATGGGAGCACATGAGAGGGAACCAGGTTGTCTACATGTGACTTAAATCATTTCTCATCATCAAATTTTCATGAAGCAGTCACCTTTCCCAGGCCCATAAATGACAATGATGCAATGAATGGCCGCACAATACGGAATATGTCACTGGCTTCACATTTATTCCTCCGTAAACGCTTCTCGCAAGAGGTAAATAAATTGAAAAGCCACTGAAGCAGCAGTGAGTGCAGCGTTCTGCACAGCGCAGCTTGTTTTATTGCGTTCTGCATGGAAAAAGCTGTTGAAAAATAATCAACATTGCCGTTGCTATTTTGGAAATCATGGCCGTCATTTGCAGGCCCCGGAAAGAAAACACACTATATATTATGCTATTACAATGTCAATTTGTGCGACTGCATTGTAAGCGAGTCTTATCCTGTGATCAAGTTTCACAGATTGGCTATGTGTGTTTAGGAGAGTGTGTGTGGTCTATGTGCATGCACCTGAACACAGCTGATGCCCTGGTTTTTTTAAGGCTCTAACACACTATCAAAAATATTAAAATGAAATTAGAGAGAAGACATGTTATCCACAGCTGAGCGTGATGTTTGGATTGAGCTGCTGACTGTCTTCCCAAACATCATTAGGCAGACTGTGTACATCAGCCCACTCTATCCAGCTGCAGCATTCAACCTCCAATCAATGCACTTGTTTGCCCACGTTAATCAGAGGAATATTTGCATACAGAAAACAGTTTGCGTGATCAATAGAACGTCAAACTTTTCTGTGAGTTGGTTGTGATGTTGTAGTTTCACAAAGTAAACGTCAAACACTGTGTCTGGTTATTAATGCGTCTGGCTGCCCGCTTCACCTTTTCATCACATTGTGAAACGTGTCCAAGCAGAATGGCTCCGGCGCGAGTGCATCAGAACTTTTGTGTTGATTTTGTTCACATGATATTCAGAAAGATGGATCTTGAAGTTTGTGCAGACCGCTCACAATGCAAAACAAAGATTGCCAACTGATCGGTTATTTTCACCCAACCCTGAATCAATGAACTGCAATGTGTTTGCCACAAACTTCTGTTGTGACAGCTGCGTGGCATTGCAGGACATTGTGAGTGAGACCCTGGCTGCTCCTGTAGAGTCCAGTCACATGCTGCCTGCAGTATGAAATCATTATGTGGGCTGTAGTTCACCTCTGTTTGCAAGAGACGTTTCCCCATCTGACACTAAACTTAAAATATAGGTGTCCATGGATCAGTGTGGATAATAGTGTGTCCGTGTGTGTGTGTGTGTGTGTGTGCGCTCACAGATGCAAATTGTGTACTCCTTGTAAAATGTGTGTTCATCATCAGCCTCATGAGCCTGTTGTTGTGAACACACATACACACCCACACATTATATCACATAAAATAAATATCTCTGGTCGGGCTTTGGTTTTTATATTCACCCAGATTTTGTCTAATTGACCACAGTTTAGAATCAGATGACAACCCCTCCACACACACACATACACTTTACCTCACATCCTGGAGCTCTGAACATGAGAAACGCATGTTTTTACAACTGAAAACCCTCTTTTCACTTTTCTCACACCTCTGTGTCTGGAGCTGTGATGTTTATAATCGTGTTTATCTGTTCACAGTCTTTTCTTGCCGAGCATCTCTCATTAGCCCACCGTGATGATCCCTACGTAAGCCACCGACTGATCTCCTCCAAAGTCTGTTCGTCAGCTGTGACAGCTCACACCAGGTTCTCATTGTATACCTGGATAATGGCACCCTATGGATCTCTATCTAGGCCAGTGTCTTACCATTCTGCCCACACATTATTCGTTCCCACACAGACTCACAATTATCATC
Source organism: Pseudopleuronectes americanus (assembly GCA_038501795.1). Classification (NCBI taxonomy): domain Eukaryota; kingdom Metazoa; phylum Chordata; class Actinopteri; order Pleuronectiformes; family Pleuronectidae; genus Pseudopleuronectes; species Pseudopleuronectes americanus. The sequence goes on along the minus strand of CM076730.1, from coordinate 12,788,246 downwards.
CATCCTGTTTGTTGGAAAGGCTGAGGTATTTTTGGTTCATCTCCTGTGGTGTGGATACTCTTTGACTCCTGTGTCGTTTTGATGATTGTGAGCACAAGGTGAGGTGTGTGCTTGTGTACACATAGGTATGACTATGTACTAAGAATAAAACATCAGTGTTCCTCCTGGGTCCTCTCTTTATCATACCCTGACAAACACACAAACAAATCAAGCGACATTAAAAAAACAACTTTATTTTCCTGCACTTCAGCTGCTCTGCTTGAGATGATTCTTCTGCACCTCAGTTTCTCTGCAAATATTCCTGACTGATGCAAAGTCTCTTTGGTTTCCCACTCAACCTCCCGAAAAATATTTTCTCTTGCAGTCCAGCAACTGATCCGTTGATGCACATTGTGTTTTCGGCGTTTTCTATAAGCCAGTGAGTTACTTTTTTAAATTTAAAATCGTCAAACATTGAATTCATTGTCACCGAATACTGCTTTTCAGTGTAGACATGCACATGTGAGTCTATTATCAAGAATCCTGCACTCTGTGTGTTCTGACACATGATCTGCTGCTTGATTCATTTTGAAACCTCTCAAACAAACACTGGTGAAGAGGAAGTTGCTCAGAGAACAACACAGATCTGTGGTTGTCATTCAGTCAAAAACAGCGTTAAAAAACAAACTCAATAGGTGAAGAAATGCCCTGCTCTGTCAAGACTGTCTCAAAAGACTTTATTATGGCAAGACATGTAACACATAGGTTGAGTTTTGAACCTTGAAATCATATATGCAAAGATTTTACTTTTACATATAAGTGGTAGCTGGACATCATTTAATGGAAGAGTTCATTTTGGTCCAAAGAATTATTAAATAGGTAAATGACATGTAAATTATGTTTAATACTTGCAGGAATTAGCTTAAAATCCACATTATGTTTGGCCTAATATCTTAATCAACACTTAAGACAGTGTTAAATCGGTCTAGCACTCATTAAGATTGAATAATTAAGTATTAATTCAGATTTCTATTTGAAAGCTCTCAGAGTCAAATTTAAATAACTTCTTGGTAAGAGTTACTTTGCTTCTCATTGTAGTGTTGTGTAAAATATGAATATTTAATAGAGTTGAAAATGAGTACAAAATTCTGCATTATGTTCAGTGTATCATTTACACTCTGTAGATAAGGACCATATGCTCTCTTAACTGCTGTTAAAATTGACTCATTGCAATATCGCTGTCAAACTCGCTGTGTAGGAATCTTGGTAACACTAAATAGACACAAGGAATTGAAGTTGTGGTTAAGTTTATTTACACAATCATGTTTTGAAAAACTTCGTGATGACCTTGGTTCATAAACAGTCTGCGGCCTGAGGACTTATATTGAAACACATTGATCCAGAAAGATGTGCTGGGCTCTGCAGGATCTGAGGCTTCGGTCTCTGAGTGAAAAGGAAAATATTATAGATGTCACAAATCAGAGCGCTGACAGTAAACAACAGAGTTAATTAGCAAAGTGAATCAGGTCATCACATGTTCTTCACTTACATCAGTTAATGCAATTATAATCTTGGCAGCTGGTATTTCTTCTGTGCTGACTAAACAAATGATATCATACAGATGGAAAACATACACTCAAACTAATTACGGATAATATAAATAAAAGAAAATAGGATTATATAATTCTTAAGTCTTTATGAATTATTACTATTCTTATTACCTTTTACATTAGAAACCTTTTCACTCAAAACACGGTGTGTGTGTGTGGGGTGGGGTGGGGGGGGGAGGAAGTGGACAGACTAAAAGGGTTTAAATAGCTTTATATAGATTTACATAGCATTAGACAATAGCAGACTGCATACATTAATGAATCATTACATGTAGTGACAGCTTCATTAATAACAAAAGCAATACATCTCTGCATAAGACGACAGGGTATGATCAAACATAACAAGTGATGAAATGGCTTAAATACCAGCAAGTCAATTATTCTAGTCTAGAAAATGATCTTATCTTATCTTATCTTATCTCATCCCATCTTATCCTACATTAATCTCTTATTAGACAGAAAACTGGATTTGAGTTAATGGGTGTGTGAGTGTTAAAAGCACTTTCTTCCATTACATGACTCTGCTGGTGCCACCTGAGACACCAGCATTGACATTATTTAAAAGGCAGTAATAATCTTATCTGTCTGACAACGTCCAGCTGATCCAGGACCAGTACCTTGCATGTTGCTGCAATGCAGCTTCCCGCCACAAGTGGCAGCATTGAGAGAGATGACGCTGAATCTCACTGGAGAGAAAAAGCGATAACGCAAAAAAAAGAAAAAGAAAACTTCCCCGTTGACGCTTCTTGAAGGAAGTTGTGTTTCCTCGAGCTCATCCACCTGTGCAGCCTCATGTTGACGTCACCTCTTCAGTTTAATGGCTGACATGTCCCGTTTTCCTCACGTGAGTTTCCTCTGAAAACTAAGACGTCAGCTCGGTAGTGTACACGTCACCGGGGCCCACTTCGCGCTCACGTGCCCCTCGGGAAGGAAACGTTTCCCGTGTCACGTGATTAGAAGTCGTAATGCGGAGATAACGTCGACGCTGTAAAACACACCGTGTTGTGTTTGTGTGATTAGAGCGTGTGAACAACACCTGGAAGCCTCTTTAAATATGTACACAATAACAAAGAGCAGAGAAACATAACTGACTAATATTGTATTCGATAACAAGTCTGATGTTACACATAAAATCATAAAATTCTAATATTTGACAGGATGACATTGGAGCTCATGTACAATTATGTTAGGGTGTTCTAAGTGATGACGTCAGCAGCTTGTGTACTAAAGTCTAAATCACTTTCTAAGTTGTTCTGATTTGCTCCACATGCATTTTCCCAACGGGGAACTCATATTGTTCATGATTGCTCTAATGGGCTATTAACTCAACATGTGGGCTCTAAATGAGATCATATGTATAGAGAGCGTTTTAATAACACCTCCTTACAATATTGGCATTTAACAAAGAGCAATGAAAAGGGATCAGGTGTGACAGACATGTAAATGATATTGAACGTATCCATTTTGATCATAGGAATTTCCGTGTTCGAACAAAAGGCCGATAGACAGCTTCAATGAGACACTACACAAATGCACAATTATGATGCTGTTTTAATAATCGTGAGGATTTGTTCCTGTCTGACAATGTGGAGTTAACATTAACTCCACATTAACTCGGAAAGTCAGTAAATATAAATTATTTCCTGTGACACACCAACTGCATTCGATGTGGCTCACAGGTGAACAGTTTAATTGCTTGTAGGGCTGAGAGATTTTCATTCAGTTTCAACCTGCAGACTATTGTTCTTTATGACGTGATTTTAGTCATTTGTTGAATAATGCCAACTTTAATCTTTCATACTGCCAAAATCTACATTTATTTAAGAAAAGTGCAGAGCACGTTGTTGTTAAGAAAGATTTCCTGCTTTTTTCAGATTTATTAATTGTAAATTTGGTATATTTGGAGAATTTAAAGACTTATTTCAAGATGGGAAAACACAATGAGTTTATATGAAACTAAATAATAAATCAGTTTTTCAAAGTCTCAAAAAGTGTTTTATATATTTCTTGAGATGAGGCTGGTATCTTGAGCTCAAACCCAGGAGTAAATTCTCAGCACAGCTTCATGTTGTCTGCGAGTAAAATTGGATTCTGCCTGTCTGAGCAGCACAGAGACAAGACAACCACTAGAGGCTGCACAAGCAAAGACACTGATACGTAGATCAATAATGAGAGAGAGAGAAAGCCGGAGTAATCTGTAGAGAAACGGCAGAAAGAGAGAGAGAGAGAGACAGAGGGAGGGATGGTGAGATGAAGGCAGTGCAGTTCAACAAGAAGGAGTAACAGAGTGAAGAGAAAGTAGGGTTGAGCATCGTGCAATACCAGCTGGGAGAGAGAGAGCAGAGAGAGGGAGGGTGAGAGAGAGATAGGGAGGGAGGGTGAGAGAGGCAGAGGGAGAGAGAGAGAGTGTGGAGCAGCACTCTAACACGTTGCCCATCCTCATATTTCCCTCTGCAGCTGCGTGAGGCAGAGCGAGCAGCGGAGAGGAGAGGGCACACCAGCGTCTCGTGGAAGCAGCGGGATCAGCGTACCACTTGGCCGAGAGATCGATGCACCTGCGCCGAGCCACACAGGAAGGGTGAGTGGCCCCTGTGCACCGGCATACACAGAGAGAGAGAGAACCGGAGAGAGAGAAGAAGCCGAAGGGACGGAGAGAGTGAGAGGGAAGAAGATTACACCGAGGCCAATTTGAAAAGCTGTTCACTCAGAGCAGGTGAGTTAACTTGTGCTTTTGTGGAGGACGGAATGGCTGTTCGTCAGGTTCATTCAGCCTGAGACGAGAGTGTGTAGGTTTGTGTGTGTGTGTGTCCGTTTCCTTCACTTATGCACTGTTTGTGTATTTATTTGTGCTGTAGTTTGTGCATCACCTCCTTTGTAGTGTGAATTTCCAGTCATCTTTCCAGGTGACTAATTGGGGGAACCTCTGTATCAATCATGCTGTTATCACACTGAGCAGAGAGGGACGCGACAAAAGCCGCTTAACAACCCCCTCCTGCTGGTTTATGTGTAATATGTGTGTATTTGCATGCGTCGTGTGAGTGTGTGTTTGCAGTAGGTGTTTGTGGTAACAGGTGAATCGAATGTCCCGAGGCGTAGTAAAAGGTTGCTTTGAGAAAATCACTTGAAATCTCAAATCGAGATGAAATCAGCTCATCTAACGGGAACAGGCTCTGGTTGTTAAGTGTCATTTTGTGCTCTTGGATCTCAATCTGTGGCGTAATGCTCAGTAGCATGCTCAGCTCAGTATTACTGCAGTTTCCAAAGTTGTCCCAGTCTCATGGGATAATATGTGAGTGGAAAAAATGGCAGATATAGTTTCTTCCATCAGTTCCTGTTGTCATCTACAGTGCAGGTATTGACGGGGCCACTGCTTCCTAAGCCCAATTAGCTGCTTTCCCTCCACAGACACTTCAGAGTGTTTTCTATTGTCAGGCAAGCTGACATTTAGAAAGTGGGTGTACATGTGCACCATCTCTCCGTGGTTTCTAACAGGACCCCGCTTTGGAAATACCACGCTGTGGTCGATATGTCCCACCATCCATCTGCACGCGTTTCGCTTTCAGTCTCTGTTCCTCTCTCTCCCCTTCCTCCCCCCCTTCTCCATGTCATCCCGTGAAGGTTATTGCCATATATCGAGTTGGTTTAATTTGTCAAAGTCATCCCGACGTATTGTTTTATTGTCCGTGGTTAGAGCAGGGGGAAGAGGTTCGGTGTTAGGTATTGGGACCATATGGGAAGCAGTGGTGAAGCATAGAGTCATGGAGATGAACGTGAAGATGACGGACGGACAGAAAACGGCAGAGGCAGTGAAAACAGAAGCAAATGCACCTCTGCAGTTTCCGAGTTAACAGAGGAGCCAAGCAGTTAATTTCTGGGCTAGTTTTTACATTTTTTGTCATCCGTGTGCGTGCATGTGTGCGTGTGCAGGCTGCGAGTGCGGAGGCTTGAGGTTATCAGGCTTTGGATTCATCATATCTCGCACAGAGCCTCCCCCCTCCTCCGTCTCCCATGTGGTTCCAGTGTCATTAAGCTGAGACACCGAATCTGAGAGATTACTTTCTCTTTCCGTACCTTCTTTTTTCCTCTTCTCTGTGTGTCTGTGGCTCTGTGTCATTGTCTTTACCCCTCTCTCTCTCTCTCTCTCTCTCTCTCCTCTCTCTCTCTCTCTCTCTCTCTCTCTCTCTCTCTCTCTCTCTCTCTCTCTCTCTCTCTCTCTCTCTCTCACACCCACTTTATCTGTTCATTCCTCACTCCGTTTTCTTATGCAGAAACACTCACTCTTGTAGAAGTGGTCCATACAGAGGAATATCTGTGTTTGTGGAAACTGCCCCAAAAAAACATGCATCCCTCATTGAACAAATAATGGGGTGTGTGTGTGTATGTGACTGAAATTGAAGACAAACACAATTTATTGTGCATTGGTGCTAATATGATAATTATCAAATCTGTAGTGGAGAAGACAGACTCTCTGTCCTTTCCGGGTCACTGTGGAGTTGAAAGATTTCTCCAGGATACACATTTAACTGTTTAAAGCCGATTTATGGAGACTCAATAATGTACCCTCTGAAAAAAGATAAAATATGTAAAATTATTCAAATGCACACTCTCATTGTACATGCTTGTTGTGAGTCAGTCTGGATAATAGCCTGTGTTTACTAGTTAAATTGCAAATGCAAATTGTTTCCATGAACCGCTCAAGGAGCAGGTGGTATTTGTACATTTATTTCTCACGTTCTCCCACTGTGTCAGAATTATCTTCACTATTTCCCCTCTCTCTCTCTCTCTCTCTCTCTCTCTCTCTCTCTCTCTCTCTCTCTCTCTCTCTCTCTCTCTCTCTCTCTCTCTCTCTCTCTCTCTCTCTCTCTCTCTCTCTCTCTCTCTCTCTCTCTCTCTCTCTCTCTCTTTCGTCTCCAAATCATTCACATTAATTTTAGTGCCAGTGGGCAGCCGAACAAGATTGCGATCGTCTGCGTGGTAATTAATTATTTACATAATACTTCATTCTGGGGGAATTTTATTTTCCTCCGCGCCCGTGTTAATTGTGTTAGCTAAGCTACCGTCATTACTAATGGTTAGGAAGACAGTTAAATGTGGACGGATCCAGTTCTCATTAGCGACCGCATCATCCATCAGATAGTGCACAGATTTACACACAGAATAAAGTGAATGAAGAAAAGAGGAATGAAGTGTTTGCTGATGTGGTTTTAGTTTCTGTCCCAAACACTGTCTCAGTTTCTTATTTAGTTTGATTATCACAATGAAGGCTGCTCTGGGTCAGATACAGGAGCAGGACAATTCTGCTGTTACATTAATACGAAACAAACACATTTTGACTTGTTGCATTTTTACACAACAAACAGTTCAGAAGCCTTAGACAGTGTTTCACTGTTCTTCGACCCATGGTTCATATTTTCAGGAAACATCTCAGTGGTCTCTGAGCTCTCAGCTCCTGTGTGATGAATCCCGTCTCTCACACTCCTTTGATTTATGTTTTCAAGGCAGAGGAGCCAGACATCAGCAATAGTCTGAACAAATGTGGGAACTTCTCTTCACTTCTTTCTTGCTTTCAGTGTATCTCTCTTTTTTCTTCTTTGCCTTTCTTCCTTCCTTCCTCTCTACTTCTCCTAACGTCTTTAAAAATATACATCGTCAACAGTAGAGCACGGAAGATTCATCCATGAGCTGATATGAGTCTTTCACAGACACATGGGTATCGGTGCGTTTGTTGGCTCTTCTCAACAATGAACCAGGAACTTTATATTTAGGCATTTGAGGACAGTTGTTGTGGAGTCAGATCCATCCATCTGTGTTTTTATACATTGTACAAATTCTTATACCAGAGGATATATATAAATAATAATAAATGCACCTCATCACTGTTGGTCTCTCCACTGCAAAGCACTTTATTTACAGACCGAAGCTGAATGTGCTGATCTAATCATGACACTTGTCTGGTGACTGCTGAGGGTCTCACACAGCGCTGAGTGTCTCTCCTCTAATAAAGAAATGATTGCAGGTTATTTAGTAGTTGCTGGATGGGAAAAGCTGGTCCTGCGAGATGTTGTAAATTTCCCATACGTTGCCCCCCCGCTGATATAGAGTGACAGTGCTGACAATGAGGAAAAACAGGAATCGATAACAGGATGGCCTAGAATGCAGCTGTCTGCATTATTCCTGACCACTGACGAAGGACATTTGTTTTTGCAAACTGTTTTGATGCGGTGTGATTTAAACAACCTAATTGATCGTGCTGCGAAAGTGGTCGAAGGTGATTATAAAAGTGTATATTTATATATATATTTGTATATATATATCACAAACGATTTGCAGTAGCAGGACAGGAGCTTGGATTGGGTTTTAAGTCTCTCTGGAGCTTGGTTTGATGGTGTTAAACAGTGAGTGAATATTACAAAGCTGAATGGATCATAACAAGTGGGCAGAAATGTGAACCGCCCACTTGAAATAATGTGTGTAAGATACAAGAGCTTTACAACTGTGTGAGTGGAGCGCCGGCTCTTTCTTCTCATTTCCATCCTGCGCCCGCGAGACCGATTTCCTCACGGGACGACATAAGTTGAACTGATCTAAACCTGATTCATATCATCAACGGGGATCGCTGTCGGAGACACTTTCACCTCGTTCTTTGGTCCAACCCCTCAAAGTCACTGATGTCTTAATTGATTATTTTGCCACCGGGCTTCAAACAGAATCCAGAGAGTTCAGAGTTCAACCGAGTGGTAAGTGTCGCTGTTTCCAAGAGCCAGAGCACGTTGAGTTGAATTAAGAAGTACCTTCCCGTAGCCGGCATGCGCTATATCCTTTTTACAAGCGCCCGCCTCATGAATCTTGTGGGGATATGCTTGAGAGGTTTTATTTTTATCCGCCATCTTCCAGTCCTCCCCAGCGTTTAGAAGCGCTGGCCAGGCCATGTTAATGATCCTCATTAGGCAAGGAGCTCGAATCCAAACTGGAATTCTTCCACTTCAACTGCTACTTAACATTTGGTGTTCTTCTCTCTTCCTCCCTCTGTCTTTTTCACTGCGTCTCACTTTCTTTCTGCACATCCACCTCCCAATGCAACCATCACATTTTTCCCCCCTCCTCTTTCTTCATCTCTCTCTTCCTCTCTCGCATTCTCCTCCTCCCACCTGAGTGTCTTCTCTGGGAATTACCGTGTAAAGGTCCTCCATCTCTTTCATCCTCTCCTTCGGATGTGTTTTTTTTTCTTCAAGATATTTACTGCACAGTGCAGGTCCCAAGGTGCTGCTGTGTACCTTTGTGTTTGAATGGGTGCACATTTGTGTGTGTGTGTGTGTGTGTGATCATGAATGAGCTCAATGCTGCTTGTCTGTTGTGCGAGGAGGAAGTGTTCCAGATGACCTCTGATACAAGTTGCTTTTTCTCCCCTGCCGTGAAGTAAAAAGTTTAAAGTTCAGGCGTGAGCGGCAGCCTGTGAAGGATGTTCAGATATACAAACATGTCAGCTCGAGAGACACCTTTAGCTGAAGGGTAAATATGCTCTGGCTGTGTTCATACAACAACTGTGCTGCGCTGAGAGGCAGACATTGTTTGATACCTGGCTGACTGGGGATTATCTGAATTTGTACAGTCCAGGCTACTACACAGCATCATTTCGATACTTATCTTAATGCTCTGTCTTTATGTTACCTTTATTTACAGAATTATCCTGAAGAACAATAAGCAATACTGTGTAACTTTTAAAGGAGCGCCCCCTGCAGCCACACATGGTGACTGATTCTGTTGTGTCTGAGGGATACCCACTTCTCACAGGAGATTGTACCCACTCACCACAGTTACATAGAGCGAGAGAAGACGGTCGGGGTGAGGAGTGGGAATGAAAGCAGCGCCATCCTACCTATTCTAAGTCTGTGAACCATCAAACTAAATATGAGGCTGCTTATTTAGGGTAAACAATTTGCATAGTGACGCTTTAAAATGTTTATTTTTGTGTATTAAAAAGGTCCAGAGGCCCTTTAAACTTGACATTTTGGATTCAAATCTACTTTACTGAAGATATTCAACAGATTGAGTTGTGTATGAATCACATTTGCAGCCAAGAACCAGATAGTGGGTACTTGAAAGCATGACTCTGAATTCAGGTTCTGCAAATGCTCAAAGACAGGCAATCTAATCTGGGTGAGGCAAACCTTTCCCAAAGTCAAGAAACTAAAAGTCAAATCCACAGACACTGGAGGCTGGTACGTTTGACACAGGGATCAAAGATGAAGTGTAAAAGATGGAAATTGACACGGACTAAATATACAAGAGAGCGTTAGACACAGGTGGATGACAGTGTGGGGTAGGAAGTGGGGAACACATCAGTGACCAAAATAGAGCAGAAAATACTGCAGATAAAATAAAAAGACAGACAACATAAAGTCAAGATGCAGAGCGGGGGAATGACAATCAGGAATAAAGATGAGGGTTGTAAAGATTTATTCCCTTCATCAAGCTGCTTCCACATAGATTCCTGTCCTCCCCTCTGCTCCTCTCTTCCCTTTGCTCGTTCCGCTCACTAAAAGACAAATGGCTGACAAGGGTGAAATAATAGTTTATTACTCCAGCAACCGTGATCTGATTGGACCATTAATCAATGTAAGACTTTTGATAATTACATGAAAAATAAATATTTAATTTTCAAAGGGAAGCATGCTGCATGCTCATCTTGATTAATCTTTTTAACTGCAAACCTTTAAACAGACAAAGTGTACTAATAAACTGTCAGCTAAGTATTAATGTATTTCAAGTTACGTTGACTGAAGTGTATACAACATCCTTCAAAGTTTTAAATCCTGGTATTTTTATTATTTCCCGTGTGGTGGGATGAGGCCAAATCTGCTTTGAGAAAACCTTCTTTTTGATGTTTCAAGTACATCATCGGGTGTGTGTGTTTCTCTCTGTGTGTGTGTGTCGTGTGTGTGTGTGTGTGTGTGTGTGTGTGTGTGTGTGTGTGTGTAAAACTTGGTGTGGAGAACCTTGCGGCCAAAGCTTTTAAATCTTTTGGCGCAAGTTCAACTGAAGTCTCAAAGTCATTTGAGACAAGTGTAAGTCCCGAGTCTTGTCCAGCAGAGTAAAGTCTTCACAATAACATGGATCCAAATTATTGAAGTATAATAAACATCTTTATTTCCTTTTCTTTGTTAATCTGAAAGTTTGAAAATTCTTTAGTAGTTTCTAACTCACACTCCAATTAGTACCTTTTTTTTGCCTCTATTGACTTTCTTAGCTTCTGGAAAGGCCAGTAAAGGGATCTTGAATCTATTGCTGATTATGATGATATGAATAAAGTCAAAGCCTCGATTTGAAGCATTAAATCTCTACGTAGACACGATCGGGTGCATGATTATAGAGAGCAAACAATATTTTATACATTATTAATAGCTTAGTACTTGAATATTGAAAGCCTTAGTCCACAGACAGTTTCATCCAATAAGTTCATTCTGTAGTTTTTGTTCGTCTCAGCTGGAACACTATTCTTTAGCTGTCTGACTTTTCCTCCCACTGTGCATTTCTACCTTTGTTGACAACACAGTGTGTTGCTTTTCTGTATTCCACTTTCATTTTGGTCCTAATAATAGGAACATCTCCCCGCAGCTCCCTCTCGCTCCAGGATAAGGGCTCATTTGACACTAGACTGTTTTTAATGAAATATCTACCACATACCAATCAAACCAATACTGTTCACAAAACAGTTATATCCACATGTGATTAAGAACTAGGACAGATCTTTGTTTCTATGAACTTTCCCTATGTCTGCCATTTACAAGAATGGTGTCATTAACTTAATATGTCCTTAGCTCATATAAAAACCTATTTTCATTCCCAGCACACACACTGAGCAATTATAGCTGCTTCACTTGAGACATTTGCATAGTTCCATAGAATATGTATTCTGATGGATTAGATTTTCTACTTAATATGCAAAACAGTGCTGTTTTTGGCTGGTTGCGAAAGATATTCCCGATAATTGGCTCAATGGAGCAACACGGATTCTGCTTAACAGGGCTCTTGTACCAATGTATTGATCAATATTGCTTTATTATTTTAATTAAACATTCTAAGATCAATGCAAAAAAATGTGACCTCATCGTATTAATGTCCTCTGGTCACATCCCCCCTCTGTCATCATTATGTTCTACTGTACACTAGGGTGTTAGTTTTGGAAGGTTTATTTATTACCTCTGCCAAGGAGATATTGTTTTCGCCCCTGTGTGTTTCTTTGTTTCTGTGTCAGCAGGGTTACACAAAAACTACCAAACAAATTTCCATGAAACTTGATGGAAGGATAAAACATGAGCCAAGAAAGAAAATAATTTATTTCTTATTGCAGATTGGGTCAAAGCTGCGGATTCAGACATTTGTTTTTAGTTTCTTTAATATTGCGGGATCTCATATTGTATAATTAAATTAAAATGGCGGAAAATGAGCAGTTACGATCTGGGATATTCTGTAATGCTTTTTACTAATACAAATAGTGAGTTTGATATCTATCGAACTATAGAATTTGCATTGTAAAGGTCTTCCTTCATACATTGACAGCGATTTTCACAAGCTTCATGATTATTGCCTGAACTTCAAGCTTCAGAGTACTTGCTTTCACAAGTTTCCTAACCAAAGTATGAACATTTGAATTCCTTTTCCAGAAATTGCTTTGAAAATGAAAGAAATGTCATTAGCTTCAAATGATCTCTGTGCAGGTGTAATTTAAATCATGAATATATATACCAGGTAACTGAAGAATGTTGTACTCTGGCTCTTGAATCTGCTGTTGCACATGCTGCAGTGCACTACAATATCTGCTTTGTTGGATTTTTGGATCAGAAAATGTTGTATTCTTCAAAGTGGAATCCACAAATTAACATCACAACAATCAATACCGCATCTCTGAAAACCCAATTCTGTTTGTGGTTTTTTTGCAGCACATATCCTAGACGATACTACGACTACTGTTCAGACTTTTCATTGATTTCTCCCCGTCAACGTCAGTCCCTTTGGAGAGCTATGAGATACATTTTTTTACCCTACTTTCAAAAGATTTTACTGGATATGTCAGAGCTACCATTTTGAAAACCAATAAGGTGCCCTGCGGCCAATGACATGGTGAGAGAGTGGTGCATCATTTTGATGCAGTATTCTTTCCACTGCAAACTGTTGGAACGTGTGTTGTCATGAGATGTTGGTGACACGGAGGCTGCATGCTGGAATATGTCAGAAAAAACAAACATGCAAAGTAGATCACTGTGCAAAGCTCGATATGTTTCAGTGTTTGCAGTTCATATATTTATTCTGTTTCTTTCCTCCTGACTCTTAGAATGATGAGATTTTGAATCAGAGCTCCAAAGCAGATCATTTATCATTTTATTAAATACAATTATTTATTTTATTCATAATTTCAATAATTTATTCAATACAATGACTATGCATAATTGATTAAATGAAAAGGAAAAAAAATCATCATCCATCAGTGAAATGATCTATCGACACAACCTAATGTAGATAAACCTGCATCAGTGAAGCCACGTCTAACTGAACACACACTGATTGTTTTCAAAGACCCATTAATTATTCTCTGGGAAATCAATGAAAATGTCAAAAAGTGCCCTATCTGTGTTAGACATGATTTTAACCTGTTATTTCTAAAGTAGAGAAATATAATCAAACTAATAATAGAAGCTGTCTTAACTGAGCTCGGCTTGAAGTTGGATGAGCAAGTTTTTTCCGACGATTGATGTTTTTACTTCAGGTTTCCTTTCTCCCCTCCGTCTGAAGCAATAGAAATGAAACCATCATTTAAAACGAAGCCAAGGCTCTCACTGCTCCCCGCTGGAGTGAGTTGAGCGTTTGGAGGCCGGATGAAATGTGTCATAAAGAAACTGCTGTAGCTTGGTGAAGCCGCTTTTCTTGTTCAGATCCTTTGACTTTATCTGCAGAGGATTTCAGACGCCAATGTTTCCTCAAATCTTGGATAAACTAAAAAGGCACAGCAAGGTAAATATATTGTAGTCATTTGTAAGAACACTGGGCCTATTTAATAGCATTTTTGTGGTTTTAGAATAAGAACAGTGTCTAATTTGACTTTTTTTCAAACATGGGGAGATGAATACTTTAAAGACTTTCCTTCTTGTGTGAGGCAAATGTAAACCTGTTAGTGCACAGATATGTTACAGTTGTGGTGCATAAAATCAAAGCTGCAAAGTGGCCTAAGGAGAATAAAATACATGAGACAAAGCAAGAATTGACTAATAATCGCTACTTCTCTCTTATTATAATAACACAGAGATTCTAAAACACCATTCAGCAGACTAGACATGTTGATTATCTGATTTGAGACCTTCATCTAGACATTGTACATCATGAATCAGTACTCTGCTGTAAACAATTCCAAAAACAATCAACTATGTGATCAAAATACATGAAGATGAGTAGCTGAGCGCAGAATTGCCACGATGCCGAGTTTGTCCGTTACCTCGACACCTCTGCAACAATTACATTGTTGTACTCTTAATTATTGCGGCGGTATTCGAGCACTAACTGTTGGAAACCAAATGACTTAATGACAGCTGCTGGGTCACAAGGCAGTAAGTACTGCTGTGCCGCTGATTAAATTCACCCAATAATTAAGCAGACATCATTGATTCCTTGCAGAGAAATGGAGAGAGAGAGAGTATGTGTGTGTGTGTGTGTGTGTGTGTATGTGTGTGAGAGAGACACTCTGCCACTCTGTCCCCATGCTTCCTGTAGCCCCTGCAGCGGTGGGCCAGTCAGATATGCGTAATTTGGGAAATGAGCAGAAGTCAATTCCACTTAAACAGACAGTGGTGGTTGGGCACATCGATGTTGCATGCATTGTTGACTCCCCATCGTTTTCTTCCTCTCTGATTTCCTCTGTGTAATTGACAGAGCGATCGAAGGGAAAGAGAACGCGTGTCCTAGATTATGATCGTGTGTGAGTGTAATGTGGCTCGTGAAAATGTTGAAACCCAACAATCACCTACTGCTTAAACAATTTGGGACGTGTGTGTGTAAGTACTTGGGTTTGAATTACTACTGCATTCTAATACGAGGAAGTTAATGGCTAAATTAAAAAAAGTCTGGATTAAATTAATTCTTTTGTGTTGAGCATTGTAACTGTAAGCTTGTGTGGGCTCCCGTCTGTCGGCACTGGTCTTGATTTTCCTTCCTCACCTCTTGCTACCACACGCTTGTCCTTTGCTTGTTCTGCATAGCGAGTGGCTCACGATAGGCAGTTGTAATGTAACAATACCACACTGGTTACAGTACCACTTTCTGGATTTGGTCTAGTATGAAGCTCTGTTGGTTTTATCGACAGGACAGATTGACAACCGTGTTAGAAAATATCTGATTCTTAGACAAAAGGGCAAACGTAGCCAATTTACATTAAAGAAAATCAGGTGTCGTTAGTTTGGCTACTACTCCCATTGTGCATTAATTTAAACAGATTAAAATTCACTTTCAAAATCAGACTTTGAAAAAGCCTGATAAGATATTCAGCAATTCAAATCACTTTCCAGGTAAACTTGGCAGTGATGTAGTGTTTTGTTCCCGAATGCATCGACTAAGCGTTTTTGATATGGGGAGGTTACAACAGGGGCTCCTCCTTTTTGACAGCTCTATTCTTCAGATTTTACATTTTTCAAAAGATCACTGTCTTGTCCACAATACCCTGAAGAAGCAGACAGCCTTGGCCTCTTTGAAAATCCAAAATCGAAGGTGAAAGTCCCACCAGGCTGTGATAACAGAATAATTTTGCAGTAAATCTACATCCAAACCTGAGCAGTTTCACAGTAGAATAAATAGACAAGTAAATCCGTGTCCACTGTCATAGTTCAAAACTTAATTACAAACGCTTACAGAGGAATATGAGAGGACTTCTGCTGAGTGAATCAGAAAAAGTCAAAGTACACATGAAATGAAGGTTTTTGTCAGTTTAAGTAAAGGTTGCTTGTAATTAGGTATTTAATGCCGTAGAAATGGAGTAAAACCTCATTATTGGCAGCTGAGATTAACTTGTGATTGGTTGAGCGCATGTGTCAGTGGGATATTGATACCGTGGCTCCATGTCACGACCACCATTCCACAGACTTTGGCTCCAATTTATGTTGCCAGCCAAAAATGGTGGTTTCTGTGTCTGGGATATTTTAATTATTATTCTGTGTAAAGGAAGGAATTGGAGACGTGTCGTCAGGATGAGACCCAGAGAGGATTTTCACCATCTGGCAAGATCCAGATCAAAGCATAAACCTATCTGATGTATCTATTATGATAGGAAGAAACCTACTGCCAATGATTGAAACACACAGTGTTTCATCTTGACCTTTCCTCTGCGCTGCTCAGCGTTTTTTACCCAATATTAAATTCTCTGCGAAAATAACATTTCAAGAGAGTTTTAATGTTTATAACTCCACGAAAAACTGTAGCAATACTCTGCCACCATTCAATTTTTCACTTCTCATCTTCCAGCCACTGAACTACAGGCAGTGGATGCTAATATTCATTTAAATGCAACAGAAATTAAATGAAACAGAAATTGTTCTTTGTTTGCGTTGTGGTATGCAAATGTCAGTCTCACTAAAAGCAAAATTGTTACTCACTTTTAAGCATGAGCCAGCTATGAGGAAGTAAAAGCACTTACACACAGTTCAAATGTGCTATAGACGAAGACAAATCAGTTGCTGTTAGTTCTATACAACAAATGCAACAAAAGAGTTGGACAAGAAACATTCGATATATGGTCTGTTAAGGAATCAATCTTTGCATTAAATACAAAATTAGCAATATATATGAGTGCTGGTCATATTTAGGATGTTTTTGGAATCCAAAACATTGCGTTCGTCACCAGTCGAGATTGTAAAATAATTTTTATATTTCTACCTTATTGCATAGAAAGAAGCAAACAATGTGCTCAACCCCAGGCAGTTCCATTATGAAAATGCTACTTTAGTAATAGTAATTCAATAATAGAATGACTAATGATGTGACAGTAGCAGGAGCCTTTCTGTCTGCACAGTGAACATTTATTATACAGTGATTCATTGTTTTCTCTTCAAATAACAGTGCGGTTGCAGGATACGCACTTTCCAGTGTGGTTTTGTTACTTTTACGTAAGTAAGTGAGCTAAATAATACAAACAGAAATGAATGAAAAATAAATTTAATAAAAAGAGATGGGCCATTCCTGTGTCATTCATTTTCATCGTACATTTGTTCTGAAAGGGATGTGCATGTGAACAAATACTGCATTGGCTTCCTTATGAAGGCCATTCATTGGTTGGATGGATTTCAGGGTCACTCTTTTATGTGAGCATGAGGATTTTCTTAAACAAGACCAACGGACTGTTTACCCACAGACGCCACACACACAATGAACTATTCTATTCTGATTCCATCCGTCTGTTTGACCCTCAGTATTCCTCCTGTTTTCTCCCTGTTTCTCTTTCTTTGTCACACTTTACAGTCAGTTTTCCAGGCCTTTTATTCTTCAGGCCCCAACTGGCAGAACATTGTTCCAATCAAGCTTGTTGGACACAAATCAGAACAGCTCATTGAAAGATCTTTCACTGGCTTGTTACAGTTTGGATGAAAAGCAAAGCGGATATATTTTTTTTCATCTAATTGAAAACTTTGTCAAAATATTGATAATTTAAATTAAAAAACAACCCACAGCAACAATGAACCCTCCTAAAATAAAAACAAAACAAATTGTATCTGCCACTGCCTTAAGAGACCAATATGTTTAAAAATACATACTAATGATAAAGTCAGAATGAATATCAAATACGGTTTGTATTTTATTCAGTTATTTGATGCTCTGAAAAGGAGGGGGAAGCCTTATGATTGACAGCTGAGACTGAATCGGAATTGGTTGAGTGCGTGTTTCACCTTGACCTCGATTCCGTGGTTCAATCCCCCGATCGCTACTGCACAGACTCTGGCTCCAAATGACCTCATTAGCCATTAACCTTAACATTCTAAAAACAATAAAACCTGTATGTTATATATTTTGTTGACTAGGGACATTTGTCATTATCCAGAATGCTTGCAACAATACTCAAACCCCTGGGGAAGTTACTTATTGTTTAACTTTCATAGCCTGAATTATATTTCTTTACGATGCACGTAAAAAATCGTTGAATTGTATTTTTCTGCTTTTTTACTGCCAAGTAATTCTCGGCCTTAATATAGTTATTCTTCCAACTTCTTCCAAAGTGAAGCCAAACTGTCCTCTGGCCTAATGACTGTAGTTCATAGCTGATCTTTCATAACTCAATTCGTGAGACGTTCTTCATTCAAACAAACCCTGTTATCACCACAGGCTTTATCTCTAAATTTAAATGCAGGCAGAGAACTCCGATCAGTACTTTACATAAGATTCAACTTTGAGTAAAAACATTTGGCTTTGACTTGTAGGTAAAATATGAGCCAGTAATTTATTTATACAGCGCAAGACACCATTAATGTTAAAAGCCTGCCCTCATCTTTCAACAAGAAGAGATGTTTTTTTCTCTTCTTACCAAACGTTTTTTGTTGTTGTAAAATATGACTGCACACATTTTATATGCCTAAAGGTTATGTTATGAGCATATCATTTCACCAGCACGCTTTGCTCCTGTGCTGAGAAGCCTTGCTGCGGAGTGCAGCAGTTTCAAAAGGCACTGACTGACCTTTTTGAAAACAGCACTTATCACTTAAATATGCATTAAATCAAATCTTTGTATCAAATCAGACCTTTTGCAGAAAGTATTTCGTAAAGTGCCCAAAGAAAAGCCAAAAGTTTTTTCTCCAGGAACTTTAAACTTTCCTCAGACTGAAATTGGTATTGGTCAGTGCTGCTGCTGAATGAACGACCTCCACAGTTATGCTATGAAAGCCAAGTGCACTCAACAAAATTGTCTGCACTGCTTTGCATTTGGTGTTTTGTTGATTTTCTTACGCGTTAAGTAAAAATGCGGCAGTGAGAACCGATGGGTAGTCGTGTCAAAAGTAAAAATCTGTTTTCTGCGATAAGGCACAAAACAAACCATCACAGACAAAGAGCTGCCTCATCTACATCCATCCCAAGTTTGAGACGGTTTGGAATATCGTCTCTTTCCAGCGATTTGGAATTGGAGTGAGGGATGCACACAGAATCAAACAAAACAAAAATGGTGTCATTGTAACTTGACAACAAAAGCATTGAATGCCGGGAGAGAGAAATATTCCATCTCGAACAATGAAACAAGGTGGTTAATTACCCAGTTCGTTTCTAATTAGCAACAGGAGCAGTGCAGGGAATGAAGCAGAAGAGGGAGGGTGGCTGTTGTTAACTGGATGGATTCTCTGTTCTGCCGCGTGTTGCTGCTGAGATAGGCCCCGTGCCTGGAAACGGTGGCGGTTTTCAATTCCAGCTGCCGCATCCGTGTTCACTCAGAGGGAAGTAATGACAGGAAAAAAAATGCTGAATAAAAAGGTGTTTGGCTCAGAAAATAGCAGTTCTCAGTGAGGGATGAACACCAGGTCAAAGGAGAGGAAAAGTGTGAGCATGATTACCTGAAATCTTTCGGTATCACCTAAAACCAACCCCCTCTCGTCGGTCACGCTGGTTTAAGATGTACAGTACACAACACACAACTGAGTGTTACAAATTGTTAGTAAAACATTTAATATCCAGTCTTCACAATCCACAAATATCCCACTTCCTATGTTATCTTGGCGTGTCATGCTGGATTACCCTACAAATGTTTCCCAAAGAGGACCAAGTATTCCCTTTCTTCAGCGCCTGGCTTTACTTTAGACGACACAAACTACCCCAGCTGGCTGCCACAGGCATGTGTAAGACGGGAGCATGGAAGCGGGAAGCCATGAAACAAATTGGATAAATGTTATTTCTGGAGGAACGTTTAAATGGGATGCAGGAATCTCATTGAGCCAGCCATGCTTGAAATTGGGTGAAATCGCACATTAACAGAACATGGGCGATTCTGCATTCACCTTTTCCCACCAACTCCCTGCCATTGTCTCACGTATGGTGCATATACAACCCTTTTTTTAGTGGGCTTAAGTCATGCATAATATGCCCAGATTGTTGACACATACTGTATGTATACGCTCATAAGTGTGAGTGTACATGAGTGCATGCTTGGGGATTTGCAGTTTTCTCCTTTCTCCATCAGTTGCCCTTCACTCGACTCCAAGTCAGACTAATTCAAAGGTCACTGGCTTTAGCCCAAACTGACTGTAATGTTCAATACAACAGCGCTAAGGTGCAATCAGGGAGTATTGAAACCCACTGGGGCATGGCTGTGTGGAGACAAATGAAATCAGATCCTGGCGGCACAAGTGTGTGTGTGTGTGTGTGAATGTGTACGTGCAACCTGTGTGTTTTCAGGATTTCACAACCCTCTCCTCTGCGAATCACCTGTCAGGAAGCGCCGTGTTTGCCTTCCTCTTCTGGGACACTTTTGCATTTGATTTCCTGCAGCTGATGCAACGAGTAAAGTGCAGCGTGCAACAGAAGTTCATCCATTCAAGAGTCCCCCCCCCCGTCAAGGGTGTTAAAGGTTAAGGTTGCTGTGGCCTCATATCTCTCTAGAACGCCAGGGGGAAATTTCTTTGAAGGGTGAATTGATTTGAATCTGGTGGTCTAAGGTTAAAGGTCACTGTGACCTCATAATACATGTTTCCATAACATAACTCCAGAATTGCATAACAGTTGTATTAGATAATTTTCTTATGTCCCTGCTGATGCACAAACTGGAAAAAAAAACAGACACAATCTTCCCTCTTTTGTGCCGATTGGCTGTTAAGTTACAACCATCGTTGGTCTCAGTGACGCCATCTGTCCTGATTCTTCTGAGTGTCACTGTTACTTCTGTGCCCAGACAGGAAGGCGGGCTCATCCAACTATACTGTCCAAAGAAACTGGCGATGCCTCGTCCAGACAGCTGAAGTTGTTTTGTTCCACTCTGGCTGTGACCAGTCGCACCATTCACTGCCTGTGTGTTCATACTTTATGGTTTTGTCCGTCCAATGCGGCTCTTGTGCGGCACAATGGAGCCCCGGGGCGGCTGTCGTAAGGTTCACCCGGTTTGCTCCTCTCCGCCTGAATGTTTTCTAGTTGCCATGCTTAATTCTTTCTTTTCCTTTTGTTCTGTCCATCGTTCTCTCTCAGACACCCACGTTGTCTTTTCTGCCAGAGACTTGTCAAGAATTGTCCAGTGCCAGACATAATTCAAAACCAGACAAGAAGTCCTTGTTCACTGTTCCATATCAGTCAATTACTGTGTCTGTGTGTTTGATGAAGTGAGTTTGGGGGGTATTGGTGAAGGTCTCTGAATGTGTGCAAGTGTGGGACAGTGTGGTGAATGTGTGTGCGGGTTGGTGTCTGCCCTGACTGTGCCAACTAACAAATCGTCAGTGTCCTAATTTTTGTGCTGCTTAGAGGCTTGTTTCCAGTCTATAGACAAATCTGACAGTGATCAATAAGATGCTGTCTCTGTGTGGGTTAGAGTGTGTGCGCTTCACTGCGTCTGCATGCGTAGATGAGTGTGTGTATGTGTGCGTGTGTGTGTGTGTGTTTGTGGATCATTAAGCTCCTCTGGGGATGGCACTGTTCTGTTTTCATTTGGCAGACATCAGGGAGCAGGGCAGTCATGTCATTGAAACAACTGAGTCTTCACACTGATAGATAATCAAAATGTACTGGAGAGTCGGATAGATGGCATGACATGACATGGCGGCCCTCTGAAGTGGGCTGACGAGTTTCTTAGTTGTCCCAGTAGGAGCCTTCAAAGCGTGATGCATCATTAATTAGCAGAGCTCTTTTATTAAGAGCGTCATTCAACTGACTTCAATTATTTTGCTTTTTGAGTTTATGTGAGTCACCTTGGAAGAAAAGCCATTGTATCCATAATTAATATGAAACTTTAAAAAGCAGTGGCATGTCACATACAAAAAGACTGGAACTAGACAAGAATAAAACATTTTGATTAATGAGTTTAATAATTTGTCGAATAGCTAAATACATTTTATGTGAATTGATTAACACTAATTTGATAAACAGCAGACTGTCGTCTTTTCATTTAATTAGAATAAATGTTTTTTTTTCAATTATCATTCAAATTAAATAAATTACATTTTAATATTGTGTATTTACAGAGTGAATCCACAGTATATTATGCATTTCAAGTGTGAACAAAAAATATCCTCCTGTCACCCTGATGTATTGATTTGACCTTATTAGTCTGTCTTTTGTCTGGAGGAAATATTGGATCAGGAACACATTAGGAGAAAGGGGCAGGTGGCTGTCTGACAGCTACAGGCTTTGTCTCCAACAAAGTGTGTGACCCAGATCAACTCTGCAGTTTGCCGCTGGGAGTTGGATTGAACTGGATAAGCTAAACCTAAAACAACAGTTTCTTGTTGAGAAGAAGTGACACTGCTACTTATTCACCTATAATCATTTGCAGATTCATAGCATGCGCTAAATGTATGTATGTGTGTCGCGTGAGGAGCGGGCCTTCCTGTCCTGATTTGACATTGGTGGATGGGCATTGATTTACTCTGCTCTCGTTGGGGCCAATGACCCCAACTCTAGTTTAACCATCTGCATTTTCCCATGAAATCAATCAATCAAATGTTTATGTTTAATATAGCCCATATTCATAAAATCACAATTCGTCTCATAGGGTTTAACGAGGTGCAACATCTTATGCCCTTAACACTCAACAAGAGTAAGGAGAGGGAGAGAGAGAGAGAGAGAGAGAGAGAGAGAGAGAGAGAGAGAGAGAGAGAGAGAGAGAGAGAGAGAGAGAGAGAGAGAGAGAGAGAGAGAGAGAGAGAGAGAGAGAGAGAGAGAGAGAGAGAGAGAGAGAGAGAGAGAGAGAGAGAGAGAGAGAGAGAGAGAGAGAGAGAGAGAGAGAGAGAGAGAGAGAGAGAGTGTGTGTGTGTGTGTCCGGCAGAAGTGCAATAGATGCATGTAGCTGAACACATCAACAAAATTACAATATTAACAACATTGATAAGAAGAAACACTTTTTAGCATAATGTGTCAATGTTTAAATTATTTGTGTGTAAATGTCTGATAAAGTAATGTTCATTTCATCCTGTCGTCCTCACACTGAAAGTCATCAGTTTGTACCAGACACAGCTATTTGGGAAAACTGAATGCATTCTAAAAGTATGTAACTTGTTTGTAATTATAATGTTAATTAAAAAGTAGCAGCACAATCCTACAGGAAAAGAAACAAACAATTCTATAACCTTGACTATAGTCGCAGAGCTATGTATTGTTAGAAAAACCAAAGCCCATTATGCAGTTGCATTCATTTCATAATTATGCACATCTCTGCTAATCCACTAAGTCATTTCAATAAGTCGAGTTCCGGTTGAATAAATCCCTGAATGTTCCTCTTAATTCATTATGCATGGCTTAGTTGACATTTGGTAAATTCGTAGTATATGGGTATCGATTAATGCCATTAGGAAACTGCTAATTGATTGTGGGAATGAACAGGTTTATTTATTGTGCAAAGGGGTCAAATATGCAGAACACATGCATCAGAACGAAGATGATTTAAGTTGTTTCTAAGTTCAGTTGTTTTTATATTTAGGCTCCAACTAACTCAATATTTCTAAAAGAGCTGGAGGTCAGTAAGATGGCAGTACGTGTGTGTGTGTGTGTGTGTGTGTGTGTGTGTGTGTGTGTTTTTAGGTGTAGATTTGTTTGCATGTGTTTATATTTCAGACAGACCTGATTCGAAGAGAGACAACAAGAGACAGAGCAAGAGCAATCGATAAAATGAGAAAAGCAGTAAAACATTTTCAGGGGTGAACGTGTGCACTGCCAGCAGAGCTACAAATGTCAGGACCTGTGCTCGGAGGAGAGAGAGGCAGGGAGAGAACGACTTGCCGAACCTGGTCAGTCTCATATTGATAGTGTTGCCATGGTAACAGGTGTCAGAGCCCAGATGAAGGTCACCTGAGGTTGAAAAGTGTGTGTGTGTGTGTGTGTCAGTAAGAGAGAGAGAGGGTTACTAGTTACTAGTGTGAGTAACTGGAGTGTCCAGCCGTCAGGTCATTATCCTTCACCGATATGTTCGGGGCCCGGAACTCACACAAACACACCTTCAGTGTCCAACTAACTAGATGAACCTCCAGCTACTGCTGAAGAAAAACAAGAGACTTTTTCTTTCATCTTGCATGTTGTGCCTCAGTGAGACTTGACCAGGCGGATTCCACCTGCGGAATCCACCGGACTAGCGCTGCAGCAGGTTTCCAGTAAACGTCTCCCCTCCCCCAGTGAGTTTGTTCTATTCTACTCTATTCTAGTTGTTGAACATGGTCCATTTGCAGGAGGTGCATTCTAGCCGAACATATGTTGTATGTGGAGTGCACTGGTCTGATTCCTGCATACAAGCAGCGGTTAAAGCTACAGGATGTTACAAAATCGACAAACAACCTCAAATTGGTTGATACTTTGACGTCTGCAGTGTAGAATCCCAAACGGTTCCACCCGCCGCTTCTCAGATGCTTTGGTGTCCTAATTGTCCGCTCAGGTTGAATTTGCTTGCTAGTGTTTCATAGCAAAACAACGCAACATCATCGACCAACCCTCTGATAGTGATCGCGCTCTGCTGAATCACAAGAAAAACCACTTCAGCAGGTCTTATGGTCTTAGGCTGTACTTTAAAAATGGAAGCAGCAATTATAGTTTGAATACAAAATTTTCCCCACGTTCTAATCAATATTTATTTCGTTGCCTCTGTACCTGTACTCTGTGTACTGACAATAAAATTGAATCCAATTGAATCCCCCCAAAAAAGTGTGTATCAACGTAAATCCTCATCTTAACACTGTGCTTGAGCTCAATGTGCTCGGGGCTCATTATAATGTGTGGTTAGTTGTTGTTCTCTAATTGGAGCATAACTTTTGAGATTAAATGCTAATCATATGCATTTTTTAATTCCCCTGTTTTTTTTGCAGCATGAATTAGGCCCATTAGCTACTATTTAGCTAAAAGTTTAATACAAAGATACATTTTGAACTTCTTTTCCTTTCTGAGCCCCAAACCAAGCTACTGATCAAATTAGGGATGGGGTGTGTGATTAATTGGTGCTTTGGGTAAAGATTTGATTTAGGTATATGTAAAATGGAAATGTATCTAATTTGATACTAATTATCAAGAAGGTATTAATGTTTAGTTGTGTTGACACTGCCTTTTAGCCAAGATTAATAATTCTGATGTTTTTTCTTCTTTTTCTGTCCTATAGACAAGTGTTCCTATATATGTGTTACATGTTCAGGCGACACAATGCAAGATTCACTCCAGGCCAGTGTTTCCCAAAGTTTGGGCCAACACTGCCTACATTTTAATGTTGTGCTACATTTCTGCTAATGTACCAACATTGGTTTGGGCCTCGGAGGCTTTGCGGAATACTGAATATATCCGTGGGGGGAGCCTGGCGCCTCCTCAGTTTGGGAATCTCTGCTCTAGGCAGAGCTTCAGTTAATGTAAGTTAAGTTAATGTACCACCAAAATAACTTTGAAGCTGTTGATTTCAGCTGCTTTGACTAAACATTATTTGAGGTTAGAAAAGCCTTGAGATAAAATCGTTTCTAATCTGTAGTTTTCAGTGTAATTTGGACGATGTGTATTTCTTCTCTCAAGGTAATATCCAAGCAAATAAGAAGTTATTGCCCTGAGCAGTGCTTACATGCACATCCAAATGGGGCCAGCATCACAAATTTACATATGAGTGTTGCTTCCTGATTGCAGATACTCCTTTATTACTTATCTTAAAGTACCGATGGGCTGAGACTAAGCCTCTGATGTAAAGTCGATGAAGGTGATAAATGCTGTTTTCTTTCTCAGAGAATGACGTGATCATGGAAAGCTTCGTCAACCACAGGCTGAGCTCCATTAGGACATAAAAACATCAGAGGAAATCTTAATTGAATAGGTGTGTAACTGTTTCGTTTCCCCGCCTGGTTTATGACAGTGTTCAGCAAGCATTACACGTGTATTAATGGGAGACATTTTATTCTAGCTGCGTTAGAAACAACATCGTAAAGTGACGCTGGACGTAGTCGTAGGAATGAGCTACGCTTGCTATCCGGATGGTGCCCTGTCTCTTTAATACTTTTCGGGAGATGGTGTCAGCTCCCAGTGAAAAATGGTGACTCTCAAAAGCCGCATCCTCCTGTTCAACAGGTAAATCAGTCAACCTGAGCTGCTCCATTTAGTCTCTCTGCCGGAGGGAGGTTGTCGTCGTGAGGGAAGACAGTGAGGGGAAAAAAGTGTCTGCATGTGTGTGAGTGTGTTTAAGGTGTATGTGTGTGTGTGTGTGTGTGTGTGTGTGTGTGTGACAGTCTGTGAGGGGGAGATAGACTATGTTTAATTTCCTCTAAGCAGAGGAAATCAAGAGCAAATCTTTTGACCTTTATCAGTGTTTCGTACCGGCGTGCGTGTTTGGTTTTGGTGAGGCCGTTTGGAAAGGCACAGTGAATGACTCACGTACAAGCGACATTTAACAGGGAGGTCCTTTTTAATGACGGTAATGTCTTTTAAACTGATGGTGCCACCTGGATATTTTTGTCAGCTGCTGAACTCCAGATATGAAAAATGAGCTGATTCTCCATCATCCAAGTTTTATGAGCTCTGCATCCTCAAATTAGTCCACACTCCCCAAAAATGCAGGGATAACTAATGCTGTGAAAATGACATTAACATTTCAATCATCATTGGGGAACCGTCATGATTATTTAGTCCTCCCCCTGCTTAGGATATGTCCTGTGATAAAATAAATGTATGAATATGATGAATATTATGAGGAATATTATGAGGAAAAATTGTTAATAATTTTTGCTGAAAATTTGGATATCTCTGAGTTGGAGTGTACATCACAGAGCCACATTGTGCCATTGCAGAGGAGACTGTGCGAGGGGGCAGAAAATGAGCTCATTCATTGGGCTACAGTCTTCATTTTGCAAAGCCACAATTAGTTTCTTTTGCTGCCCGCCAGCCCCCTCCGTGCTGCCAAGCAGCTGAATGTTTTGCTGAGTCGTGGGCAGCATGGCTCTGCTGGGTAGGAGGGAGAAGCTAAGTTGATCAGTGTTTTCAACTCCGGCCAAAGGCTGCCACCATAATAAAGTTAGGCCTTGATCATGTTGTCGTGAACAAAGCACACAACAGAGAGAAAGAGGCGAGTATGGGCAAACAATCCCTGATAACACGTCCATATCCTTCTCTTACTTTCTCATTCTTTCATTTTGCTGTCACTGTCCCCATCTTTTTCTCCATTCATCTGTCACTTCATCTTGTTGCTCTCTTGTGTGCCACCCTATTTTTTTTTCTCTACAACCACTCTCTCTGGACATCAGGGAAGCAGGTGCAGCCTCTCCTCCTGGCTGACCACTCGCAGCCTCTGTCTCTGGTTCAAATGCACTTACACATGCACACACAGACATACACACACAGACACAGGAACACCATCGCAGGAGCACATTCATCTCCTAACAGGTCGAACAGTCTGGCCCATGTGTTAGGTCCAGATGGGGCTGCTCCATTACTCTGGCTGGCTGGAGTGGACAACACATGGCCACCGACACATTTAGACTAGAATGGGTACAGGAACACTCACACACACACACACACACACACACACACACACACACACACACACACACACACACACACACACACACACACACACACACAGATGCACACATCCACACACACACACACACACACACACACACACACACACACATGCATACACAAACAACAGAAACATGAGCACATGTGGCTGCTTGAACTTGCATAAACCTCTCAGGATGGACTTGTATTCAAGGCAAGTGGTAGTTTATTTAATGTGATGACTGGCAGACACACAATCTGGTAGTTTAGCGTTTGAAACTTGTCCACAGATGCTAAATTAAATCGCACACTTTAAGAGATGTATCAATATAATTCAGGCTGTGCAACAAACATCCAGGCTTCTTTTACACTGCTTCTGTCGGACTTCTGCTTGATTGCAGTGCACAATTATTACTGCAGCATGTTTCAACATTTATGCCCAGAAAATAAAGAATGTTTTAACGTCAGATTCAAAAGGATTTAAGAATCAATACAGGAGCTTTGCCAAATTGTTCATGGCTGCTAACTATTCAACTTTTCTTGATTCCAGCTTTTGGAATTATTGAGATTATATTTACTGAAAACATAGTTGTGTTTCGATTTACTATTTTATTAAACTGCTTTGAGCTTGTAAAAATTACTAAGGAGCTGAACAATGAAAATAAGATTAAATCTGAAGTATAATTTTCTTTTTGGTTTCTTAATGCAAAACTCGAACAATACCCAGACCTACTCACAGTTTTCAAGTGTGTAAAAATTTGGGGCGCTAAATAAATTCAAGTGATCTATTAAAAAGTGATGTTTTGTAAAAACCAGACTCTGAAAGATGCATCTAATAGATTTAATAGAGACTTTTGAATTCTGCCTAACAAAGAGTAATTGTGTGTTGAATGGGGGTGTGGGTAAAGGAAAAGTGTGATGACTTGCCCTGTGCTTAAATGCTGCTGCTTGTCTCATAGATGCGAGAACTGTATTCATCAAATGCACCGAAGTTAATCAGCGGATGACATTTTGCTTTAACCGCCCAAGCACAATAGCTCAGCTTCACAAGCTTTATACTGTTTATCAAATCTCTCTGTTGAAATACACACGGCACCCAGAGAGCTACATATTAATCAGTGGACATCGTTGCACATGATTATAAATCCCTGTAATTTGTCACATTGTGCATGAATGTATTTTTTCCTGGTTGAATTATAGCTCTCACATAGTTCTGCAATACTTCGTTTTTTTTGTTGAACTGAGATAAATCTCTTGCCTTTGCTAAATAAACGTGTATCCCTCCCTCTTTCCAATGCCCGGTTGGATAATGGCAGCTGCTATAAAGCTAGTTAGCTTAAAAAGCCGAAGGAATAAGTTGGTTTGTAATTTTAATTATTTCTGGGTTTGTTTTTCATTTGCATTTCTTCTGAGGCTAATGACGTTTCCTGGAGGTCACAGCATAACAGCCCATTAATTTTGTATGATTGCAAAAACAAATCAAACAATTTCACATGCAAATGATCAACAGCTGAGTTTTAATGCTTAACCTTGTTGGTTAATACATTTTTAAAGTGGTCATTCTAAGTAAACAAGCCTTGGGCTTTGTCTTGCATTAACTGTGAGTTTATTTATCTATTTTTGATTAATTTGATAGTATTGAGTCTTACATCATGAGCTGTTTTTCCTCAAGGCGCTTTGACACTGGAGCTTTATTGGAATTGTGGGCCAACTGCAGAGGATTCAATTACCCAACAGAAAAAACTCACCCTTCATATAATCAGAAGTAGGTATAGAGGTCTGAAAAGTAGAGGCTGATGAAAGGGATTGTGGTTCAGAGGTGTACACGTTTGAATGATGTCAGGCTGCTGTAATCGGGATAAAGAGTCAGTTCAATGAACAAGGAATGGATGGCATCTACTGACCGTGAGCCGAGCACTCGACTTCTAGGAACCAAGAGTCCCCGGCGTCTGATTATTAGTATTCAGTGTGATCGGGTCGCTCAGGGTCCACCTGGATTGCAGAAGGTCTTGTGAGATTTGTGTGACTGTGACAGTTCATCCATCACCTGAGTGGATATGAGAGGACCACCACCTTGAGATTGAAAGGGGTTCCATAATCATCACAGTAGAAAATGTGTTTTTGATGCAAGACAGATTGTTTGCGCAGAGCAATGACATGTATCGGAAATCTGCTTATAGATTTATAGTGTTTCCATTCTGTTAAGGACCAGATAGTCATGGGTGTTTCAGACCAGGTCTACTTTCTTCTGTTCTGATGTCAATGGGGAGTTCGTTCCACCATTCGGGAGCCAGGAAAACAAACAGTTGTTATTTTGTTGAGTGGCTAGCTGTCAATCGCAGTGAAGCAGCAAGATGATTGGTCCATGCAGAGCGGAGTGGACGGGCTGTGGTGTAAGGTATACCCAAGTCCTGGATGTAGACTGGGCCTGATCCATTCGCAGCATGGTACTCAAGTACTAGTTCCTTGAAGCGGATAAAGGCAGCCACTGGTAACCAGTGAAGGGAGCGTAGGAGTGGGGTAGTGTGAGTGAACTTGCAGCAAAACAGTTCCCTTAAATTCAATCAAAATGCACACACTCATAGAAATCATTCCCTTAAATATACCTGATATTTTTTTATCAAGATCAATGCTAACATGTATTGGGCCCCTCGTTTGCCATCTTTCCACCAAGTTTCATGAAAATCCAATTAGTAGATTTTGTATAATCCTGCTGAAAAACCAACCAACAGACCGACCAACCGACAAACCTACCAACCGACCGGCAAACGTACAATTCTGGTACTGTATACCTCAGTGTCATCCCTGAGCCTGACAACACTGTGTTTAGCAGTGAGCTTGATAAGTTCCCAACTGTGAGAACAAACAAATGCAAGCTAAATTCCCAATTGGCAAAGAATCCCCGGTTCAAAGTGATAAACCCCTGATCCCTGTGATATTACATCTCTTTATCAACATCGTTTTAGAAGCGCGGTGGACAACGCTGCTGTTTGCTCAGTTCTTCCCTGTGTAGTCTGTACTTACAGGGCTTAAATCCCACTCATCCATGTCACCCACCCCCTCCTACTCCCTGTCTCCTCGACATTTTCCTCCATCCCTGCCTCTGTCTGATTAATTGCAAGGTCAGTACAAACAAAAGGGAGCAGTTGTTCACATGTTCGGCTATGTCACTGGCCAAGGCTATATTCATACTCGAGCCTTTCATTTATCACAACTCGACCCTTGTGCGATTGGAGCCATTGCCTGCCATGGCTGCGGAGATTTCTAATTAATATAATGGACTTGTGGGTTGATGTTTTTCTTAGCACTCTTAATAACGTAGTCATTTATATGCTGATTTGCCATTTTTCAGTGTTGCGGGCAGCTGGACGGGACCCATAAATCCAAAGGGCTGCCTCTGCAGGGCTTAACTCATCAAGGACATGTTTTGTCCCAAATCAAAACAACACCTAGGGCGTTTGACATTGAAGATTCAGCCGATGTGAACTGTGGTGGCCTTGTTCATAATGACAGGGTGCAGTATCACTCTGCCGAGATTGCCTGTCTCAGCAGTATCATTAGACAAATCCTAAAATTATCATTATTGTGAATCATCAGCAGCAGTCAGCGGCAGTAGATAAAATGAGGACACAGTAGATGAGTGATACCCTGTGTTCATGAACTAGCCACAGTATTCTAGCGAATGCAACATATCATTGCCATTATTGGTCAGAATTAGAATTAATCGGGGAATGTGTGAGGTGACTGAAAAGTGAGCATATGCGGCTTGTAACTTCACAGAAAGTTGTTTTGTGAAGCGCTGTTTGTACCTTTGTGGATTGGTGAATTATTCTATAGACATAGTAAATTCATAGGAATATAACACATGTACAGGGACTAAGACATCCTGGAAAGACTCAGTTTAAAGATTCTGTACTCTTCTTGACCTTCCATCTCAGTTGTGTTGCTAAAAAATACAGAATACAAGTACAAGGTGTAAAGCTATTATTTATTTTGTATAAGATGTCTTATTCTGCTCTGTTTTGCAGTAATTGCAATTATACGCCACAGGGAGCAGTCACCAAGACCCCTCGGTCGACTGAGACACTTCAAGTCAAGCATTAGACTTGATTTCGGTCACTGTCGATAGAGAGATTCAATGACTGATATTAGTATCAGAAACACCATTCTGCGGAAAATTATGGGTCGGATATATGTGTGTTCGCACATCTGATCGTATACCACATCTTTATTAGTTAGTATATTACTTCCACCTAATAAAAAATCGTCTTTTCCTGGAAATCAGTTGTTTTCTGATCAGAGCAGCCGTTGTGCTTTTCTACAACTGAACAATAACTGTTTGTAGCGTTGCAAAGAAGAAGTGAGTTCTGGTAGCAGGCAGTATCTCACTCCAGAAAGTCCCAGAAGCAAAACAGTGACGTAACTGTTTGCAATATATCCGGGAAGGGAACAATGGCACTGGAATCTCTAAATGTCGATGTGTGGCTGAGTGAGGCGGAGGCAGCTTCCAGGTCAGGCTTAGAAGAGCTGAATCTACAGCTCACAGAGACTTAGTATGAATTAGTGTCTGTCTTTTTTTCTAGTCTTTGCAAAGTGTGTTGCTGCACATTTCTGATCAGTCGTTAGCTTAGTTAGCATGCTTTAGGTTGATACCTTTGTTGTTTAGCTGCGAGAATGTAGCTCTCACCTTGAATGTCCAATCGAACCTTGTAAAGTACACATAGTCTACACATAAAGGAAAAAAGGATTCAATCTTGAAATATTAATGTTAAACTGTCAAATGCGGTTTCAGTGCCCGAGATAGAACCGTATTGATTAGTGTACACAAGTCAAGCACATTTTATTAGTATTTTGTTTAGTTTACTTTGTAAATGCTCAGGAATAACAACGGAAATACACTGTGGATCTCTCAGAGGATTTATAAACAAGGTCAGTCCCTCCAGGACACTTGTTATTCTAGACCAAGGTCACCCGAGTGGTTTGAGAGATACTCCATGTTTTTAGTGTGTTTGTGTGTGTGTGTGTGTGTGTGTGTGTGCCTGTCCGTGTGTGTTTGTGTTAACTTTCATTGCAACAGCAGATCACCATGTTTGTGTGAACCTGAAGCATGTAAGTATATAGAGAAAATGAAGACCCATACACTCACAGTTATTGTCAGATGGAGGGACCCGAGGCCCGTGCAAGGTCAGTGTCACTGAGCCATGACAGAGATCCAGTGTTGTAAATAATGAGAGCTCTGACCTTTCACGAAAGCAAGAAGAGCCATTTATCAGCTCCATCGACCCATCGGCCACTTCTTAACTGGTGTTTGTCATGGGCAGTGCGGGCGGGAATGGACATTAATGGTCACATTTATTTACATTATGAAATTGTCTTGGATTTTGATTATTGAGGGAGAAAATTATCTGTATTTGGAGGTTAATTCACCAGGAGTTTGTACACTTCAGAATTCACTGGCAGTCTGTCATTCTGCCTGAAATTACCTACAAGTGATCCATAAAGAACTCCATGCTTCTATGTCAGCGTTAATGTCTGTAATTTTATCTCGCTGATTAATTGCTTTTGTAAAGATATATTATAGCCAAGCTACTGCAAATTCAGAGTGTTCTGGTATTTTGACAGCATAACATTACATTACATGTCATTTAACACTTTTATCCTAAGCGACTTACAATTAGTGCATTCACTACTATGAGGTGCCATTTATTGGAGGGGTTCAGCATCTTGCCCAATGACGCTACAGCATTTGGCTGGTATTTGAGATGCTGTCCTTCTGGTTGGGGAATAACTGCTCTCTGGAGAAAAACGTAATGCCCTTCTAGTTACGATGTTACTACAGCCTCCATTTATTTGAGTAATTCTATTTAATAGTAGATGCTTGTTAATATCTTGGCCTTGACTCACCTTGTTTTTGTTGTTTGTCTTGCATTATTTCCCCTGCATGGCTTTAAACCATTTATGACCTTATTTCTCACTGGGTACCTGTCTTAAGCAAAAGACTGGACTCCTCATAAAGGTTTTAATCTCCAGAGGCAGCGCGTTGTCATGACAAATGTTAACAGAATTAACACATAAAGACGTACACTGAGGCTTTGATTAAAGACTACGGGGAGCACACAACAGTTCAACATGCCTGAATCTACAGTATATGGGCTCTTTTCAAAGGCCTGACTGTGTCTCCACAGTAACGCTTGCTCTTAGAGCCATTTCAGAGATGTAAGCTCGGAGCACATGAAAACAAGCCGTCCATGCTTTGTTGTTGTGCTGCTTCTCTATTTGTGGGTGAATGAGAGCGAGGGAGAAAGAGAGGGAAAAGATGGATGGAAAGACGGAGATGTTGGTTATGACACAGCTGGGACCTGCACTCAATTTCACGACACCAGACATATCATGGAGCGTGTCCGAGGCGACAGAGCAGACCAGTAAGTCCCAGGCTTCCTATTTTATTGAAGGTGAAGATATGTCACTCCCCTATCGCTTGTCAATAAAGGCGATGACCTCTGGAAGGTTGGGCGAGAGAAAGGTTTAACACAAATACACTTCAGATA
Organism: Pseudopleuronectes americanus; assembly: GCA_038501795.1. NCBI lineage: Eukaryota > Metazoa > Chordata > Actinopteri > Pleuronectiformes > Pleuronectidae > Pseudopleuronectes > Pseudopleuronectes americanus. The sequence goes on along the minus strand of CM076730.1, from coordinate 12,754,456 downwards.
GGGTGTATTTAGTATTTGCTTTTGAGATGATAACTCTGAGAAAAACATCCTATTTGAACAGTAATCAGCTGTTTAGCTTTTGTCTTTATCTATTCAAGTTGTTTAGGTGATCCTACTCTTTTTTTGTATATATATATATAATATGGATGCTAATATATTTACAAATTTAGCCTCTATTTAAATACGTCTTCCTTTATTTAGCATATTTGATAGAATTAATCCAATTGATTGGAAATCCTCTGTAACTTCATATTTAATGCAAAAATAAACCAAATTGTTAGTATCCCTTCTGATTTTCAAGTTTCTACCAAACCATCTACAAATCAAAAACCCACTTGTTTCCTGGAAAGAGGGAAATTAATCTAAAAATCTCCTCAGGAAATTTGTTAACAATAATGTTGTGAACTCAATTTGAAGTTAATGGTCTAAAACATTCCACCAGGTTGGTTCCTTAAAGAGATAAATTGATGAACCCGCTCTCTCATTGTGTTTTCATTTGTAGAAGAATAAGAGATTATATATAAAAAATAGATTTTGTACATACACATTGTCATCACATCATTTTCCCATTAAATCTTCCTTTTGAATATGATGATATTTAAATTAACAAAACAAACCATAATGCATCATTCAAGATTCTTGAGAAGCAGAGGCTGTTTTCCATCCCCTTCCTTCTTTTAGTGTATTATTAACTCTTATTACCTGAGGTGGAGCAATGTTTCAAGTCAAACCCTTGATCTACTCTTCCTATAATCTGCTTGTCCAACACCATGTCCCTGTACCCTTGACATTTCTTCTCTTGCTAAGTGCTGCTGCATGATCACAGGCTGCGCATGAAAGTTTTAGTTTGGACCAATGACTAAATATTAACGAAGACAGGACTTCAAACAGGTCGCGCTAATATGCAGAAACAGCCCTTTAGAACTACCAGCATCTTCACGTAAACCTTGGTGACTTGTGATATGGTGTTTTCTCCCAATAGGATTTGACATTAAATATAAATGAAAAAATTGAATGAATATTCAACAGAGCAGGAATATTCTTTCATTGAAAGAAGTGAAAGAAAGTTTAGCATATGCTTTCTAATTTCTGTGTGTGTGTGATGCGCTTCGTTTGGAGAAACTAAAATCCCTGACCCTGGTGCTCTTCAGTCCCTGGAGGATGTTGAGAGTGAACTAGATGAATTGCATTGCAGCGCGGTTTTGATCAGGACTGCCTCTGGAGTCAGATCGAGTGGATAGGTAAGCACGGGCCGAAGGCAGAATGCAAACGTCTGTATCAGTTCAATCCAATTAATCGCGAGGGTTTGTAACGCTACCGATCGTTGAACGTTCCAACCCTCCACTCCTCCTTCATTAATGCTCCTCAACATTTTCCTCATCCTCATCTTTGCTGGTCTTTCAGCCCCTATATGTGCCATCTGTCTTTCTCCTCCCCTCCATGCCTACCATTCTCCTCCACTCTCTTTTAATCCATTTGTCCTCCATCTCCCTCTCCGCTGCTTCCCTATACCTTCTCCCCCTCCTTGAGACTTTCATTATCCCTTCCTCAATCCTTCTTGCCCTTTTGTATGATTTCATAATGTACATAATAGAAATACATTTTGTCTTCCTTTGCTTCCTCCTCACTTACCTCTCCTCCTTTCTTTTCTTTCTGATTTCTTATCTACATTGCCTGCCTGCACTTCACTGTCTCCACCGCCCACCCACACACACACACACACACTCGCGCTAATGTAGAATTAATTCGTTCAGCGGTTCTGCTCACCGTCGGTGGTCCTTTATCTCTTGGGGTTGTGGAAAGGTGACTGGATTGCTCCCCATCATTAAAACCTCATCATCTGAGATGACACAATCTGCCATTATTGACTTTCACTTTTTCCCACACAAAGGATGTGTCTCTAAACTGCATTTGAAAGATGGCTATTCAACCCTGATTTTATTAACAGTGAATGTAACACTTCTGCAGACACTATGAGGACAGAACAATAGGGTAAGGAGCACTGTGATAATAATAATACAAATTTTTGTACAAAACATCAGACGCTGAGCAATTTCACTTGATATTTTCAATTTGCTAAAATACAGAAAATAACCAGGGCAGAAAATAAGGTATTATAGGTTCCCTGGACAGCTCACAATGCACAAAGAGAGATAGAGAAGGGGGGAATGAGGCAAAAGAACAAAAGATGGAAATGTCAAAGTGGATCATTTCAGTAGAGGACAGGGATCTGTTCACTTCTGAATAGAGGCGTCCCTAAAGGTCATGTCAATAATTCTCCTGTTTCTCCTGCTGGTCATTAATCATCTGGTCGTACGTCTGTCATCATAGGGGGCTAATGAGATCTACATAGATCATTTCTTTCTCTGGCTGGAGGACAAACCTGCTGTTTAAAAAAAAAGGCCCTCTCATTGATCTTGTGCTCCTCGGAGGATCCACGTGTGGCCGCAGTCCGTGTGGCTCTGTTCATGCTCGCTAGGGCAGCAGCTTCGAGCCTGTTACATGTGCTGTGAATTGAGGGAGCTGTTAAATTAATGTAGCGTTTGATATATGAACTTTGTCCAATTTTGTGACCTTGTGGCAAAACTAAAAAAGTCAACCAGATATTAACGACATCAACGCCGTCCTCCGCCAATGGAACAGTTACAGGATTTAACTCTTGGCATTTGGAAAGTTGAAGATATCAGGTCTTTGGTTCCAAAATGAATCATCCAACTTTAAAAAAAAACACTTCAGGTTTCTAGATTTAATTTTTAGATTATGATGCAGCGTTTCAGATTTCCTTTCACACTGAACATTTCCCTGATCGAGGCTTGGGATGAATCTGAACCTGATTAAAGCCTCTTGCTCATTAATCATCCTGTCAATCAATAAATTAACAGTTCAGATCAATGAAACTGTAGTTTAACAATGTCAAAAGGGCCATTCATCAAGCTTTTGTAAATTCAAAGCAGATATACATCAGGGACATTTTCTCAAACAGCCGACTGGATGACAGATTGCTGGTCAGTGATGACTCAACCATTTCAGAGGGGAACACTTAAATCTCTCAACAAGAATATGCAGTTCAAGGTCTATAATAAGACGGTGTCATTGTCACCTTTCTGTTTTATTTTTTATTTGGTCTCAGCCAAGTTAGTCCCTGATCAACTGATTGGAACACCTACATTTGAAACATATTCATTTTAGGGGCAGTGCAGCACTTCCATGTGGCAGAGAGGTTAAAAAAAAGTAGAGGAAAAACAGAACATGTTGAACTAACAGAAAGACATAAAACAAATAGAAAGCATGAAACACAATATTTTGTCTTCCTATTAAAAACATAAATGAGCTTCTCAGCTGCTCCTGTATTTCTGGCAGAGATGATAAACAAACCTGTCCAGTATTCAGGTGATGTTCCCTGGTCCCCACCAACTGTGCTGTGCTTCCTCTTGACAGCAGTGCTGTGTTTCATCTTTGAGTTGATAAGCGAGCAAGCACCTGTGTGCTCAGGCAGGCTCAGTGGGACAGTGTGCATTGCATGTGCATAGAAGTGTGTGTGTGTGTGTGTGTTTGTGTGTGTGTTAGATATGCATTAATGCCAGAAAAAGGTTTGCTGGTGGTTGGATGGATGATCCTTCATTTATAATGCATTTCACTTCAATCCAAATACCTGCCCCCGTCACTGTGATTACCAAACTGCCAACATTGACAGCACTGTCAGAACACACATTTACTGGACACAAAAAATTAACTTGATGTTTTTTTACCCGTGTTTGTGTGCGCACGCGGTTTCCTCACTCTTTCCACATTTTGTTCTGACATGATGCATGCGTCCATTTTCTGACTCTCTTGTTTTATTGACCTATTTGTATTCAGCTTTGTGCCTTTATAATAAAAGATAATACTTCACATATTCCAAATCATTCAATTACTGAAGGATAGTGCCCTATACCCTGCTAAAGCCTGTCAGATTTTCCATTTCAGCCATAAAACAATCCCCACAGTGGGTTTGTCCATTGCTGTATAGGCCTGGATCTTTGCTTCTGTAATGGAGAACAGAAGCTCTCATTTGGTGAGAGATCCTTTCTGTGCGGGAGAAGAATCAAATGGTTTTGAGTCTTGAGCTTGTGCCGTTCAGGCTCATTGCTTGCCTTCATCACACTAACATTTTTATCAGGAAAGTCTTTCTCCCTTCTATCCCAAAAATTATATAGAAGGAACATTTAAAACAAGAGAAAAGCCCCAAATTTCTCCCTTTTCACATCTGTTTATGCCATAGCATAAACTCCAAATGCAAATACTGTCCCCCAATACATCTCTCAGTCTTCAGCTGTTCTGTTTAAAGTATAGTTGTACCATCAGAATAATCATGGTGTGCTGGTCCATCCACTTTAGGATTTTTTTTCCTTCTGCAGCCCACCAATGCTTATCCGCCCCCTTCTTGGATTATTCAAACATCCCTCCGCCCGATCAGTGATGCTTCTCATACCCTGATATCATCCAGGTCTGAATTGTTCTAGGCTACCAGAGCCACTGTTGCTGGAGCTACCTTTGTTTTTGCTGTTTTTGCTTGAACAGCCCTCAGGTGCAGCGTCAGCCCAATTTTATTTGTGCAACAGGTGGGAGCTGAGAGTGGTGAGGTTGAGAAAATCCAGGGAAATCTTTTAATCCCAGTCCATCCCTGGTTTAAGTGGGTTTCATTTCATTAGAAAAATTTGTCTATTTAGTCTAATCTAATGGTCAGATGTGATCAGATCAGATATTAAACTATTCAGTGTTATCATTGTTTCTGTGTTTAACAGTTACGGAATATAACACAAATGATATTAGCCAATTAGTCAAAGTTAATAAATCAAGATGGAAAACCACTGACTGATTCGATGTGCAATAAAAAAAAAGACATAGGTTGCATTTTTTTTTGTAGGAAATCCTGAGAGAAAACCTCAGCTCTGTTATTTAGTTATTTAATTGATAAGCTAAATAATTGCTGCTGGACTGTAGAAGCCCTTTGAGTCGTTCTCACCCTCCAAGACGGCCATGTATTTTTCGCTGAGTTTCACAGAAATCTTATTAAAGAAACACAATGGTGGCTTTGCCTGCTTTACACCACGGAATACAAATTGCTTATGGTACATTACTGCCCAACACTATCCCAAAGACAGCTGCTTTTTCTTCATCTCACATGCAATGACGCCCTTACCCAGAAGCAAAAAATGATGTAATAATAAAATACGCGTTTTTATGGACCATTCACTGGCTGAAAGCACAGATAGTGATGGACAGAGAGAGCTTGGAAAGTACAACAGGGTCTTTCAGGCCTCCAGAAGCAGTAATGGACACTGACATCTATTTATAGTGGGAACAGCTAAATACGGTGAATATAAAAGATGAACAAAGAGGGAGAGAACAGAGCCACTGGCAGTGTTTTTATGATGCTTTCATGTAGCACAGATAATCTCAAGAAAAATTACTTTATAGTGAAAGAGTGGTCTGTATTAAATTTATTATGGTCGGATCTTTTTATATTTGAATTCTTAGATGCTAAGTTTATTTAAGAAAATAAATTTTCAAAGTTTAAATCAAAATTACTGCAAACTTTACACTGAATGTCCTGGGGGTTAGAGAGATAAGTGTGTGGTCTGAGAGCAGAAACCTTGTGTAACGCTGTTGTTGTGCTTTTTAGCAGAACCCTAGATGATAGAGATGCTGACCAGCAATTCAACATCATAATGTATAGTTTGAAAAGTGTCATCCACACAAGTTACGCATTTGTTGTAGTTGTTAGCAGGGGAGAGAATAGAAAAAACAAACAGGGGAGACACATTGCTTTTTAGTTGTTCAGCGTTTGTAGTCGGTCAAGTGGATCGTCTTATCACTATTCCGACCACAGTCTCTTTTGCAGTTGGGAGTTGGGAAGAAAACATGTTTTGGAAATTCATCTTCTCCAGCTCTCTGGGCGACGCCATAAAGTCACACTATGATTTATTCCCCTTTCTAAAGACATATCCAAGAATTATGCCCCATTTTAAGAAATCCCTGAAGGTACTAATTCATATCTCCATATGATTGGACCATCAATACTCAGGGTAAGTGAAGGTCGCTCTGACAGTTTTACGGGTTGCCCAGTTTGCCTTGCCTTACCGCTGTTGCTCCACAAAGCTCTGTTTAAGTTGCTTTTCTTGCATCGCTGATTGCATTTAGTCGTGAAGGACGACCACTTCAGAAGATGGCAAATACAATCAGAGCTGCATTAGACCCCCCCCGCATTACTTTGTTGATTATACCCTTCTTTTATTCATTGTTTGTACTTATAAAACATTTATTCTGATATAAAATACTTTTTTTATTCACACTGCTATAACAGTGATGACCAAGGTGACCTGTTTATCACTGATCACGGATCAATAAACAAGCTCTGTGAACGTTCAATAAAACCAGGCGCTGGCCGCACAATGCATCACGCTTTGAGCTGAGAGATCTCTTTACTGTCGGGGACGATAACAATAAAAAAAGATCAGAGACTTTGCAAATGGTCTCAAATGACGGAAACATCCACTGACTTATTCATAGCTCGAAAAACAAAAGGGACCATGTCTGCTTCATGCTATGTGAGGTATTGGATGAATATTTTATCGTTTCCCAGACCTGCATTTGATATTAATGAACTTTCTGTCTGAGCCTTTCAGGCTGCTTGCTTGTTTAAGATGACATATCTGCCTGCCCACCAGTTATGAATAATTATAACATGCTAGTGGACAAAGGTTAAAGAGGCACTTTTTGATTTTGGCTCGCTGGCTCCACTTCTTCTCCGTGATTGGTATTCAAGGCACGTCGCTGTCCGTGGTGCTGAACCAGCGATCCACTTATACTGAGAGTATAAGTGGATTCTCTCTCTCTCTTTTTCTCTTTTCTTTGTCCCACTCTTCCATCCTTCTCAGCGTTGGTCCTGGAACGGTTAACATCGTCAACTGCTCAGGATGGCTGAAGTGCCATCGGGAAAATAAAATGTTTGATTACTATTGTGAGTGATTAAATGGCTCGTTCAGCTGCAGCATGGCACCTCACCTCCCAAGCATGGAGAACAAGAAGGAATTAGATTGGAAAGAAAGAGAAAATGTGAAAGCCTTATTGACCTTGACCTGCAAAGCCGCAGTGAAAAGATGTTAAAAAAAGCTGTCTCTGATTAAGTGTGCTTTATATATATTTATATATGACCACAGCTCAAACTAAACAGAAAAGCTCAAGGAGTGTGAGTGTCATAAGAATGGTTGTGCATGGCAAAACAATTGCAGCCTGTCTACTGCATAATAGACGGGTGGAAGTGTAAGCACTGTATGCCATCCATGAAATCAATGGGCCACTGCTTGGTGGCTGGCTGACTCCCCTCAAAACACACCCAGGCGGGTGCCATAAAGGATGTTTATTAGGCTGACAAGTCGACACTGCGGCTCCTTGTCATGCTCTGATAATAGGGGCCATGCACAGACCAGTGGACGCCTTGCCTCAGCTGGTTAGGAGACAGACAACCCCTTCAGGGGTGCAGATAAGAGAGGAGAGGAAATAAGTGAGGAGCAAAAGAGAAAGACGGATGAGGGAGGGCGGTGTATTAGTGCAGCTTCTCTCTGTTTTATGAGTAAGAGAGGACAGAAAATATGAGAGGAGAGGGAGAGGAGCCAGGTGTAGAAAGAAGAGATTTAGAGAGGAAAGAGAATAGTAAACCATAGATCGTGGTATTTGATGTGTTCCCACAAAATTTAAAAGAAAAAAGTATTTTCTTAGGGTTTTCACATGTTTGGGCCCACAGTGCATCACACACTTCCTCTATTCAGGACACTGATCTATCAAAGGATCTGTATACTGGACTCAAGATGGTCTCAGCCGATATGTTCCCACTAGGCCCATTGACTTTGCTACTTTAAACTTCACATGATTTAAAACTCATAAATGCCTGTATATAGTTACGACATCTCTATTTAGCAGGGGTGTACAGCGTAAATATCTTTTGAACTTCATTTGGTCTTTGTTATTGCAATATGGCAAGTGAAAACTGGGTGAAATTAGCAGCACTGCTGAGTGGCGGTGCCGTTTCCAGCTCTCTACAGTAAATACATCCACATATTTCTTGCAGAACTAATTGTTTTGAAAATAAATTTCCAGAATTTTTTTATTATAATTTCTGGTTCCTGCTTTACGTTGTGTCTTGTGATTGTAAATTGAGTATTGATCATATCTCCCTCAGGAAATTGCGATTGGCGTTCATCAAAGTTTCTGAATAATAATTGATTAATCAGGAAACTAAGCAGCAGATTTTATCTGTAAAGAGAATAATTGTAAATTGCGTCCCCTCAAATGAACTGTTAAAGCTCTCTAAGTCTTTAATTAATTAGACTAATGGCACAACATTTTTATAATAGATACATTTTTAATAAGCAACATAAAGTTGAGTGATTTTTGAGTCAGCGTCACGCTACCCCACAATTCCAGCTGGGACCATTCTGCTAAAATGTCCTCAAAGTCCAGTGCGGTTTCCTGGTTATAGACACATATTTTGCTTTTGTCATTGTTTCTGAATATAGTAAAAATTGCTGCATTAAGCTATATCAGCATATTTAGTGCATTTGATACATTGTAAAAAATCTGCTTAAGTCTCTCCTCCCCTCTCCTCTCCTCTCAGTCGCTCTCCTTTAACGAGCGGCCCTGAGCAGATGCAAGCTATAAATCAGCTAATCAATGGCACCAAAGTTAGTCCCTGAACAATAATGTACGAAAACGGCTTGAATGAGCCTCATTGATTCGTCTTCACAATCGTTAATTCCCTAAGAAAGGCTGACCTTCAAACCCAACAAGGTTGTTACTTGTCACTCCACATACTGAGAAAACCCCTATTGTAATTTGAAAGTGCCCCGAGCAGAGTTTTTCTGTTGCGTATTTCAAATCTCTATCCTATAGAGTCGTTTGTTATTAGTGGAGCCTCTGCCAGCGATCTCCGTAATTATCGTTTCACTCAGGAAACCGGGTCAAGGCAAGAAGATGAGGAGATACGATGAGATGTGTCTTATTTTTTGCTAGTTCATCATAAAATAGTGCAAAACACCTCTTTTTATTTCCAAGGGTCAGTCCTTTTGAGTCAGCTCTGCAGAGGGAGCTTCCCAGCGCCGTTATGTCATCAAGGACAAGAGGATGGAGAGTGAAAGCTCGACCAAATAAGCAGTTTTAATTAAATCTGACAGATTTACTTGCCTAGCTGAGGCAGCCCGGGCCGTTGGGGGCAAAGAGGTGGTCGTTGAAGTGACTCATGCCAGGCAGGGGTAGGAGAGAGCTCCCCCGAGGGACGGGTGAGGGGAATCAAGGTGGGAAGTCGCAGGTTTGTCTGTAATGAGGACAAATGGCAGAGAAGTTTGTCGTCTGACACAAGGTCTCGAGCAGGCCAGGGAAATATGCATAATGCAATACTTTTAGTTCGGGTGACATTTTGGCTGCACCATGTTATCGTAGCGAGAGAGATAGGGGGAGGGAGAAGGTATGACCTAACAAGTAAGGGAGATGAAAGACTAACATAGAAGCAACTAAGATAAAAGTGTAAGGTAGGGGATTGTGTGATGCCTATTAGTTAGTTTGGATAATCTGTGAATACATTAGTATTAAAAGTATATAAAATGTTGAAAATCATTTGCAAAAAAACACCTTATTGATCCTTGGAAAGGCTTAAAGCGGCTGATCTGCAGCATAATCAGCAGCTTATCGTCTAATACTTCAGACTGCATCAGACAATAAGCTGTAACGCACCTCGCTGAGCTCAGTCAACGTCTTCACACGCAGTCAGTGTCTGGATTATTACTCACAAAATGTAGTATGACACTTGTTTCTTCCAATTGAATTAAGCTGAACTGACAATCATTTACTGTCAGTGTCCTCTCAAATTTGGCAGTTACATGTGTGTGTCAGGTCACTTCTGTGTGAATGATCAGGGTAACAACAGTAACTAGAAGGTGAGAGCACCCCGACAAGGACCAACAGTCAACACTGAAACCACATTTCATTTCACTAGATCTGGATTTTTATTTGGTTCTGTACTAAATTACACACACTTATAAATCAGTCCCCATAGCATGCCTCATTTATTTTTTCATAAAGATGCAACCAATCATGAGTCAGTCCGCGCTGTCAGTCAAGATGTTTCACCTCATTGTTATATCATCAAACAAGTTAACAACAATTTACATCAGTGTGAGAAGAACCACCTACAATGACAGAAAGCATCTTCGGGAAAGCTGTGTTTGTTGTATTTTGACTTTTTTGTTTAGTCAAGGTCCCATCCATTAACATGGAAAAGGCAGACATGTACTGCAGGCAACCACTAGGGGGCAATCAAGTTGATGTCGGGAGCTGTCATGTCATCCATCTTTATATACAGACTATGATCTGAACATGTACAGAGATCTCACCTCACTGTTTTTCTTTCAGTTCTTGTTTAAGATTATATGCGTTACTGTGGCTGAGGGGAACAGCGGGTCGTCCTCCAGCCAGATGACCGTCGCTTCTGTGATTCCAGTCTTATCCATTCTGCGTGCCGAAGTGTCCGTGGGCAAGATACTGAATCCTAAATCAACTAATGTAGATGCACTCGGTTTGTGTGAATGGGTGAACGGCAAACAACTGTTTTAAGACAACAAAAGCACATATCAATACAGACAATTTACTAAATACCAAAGCCCTTAGTTTTACTTATTTATTTAGTCTTTTTCTCTCATGTTTTGCCTCATGGCTTCTTATTTTTGTAAATTACCCCAGCTACGTGAGAATAAATAACTGTATGTGACCACACACCTGGTTTCATGTTGCTTCGCCTGCTTCTGACAAGAGATAACAATCTGGGTGAGCTTCGCAGCGATCCTGGCAGCTATCAAACACACCGAGTACATCTGTAAAGTGGGATCTGTGCAGCAGCAGCTGTCTGACTCACAGTGCCAGATTGTAATGGTTGTGAGGAGCCAGACGAGGCCTGTGTTATGGGTGTTGGTGCGGACGGGTCACTGCGGCCGTCCTGTTTTCAGGAACCTGGAAAGATGGTGTGAAATTCAACTCGCCATCTTTTTTTGCATTAGTCTTTGGCTGTGTCTATTACCGAACACTTTACGAAGTACACTGCAATACAGTGCACTGCAATACAGTGCACTTACATCTGTAGTGCACTCCGTCGCTGATTAGTGCTGTCTCAAATGGAACACTTACGTTAACCACTTGGCGGAAGTGACGGACGCAAATCTGCTCACGGCACCCGCGAGAAATGAAATGAAAAGCTGCCAAAAAGGCTCCTCCTCTTCCGCTACGTAGCCAAGATGGCGCCCGTTTAGGGCGAGAAGTGTCCATCGTTTTACACTGCATTTTTTGACCGTTTGCAGTGCGCCATCCGGGTACTTTCAGTGCCCTGAATTCTGCTGGTTCTGTCAGTGTGAACGCCCTAAGCCCTAAAAGTCAGTGCTCGAAGTGCACAAGTGCGCGGTATGAGACACAGCCTTTGTCTCATCTCCCACACTCCCGTGCTTACCTCTCGCTTGCTCTGTCACTTCCTCCCCCAAGCTGAAGGATTGTCCCTGGAATGAATGACATGATGAATAGAAAGCTGTAAAAATAAGAATCCCCCCCGAAGCACACACTTATACCCACACACATGCACACCACCTCGCTCGCTCACCAAGTGCACTGTCTGCTGTGACAGCAGATGTGACTAGAATCATGACAGCACTGTCAGATCTTCCCTCTCTTTCTGTGGATGTAATGGAATTTATAATTTATTATCAGCATCTGTAAAACCTCGTATTCATGGCTCAGTCTCTACATTCAAAAGCTGTTTTTGATCTTTAGAGACGTGAGACAGGATTAATGCACAAACTGATTTGAAGGGGACCTCGCCATCTTAAAAAGCAGGAAAACAATAGATGGAAGGCCTTCCCATCTTTTCTCTTCCTTTTTCTCCCCCCGCTTCTCCTCTCTTCCCCATTTTTCTCTGCTCACCCCAACCGGTCGAGGGAGACGGCTGCCTACACGGAGTCTGGTTCTGCTGAAACTTTCTTTCTGTTAAAAAGAAGATTTTAGACTCCACAGTGCCTGGTTGTTGGACTCTATAATATTGGAAGTACTCGACATCTCTATGTAAAGTGCCTTGAGATAATGCATGTTGTGATCTGGAGGCATACAAATAGCATTGATTTTAACTTAGTTTAATAAATTATTAGAAAACCCCAGTGAAATATTAATTATATGACCATCACCATATATGAGGGATATATTGATTAATTTAATAATATCCTTTTAATATAATAAATTATATGTATTATTTTTGAAAGGAAGAGACAAATCTTCATAATTTGGACAGATTCTGTATGACTGATGTAGATGTTTTCTCGTAGCCCCATTATCCAAAGGCTCATTCACAGCAGATTAAACTGGAATGTCAGCTGTCACTCAACAGGCTCTTTCACTGCTCAAAAATCTGAATGTACGTTTTTCGAACAATTCAGAGACTGTGTCCTCAACTTTGGCTTCTTTTCAGCAGTTTGAGTTTATTTTTTTCTCGGATATGTTTTCCGACCCATCTTCTGGGGAGATTTGAGCACTGGGTAAATCAGATGTGCTCAATATGGAGCTCCTTCTGTGCCGCCTTGATATTCTTTGTTTTCTAATCTGGAGTCAGTCATCTGGCACAGACACAAGCTCAAATCTATCCCATCTCTCTGACGGAGATGTTGAATTAGTGTATTTGTATATATTTGTTTTAATGTGAAATCCAACATTCCTAAAGCGCCACAGAGGATGTGGTCTCTCTCTCTCTCTCTCTCTCTCTCTCTCTCTCTCTCTCTCTCTCTCTCTCTCTCTCTCTCTCTCTCTCTCTCTCTCTCTCTCTCTCTCTCTCTGTCCTTGTGAATATTCATTTCACTTGCAGCTTGTTTGTGTGTGTTTGCCTCTACAGCTGAGTTTTTGTATTTGAAAATAGATACATTTTTTATTCAGAAGTCTGATGCTGTAAACACACTGGGGCAAAGTACATTTTTAAACACGTATATCACTAAACTTAACATTAAAACTGAATGTAACCTGGATTCTTTCTCAATGTGAGGAGCTTGAACTTGAACAGACACTTATTGTTAAATGCTTGTGCTGCAACAATACGGAAGCTTAATTAGGATGATGAGAGAAGCTCATAAGACGAGTGACTTATGCAACAGCAAAGGTCATGTTGTGTGATCTAGATATCACACACACAAACACACACACAAGCACACACGCACACACACACACACACACACACACACACACACACACACACACACACACACACACACACACACACACACACACACACACACACACACACACACACACACACACACTCCCACGCACACACACAACCATGCACACACCATGCCTGCATTCTCTGCCACTATCAAGAATGTGTATCAAGTGCTGACTCATGTCTCAAGTGTAAAATGAGCTTAATTTCTTTGTCCTTCCAAACCATTATGAATGCTAATTATAGGTGCATTGCACATTAACGGGACATTTTTAATTAACAGTGATAAAAATGCACAGGATGTCTGAATAGCGATGTAAAATGGGTTTAGAATAGATCATCATGCCCAACTTTTTCATAATTACTCTTACAGAGCGTCTTAAGTGATACAAAATATAGTGAGTAAGATTATTTGAATGGAACAGATGCCACTACTGCAACTTTATAATTGCCTGACTTGACAAGTCCACAGGAAATGAGTCACTGGGGCAGAACATTTCAACATAAAGTCAAGACTATATGATTTAATCAGTAGATTTTTACTGTATTTCACATGCAAAATAGTTTGTGCTTAATAAATTGGAAATTTTGTACAGTTTCATTCATTTGGGTTATGGGTTAATAAGATATACTGAAGCACCCTGTGATAAATATTCCCAGGTTATTCCTCTGTATTTTAGGCAATTCCGACCTTATTAATCACTAATCTGAGAAACTGATCGTGCTTTGATTCTAAGTATGAACAAAAGACTTACCATCTCCCACCTCTCTCCTCTCTGTTCACAGCTGCTTCCCAGAAGACCAAGACAAACAGGATCAGCTGGGGTTGGTGCTCTCAAGGTGAGCTGCAACTTCTCATGCAGGCTACATACGATTGTTGTGTTCTTATAGCTTTGTGAAGACCGGTTTGAACATTAGACATTGATTGTAACTTGGACTGATTAATATACTGTATTATTAATGAAGCCAATATACCCAAGGTCCAAACATTACCATCATGTGCATTTGGAGTAAGAATGTGTGTGGTAAGGATTGTGGGGCTGGAGCAGCAGTCACAAGGTTGTGCAGATGCAGTTGATACATCTTGTAATGATTCATGATTAATACTTGGACTTACGTCAATGTGATAATAACCAATGTTTTAGTTGGTCCTTGTCCCATCCACTTACATGGAGGAGGTGGAATGTATGGCCTATTCTGCAAACAGCCACAAGGTGGCAATTGAGAGGCTTCACTTTTGGGGAGCTGTCATGTCGTCCATCTTAAAATACAGGCTATGGTGGAGACTCTGTATGGTTTAGGCATTTACTGTAGTTGTGTGGGTTTAGAGTTAGAGTGAGGGGCTGGGGGATACATTGTGTGAGTGAGTGTCCTCATAAAGATACAAGTGTGTGTGTGTCTTTGTGTGTGTGTGTGTGTAAGAGAAAGAGAGGGAGAGTGTGGGTGCATATTGTTTACAGCTTTCCTCAATAAAGTGCAAAATTGCAAAAATATATTCATGCAGCACACAATGGAAATCAACTCAGCGGGTACCTGCCGTGACTGCAAAGCCAGAAGCAAGCTCTCCTTCTGTTCGCTTTTCAATGCCCATAATAATGATTCTTTGATTGAGGCCGCTGTAAACACTCTCTCTGTCTGTCTTTAAAGCCTCCTGTTACATTATCACAGTGTGGGATTCCTGTGGAGAACATGGCATGTTTTAAGATAAGCCGAGGCCCATTTGCTGCCTGCATGTTTCCCTGGATACCCCCTTTAGCTATGTTAGCATCGGGGCAAATAGAGGCTACTTTAAGGACCGCCCACATCAGCCCTGTCCTTAAATCTCTGCACTGGCAGCTAGTGAGCCACAGGATTGATTTTGAAGTTTTACTGCTTATTTTAAATCTCTTAATGGAGCTGGCCCTAAATACATAACAGACAAGATGATGCAATATAGCCGTGCAAGACCACTGAGATCACTTGGGAGTGGTCCGCGTGTGGTACCTTGGGTAAAGTCTAAACAAGGAGGAGTGGCCTATAGTCATTATGCAGCACCATGCCTGTTCGTCTGTCATAGTAAACATTTAAAATTAACAAAATGTCTGAAATTTCTATTTCAAAAGCCTAAAAGCTTTGACCTAAGCATGAGTGCCTTCAATTTTTTTAAATGTTTAAGCGACCTGTCGAAGGCTGACTGTTTCATTCAGGGAGTCACTGGCCTTGTAATTAAATGACATGCTGGGAAACGGACCAAGTAATTAAGGGATCATGTCTTGTAAATTACCAGTTAAGGATAAAGATATTGAGTTTATTAACCAAATCATAATAGAAAGAGATTGTTTCTTTTCAGGAGAGGCACAGCATAGTTCCTTGTTAATACACATCCGGCCCTCTATTAATTATCATGTTGTGTCAACAACAATTTATTAGACATAACCTTGTGTATGTATTTATTCCTGACTCATACACATCCCTGCTGTATTAAACTTTGTTTTCACCCTGCGGTGAGGAAGCTCTTAGTTCGGGACTCAGGCAGAGAGAAGGGAAGAGGCAGCGCTGCATGTTTGCCTTTCTAATTACTTCTCATGGGAACCCAGCCATTGATTCTTGCAAATGCCCATTGATTTTTTGCAGGGCTCTACACTATTTGACGTTTGTGCTAAATACGATGGGACGAATGACGTCTGTGTGTCGGTGATGTCTGTGACATCAGTATGTATTTTTCATTTAATTGCGTGTGTGTGTGTGTGCAAGTGTGTTTGTGCATATTCATGTGTGCATGTATTAAATGAGAAGAGGTTCTGGGAGCTGACGAATAGGAAAGTCACTGCATTCCTTTTGGCCCGAGCAACCTAATCGAGACACATCGATCGGACCAGGGGAACACTGTGCTTATTTGCACATGGAGATAGCCGGGAGCTATTGGCAAACTGTTTGTTCTTGTTGGATAAAATCACAAGACTTTCCTTCTGTGGTCTGAACAGATCACTATGTCAGAAGGTCAGAATCAGTGCCGCGATTAATCAGCCAGTGTCCTTCGACACTTCTGTAACAAAATGTTCAGTGATGGCGCAGCTTGAATTATCTGCAAATGAATTTCATCCACATTGCCTGTATTGAGACCACAGTAGTTCAGGCGCCAAAGAGTGTGAAATTATCATTGGCACTGAATAACTTACTTCTGTAGCCCAATATGAAGAGCGACTGGAATACATATTCAGTCTCAATGTATAATCCAAAAGTTCTTCTTACTATTTCGACAAATATATTTTGCTAACTTTTTTTGTTGTTAGGTTTTTCTATATTTTTTGTCCAATTGAAGCGTCTTGCTGAATTTTTATTTCAGCACAAAATGATCCATGTCATGAAGTCAGAACAAGGTGTGGGGGGGTGGGGGGTTTGAAAACTGGCGAGCAGCGGCTCTCTCCTTGCATTTGATCTCCCGTGTATGACATTAGCATTTTTAAGAAACAAATTGCAGGATACTGATCATGTGAATCACAAACAGTGTTTGATGTGTTTTGATCCCGAGGGCTCCATTAGAGCATGTTCCACACCAGCTTGACAGTATTCAGCTTATTGGTTCCAGTCACTTGATTTTCCACATTAACTTTGGGATGTGACGGGTTCAGTATTTCCACTGAGGTTCACAGCAGGCTCAGTGCTTGCCAGCTCACTGGCCATTGAGTTTAGTGCTGTGATCCCACAGCACATTTCAGCCTACAGTAACTGTGCAGTGGGTGTTAAAGACTCAAAGGTGTCAATCTTGGCCATTTGATTTACTCAGCCTGTTGTGGTGGGGTTTAAAATGTGTCAGTTCCCTGTGGACAAAATGGTTCTGATGTTGTTTGTCCGATCATTTTTTTTGTCCTAAAGCGTTTGAGTAAAACATCAAACTGAGAATGAATACGACAGAAAACGTTCAGTCTCTTTTGCTGTCATGTGTGAATGTGTTAACTTGTCTCCTGCGTGCTGTCCCTGCTTTACTGTGCTCTTAGGATCTGTCTCAGCGAACGGATTTAATGGGAATTAAACTGTCATCGTTCTTAACTCTTGCTCCTGAATGATCCAATGCTTTGTCCTCAACTACCCTTTAAGTATATCTGCCTGGTCAGCAGAATGAAAAGCACAGTAAAAAGACAGAGGCTCAGTCAGAGACAGACTCCTGATCACACCAGGTGTTGATCGTGTCTCCAGTGTCCACATTGAGACATGACGAGGAATAGAGGATGAGGATGACGGATCTTTTCATCTCGTCTTCACCCCGAACAACCGACTGTTCTTCTTTTTCACTGGCTAACGGCTCATAGCTATTACTACCTTGCCAGTTTTGTCCCTTTCGATTGTAATTCTGGCCCACGTAGTTGTTGTGTGTGGATTGACAACACAACTGCATTTACAGTTGTGTTCACTGTGGTCACAATTTGTGCCTGACCACCTCAAGAGGTGGCACTACAACTGCAGCACAAATCCATCCTCGGTGTGAATGTGGTGCATTTACACCTGCACTACGGTATGGCAGTCTGAAACAATGTCAGGTGTAAATGAGATAATTGAGACAGAATTGTTAAAAGGCGAAATGACAAAAAGCAAAAGAAGAGAGAAAGGTAGAAACGGCAGAAAGAGGGCGATGGTCATGTAAAGAGACGCAGACAAAGATGTATAGAAAGCCTGATTAGAAGCGAGAGGGCCGGTGCAGTGCAGCATCTATGTGAAACCGTGGTTAATCTAATCTGATTTGCTTTCTAATGAGACAGGCAGCCATTTGTACATTTCAATGTGTCACTGCTGGCCTTCCTGTTTCTGTGCTGTCTACCTGTATCCCCATTCTGATTCCTGACAAGTTGGAGATTTTTTGTTGTCTGGAGCGGACAAAGACAGACTTTGATGAATGGAAGTAGTTCGACATTGTGGCAGCAACAGCCGGAGCAGGATTCACTGTAGCTTTTCCTATAATGCCGTCACTTCATCACACAGAGAAAACCAGAACTTTTTTTTACTTTTGCATATAAAAAAAAATTCTATTACATTGGGGTACTTTAGGAATTGATGGCGAAGACAATCATGGATCATCGTTGAACAGCGCTGAAAAAGGAGAAGGCCTGTGCAGACACAGATGTCCAGTTGGCATTTGTTAAATATATTGTGTAGGTTGTGTAGCTATTGCATTTACACTATTCTAAGAATAAATTATTGTCTTTTAACTATTGTAATTTATGTAATTACCAGAAGGGAGAAGTAAGAGGACTGAATGCTAAACGTTGACATTTTTCTGGTTAGTTGGTGGGGCACTGCTGCCTTACAGCAAAGATCTCCTGTATTTAAAGTAAAAAATATGGTATTAAAGAATGAATTGTTTAGATTTCTGTTGTCTCCGTGCATTTGCAAAGCCGCGACATACAGTTTCTTCTAAGGGACTTACTTGTTAAGAATTAAAAAGACAGTATTTATTATTATTTATATATACAGGAAGTGGGTCCAAATATATCCATTTGGTTATATTTCCTTTGTTGAAAGTGTTGTGTTGCCTGCAGAGCGATTACTGGCAGAGTTGACTGTGTGGTCAGTCGAACAGAGACAAAGACAGAGATCCAACATGGGGATCAATAAAGTATATCGACAGTATCCAGATGCCCAGGAGATCAATACCTGGAAGTTCAATAGAGCTCATTTGGAACCATGAGCTTTCCACGCTCACTTTACTGGTGAAGAGAACGTTGTGAGAAACATTGAATGTAGCAGAAATTCCCCACAGGGGCCTCACAAGTATCTGGCCAACATCCATTTTAATCCATGTTGACAGCCGGTATAAGATTACTTTTGTTTCAGTTCCTCTGTTGCCTCTGGATTACAATTATATCACCAAAAGGAAATACCACACACATCACACGAAGATGGGCAGAAACTGTGTTGTACATCCGTGACTGTGTCAGCCCCGGCCGGCCGTCTTAACCATTTTTATTCAGTTTTGCAAAATAGATTTGAAAAGCCATAACTCAAAAAGTGATTCTCACTCGAGGCGTCTGAAGAGCACGAAATATGATTCCAGCTTCCTCCTGGAGGGCAGAACAACAATGCATCTGTGGCTGAGCCTTTTGAACTGTAAATCTGTTTAAAAGTGGAGACCTCACTGTAACTCCCACACAGTCTGCTTTGACTCTCCGTTGTACTCTAGTTAAACAGCTTCCTCATGTCCCTTCGAGAACAGCATTGAAATGCATTTCATCAGCTCGGATTTCACAGCTCCTTTCACACTCTTTAATTCCTCCGTCTTCATTTGAAACTACTGACAGAGATCTCTCTCTTTCTGTTAAGCAGCATCAGTTGAGGTCTCCCTTTCCCCTTCGCCTTCACACTCACTCTTCTGCACCTTTCTTCTCTCACTCACTCCACCTTTTTTTCCTCTTAAGAAGACAAAGTCAAATGGCCCGATAGCAGTTAATTGCGGTGGTTTTTATGTGGTCTGCTGAGAAGTAATAGCCACTCAGCACTTCTGTCCACAAGATAGATGCTGCCGATGCTTGTCTTGGGAGTTGGTTGCGGCGCGGGAGCGCACCCAGCGGCTCGAGGAAGTGCAGGGGAAGTAATAAAAGAAAATGGTTCTCTGAGGGAGGAAAAAAAATACCCACAATGGATTTCATTTCCTTATTGGAAACAAGTCACTCTGGGTCACGCACACAGACACAACACACATGCACACATCCACACACTCACTCAGAAACAGGGGTCAGAGTGGAGCAACAACTTGTTAGCAGCAACCATTCGCTGTGACCAGACCAGTAATGCAATCTGCTCCTGCTGTTGGACAGGCCACTGTATGGAATCAGTTTCAGGGTGACTGACTCAGAAATGGAAACTGCAGGAAATCAAGAGGATTGCTTGGATCCCTCTTGGATTTGAAAATGCTCTGTTATCACAGCCTGGACACAAACCTCCTATTTTTTCCTATGGCTTAAAACAGTGAAAAAACACATCTCTATCCACCGATGGCATTGTGTTTTTAATACAGTACATCACACAGATAAATGATATGGTTTTGATAAGCTTTAAATCATTATTGTACATGCAGGTAATACATAATAGGGTTATCGTGCTAGGATACCCCCTTCAACATATTAAAACATTCATAAAATGTGCGAGCACATCTTATTTAAAACATTTCAGTTTGGTCTACTTCCTATTACTTACATGGAGGAGAGGTTTATGCCCTATACTGCAGAAACTCACCAAGGGACGATCTAGATGAATTGGATTCACTTCTGGGAAGCGGTCTGGTCGTCCATCTTTATATTCAGTTCTCAACTCTTGATTTGAGCCAGTTTTAAAGAAAGGAGGTATGGGCGAAAGAAAAAAAAATCCAAAATGGGAAACCAAGTATTATTATTAAGTGCAGAGAGTTCATCTGTCAGCAGGATTCACACTGACCTGTAGAGAATACATCACTTTACTTTAAGTGTGTCACTGAAAACAGTGGTTACTGCAAACAGATCATGGCTATGACAAAACTTCTGCTACCCCACCTACAGAAAACATCATTAACGTCATGAGCGGAAATCAAATATGGATCACAGCAAGTTATGTGATTAACTTCGAACTGAACCATGTCAGAAGTTCACCGAAGAGTCTAATTGCTCTCTGTTTTGATTGGATTTTCTTTTTCAGTCTCACCATATGATAGAAATTCAAAATCTGAGTCCATGAAGAAGCAATTACTTGCTTTACTGCTTAACTGTTAAGAGACTCTCATTATCTAGTTAGAACCGTTCACAATTTCACCTCAAAGGAAAGCATTCATTTGCTTTATTTACTGTCGCACTGCGCAGTTTATTCCTCTTGGAAATGGAAAATGAAACACTGAAATGATCGGCATTTTAGATATTTGCGAGAAATGCATAACTCAAATCTGTCGCCACTTTTTAAAAACCTGCGTCAAACAGTTAATATAATATTCCTTTATACAGGGAATGAAAGTTATGTGAAATCTGTTGTTTGTCATGCTAGATGTGAAGTTGAGCATCGGAAGTACTTCAACATGACTGTTTAGAAATGTTCTGAAACCATTCAATTATCATTTCTGATTAATATTCCCACTGTGGTGTTAATGCATCACAGTCAATGCTGTCGTCATCATTTGTGAGATACAAGAAAACCTATAACAGGTCTGTCACTTCAACCGTCTTCGAACTACTAAAACTACTGTTCAATCATGCTTCTGTTGTTTACTTTACGTTTAGTTTGGGTTTTACTTTGAAAGTTCACTTAGATAAATTATGGCTTCACCTATCTACCTGGCGCGGACGCTCTTCATGTGGATACACACAGGAAGAGATTAAACTTAATACCATCATGTGATCACACACTCCAGACAGCTTTTCAGTTATTCTCTCTCTCCCATTCAATCAATTAATAGCCAGCAGGCCGCTGCTTTATCAAGAGCTACCTTCAGATCCACTTCAGCCTTTGCACGTTACCTCAAAACACAATCAAATGCATACAAGCGCTCGTTACTGGTGGATTAAATTGTTAATGCTGTTAACCTGAGAAATTTTACTATGAAAGATAAACCAACATCAACATTAAACCTGTCTTGTTTGATGAGGAGTCTCACTATCACATTTTATGGCAGTTGGATTGCTGCAGGGGCATGAAGGCAGAAATACGAGTGAGAAGTGTTGTGCCTAAATCTTCTGCACAATGTCGATGGAGCATTTTAATTCCATGGCAATCCCAACGGGAACCTTGCATGTTTTTGTTTGTGTTGCTGACCGAAAACTACATCAAAATCTACACAATAGAGTTGTAAATGTCAGGATTTCACATCTTCCAAATGTGCCTTGCAATCCACACTCAGGTTGTTCACACGGTGGTGTTGCTATGGTCAGGGGAAGCATGTAAGCATCCCAAGCCCTCAGTTGGGCCTACTTATCTATTTAGTCTAGGTTACTGTAGTGACTTAGGCAGGAGGCCAGCTCATTTGTCCTGAGCTGGCAGCGCAGCATCTATCCTACATGGAAAACAGCCCCTGGTGAAAATGACTTTCCATTACTCGTGACTCCATCAGTAAATTACGCTCCCTGCTGATAGGATAATTCGCTGCCTTACATGTCCACCATTCTCCTTTTTTTGTGCAAGTTAATGGAGGCATATGGTGTAACCTTGCAATGTAGAAATACCTCCCTAAAAATAGAATAATGTATTCATCCTTTTCCTAGATGTTTGGATGATGGATGGTATTCAGGAGAGCAGTGTGCTGCCACGGCCTCCATCTCAGGAACTTCACGTATAGAACAATGCCATCTCACAGCAGTGTTCTTGTCTTATTTGTCATGTTTTTTTAATTTTTTCCTCTGGATAATGGCAGAGCATTTCTGCTTGGTCAGCATCATGGAAAATATATATTGACCATACCATTAGAAGGCAATGGATGGGGGAGCGTTTTAGAATTGAGTGCTGTAGGGACGCCTCTGAAAGAGACTTGTTTCATTGCATAACTCACAAATCAATAGTCTCAAAACAACGAATCATCTCTTATCAAGTTGACCGCTCGTAGCTATCTGTCATACAGTCTGCCGGTATAGATGTGTGTATACGTGTGTGTGTGTGTGTGTGTGTGTGTGCGGCTTGTTCATTTAGCAGAGCACTGAAGCAGAATTTAGTGTCATAACAAAGCAAAGGAATCAATGCCGAAGCCCTCTTGATCTCTGTTCTCATATATATATTGTTGAGGCAAGATGACAGCACAGGAACAGCATCCTGGGAGTGAGTGCGAGCGAGGGAGAAGAAGGGGAAAGAATCTGTTTGGATATTTTGAGTCTGAGTTCACTGTTTAATTGTCGAGTCAGCACAGAGATGTGTTCCTGACTGGGCCAGGTTGAAATCACTTCCTGAGAAGAAGAACATCTGGAGACACATTGCAGAGGTCGTAGGCTATCCCTCCAGGGTTTAACCGCATTTTCTCAATTTATTACATCTTCTTTAATTTGTCTGTGATGAGGCTCAAATTTGACTGAGAACTCAATGTATACAGATAAAAGGCCCCAAACTTGAAAATGGATTTTCTAAAATGAAATGGGTTAATCAAAGACCTAGGTTCACAAATAGAGTGGCTTTTATATGTATAGAACATAGTTCTATACTGTACTATACTGTATAATGCTGACTGTAGCCCTAGTTTCTAGCCTCTATTCAAAGGCTTGTAACTCCTGTTCTGAGTGATGTAAGATCTTGTGGAGAGAAGCAAACAAGAGCTGAGACTCTCCGGATTCTGACATTGTCTCAATGTTGTATGTCGATTGTAGATTTTAATAGAAATATCTAGAAACATTTCTTTAGATGCAGCCCTAGACTAACAAAGGGTTAACTACTGGCTCACTACATGGCAGTAGTGTTTGCTAAAGTCTAAAGTATATAATGTGTTTAACCATGGTATTTAATTTAATTTGATTTTATGTTATGTTCATATATAACATGCACTGTGACAGTACATTTCCTATAGACAGACGTATTGACTGGAAAATACAAACCTGTATCCAAGCAGACGACTGTCAAAGGAATGAAAAGGTTCCTGGGAATCAATGCAACGTGCAAAGTTGAGTCACCGGTTTTGCTTGAATAACTGAGGTAATAGAAAAACTTTTATCAAAGCACTCTCTCACTTTCCCGAACGCGGTTTTGCTCGTCGGCAAGCAAGAGCCATCTCCTGAGATTAGTGGAACGTCTGCTGCTCAAAAGGAACATATATCATTTATATGCAGCACTCACACAGTCCAACATGCAACTTCTCTTTCTGTGGTTCTTCACAATCAGTTTGGGGATCAATTTTCTGCAGAGTTACAGGTAAAATCTGCAGGAGAAAGGAGCTAAAACCCACAGAATAAATAATTCACTACAGGTGTTACTGCGTGCCCTTTTCTTGGAGAACTTAAAACTTAGTTATGGTCACATTTAGATAATACAATCAAATCAAAGAGATTTTACTTTTTCTCTCTCAGATCTTCCAATACTACTATTTAGCCACTGGTTTCCCATCACCCTTTTTTCTTGTTTTGTTTCTTTCTAGTGTAGCCGCGGGACAATGCATTTCTTAGAATGGAAGAAGTTATTACGTTACTTACTCGACAGACAATTATTTTCGTTAATAGAGAAATATGACTGTTACCATTAACTGTTGGGATATAAAGTCAGTTGTTGCTGTCAAATTGAAATTGAAAACCACATATTGAGCACTAATCTTGAAGCCAAAATGATTTTTGGGAATGAGTAAGAAATTCATCATGAATAGCTGTTTATGAGGATTTTAGTTTGAAGCTCTTTATTTTAGATTCAGAGGCTAAAACAGAAGTCAGTGAGAAGTTTATCCGATAAAGGTAAAATATCAGGTACAAGTACTCCTATTTAGATATTTATAATACTGAATGCTCTATAATGTCTCGATTGGTGTGGTCACAGACACTTATACTGTGCAGCCGTGATTCGTGATAGAGTCACACATAAGGGAACCACAAATTTAATTTCAGCCTGCCTATGAAAAGGGTCATCTTAATTTGCTATATTTATTAGTTTCTATTTAAAAATTTCCTGCCCAGATTCAAAAACATCCCACTGTTGGTTCTAATCTCGACAGAACGGATATATTATTTTCTGTGAATTCAGTTTTTACACTCTCCTGTCTCAAAAACCCAGTCACAGTATTTGCAATAATTATTTATACCCTTTAAAAAATACCTCTTTTTTAAAACATGACCATTAAACTACACTTACAGCTTGAGCTTTTTTAATTATACTTCATGGGACCTAATTTACTAATGTCATGCCAGTATTATTTTTTTCATTTGTACCTGCTCACCATGCAGAGTGCCTCCATCATTAAACCTGCACTCACAAAGCTCTCAGCAAATATGACAAAAAAATATATATTTAAATGCCTGCTCAGCATCTTTTGCTTTTCTTGTTTTCTTAGCACCCCAGGAATATTGTCTCTGATATGTTACCACACTGCCTCTCATTCTGAGATCCAGTGTGTTTCAGTGAGATGTGTTTTCTCACATCTTTGTGAGTGCTCAAAGTGCTCTTTGCCAAAATGGCTCAAAATGGAGCAGTGTTGACATATATGTCTTTGAGTCCACATGTCTGTATGTCATCAAGAGTAGAGGAATTAGGTATACTGCTTAATACTGGTATTACACTTTTTGATTCACATTCAACTAAGTTCAATTTATGGGTTTTACATCAATCAAATTAGTATCATCAGCTAATAAAATAATCCTAGTTTGCTAATACGTCAAATATCTGTTTAATCCACTGCTCCCACTGTTATTTATTTAAACATTCCCTGTATGTGCCCAGTCAGGTTGTTTCCCTTCAAACATAAAGTGCTAACAAATAAATAAACATAAATGCAGTGGCTTGTTATATCCTTTGGGTCCGTTTCGCTTATCATGGTCCCACTGGAGTGAGATTCAATAGAAATTGACTGAGCGGTGCTCTCCAGCTCTCTCTCACGCTCTCTTCTCATCCTCCAGGATATGCGTGGCCAGACCTGCAGCCCCAACCTTCGCTGCACTGCTCCGACAAGGACTGTGCTGGCTTAAAAGGCTGATGAATGTGTGTGTGTGTGTGTGTGTGTTTGTGTGTGTGTGTGTTCGTGTGCACAAAAGCAATAGAGGGAGGGAGGGAGAGAGAGAGAATTTTGTGAGTAATATTTGCTGCGTAATTATGTGCATGAGTGGAGGAGACGGAGTGTGTTACTCTGCTTGTGCAGCTTATAGCATCTTTCAATATTAAGGTATATAGTATTCTATATATACATTTCTATATCAACGCATAGCAACCACTGTTTTGCAATATGTGGATTTGTCTCTAGCAACATGCAAGAAAACATGAAAGATACAGTAATTTGATCTGTTATGGTGCAATTTTATTTTTCCAAGGCCTGTTTAAGGCTATGTTTTATAAAAGCTTCTTTCTTTGGCTGACATTTATGAAAGTGAAGAAAGGTTAAAAGAAAAAAAACAAATAAATCATAGAGCTGTCTTTAAGTGTGTCGCATTGTGGTACATTGTAATTATGTGTCATTTTCTTTTTATTCACAATTCTTGAAAACATGTAGTCAACGCGTCCTTGCAGAGCTGCAGAACGAGTTGTTAACTGTTATCAAGTGACAATAAAAGACTTGTCCAGCATATGCAACACACATTAGCGACTGTAATGTTCCTGAGCAGATCAGAGACACAGATGCAGAGAAAGACTGAGGATAAGAGGCTCATTTTACAAAAGGCCACAGAAAAGGTCAGGCAGTCGTTCAGGTAATCAGTCAGAATCAAATAAACTGAGGAAAGGAGTCTGCAAAAGGAGGAAAAAAAGAATAAACAACAAATATGAGTCAAAAACCATAGAGACTAAGACTGAAAAAGGCTGGAAAGCAATGTACAAATGAGGAAACAGGGGAATGTGTTTACACATATATTATACGACCTTGGCTTATAACAAATCCTGCAGCAGGTAAGTAATTGGAAGCTTGTGTGGATGATGAAGCGAGAGGGAGAAACACGAGGGCAGCGACTGTAAGAAGTAAAAATAAGACAAGACTCACAACAGGCGATGATTAACAGCCTCTTATAGTTGTGTGGTCATACCAACAAGCTAACGCCGCCCCGGACTTCAGCTGAGTGACCTCTGTTATAAAAAGGGAGATGGTAACAGTATTTGTCATAGTGCGTTCAGCTTAGAGGCAGCTGTAGTTGTGAGTAGTTTGAAGTGGTTAGAGGGATGCAGCTGTCATATATAGCTCCATTCTTTCGGCTCTTTAATACAGATACAAACCTAGTCTGAGAAACAAAGTCTAATAAATGTCGCATTTTCAAATCAAGTCAAAGGTAAATGTGGCATCTGGCAACTCAAATTATAGATTGACCTCTGTCTGCCATTTAGACGTCATATCATGTTGCAGAGGTTATATTGAAGCAGTTTTGAGATGCAAGAGCCTGAGAAGTCGGTTTTCCCAGTGCAAAGACATCTCACAGCCCTTTGATACTCTGCAATTTTGACAAATTGCTGACCTTTAGGGTTTGGTTGTTTTTTTATGATAATTTTTGCAGGTGGGTTTGTCTTGGTTCCTTTAATAGGACAAAACAATTTGCTAGAGAGTTAATCTCCAGCTTCAGTGAAAAGGTTTAGTGCCATAGGTGATGGATTGTAAATTAGAAAAAGCTTTATTCTCCGCCTGCACGGAAATTTGTCTACAGAGCACATGTTGTGATTAAAAGGGTTAAAGGCCCACGACAAAGACTGCTCACTCATGCAGGCAAATTTGGAATGACAGATAACCTGCAAAACACATAATAGAATTAGCCTGTCATTATTATTTATTTGTCCAGTAAAATGACAAACGATGAATTGATTGATTGACTGATTTAAAATATATGACATGTCTATTTTAAAATCCAGGGTGCGCAGATTCGTCAGCTAGCCTGTTGTTCTGCAGGCGATCACTCCCACTCGTTCACTTGTTCAGCATGTTCACTTGTTGACTCTCTCTCTCTCTCTCTCTCTCTCTCTCTCTCTCTCTCTCTCTCTCTCTCTCTCTCTCTCTCTCTCTCTCTCTCTCTCTCTCTCTCTCTCTCTCTCTCTCTCTGTCTCTCTCTCTCTCTCTCTCTCTCTCTCTATCTCTCACTCTCATGATGCCGGTCACCTTGTCTCCGATCCTCCGCCCGTCTCTCTCTTTCTGCTACTGGGGGATCGTTTACTGTCATAATTAACAGTCTAACACGAAGGTGCTGGGGTTCAGAGGGTTCACCGTACCACTTTGGGTATTTCTCTGGGTTTTGTGTATTCTCCTTGTACTTGCAACAACATTTAGCATACTGACTTAAATGGATAACGCAACAGTTCATTAGAAAGTCTTTAAACGCCCAGATCTGCGTTATATGTTTATTTCACTTTTGTACCTACCTATTCAAAATCTTTCCAACAATGTTCCAACCTGGAGGAATCCCCAGTTTTAGTCAAGGTTATGCTGCGTTTCATTTCAGTCGCTTTTTAGTTGCGCCATATCCACTTTACTGGTCGCTTTTCCCACCAAATAATTATGGATCTATCTAAATTGCCTATTGCTTGTTAACATGACCTGTAACTTTAACGTAACTTTAATGCGTTACTTCATCTGTGAACATAATTAGGACCTTATTCGTATCAGGTATATTTTTTTCTGCAGTGGTGATGACAACGTCCTAAAACTCGGTCTTTTGTTATGGTTTTGAATGAGAGACCCCTAGTGGCCAAAGTTGGTACGTTTCAACTAGCTTTTGGGAAATTAGTTAAGCGTTTGCATACACGTTTAAATTTGTTATCTTACACACACAAATCTCCAATGTGTGTTGTCATGATTTAACAATCAGTTAATTTTTTTTACAGCTACTGCAGACGCGTGATAACTAAAGTTTTTATTGTGTAATCACGCCCTTGCTTTCAACTTTATAGTTTTGTAGTATATGACTAAACAATCATTTACTTTCCAAAACGTTCACCAACCCTCGCTTTTGTTAATCCTGACATTGCAGCATTCCTCTCTAATTAATTCTCTGATTAATTAACTAAGGGTGTTTGCAGTGTGACCAATCAATCTGTCTTCTCCTGAGCTTAGTCACATGGATCCTGATCGATTAGTTGGTGTTCTAACCTCATTAGGTACGTGACCTATAATGTGCGATGTAACGTCTCTGTTGTCCCTGAAACTTAATCTGCATGTATATCAAACATATTGAAAGTATTTAATCCTGGTGATTGCAGACAGAAAAATCTGATCTGAATGGAACAAGTTTAAACTGAAGGTTTCACACACTGTTAAACTGAATTTACTAAATTTAACTAGTTTAACTTAATGCCATTGAAACCTTTAAGCACCAGCAGTCGGCCTTGTGTAAACGGAGTTAAGTCTTAATTTAATTTCTTGCTCTACAAAGATAACAAAGGCCTAATTTCCAGCCGGCGTAACCCTCACTTACAGTGTCACTGGGGCTTATTATATTTCCTGACATATGGGAGTGTGGGCTTAATAAAATCCTGTCATTTGAAACACGTTAACGTAAATACAACTATTGAGTTATTATCTCAGTAAAATATTTTGGTTTGTCCTGTTTTTCCCATCACTGTCTGCACAGGCTGTGGACATTGTTTCCTTAAATTAAAAACCTCTTTATCATGTAAATTATTATTATTATTTATTTGAAAAATATCAAACATGAAGCATTCAAAGATATTAAAGTATCAAAGTAATTTCAGTGTCTAGACAATAAAACAAAGAATGACATTAGTTTGATTCATTATTTCAGTTTATGTTTTTATGAAGATGTAAAGGTCAATAACAAAACAGATTTTTTTCTGTGAAATTTATGAAAAACACTATTTAACTATTTAACTTTTAATTAGGTTCAAGATAATTATTATACTGTTTCTCTAAGGCAAGGTAACAATGAACTTGAAAGTGTTTACACTTTTATCACAGAAATTTTGTGTCTTAATAAAAGACAGTTAAACTTGATGTTTATTTAATCACTGATAATTACTCCAGAATGTCACCCATCTCTTTTTCCTCTGAGACCAGGAAGATCAATATAGTTTCCACTTTGCCTGTGTTCTGTGGGACACAATATAAAATACAAACTTTTTATTTTCCAGGGCCATATGTTGAAACCTGTTTGACAACACATTAGCCGACTTTTTCTTTTTGTGAGGAAAACTGTGGCTCAAAACCCATTTTTCATCAGCATAAGGGGGACAAAGGGGTTTTGGTGTGTCAGGTGATGAATGGTTAGTGGGAGGGAATCCATCTGCTGCATCAACACAACGGAAATGGGATCGTCCACTGATAAAAAGTAAAAAACAAAAGGCACACTGAGACACAAACCTGATTCATACACCCAACCAACACACGCTGTAGGGTACAATTGTCCTGTGTGTGTGTGTGTGTGTGTGTGTGTGTGTGTGTGTGTGTGTGTGTGTGTGTGTGTGTGTGTGTGTGTGTGTGTGTGTGTGTGTGTGTGTGTGTGTGTGTGTGTGTGTGTGTGTGTGTGTGTGTGTGTGTGTGTGTGTGTGTGTGTGTGCGCATGTACACGTACACGTGCATGAGAGAGAGGATGTCTTTCAATCTGTGTCTCTGTCTTTCAATTTGTTTTGGTGTATTTCTCTTACACACACACACACACACACACACACACACACACACACACACACACACACACACACATACAAAACACAAGAATTCACAAATGGCTGTGCCATCCTGACTAAATACCAACAATCTATCATCTGAGATATTTCATACTTCCTCAATTCAATAAGCCAATGTGATTTATGCAGTGGCTCCAGCAGCTTTGGTATAGAATTATGTTGAGATTTAGGAGTAGGGACAATAATACAAATTAAGTTTTTAGTTATTCTTTATGTGCACACAAACCCCCCCCCAAAAAAGTTCTGACTTTTAAGCAGCTCAAAGGTATTCTGGGTGTAAAGTGTGGGAGTTGCATTACTATATATATATATATATGCAATTAAACTATTTCAAATAGAAAGACGGATCTAGGACTGTGGAGATGCCAACTTCCTGCAGAGTGCTCCTTCCACTCAACACGTGCTCTGCTTACTGAAAGTTCACAGATCCTTAAACTGCTCTTCACCTTCTCACATTTACCTAAGTTTGCTCATTCTTAGATCAAAGCAGTTACACACATGCACAAATATCTCACCTTACAATTAGGTTGTTGCTAGTTACGTTTCAGTATTCAACTTACAACTTGTCATCTGCAGTGCAACCATATTTAAGTTCTTGATGAATGAGTTATTTTTTGCCACAGTCGCCAAAGTGCTGCTCATTGTTGGAACTGTTGTGTTTCTCTAAAATGTTTAAGGTCTTGACCTTCTATGAAACGTGCAGTGAGATTATGTATATTATGATTCGGCGCTATACAAACAAAATGGTATTAATATGAAAAGGGATATCTTGTGTGCAGCAGGTGAAAATTAACAATATAAAGTGCAAAAAGAACAATAAGGTCACTATGAACCAGAGTTTAATTGAACACACGATGAAACTGAATGGTTGTATTTTAATGCGGTTCAATACAATAACAACAAAGGGATTAATTACCGTTAACCTTAACACCAAACATTGACTATAATGAAACAGCTTTTGATTCTGTGTCATTGGCCTTATTAATTATTCTGTAGAGGAACACTTAGCCAAAAACCTTGGGGAAAACAGGAGGGTCCAAGTTCTTATTATAAAGGATTTGGTTAGGCTCTAAGATGGAGGAGAGCTGATTATTTATGATACACATTTATTTCTGTCTTATTGAATTTTTGTATGCACAGGTTTTTTTGTGATAAAAGCATTTTTTCAATGCCTGCTGGGCAGGGCCGGATCAGAGGGAACATGGTGAGATATGATGAAAAGCTTCCCTTTGTTCTGGTCTCACAGCTCCAACCCAGTGTGAGGAAGTAAACAGGATCATCTGTAACTGTCTCCTCCCTCAGTGGGGCGGCGCACAGGACTAATGCTAGTAATGCAAACCATTTTTAATTATCTTATGTGTTGTCTATGAGATAATTCCTGTTTAATTCCTGGGATTACTCATATATTTAAATGCATCACACAATTTTCTAAATACAAGTGTGTGATGTGAATAATGATGCTTGTGGAAAAGCAATTTTTTCATTCGGAGGAGATATCTTGGTAAAGGTTTGCTGATTTTATTGCAACATGATTTAACACAAGAATGTCCTTGCGAGACAAATTCTTTTTATTCCAATTCTTGCTATCATGCTACAAGAAACTCTATCTGTTGGTGTTTTATGAGAGTTGTAGGGATTTTTGTTAAGAATACAACCTTGGTGAAAATATAACCCACAACTTGTAGGTCAGAGTACTGCTTTCAAATATTTCCTTTTCTAGTAGGTGGAGAGAAATATAGAGCTTAAAGGACAATGAAACACATTCCCTGTGTGGATGGGAGCTCAGCTTCAAGTACATGCCAATGTTGCTCTTAGTTATGTTGGTGGGTTTGTACTATGTAAGATTATAGATTTTCTTCTTGTTATTCCCATGAACCTTGATGTTGTTTTTCTGTCTTAACCAAACCTCAACTGTTGTGTTGGAAAATTAGAGCACCTTCAACAATTAGAACTGTTTTAGAATTATCTGTATAATACATTTACTTTATTTAGGACGACTTGTTGTCAAACAGTTTACCTTGGATTTATAATGGACTTTATTGAGCGTACTATTCAAATACTAGTATTATTCCTACTCTTTACCAAACATAATATGTAATTGTACAAAATACACAAACACATATATTTACCAAAATGTTTTTTCCAATGTTGGTTTCTATTCCCCCTGCTCTGATGAAATAACTATCAGTGTTGACCGGTTCCGTTGTTTATTTGATCTCCAGATGAGACCTAAGTAAGAAGGACACAATTTTCATAGAATTTGCGATTCCTCTGAGCAGGAAACAGCCAGGTCAGCAAAGCATGTCATTTTATTACTCAGAGGGCGAGCGAGACTCCCTCACGAGCGGACGGGGCTGGTTTTGTGTTTGAGTGAGTGTGCCTCAGGAGGTGTGCTGTAACACACCAGCCCCAGCAGCACAGCAGCATGCCAGACCAAGAAAAGCAAATGAGTTCTTTCTCTCTTTTCTGTGTGTTGATAGAAGAGCCTCGATATGTTCCCGTTCTTTCACAGCGGGGGGAAAGTGTATGTACTTTTGTGTGCGTTTCTGCTCGTATCTCTGTATGAGTGCGTGCCTCCAGTTTCCCGGCAGTGCCCCGCTGTTCCCCAGTGAGCCACTGGCACCAGCGCTGGTTTGCTCTGTGACTATAAGCGCCAATTTACATTGCTAATTTACAACAACATCCTCATGCTGATGGATATGCACAGTGCCCGGCCATAAGGGACAGAGACGACTTGAGAAGGATCAAATGTGTGTTTCTACCTATGTGTCCGTGCGATGCTTTGTGTGGGAGTAAATAAATACTTGTGCTCCATTAGAGGTGTTCCAGCATGTGTGTCTCTTCAACCAAAAATTTGCATTTCAAATGATTTCTCGGGGAATGCTAAACTCCTAAGTCAGGAAGAAGGCTATTCAAATGTGTAATTGGTGTAATGCTAATTTAATCCCCCTCTCTCTCATGGACAGGTGCAGCGTCGGAGAGAGAGACTGGCAACACAAGAACAAAGTACTCACAGAAAAAGGTACTGCCCCCCCACACAAGAGCAGTCACACTCCTACGTGTTGGGACACATTAATGAACATCCATGTTCTTCCCTCTGGCTACAGTGTAATGTTCAATTTAATGCTCTAATGTTTCTTAATGATTGCTTTATGTGCACAGGCTTATTGTGCATCTATCAACCTGAAGCACATCTAATCAGACAATTAGCCCTCATCTGTGGCTAATATCCATGTTTGTATTCATCACATTAACAGGTTTTCTAAAAGGAACACAAATAGATTGTCACTTCTCTGCCACACTCGCATCGATACACACACAAACTATCCTGACGTTGCCTTTGAGAAACAAAGCAGAGATTGTCCTGGTCAGACACATTCAAAACATCAGGAACATTTCTGTAACATTCAGTTGAGGGGTCTGGGTAGAGTGTGAAGGAGGCAGGACAACAGTGTTTGTCTGGACAAGCAGAGGCAAGAATTGAATCCTGTTTCCATCCCCTGTTTATTGACGGTTTACTCCGAGTCTGCTCCAGACTTAATAACACCACGTCAAAAGACTTGATGTAGAAATAATATCCATATTTTTCTACATGTCTCATGCAACTAATTAATTATTTCAATCAACCAACATTAGCTCTGCTTGCCTACAGGCCTGTTATGAATTGCAGGGAGTTTGGAGTAAATGTGTCCTGCTGGGTGTTAATAGTTGCGTGTCACTGTTTGTATAATGCAGTGTGTGGGCGTAGTAAACATCTCTGCCATGTCAGAGCTGCTCTGAAAGCATGTGCGTTATCATAATGGTACTGGCACAAAATAAAGGAACCATTTCCACCTGCTCAGGCCACCTGTTATCAGAGTCACACATGCAAAGAAGAAGAACACCAAACCCCAGCCCTCTCTCATCTTGATGTACATTTTACATTCACTGTACGTCCACTTTATCGCACATAACATAAAATAAAAGTGCTGTAATTAGCAGAGAGTCTGTCCTGGGTTCGATAACTTTAATGGGTTATTCATGTTCCAGCATTAGCATCGATACGTGCATTTCATCTGCACTCACTGATTTGGGAATACGCAGCACTGCTCTGCCTAATTACACATCTGTTAATTAAATTTTCAGCCCTGGGATCGGAAAAAATAGGTGCATGACCCCGATGTGCTTATTTACACATCGGACTGGGCAAATAATCGTCACAGATTTCAGTATAGAGTGTAGCAGGTGTCCTCAAAATCCCCAAACCCCACAACAACATTTTTCTCTGGATAATGAAAGTAAAGCTTTTAGTTGTATCAACAGGATTATTGTGGAGAGCTCTCAGTTAATGCTCCATGACCACTGCTTATTACAGCCTCTACCGTGGGGATATTATTGTAGGCATATTAACGACTAAATTTAACGCAACCTTCACCAAGTTCAAAAAATTTTCACAGATAAAACGAAAGAAATATATGCAACTTATTGCAGTGTATCGTGATATTGTAATAACAATAGTGAAATGACTAAATAATGTGAAACACTCTACATTATTCATTTTTAGGAGATGTTCCATTGCATCCAACACAACAACCACTGAACCTTATGTGTGTGAATCATTAGATGTGATTCGTCCATGGGCTTTTGAGCTTGTTTGACTGCGTCATCTCATATGGTTTGTTCTTCCCCAGAGGTCAAAGCCAAAAACAACATCGTCATTCTGGGCTGTGGTGTGTCTGCAAAAATATTACACATCTATTATCCGCAGAGGAGAGTTTAGTCTTGGAGCGAACAAAGGAGGCTGCTGTGGGACAAAGTATCTTCATCATCTTAATGGAATACTGAGAGCCTGTTGATAGCAGCAAACAGAGAGAGAGAGAGAGAGAGAGAGAGAGAGAGAGAGAGAGAGAGAGAGAGAGAGAGAGAGAGAGAGAGAGAGAGAGAGAAATTGCTAAGACGTAGAGTAATAATTGAGACAAACAGAGAAAACAAAATAGAGGAAGTGATATGGTGACTGTCACTTTGTCACATCTGTTGTTCTAATTCCAACTCTTCCACTGATTAAATAGATGTATTGGCTCTGCAGTCATTAAACATGAGAAGGCCAGCCCTCTGCAGCGCCAGTCTCAGTTTTGCATCTGAAAGTACTGACTTAATCGTCCCTATTTTAAGTCTAAAATCTCAAACATGTTTGACACCAATGATTCTGCGCAGGTTAAAGAGTGGCACTTTGCACTTCACACATCATTCTCAGATCAGATTATATAATCTGGACTCAACATCGGTACTGATCAAGGTTCTCTGAATCGGGTTAAATCAGCCCGGAATTGCTGTAGCATAAGGGCCAGCCCAAGGTTTTCTGATTGATTTAACTTCTGGCTAATAGCAGAATGAACACATCTGTTATATATTGATATTTAAAAAAAATTTAAGGTTATTGAAACAGTTTCATTGATAAGAAGCTGAATGTCGGGAGCATAAGAATGAAAAACACAAATACTAAGTGAGGACCAAAAGCAGGGGAGAGAAAGAATCAGCATTTAGGTTCAGGTGAGTGACAACAGTAAAAGCCTTTGTGCTCATGTTTCCAATGGGGATTATGGTCTGTTTGCCTGTGTCAATTCTGATAATGGCAGCGCTGCCAGTAGACAGGGTTGCATCCAGAAGGAAAACACACACACACACACACACACACACACACTGCTCATTCTGAAGCGGTGTATTCAGCACATGCAGCCTCGTATCGATGCATCTGGTCGGACATCTGAAATATCTGACAGGGCTCAGAAATTCAACACAGAGACGGATTCAGCTTTTAAGGTAATTCTGTGTCACACCCAAACACAGTGTGCAGTGACTGTACTGTAACACGTAGTCAATCAAACTGCTACGTTGTGGCTGTAATGTGGCAGCAGTGTAGGAGTGTGTCGTCACTACAGGAGAAAACATTGTGAATAACACAGAACATCATATGCAACACATCCCCACAGACTAGAAAACTGCAATATAAGGACAGACAGACCCTAGAGAACTACTTAAACATCTCTGAATGTGAAGTTATTTTATATTCCACTGTCACCAGTTGGATTTAACCGCGTACGTTGGAGGAGCTAAAGTACACAGATTTTTCTGACGTTTGCGTTAGAGACAGCTTTTGGGATATGATGGATCATGAATCTTGTTTCAATAGTTTTGTTTTGTTTTTCAATACTTATTTGTCATTGCACATTTTTCTGGTCAGATGAGCTAAAAGATAATCTGTGAATTATTCTGAAAGTGTTTGTGCTTATCCTGTTGCTAAGCATTTTGACAGATTTCGATCAATCCTATCGCAGCAAAATAAACACTGCAAAATAATATGTATCTTTAAGTGTTTTCTCAAACATAAAAACAGATGAGGGAAAAAAAAATATCTATATACATATATGTGAATAGAATAGCTCCAATTGAAAAGACAGACATGGGCAAATATAGGTTGGCCAGCAGCTTCAAACAATGGTACAAATGCATTAGTTAAGAAGATAAATTACTAAAATATGAAATGATCCTTAAATGATCCCTTAATGATCCCTTAATGATCTCTTAATGAAGCAGACTTGTCTGTCTGACTATAAATCAGGATTACTCAAAAACTACTCAACAGATATCCATGAAATATCAGTTTTGCAGCAAGGAGAACGGTTGGATTTAACATGAGCACCCTTCTAGTTTTCTGCAATCGTCCCTCAACAAGTTCCACTCCAAAGAGCTATCTTATAATCACTTGGAGAAAAAATAACTTTTCCCATAGACGTTGCTTGTTATTGGCTGTTCCCTTACTGGTGAGATTTAATTCCACTTTTGCTCGGTTCAGACATTTGCTGCAGAAAACTGTCAGAGTAGTCCGTCACTGTGACAGCCTCTCCGCTAATGAACTGGACCTTTGTATCTCCTCCTCACCAGGCTATTCCTGGAACTGATAGCATCGCAGCCTGATGTCTCGGTACAGAGATGCAGCCGAGATAACCCGTTCAATCTGACCTCACCTCCCTCTGTACTAGAAGTTTTGCCGATTCGACCCTGTGTTAGCTCCATCAATACTGGATGTCTTAACAGTGGGACCCAACCTCTTAAACACAAGCTTTCCTGTAAAATATTTATTGTGCAGCCCGAGTTACCTTCAGTGTGTTTAGAAGTAGAAACAATATCCTTGTACCGGATGAGTACTGGAAAAAGTCATGAAAATGAATTTTGAAAGTTTACAAAAAACTCTCAATTCATGATCGGTGCATCCCAAATTGACAAGTCCGATTGAACAATGTGATTGCAAAGAAGATTGCTAAAGCAATTCCCTTTTGTATAGGTTGTACAATTCTCATAGCAGAGAAAATGTACCTTTCAAGCAAAACCAAAATATAATATCTAAATTGCCACAGAACACACACTTTCTAAAAAAGGTAAAGCACAAAGCAATCACAACAGCAACAGACCCATCACAGAACAGCATTCAATACCTTCAAGTACGTTTTTGATAGAGTTTGGCTTGATCTCATTAGACAAGTGTTTGAACGAGCCCTGATGGAGAAAGCTTAATAGTCTGCAGTCGTCCGTCTGGACTGTAAAATGACTAGAGCAGTGCTGCCTCGGGATTTTCTCGCCGTGCTTGAGCTCATAGGGGCTTAAAAGCTCAAATACAGCCAGGCGTGAGTCCAAGATGAGTCTTAAAGGTAATGAATAACATTCCTAGATGAGTACATCATTGCACCAGGTGCCAGTGAAGTCATGGCAACAGCCAGTCTTCTATGAGAGCAAGCTTTCTGACAGTCTCAGGTAAAGCCACCCTCAAAGATGGATGAATCCTTGATATATATGATAAATGGAGATGAATTTAATCCAACAGCTTCTTCAAAAACTGGAACCCACAGATTCAACCTGAAGAAAGTCAATAGTGGCTTGTGATTGACAAAGGGCTTGACCAATCACATGACCTATCTACATCTCACGGTTAAAACTCTTCATATCGTCCCATTTCTTTAGGCCTGACCAAATCTCAGTTTTATTCTTATCCGTAATTAAAAGTCTTTCAAAAAGTAGCTAGATCAATTATTATTATTATAATAGTAGCTTGATCAATAATTAACATCTTTGGTTGCAATATTGTCTCAGTTTTAGGGAAGATACTTTGTGATAAAATTATAATTCCAGCAAAATAATCAATTTCATTAATTATATACTGAATTTTACCGAAATAGTCAACTAATTATCCAGTTTATGGTGATATTTGTTTCATTCCAGTAAAGTAAACACCATCAGTCCCATTACAATAAGTAACTGGTTTAAATATTGGTTCTCATCGGTGGATGGCACCTGCATAAAACACATCAAACAGCCTGACAGTTTGTCACGCTCTTCAAGTCCCCCGCTACCCTTTTCCTCTTCTTTCACTGGAATCCCTGCCCAAAAAAATCTGCCATTTGTCACCGCATGAGCTCCTGCTGTCTGTTGCTCCCTCACCCTCCCTCCCGAGGAGGCCATTACTCCCATTTCATCTTCCCCTTTGAAAGGCTTCTGTTTGTTGAGGGACAGAAGTGACTACACAGCCTCCTGTACCTCTCCTATACAGTAAACAGGTGAAAAAAAAGCCACCCTCCTCCTCCCACCTGTGCTATCTGTTTCTTCTCCTTCCTCTGTGATGTGAATGTCTGTTGAAATGACACACACAGTGTAGCAGCAGTCCAATTCCATAAGCTGTGCGGAGACGATAAAGCCAACTCCGAGGGATCAGAAGGATTGACACGTTCCTCTGTTGGTGCTGTCTGTTCAATGCCACCGCGGCAAGGGAAGAAGTGCTCCCGGCGCTCAGCGGGGATTGTATTCAATTACTAAATAAACAGCTCAATAGCATAGAAACACAATGTGTGGTTATTTTAAAGCCTGTGCGGCATTATGTTTTATTGACAGGGATTATTACGCTTATCGCCGTCTGTTTGTTGTGACTTTGTCTAATGTTTATGAAACCTGTTTATAAATCTGGTGTTAAAATGAGGAACTATAAATAACGGGCTCTATCTAAACCGCTGCTATTCAACATCCTGGGAATGAGACTCAACAATCAACTTTTTTCCTGTGTATATACAAATTACATAAACACATATTTCAGCTTGTTTTGCTCCGAGCTGAATGTAATTGAAAATCAAAGAAGCTACAGGCTTATTTTACTTGCGCTTTCTGGCATAATGTTTTTTTATTTAAATATTCCTTTGTCCACTCTTAAAATGACCAGCAGGCATCTCTGAAATAGAAAATGAGTTTGCTAAAAGCCATGCATTGTGTCAGAATAGAATAGAGGAGCGGTGGGTATTCAGCTGCAGCAAGAGAGAGAGAGAGAGAGAGAGAGAGGAGAGAGAGAGAGAGAGAGAGTGAGAGAGAGAATCAATTCAATTCCTCCTGACTCATAGATGGCTGAACTCGAAAAGGATTTAAGCATTTTCCTCCACTCTCTACATTTTTACTGTCCTCTCACGCTCTTTCATCCGTCTGTTCTGTCTCCTGTGCTCTTTTTCTAGATCTCTCTCGTCTTTTCCCTCTGGTCGCCTTTCATCTCATTTAGT
The DNA here is from genome assembly GCA_038501795.1 of Pseudopleuronectes americanus. Taxonomy (NCBI): domain Eukaryota; kingdom Metazoa; phylum Chordata; class Actinopteri; order Pleuronectiformes; family Pleuronectidae; genus Pseudopleuronectes; species Pseudopleuronectes americanus. The sequence continues at coordinate 12,714,409 of CM076730.1, read as the reverse complement.
CTCTCCCACTTTTGACTCAGTCCTTTTCTTGTCATGCTGTCTCTCTGACTGTCTGTCATTCTGCTTTTTGTATCCGGTCTCTTCGCCCCCCTGCCGCCATTCCTCATTGGAACTTTAATAAGCAAATTCATGATGTGTCGTGCGGCCTCTGCTGAGGCTAAACAAGGGATGCAGAAAAGACCAGAGTCAAGTGAAAGAGACAAGGGAATCAGGGTCGAGGCTAAACTAAAAAAAGTTCAGATGGATTTGAGAAGTTGTTCAAAGACATGTAAACATTTTCCCTTTATAATGTGAGAAATGTGAGGTAAAGACAGAGACAATTTGAATACTCTCTCAAGACCAACCATAGACATTCGTTGTTCCGTGATTTTTTTGAGTGTCAACTACAGCACAAACCTTAGAGAATTATTCAGCAAACCAGTTGTTTACAGGAAGTGCCCAGACTGGAAGTTGCAATTGAAAAATACAGGAAACCACAAACTTATTTTAATTGGTTGCACTTGTCGTTTGGTGGGTTGTCTCTCACAGCCCGAGGCCAGAGGTTGGATTTGTAAGATGCTCTTATAACACCTTTTATCTTTTGAAAAAAGGATTTATCCATGGCCTATAGGTACACTTATGCTGTCTTTAGTCACGGACTGTCTCAGAGTAGATACTAACAACGGTCCTTTAGCATGGTTGTTAAGCAATAAATTAACTTAAAGCTAAGAATTTCACACTAAGTTTATGTAAAATACAAAATCATAATTTTGCTTACTGGTCCAAAACACTTTTTTCTTGTAAACGTGATAACCTAAGAGCAATAGGCGAGATGTCTTACATCCCAGAGTAGATGATCTAATCCGATTTAGTTGTGCCCTGCTGCATACATGTGCATATAAATCAGATAAAGTGTATTTTTTGTGAGCTGTTAGCTTTCTTGTTGACACCAGCTGTTCTGTTAGCATATGTCTTCTTGTTGTGAGGGAGCTCATGGAGGGACATGAGGCAAGCCAAGTGCCTCCTGTTAGTTTGTATAGGATTGATCCCTGATTGATCACAGTGTGCAGCCTGCACACATCAACGGCCTGAGGTTGTATTATTTTCTTTAGAATTTACACCATTTCTTGGTCCCATCTTTGCACAGAAACAGCCCTGAGACTCAGGAAAAGACTTGTGCAGCCCTCCGGTTTGGAGGAGCAGCTCATGAACAGAGCCCAATGGTCCTGAAAGACAAGGCAATTTGGCCAGAGTGATGGGAATAATGAGAAAAGCATCGTAATGTTACCAGAGTCCAATTACCAAGGTGGAGAGAGAGCAGGAGAGAGACCGAGCGAGCTAAAGAGAGAAGCAGGGACAGAAAAGGAATAGAGGAATGCAGGAGACAGGAGAGCGAGTGAGCGATCACCCACGCAGAAAGACCTGGTATTGGTTTTGTGTTCATGTTGAGGTGGCTGCACATTAACTTGTGCAAATGGAGGTTATGGCTTTACTTCCATAGGGCGAGCAAGGAGGGGGATAACAGGGCTGCTGCCGGAGAAAGAGAGAGAGTAAGAAATGAAAGTAGCAGAGAGAAAATTCAACTCTGTTCAACACTTCAGTAGACTGTGGGACTTTCAGCCACGGTAGTTTTTATACATCATTATACAACACATTACCGTGCACAGTGGGAAAATATGTAAACCTTCAGAGAGAGATAAAAGGAGATGGTGAAAAAGACTAAAAACAGATAATTAAATAATGAGAGTGGCAAAGAGGAGAAGACGGACCTCAAGAGCCAGGTGAAAAAAAATCATGACTGAGAAAAAGTGCGAGTACAGTAGAATATCCTCCTTTTCTTCTGGCTCCACGTTGTGACACGGCGGCGAGATGCTGCATAGCTGGGGCAAGAAATTCAGCAGATGGATGTTTTTGACCCCAGGCCCGAGAGCGACATCCAGCCCACAGCATCTCACACCAGTGCACTCGATGCCTCCCCTCGCAGTGATTGCTCATGATCTCAGCATCTCTCTGACCGACTGTGGGACTCCTTTGTGGCAGCAGCTGGAGATAACCGTCGCAGCTGGATTACAGGACACAAATGCTTCATAAGTGTTTCCTCCTCTCCTCTCGTGAAAACAGAGATGGCGAGGGCTAACCGCTCCCGAGGCTAACGTGGCGGCTCTCGCTATGAGCCCCTCCCCTGGGGGCCACGACGCGGAATGGAACCGCATACCCAGATTGAGATGTATGTGCACAGGGAAGACAGCGAGCACTTAGTTGGGAGGCAACAGTTTAAAAAGCCCTGTGGCAACGGAGAGTCGAGGGAGACACATACACAGTGAGAGTTAATGAAGCTTTTCAGTGCATATCCCTCCATAATCTAATGGGCATGTTAATCTCTTGTGGGGCCCTAACTAATAAAACACATACACACTCACACACACACGCCCACGCACACATTTTTACAGCGAGACTGTGATCACAAGCAGAGTGGGGGAAGAGGCATTCAGGGACTGCTTCTCGTTTCATGATTCATCTGCTGGATGAGAACGTGAGAGGCTTATTTAGCTGTTTGTTCTTTTTCTTCAAATCTTCCTCTTGTGTCTCTCAGACCTTCTGTCCCCACTTGTTCATTATTCAATCTCAAAAGTCATTTCCCTGTTTTAATTTGGTGTATATTACATATATGATATTTTTCAGCATAGTATTTCTCTCTGTGCATATATTAACACGTATTTGTCTTGCATTGGCTGTCCTTCCACCACCCCCCCTCCCTTATTTATTACTTTATTCTTTTCACGCTAAAGTCTCCTGTGTCTTTTATACTTTGCATGAAATATAGTTAGTGCATCAATAACTCATCTGTGGGGGGCAATTAGGAGGGGGGTTTTTTTTTGGGGGGGGGGTGCTCACTGCAGCTGTTAATGCTCCTGTGTTAATGACAACCTGTCATATTTTTGGTTGTGGTGGCTTCCTGCAACAGAGCCATTAAAGACAGCTCTTTACACCTCCAATGAAAGAATGAGGCGTACTGATGCGTGGTGCTGTTGACACTTGCGTGGCCTTTTTTCCACTTTTCCACAGTAAAACATTAACTTACAATAATCTTAAGGTTATAAAAGGGAACCTGTGGTTTGGTAACATAATGTCTCTGTTCGACAACAGTAATAATAGCATCTATGAAACGGGCAACAAAATGTACATGTGTGCTGTGTTTAATGACACGCTCCATTTTTATTTAATGAATTATTTGACATTGTGTAGCATGCTTCTCATTAAAGGCAAGTAGCAGAATGTTGGCTAGGTACTATTTCTGTCTGCTCAAAGAAAAATAAATGATTCTATTAATTATTATGTTGTCATAAATTCCCATGAAAGCACTGAAACCAACAATGATTGATCTTAATGAAAGTGGTGACAAGAAGTGTAAATCTGGCTTTATTTATTTATCTATTTTTTCAAATGATCAATTAGCTGATTGGCCTGTATGATATCAGGAACTACTCAAAGATGAACATCACAACTTCCCGGTATCCGAGGTGATGTCTTCAAATAGCTTTTTTGTATAATATTTGTCTATTACAGCACAACGCAGCCAGACTGTTACAAAGTTAGGGGAACGAAACTGAATCAGCTATTGTCCTACTTGAGGGACCAACAGCCTGTTCAACATGCTTGATGAGAAACGTGACCACGGCTCAATGCATCTAATCTGCAGACTGGGTCGAGAGGTTCAGCGAGTGCTTCAGTCAGCTAGTTGTGTGATCTGAGGAAAGATGCAGTTGTTGCCATACGAATGGTGCCGTGATTAGAGGAACATAAATAATGCTTTTATTTGTAGAGAAAGTAAGATAAAGAAAATAAGCTATCAACTTAAGAGGTCATGGGAAAACAACGAGGGTGGAGAGACACGAGGAAAAGACGTAAGAGCTCAGTGTATCATGTATTGATAACTCAAGAAACATGCATCAAATGCACATGGAAAAAAATAAGCATCCACTAAGATTGTACAGCATAGTCTGCTGTCAAACAGGCACTGATAACTACTGGACCAAATCAAAATGCAGATTTCAGTGCCAGAGCTATATATATGAAATAGTTGCTCTGATAACAGGAAATTATGAAAAACACCACAAAATGCCTGGTTACCATCATACTTAACTCTTTCTCCATGGCTCAAACTATGAAATTGAAAGCAGAGTGATGCAACATTGCCCCATACTTGTATCCACAGCATAATACTGAGGTCACACCTCAAATAATTACTTACCACCCACTGCTAGGTAGGTAGATTAAAGTGTTCAAAGTGTGTATATCAAGGTTAAACAGGCCAACATATAATCCACAATGTGGGGTAAATAAGTCTTTAAATCAGGATCTGTTTGTTGCTTGATGAAGCCAAAGAGCAGCCTAAACCCAGACTGCAGAGTGAGCTTTTGACCTGGTGTGTCCAAACACAAAATCCAGTAATCCCTTAAGGGAGATTTGCATTGGACTGCCTGATTGTTATAGACACTGTTCCTTCTCCACCTCTCCACACTCTCCACTGCTTTATAAGTTGAAAGAGAGTTACCAAAATGCCAAAAGGACCAGTTAGGACAATTAGGCCTTTATTTGTTGCTGCAGTTTCCGTGCACTGTTCTAGCTAAATATATCATGTTCAGATACAAACCAGATTGTAAACGGGTTTTCCGTTATACCTTTGTTGTACAATTTTCTTAATTAATACTGTAGCTGATGAAATGACTCGTCAATACAACAAAGACTTTGATTAGTATTACTTCACTCGTTTTTTATAATGAGCTTCTCTGTTCATTTATCGTCTCACCTGCCCATGAAGAGCACATTGTGGATGAAAGAGAAAGATATTGTCACAGATTCAAGACAGAAAAAAAAAGGGCCTTAAAGAGATATAGAATCTAACAAAGATGAATGAAGTTTGAAAGACGGGATCAAAGAGTTTTTTTTTGTACATCAAACTTTTAAGCATATGGTTTTTTTTGTGAATCTCTCTGCAGCTGGGATATTCCACAGAGTGGCCTCCTTTGTGTAGGCTGAATATTTTAGCTTTTCCCTTTGTGACATGGCATAAAGTGCCCTGATGGTTTTAATTATAATTGGAACAGGCAGTTTCATTTTCGCCTGGCAGGGGGTGAACTCCTATGAATGCTGCCAAGAAAACCACCAGGAAATGCACAAAGTGACAGCACTGTTTCCGAGCTTTCTCAAAGTCATTAAATTTATATTTTCCTACGTGCCCAGAATATTTAGCCTGAACACACTTCCACTCTATTTGTCATGCAGCTAAATTACTTCACAAAGGTTTTTTTTAATACTTACACCTTTAGAAAGCTTCTCTAGATTGAGAAGCGGCATGTTGACAGATCTAATTACCATGAAGGCTGTCGGACTGTTATTAAAATGAAAGGCATGAACCACTTAATCCATGACGCTCAGTGTGTTTTGCAGTAACGGTGTTCACATGCTGGTGCATATCCGCGGCTGTGATCATGTCATTTGACGTGCATTCAAGTGTATTTTAATTCAAAAGGCACATGTGTCAGCACACTTTGTCTCGTGTTGGCTCATGTGTCCGTGTGAGTAAATGAAGCCAGTGTGTTGTGCCTACAGCACGTTGATTCTCTTCACTCTGAGTGAGATGGTCTGTCCTTAATTGAGCCTCCATGAAAACGCTCTCCCTCGCTGTGTGTGGGAATGCTCCCGGCCCGCACCATGACCCGATGACTACAGTCTAATCTAATGTGACTTTGAAACTCTTTCAAACTGTTTATTGCTGCCAATATAAAACTATATATATAGGCTTGTCTTTATGTGCAGGTCTTTATTTGGAAGCAGGATGGCTTAAAGGAAAGACACTGTGCATGCATACTAAAGACCTTCACCTCTCCTGTCTATAGTGAGATAAAAAGGGTGCGTGACACTTTTTTTACATGACGACATCTATTTTTACCTCCATGCGATTGTTGTAGAAAAGAAGCTAAGGAGCTGGAATAGAGAAGCATGACTGATTCAGCAATGTTTGCTTATATAACATAGCATTAACACACTATACACACATCAAAATACCATTTAATGTGTTACACAAAAGATACAATTCTTAAAACATGTGTAACATGTACAATCGCAACAGAACGAAAAACTAAGAAAGAAGGAAAAATAATGAGGATCAACATTACATGTTGGATGATATATTATAAGAAGTTGTATCAAAGACATATATATTGCTGTCAATTTAATTCACAACAATATCAATTCCGTAGCTATTAGAGAGCTTTTGATCATATCCCTCAAAATGTTCTCTTCCTCTAGTCGATGTGACTTTATATATAGGGCAAGTTTTAGCATTGAATGCTGTAGTTGGTCCACCAGAGAGCACTGATCCTTTATTTACCCGCATATCTTGAACACAGGTGTTTAACATGCAGGTCTGTTTTGAGACCGTGTGGTTCTGTAATTGAATCCATCCATCTATTATCCGTCCTGCTTTTCCTTAAAGGGTCACAGGGGGTGCTGGAAACGATCCCAGCTGACACCTACACGCGATCCCGAGTCTCCAATCAAAGTAAACTGCATGTGTTTGAACCGTGGGAGGAGGCCAGAGTCCTCAGAGAACTCCCACACAGAGCTTCCCCTGACGACCTTCAGGTTCAAATTCAGAACCCTGTGTGAAGTGACATTGCTCTCTGCACGCATGTAATCCATTTCCTTGAAAGAATAACATAATTTGCTGCTCAAGATAGGGAGTCTTCACTTGGCACACTACAAAACATCAATCCAGTTAATTGCTCGAGTTTCCTATGTGGTATGTTATAGTCAGTGTCAAGAAAGTCAGATGATAAAAAAAAGCTACATACAGACTAGAGAGATGGAGATTTCTAAAACTATTTATTATAGATGGATTATGAGTGTTACAAATTTGTTTGTTTAGGTTGGCAAACTGTTATTGGATGTGTAATCTAACGGCTTGTTGCAGGAAGTGAAACAGCCATGTTGCCAGAGGGACAGTGCTTTAGCTAATGTCTTTGAACATGATGGTTCCAGTCGTTTTGTCCGTCTCACTGTGGCACCATCTGCACGTTCTCATTCGTTTGGTGAATTCTGCAGTTAAATGGCTTGTGTCGCGTCGGGCAGCAGCTGCATGCTTGAGGTTTTCACAGCAGAACACATTCTATCTCTTTAAGCTGTGGGGCGGGTGCCATTGGTTGGCAGTTGAATCCAGCAAGGCCAAAGTCATTTTTAAAAACATTAGCCACACTGGCTGAAGCGAGGCGGGCTGTAGATTGTAACATATGACTGACTATCTTTCCCCAATGGCTCTTTCATGATATACTGCCTGTGTCAACATTCTTTGTGTTGCTGTTTACCACACACACACACACACACACACACACACACACACACACACACACACACACACACACACACACACACACACACACACTGTGCACGTACACACAGGTTGTTTGACTTTGTCTCAAAATGAAGGGTGTTGCTCAGGCAGAAAGATCCTTTGAATAGTGAAGTGCGGCACTGGGAGAAATCGTCAGTATGTGAACAGGAAGCCTGGGACATTGAATATGCATCAAAACATTTTGTATTTTGAATGAGAGAGAAACACATACACGTTCACACCGGGATTCTCTCTCTCTCTCTTTCTATCTCTCGCTCTCCGTTTCTCATTTATGTGCAAATACACTGATGTTTCAACATTTCCTCCATAAATGATCAAAACAGCCCGAGCCAGTTAGGTGTGATAAGAAGACTTCCATCTGGCTCTCACAAAAGACGCCATCTGAGTGCAATAGCCTGCGTCACCAACATGAGATGCATTTGTTGTGATAAAAGGAGCTGGTGAATACTGACTACACAGGCTCATCTGTGAGATGTTTTTTTTCTCTCTTCTTCTTTTCGTCTCGAACTAAATCTTCAGCCCACACTCTCTCCGACATGAACATGTTGAAACTCAAGGGAGTTGTGCTTCAAATTACTGCAAAGCACACATGAACTCACACGCTCACCATCCTGTATAATTGCGTTCCCTCCTGTTGTGTGATAACTCACCTCTGCAGCTTGATAAGGATGTCTGATATGTCGCGTAAGCTGCAGAAAAAAATGAAATAAATCTAAACAGCTGCTTTAAAAGCTCTGCACGCGCCTGTCTGTTCCCACATGTGACAGTCTGCTTGAAGCGTCCACGTCACTTTTTCCTCTGTGCAGGTTTTTATTTCAGTTTGTCCCTGGTCTCACTTCCCCCTCTCAACAGAGAGGGGATTACAGCGGAATCACTCAAACCACGTCTCTGCTGAAATCCATCTATCAACTCTCTCCCTGAGCTACTCTTCTATATTCCTCCCGAGTGGAAAGATCAAATATTTGGTATTGCGCAGTGACATAAATTCAAAGGTTCTAAGTCGGCTCCCATAATCCATAATCGGATCAGAGGAATTTATTTGCCGTTTACAGAGGATAAGCTGACTTCTCACACGTGCACAGAAACACGCGCTCCATAGACACACATGCACGTATGTTCCCGTGTTGGCACACTCACAACTAGCCTGGTTCAGCCACAGTATGTATTCAGAAAACACATTTTCATGCAACACAGGCACCACCACCGACTGCTTGTTTTCATTTAACTCTTAACGCCTCTCTCTCTCTCTCTTTCTCTTCTTCTTCCACCTTTCTGCTACTTCTCCCTCCTCCACAGGTGCGAGTGGAAAGGAGTGGTGGGGTTTTCTCTCAGCATGCCACTTTCCGAGCAGCACCGTGGGCCCACAGCGCCCGTAACAAGCTGGATCCTGGTTTTGGCTCTGTCTCTTGCTCTACAGGTAAAATGAGTTCACACAAAATGGCCCTGTCCATTTTTTCCCCCCCTCTCAGTGAGTGCAGCTGCCCAGGGCCTTTTTCATATTCATTATTTATTTGCAATCTACCATTTTTGGCAGCCGCGTTAATCACTTGACTCTGGGCACAAATCCACTCCAATTCTGTCCTGGCTGGTTAGAGTATCAAAGAGGAGTGATGTCTCAGACGACCTGCGTGCTTTCTCTGTGTTTGTCCCTCTACAATTCTCCCTGAAACTGGATCACTTGCCGCCACCACCCCTCAGTATGTTAACAATGATAATGTGTAATAGAAACAACATGTTTTTTATTTCACAGGGCAGCTTCTCAATTTAAATAGGCATCAATTATTCACATCCCATTTCTAGCTGAATCATTTTAAGATTCTTGTATGGAAATGATTGAGTGTGCTCTTCCAGGATTTATTTGTATGTACCTTGTATGTAATTACATGTTTATCCAGAAGTTCACCTCCATGGGCAGTGGCTATAGTGTGATCTTATGGGGCAATTGTGACATTCCATAAAATATGCACTAAAAGAGCTATTTTCCATCTGGATCTTTGCTAAGAGTCTGGCAACATGTTTCACTCAACAAAAGTCTAATTCTCAACCGTGCAGCGGCATGTTGTCCATCCTCTGCTTGTTGCCCCTCCCTCTCTGTTCTTTTATTTGTAGGAGTTCTCTTTACGTATACTCCACTTCATACAAGCAGGGGCGGCAATCGAAGTAAAATACTTCTAAGTGGGAAATGGTTAGAATACACGGTCTGTTTCATGCAGGTAGTGCAAGAAATCAACATAAAGGAACTGTCTTTATCAGATTTCTAAAAAAAAACTTTGATGTTAATCTTTTCATTTCATATACAGAATCAACATCTAGTTGCTGAGTTGATCCAGTGGTGTTTAGACTTGTCCGCCTGTGGCATTATTTTCTGCTATTGAAATATCAGAATGTTTATTTAATATTAGAAATTGTCTGAGCCCTCTCCCAGCCACAGAGAAAACAACATCTCACTGAATTGATGCTGCTGTCCTTTGAAAATGACCCACATTTTTATCGTGAAAATTGTGATGTCAGCGCTGCAGCCAGTGAGAGAATCCTTCATAGACTTTATATTAGTGTCATCTTGTTTTGTGTCCCCTGGGCTCTTTTCTCAGTCTTCACTCCATCATCCTGTGAACACGAGTTTGAGTGCACAAAACAGCTTGAAACCTTTGAGTCTACACCACATGCTCTGGTCTTTGTTTCATATTTCTCTCTCTCTCTACCTCTTTATCTCTCTCTCTCTCCAGGGGGTCATTCACGCTGCTCCATCAGGAGACAACAAGCTGGTTCGTACCACCCGAGTGAGGAGACAGACCCCCGGTGGGGATCAGCCCACTTCCTCCACCAACCAGACACTGCTGGAGCAACAAGTGGTCTTTAACCACGTATACAACATAAATGTTCCCTTAGAGTCTCTGTGCTCTGTGGACCTGGACGCCTCAGCACCACCTGTCCCCGGTGAAGGTGAGGTCCCCTGAGTCATTGAGTGTTTTGGGTTTAAACTCCCTGTAGCTACGTCATCTGCTGTCCGTCAAGTTCTCACCACACATTCTCCTCATTTTAAAGATGCACGTGCTGAGCTTGGGTCCAGACCTCCGGTTGAGGGTCCGATGGATCCAGGTGGACCAACAGAATACATAGAGCAGACTCTGGATGCTGACAGCCAGGTAGATGTTTATTTATTTATTTATTTTAATTCACGGGGATGAGTAGTTGCAGTTGTTTTGACTCTTGAAACAGGAGCACACCTGTTTTCTGCTCAATGATGTAAATCACTTCAGATAAATAGGGGCTAGTGCTTTGCCTGTTCAGTCGACATAATTGTCAGACCCATTTTCACAATATTTTCAAAATAAAAGCTCTATGATTCAGCCCAATATAAAGCTTTCAATAATAAAATGAACATTTATTTTGTAGAAAAAACAGCTTAATAATAAGTAAATCTTTAAATACTGCTGCCAAGAGGGATATCAGCAGTCGTGACCCCCATGAATGTCTGTGTTTGTCAAATATAGTGAAATAAAAAATATGAAATGTATCCAAATAATCTCAATTGTTGACCTCTCTAGAAGGTTATCCTAGGATGTAGAAGAAGACATGTTCAACTCGGTCAGCAGGCTGCATGTCAACACTGCTCCACCCCCACTGAGCCCAACAGGCCTTTGACTCAACATTGAATATATAGCGAGTTTAAATCAAACCAAATTCAAGACTTGACCTCCCTGGTCCCTGAAATATAAACATACCAAAGTGCGAAGCTTATAAGATGAGCAGTTCTAGAGGAACGCGTTCCACCGAGATTTGTAGAATAAGTCGATAGAAGATGCCAACACACATCCACTTATGCTCACTTGTTCTCCAAACTGTCCTCTTAACTTGTTCAGGTCACGTTTACTCACCGCATCAACATCCCCAAAGCTGCGTGTGGCTGCACCGCGACCACCACGCTCCAGCAGCTCGCCACCAGGGTGGAGATGCTGGAGAGAGAAGTTTCCATGCTCCGCGCTCAGTGTGGGTCCGGCTGCTGTGGGGAGAGCTCAGCCATGGGTGAGTTATGTTAAGGAGAAGAAAACATTTATATTCTTTGAAGGTGTAGTTTTATGTTAATACTGTACAGAATAGAGTAGCACTCGTTAGAGCACATTCCCCCAAGTCCCAGATGTCCCCTTAAATTAATCAACAGGATTTCCTTCTTGAAACGGCTAAGATTTAATATACAAATACATAATTTAGCATAATGAATAGTACAGTAATCTTAATTATAGGTCTTGAAAAGTCTTTAATATGTTAAAATATAGCATACCAAGCCCTTGATCATGTTCATTTAATGCTACTTTCGTCATGCTCTAAAAATCTCATTATATAACTTTTTCAAGATAAATATTTTGGTGGAATTTGTGTGTTGTAGTTTTTTCTCAGCAATACAAATATTAGCAAACTGTATTAGAACTACAAACAAGACCAACATGGAACTGACTTCAGAGAAAACACTCGTTTCGATTTGTTCATATCTGTTGGACTCGACATTGGTCTTAAAGTTAGATTTTTACGATCTTTTAAAAAGTAGAATAATTTGTTTACTTTTTTACTTCTGCATAAACCCTGCACCACATTGCACACACGTCAATTTTTTTTTGTTTTCAAGATCCATGCATTTTATCTAATCTCGCAATGTTAAAGAAAGTGATTTCCCCCAAAAAATTGAATGAGCCTCTTTGTCCAGATCTACACAGAACTGGAATGGGCTATTTGTAGGCTCATGTCCCATCCGTCCATTTAGTTTCATTGAAATCCATTCAGTAGTTTTTCTGTCATCCTGCTGTCAACCAAACAAACAGCCTGGTTCTCGATCTGGCTTTTGGAGGCAGAGAAAGGTAATCTGCTGATGGATTTCAAAACAGGCTCTTTCATATATGTAGCAAGAAGAAAAAACAAGGTTCTATACGTGAAATTTGAAGGAGAAAAATGTGTTTACATGCTGCAGGGCGACATCTTTGTGCTGCTGCACAGTCTCAAGCTCTAAAAGGTGCAGAGGAGCCATCTGGAATTTTTGTTCACTATTCAGGAGATGCTGACATTGTATTATGAGAGTACTGGGATGGATAGAGTTATGGGCTCTAATGTGGTTAAAGGACCTGCTCATTTGACACCATCACCCCATTCAAATAAGTTCTGAAAACGCTCCGTCTCTGCGGTGAGAATATGATTATCCGCAGGAGTCACAATCTGAATCTGAATGAGGATGAAATGCTCAGCTGTGGAGGACGGTAGCAGGATGGAAATGAGAAGGTTTTCATTGATGTCTTGATACTGTGTCTAAAATCCAGGGTGGTAGACATGAAGCAGATTAGAAATGTGTTTATAATTAAATTCTTGAAGTGTATATTAATCAGAATTTATAATTATTGTCTCCTTAGAAAAGGAAGAAAGTGTAATGTAACCAAATATGGGGTATTATTCCTATGAGGTCGATCGTGTTTGAGATTGTTTGTGTGTTCGAATTATTTTGCCAAATGACATGTGCTTTTCTCCCAGGTCGTTTGGACTTTGTCCCTGGCTGCGGCGGCCACGGCAGCTTCAGCTTCGACTTATGCGGCTGCATCTGCGAGGATGGCTGGGGCGGCAAAAACTGCTCCGAGCCCCGCTGCCAGGACGACTGCTCCGGCCAGGGCGTGTGCATCGAAGGGGAGTGCGTGTGCGACCGGGACTTTGGAGGCGACAACTGCTCAGAACCGCGGTGCCCCTCGGACTGCTCGGGCCGCGGGTTGTGCATCGACGGGGAGTGCGTGTGTGAGGAGTCCTTCACCGGCGAGGATTGCATGGTCGGGAGGTGTCTCAACGACTGCTCGGACCAGGGGCTCTGCATCAACGGGACGTGCCAGTGCCGGCCCGGCTACGTGGGCGAGGACTGCTCGCTGGTGTACTGCGCCAACAACTGCAGCAAGAAGGGAGTCTGCAAGGAGGGCTTCTGCGTCTGCCAGGACGGCTTCGCTGGGGATGACTGTAACTCCGGTAGGCGACTGCTTTCTCTTCTTCACATCAGTTTAATCCTCTGACTGTTGTCAAGCACAAAATGTTGTTTGTCCGACATTTGCAGTTCAGGTCCCTGGAGGAGAAACTCTGGGCAAAGAAGCTGTCCTCCCTGAACACTCGCTGTCAGTCTGAGAACAACCAAGTAACTCAGAGCAGCCATCCGACCTAAACAGATTTCACAATGACACAGTGTGACCCTCGAAGAGTGTAAGCAGAATTCTGTAGAACAGGTCTCTTTCAAAAATAAGAGCCGCAGCCTTTGATGAAGTGGTTGTTCTGGTCATGAATGGTTCACACTGACTGAATGTACTTTTCAGATTACAGTCCAGAATAATCTCTTTTACTTACAGTGAGGGAAAAACTTTCCATAAAGTGAAAAGAAATGATTCCACCTGATAAACAACAACAACAAACAGTTTCTCCTCTGAGCTGCTCTTATTAAATGTTGCTTTGGATGTTCTCACATTGTTAGATGTCACAAATTTAACGCTCGGACTGGATTTTCATAGATTTACGATCTGAAGGTGTGGTGCAGCATCTTTGTGTAAACACCATCTGTCGAATAGATACAGTTATGGCTCTAACACCACTCAGCTAATTAATTAGGTTTAGTCTATACAATGTCTATGTCCACCAAAGGCCTGAAGAGACATCGTAATAGTATCTGACCAACAGCCCAAAAACTCAGGATATCATTTTCACAATAAGGCAAAAAAGGACCACAAAAATTCACATTTAGAGCAAAAAACAGCAAATGTTTGCCCTTTCTTTGCATTTGCTTACTGATTTAATCGACCAATTGATACTCACGCCAATTACATTATAAAGCAAAACTTACTAAATCAAGGTTACTTGTTAGTACAAGTTTTGCTACTTCCATGGAGCGCTTAATAAGAATAAGGAAGCCTGCTGCTCCAGCTTGAGCACTCTTACAATGGCTGCAGGTTCGGTTCCGACCCAGTCCTATTTTGCTGTGTGTCTTCCGTGTTTTATGTGCGGCTGTGGCTCAGGAGGTAGAGAAAACCCCTGTCTGTGCTTCAAATGCAGGTGTGGGCCTTGCCAGACAGCAGAAGCTGTAACTGACTTCATTTGTCAAAAGACACACTCGTGCAGGTCTAGAGAGGTGCCACATTAGCCGCTGCAGCTGAGGCAGCTTGTGAGCCCACGCTCGCCTTTGTTCGGCGGCAGCTCCACACGTCCAAATATCAGATCCTCCTCTTCCATTTTAAAGCAGCTGTCAACAAGGAGACAAATGAGCACAGACAGAGGAGCGTGTGAAAGAAGACAGGGACCGCAAATCATATTACCAAGGCTGATTCCTCGGTGCTTGTCCCCGATTTAATATCCAAACCAAGTGAGGGAGTGGGGATGGCTTATTTCTTTGCAATTAGAGGCTAAATAGCCAATACTTGTAGGGGGCAGTTTGCTGAATACAAAATGAAGCAGTTCAGATGCCAGAGTCATGTAGGGTGACTGACTTCAGTGTTTTATGTTAAAGAAAATGGAATGCTATTTTTTTTTAAATCATGGCGACCTATAGAGGAAATGATTTTCATGGACGGAGGAAAATATTAAAATCCATGTATTTTTTGTACATGAAAATATATCCACACTCTAGTGGCATTTGATCTTGACAGCAGAGGGATTCCACCATCACCTCCATGAGTGCTGATGTCACATTGGGCAAATATCAGCGGCATTCTCCCTTTGTTGACATCCTCCGAGTGCAGCCGTTGGTGACAACTGACATTTACATTTGTCTGTGGACGTCAGCGTTGTGATGCATCTCTGAAAGGCCGGCTTTTTATTTGCAGCAAATCACACAGTGGAAAAGCAGTTTAGAAGCCTTACTATATAGACAAATAATGAAGTGGCTTTGTTTTTATCAATTGTGCCAATAGAGGATTAAACTACTTCAAAACACACTACAAACTTAGCTGTTCAGGGACATATTTTTGTTCTATATTTACAGGCAACAAACAAGCAACGGTTCTCTCAAAGGAGCAGGAGCAGTTTGACGGTAATAATGGAGGAAAGTCAAGAAAACTTATATCATATACAAACTGAAAAGTGTTTTAATTTAGAGCGATAGTCAAATTTTAGTCGGGTTGAGCCAATTAACTAGAGCAACTCCATTACACAAAGCAGCCTGGAGGTAAGTTAGTCTTTTAATGATGCACCGACCTCTGTTGTCAGCTGGCGTTTGTGCTGTCAAGGTTTTTAGTTGAATAGATTTTTGCTGCGTCTGCCTATGATGGCACACTGATGAAACCTAATGAGACTTTAAGACTCCCGGCAAGATTCTCCAACAACCTTCAGCGAGTCAGACAAATACAAGAAGACAAAGACCTTGAGGAGTAGGAATTAGTTTGCAAGTTATATCAGCAGTGTGCAGCGATGAAGGGTTTACACCCAGGAAACAGGTGAGGAGCAAAATACAGAAGACTTAGAAAGACGGTGGTATCCAAAAACACAAAAGGCATAGGATAGAAATACTCTAAATGAAGATGAACCTTTACAGATGAACACTGGAACTATCTGGAGAAACTGATTTACTGCCAACTATTCCAGGAGGATTGTTGGTGATGTAGTATTTGTCCTTGACATCACAAATTATACATGTTTTGTCTTAAAACACAGTTGGTCTCATAGACTCGTGTGTTTCTACAGGAGCATATTGCATCATTCACAATATCATGGCTTGAGGTATGTCTACCTGGGATGGTTATAATATTATGGCTGATAAGCAAAATCTCTAGTCATAAAATGAATGGGATTGTACTTCAGGAACTCTATTGGTAGCGGTTTTGAAGATTTTGTACCTGGGTTGAGAAGTTGGTTGATGCCAACTTCGTTCTTTAAACTCCTCCTACATGTTTTGAGCTAGATGAACAAAACTGAAAATAAAAGAGGTCACACGAGAAACTGGGGACTGGGAAAGTTTCCCAGCCACAAAGGTCAGGGACTCTCTTGATATTCTGCAATCGAGTAGTGTTGATAGGATGTTATGTTGTTCCACTCTCCTGGGCCTCGATTTTAATTGAGTAAACAAGTATTTGCATTCAGATTAACTGGCCGTCGGTGACCTTTCACATAGCAACAAACAGTGGGATGATGAAACAAGTCTTTGCTGTATCTGGAGTGCAAAGTCACAGACGTCAGCCTCAACGGTCTCGACTGGCTCTTCAGAGCAACCTTTTCCAGAGAGCTCACTTGAGTCTGCCCTTCGTTCTCTATCCGAGTTAATGTCTTTACTTTCAAGAAGCTCGTCTCCTCAGCCTCCTGCGTGACCTCATTCAATCACTCCTCTCCCAACCCGCGGATTATTGCTCCTTCTTTTCACTCGTTATTTACTTCACATACTTGACGAGGCCGAGTCCAGTTGATGAAATAAAGCCGAGTGAATGCTGCAGGAGTTGTCCCCAGTGCAGGTTCACTGTTCTGAAAGCAGCCAGCTCCAGTAAAAGATGCAGCCATCTGTCGAGGGTGTGAGGAAGTAGCTGAAACAGCTACTTAAGTGTCCAAATGTTCCCCGGGGAGTCAGCTGTGCTCACATTCACAATGCAGTCATATATTTATATATATATATATATATATATATATATATATATACATATATAGCTAAAAATGCAGATTGCAGAGAACGAGGTGTGATTATCTTAAAGGGAACAGGCACAGGATATGGTAAATGCCTGAAGGACCATATCAGAGGTTTTGTATTTCTAATCTTACTTT
This sequence comes from Pseudopleuronectes americanus, assembly GCA_038501795.1. NCBI lineage: Eukaryota > Metazoa > Chordata > Actinopteri > Pleuronectiformes > Pleuronectidae > Pseudopleuronectes > Pseudopleuronectes americanus. The sequence goes on along the minus strand of CM076730.1, from coordinate 12,697,269 downwards.
ATTTTTAAACCTTTGCACTGCTCTGAGTCATGTCCTAAAGCATGAGACTATGTTTGAGCTTTGGCAGGAGATTTGCAGAGTTTCCTATTTCAGAAAGAAATGAGATTTTGAGTTGATGCTCCAATTTTAAAATATACAGCCCGATGACTAAAACTCATCCACATTTATGAGTCATGGGTTGCCAGTATATTTTTGAAAGTGTGTTTTAGTTTTATTCCTGTGTGCCTTCATCCTGGATCAGTTTGTAGTCATGGATAGACTGGATCTGATTGGACAGACTCTGCCATATCTGGCATGCCAAAACACATTTTGACACAGGGGGTACAAAAATACACACAAACCATACCAATGATAATAATACATATTTAAACCCAGATTTTTTTATTTTTTAATTTCAACAGTGGCACCTGTGATGAACTTGATGGTCAGGGGGGTGACTGATCGCACTATCGACCTGGAGTGGGAGGGCTCGGTCATACTCACAGATTTCCTGGTGACTTACACACCAAGCAGCCCTGGAGGTAAGTACAGAGCAACATTACAGTAAAAATACAAATATATGTATATGCACATTTAGGATGCATTCCTGTCTCTGTGCATCTGTTTACCTGTCTCTCTTTCTCTCTCTCTCTCTCTCTCTCTCTCTCTCTCTCTCTCTCATCTCTCTCTCTCTCTCTCTCTCTCTCTCTCTCTCTCTCTCTCTCTCTCTCTCTCTCTCTCTCTCTCTCTCTCTCTCTCTCTCTCAGGTGTGCAACTAGAGTTAAGGATTCCAGGCAACACCACCACCTGTACTGTCTCAGGCCTGGAGGCAGGCATAGAGTACAACATCAACGTGTTCTCCGTCATTAACAACAGCATCAGTGTCCCTGACAGCATTTCTGTTTGGACATGTAAGTGCAGTCCTTAACTTGACAAAATGCTTCCACAGAGGCGTAAATATATTCCACTGCAGCCACGTCTGGTCCGTAATAAACTAGAGAGGCACATTTAAATTCACTAGATTTGTGAGCTATTCTCTGGGAAATCAATGAAAATGTTGAAGAATGCCCCATCTCACAATGTTGAGGAAAGAAAAAGAAAATCCTGGATCCACCTCCCGGTCGATTTTCTCATAATCCTGTCTTGTACTCTATTGCTCATGCATTCATACAACCAAACAGTCATTCATTGGGCTGCACACACAACCTGTCTCTCACCCCCACCCCCCTCTGTTAAATCATCCCAAAGATGCTTTTCAGTGTCAACAGAGTGATAGCAGCACCTGCTCCTCTGTGCAGCTGGTTGTGATTCCTGCCTCTAACATCTGCTTTGTTGCCAATTCCCACTCACGCACATATTTATGAATACTGTCTGACACACTATGATTTACAACAACTTGCCTTGGTGTGGTTGACACCAGGTCAACAGACCTGACATGGAGACATGATGGCAAAAGTGGTTTGAAAGGAAGCAAGAATCATTGGTAGAAATGCAGGTGATAAAAATGCACATGGATTGAATAATTGATCAGTAAAAATGGATGTATAGTGAAAAATGAAGTGAAGATTTATAATAATGAAATATAACTGCTCGTTTCAGGAAAGTGGCGTCAAGGATGTAAGTAAAAAAAAAGGAAAAGGAAGCTGGGAAAATACGAACAACGGCAGTGATGAAATATTTCTGAGTTAAAAAATAGAATGATAAATTATCAATTGATTTGATACATGTATTTGATGTTTTATTTTAAGGGAAATTTTTTATTGAAGCCGGGTTTAGAAAAACTTGTCCTATTCGTATATATCAAAAATTCTCATTGAATTTAACATGCACCGTGCTGCCTCTGTTTATTCTCATTTACTTTACATTTCCATTTCCAAAGAAGCATCACTGTTGTCTCCTCAGTCTAGCAGCAACTTATACAAGATTTAAAATCTTTAACCAAACTTAACTTTCCTAAATGAATTTTATCATGTTAAAATAAATAGTTCATAAATAAATGAGAATACAAGAAAGCTACAAACAACTTTTTTCTCCTGGAACAACCAGCCAGTCACTTGAAGAGCTGGGCATCAAGCCGCTGAGATGAAGATGTCCTCACATCTCTCGGAAAATGCGGAATAAAAATTTCAAACGGGCATTAAATAGATAATCTGACCAGATATTCAACATTTAAATCCTTCCTCTTGCCTGAAAAACATATTGAAGTGGGATAATAAAAGTCCAAGGATGAAAATATCTAGCATTGCTGCTGGTCATCGGTTCAATGAGTGGGTGTTTAAATTTGTAAGCACCAATAGCTTTCATGTTGTAAATGATAAGTGAAGGATATAAGACAGGTTCTCTTCTGATTAGATCGGCTTTAAATGAATCACAGCACTTGTTCATTTACCTCTACGGTTTTATGTCCATTTCTACTGCTCCATTTGTCCATTCACACCAGCCCACGAATATGCTATAGTCAATTTTCATTGGCAACAGAAAACTGTAGCGCCTCAAATAAAGCTGGCACATACACAGCTGATACAATTTGATAACACTGTCTCTGCTGCTAATGTTATCCCCCCCCCCTCACAGATAACTAAATTTAATTCCAGTGATAGAAATTGGCATAGTAAAAGGCAATTTAAGACATTTAAACCCTATGCAACCATTTATCAGTGATGATATGAATTGTTTGGTTGACTTTGCAAAACTTCATTATAAAATGTTGTATTTGATCATCCGGGTTGATTCATAGGGACCCATCTGCCTGTGGAAAAGGTAATTTGAGCAATTTGCAATATCAAAGTCTGAGTTATAGAATCAGTGGTGCATGCAGGCCGGCTTCAGAAAGTATTATGCATATCTGAGTTAAAAAAGTTTTTTGTTTGAGTGACGAGAGCCTGTGTGGTTTTAAATATGGTTTTAAACAAAATTACATTTGAATTCATAAAAGTGGAAGAAATCCTGTAAATCAGTGCACAAGTGCAGCATCACTCATGATCAAAATCAAGAAAAAAACAAAGACGTGACATCAGATCACAAACAGGGATTTAAAAGCGAAACGTCCAGCGTTGGACACGGCCAGCATTAGATTGAGTAGTGATTCATGGGCAGTGTGGGCGGTTGAAGAACAATCATTTGTCTCTGGCTTACTCTCCAGATCTCTCCAATCCGGACGGTTTACTCTTCAAATCCATCACAGAGACGTCGGTGGAGGTCCACTGGCAACCCTTCTACTATTCCTTCGATGGATGGGAGATCAGCTTCATTCCCAAGGTAGAGAAAAAGCTGTGTGAGAACTCGGTGAATGTGTTCATCCTGTTGTAATACTGCCTGCTGCAAAACACACAAAACATTGGAGTTTCCATTTTACTATAAGTATTACTCATGGCAGGGGCAGATCTAGTCGCCGGGAGGCCCCTGAACTGCCCCTGTCCTGTTAGTAGTCTTTAAGAACATTTTCTAATTAAAAATATTGACAATAAATAGGGAAATTTGTTGAAATGTTTTATTTTCTAACTTTTTTTAAAGTAATGTGTTGCAAAAAGAAGAAAAATAACTGGATAGACTTTCCTGAGTTTTCTTGGGGCCCCCGTACCAAATTAGACAAGCGGATTGTCTTAAGCTTATTGGCTATTAGATGGATGAGCCATTAAAGCCTTTTCCAGAACAACCCTTTCGTAAGAACCGTAGCGGGCCAGGTTGAAAGGCAGAAAGAAAAAAGATTTTCTTTCCAATTCACTGCTGTAAACTCAGGTCGTCTCGGCACTCTAATCTCATGCCCTCTCACAGTAATTGGTTTTCTCCTTTAAGGTGTTCTCAGGGGGAGATATCCTTTGGTCCGGGCTAGGCTCCAAGCACTAAATCTGATGTGAAGACGTTTTTTAATGTATTTATTTCAAGCCCTTGTAAGGAAAGAGCGTTTCTGGATGAAAACAAGCTGCGGCCCTCCTAATTTCAATTAATTGCCTCCTTTTCTCCTCCACCAGCTCTTCCTTTATCCATCTTTCATCCTCTCACCCTTTCCTTTTTATCTCTTGTTTACCATCCACCACTTCTTGGTGGAGATGTCCAGCCCTCCTTCGCTCCACTCCCATTCTGTTTCCATCCTCTCTCCTTCTCCTCCTTCTCCTTTCTGTCGTTTTCACCCCTCCCTCTGTCTCCCCTTGCTTTTCCCCCTCCTCACTGTTGCCACGGGGGAAATCATATTATGAGTTGGCAGCCCCGCCACCTGTGGATCGCATCCAGCAATGGGGATTTTGAATTTTGACAATCTGCTAATGGAAGTAGGCATGAAAGCCTTGGCCTATTTGAACAAACACTGAACTCACTGCTCTGTAAGAAGGAAACGGAGACAGTGACAGAAGGAGGGAGGGTGAGCGTCAGGACCCACAGCTAACACCTTCAGTTGATATCTGACGTTACAATGCAGCCATACAGCAAACGTTTTCAGCAGCAGAACCAAAATATTCTCCAATAGGTCATATACGGGATTCTTTAAATTAATAACTGGGAAAATCTGTGAAATAGGTTAATCAATGGAGAATACAGGGAAGCTACAGGGAACCCACTGTGTACATACATTACTATATGTATGTATATATATATATATATATACATTTAACGAAAATGCTTTCAATCTAAGCCCTGTGCTCTTTCTCAAATCGCCCCGACTCGTGCTTAGATTTTGCTCAGCTTGTGCTCAAACTGTGTGCTCCCACTCAGATATTTTGTTGCTTGGACAGACTTCCCGTGTTCTCGCTGCTCCTCTATGTTTTTTGTGCAAGGAGTATGTCACAATTCCCCAGCCAGTAGAATGCCATGTATAGTGTTGACAAATTAAATTTAAAGTCTTGTACTGGTGTGCATGAACCACCCAGGGAAAGATCTTAACGTGAAATAGACAAGTCCTGTTCTTAAAGTGAAAGATCAAACTCTTAAATGAAGAAAGATACTTAAATTGATTAAATGTATTGCTCCTTACTATTTAATTTTATTTTTCCAAGAACAATGTCCCCATCACTCTGGATGATCCTCGGACGGTTCTCTGAACAGTTAATGTGTTTTGTCCACTGGGGAACACTTTGATCTTCCCCATTACACTCCAAACGCTTGAGGAAGAATGCCAGAAAACCTCTTACACATTTGCACACATAAAAGATACGCAGTTATATGCTCACTATTTACTTAATTAATATTTCTGTAAATACACATTTAATACAATAAATTTGCTACATTCCCTTTTTTCAGTGATTGAGAAATAAATCATTACAATAACACATTTCAAATCAAATATCATAAGAACTTTTCAGATCACCACTCACCACTTTTTGATACACATGGAAAAACTAAAATAACTTCATATGTGACCAATAAATGCTGATTCACAATCAGGTACAATCTAATTAAAGTAATTTAAATACCTCCACAAGACGATTTGTAATTGCTTAACTGAGGGAGCTTGTCAGTGGCGAGACTGATGAGTAATTATGAGCAAACCGACGCAGGAGATGTGAGTAGGATGTACAGTCACGGTGATTCATTCTGTTATAATTTGGCATTACCTTCATTTAACCGTATTGTTATTGAGATTGAACACCACTTGTTATCGGATCATTAGCGTTGTGTGTTGCTGCCCAGCCTGGTAATTTAGTTGAGCTGATTAAACGGTACATCTCTAATCACAGATCGGAATCAGGGAAGTAGCAAGCTGCTATATATTCTCTTTTAATATGAGCCTTGGTGGCGCAGGCCTTTGGGGACCTCGGAGCAGCAGTAGGTGGAACATCTGTCTGTCGGCAGGAACTGCATGTGCAACACTAGCTCTATGAGAACAGCTGGGAATAGCAGGGGCTCCGTATGGATGAGTGACAGGTCTTTGGAAGTGTACAGAGTGCTGCCTCTGCAGAACAGACAAATAGCACTGGGGCGCACATAACTCATTTCCGCCAAGTAACATGGTTTTGGAAGTTAATGTGCCAAGGCATCCAGAAGCTCACAAATTAGTTAATAGAAAATAAATCGCAGTATATTGTGAAGAAAACGTACTGCATGGAATTCAATCCACATGATACTATAATATTTAAATGGTAGATGTCAATATTTGAAGGTAGGGTTGGTAAGTTTTTTTTCTGAAACACTTTTTATCTTGTTTATTGAAATCCTCATAATTTATTTCTGTTTGAATGACGTACCTGTCTGTCAATAACAAATCTGCCTTTGACGAGAGGGGCGATAGGAATGGGTGGGGTGAATCTGTTTCACCTGCTCCTGATAACTTTAGGATCCGGGATTACCAACCCTGTCTTTAATTCTTAATGTTGAGGAGGTTTTTCTCTACTCAGAGGATTGTTCCCTACAGTAGCTGACACTTACTCAAAATATGCAAACAACATGCAGCAGAGTTTCAGTGTCCTCTCATCACGTGGCCTCTGTCTGTCTGGTTCCCAGGACAATGATGGAGGGATGACGGCACAGCTGCCCAGCACCATCACTTCCTTCCTGCAGACTGGTTTGAGACCAGGGGAGGAGTATACCGTCAACCTGGTGGCACTCCGAGATCAGGGTCGAAGTCAGCCAGTCACCGCTACCATCTCAACATGTACGTATGAATTAAAATCAGCTTATTCTGAAATGATCAACATAAATCTGGAGGATTTTATGTTATGATTCAATCCTGCGTAGTCAGTGTCGATAACAATGTTTTTAGGAAAATGATATCTCATAACTATGAAAGTTGCAGACATCCAATGGTGCATGCTGTTCCTGTGTGATTGCCCTCAGTCTACAAAAAGGAGATATAGATAAAGATACTTTCATTGTGATTTTGGATAATAACTCGGAAATCTGTATTGAACAGAAGACAATGCGTTTCTTCTGTTTATTCTTGGATCAGTTTGAAACTTCATAGATTTGAAACTAATTTGTCGTATAAAAGAACAGACTAAATGTTTTTTTATGATAGTAGTTTCCTCTTGGGTAGGCGTGAAGTTGTATTATAGCACATGAGCAAAATGAGGGTCCATTGACTAAAATGTTACGTTAGAGATTCCAAAGAAAAACTAAATTTCCCAACAGCTTTTTAATATGAGTCATTGGGTCCCATTTACACAATTTTTCATTCAAATTTAGAGCAATTATTTTATGTGTGTTCTTATTCCCACTGGTCTGAAGTGGGGTTGGTTCAGTTGCAGAAGTATGATGTCAGACACAGTCTTTTTGTTTTCTAATAATCAGTCGATTAAGCTCTAGGTGACATTTAGAAGCTTGTTTTGTTTTGTCCCAACACAAGAACCAAACACAGTGTTCAATTTCCAATGATTATACAATAGAGAGCAAACAAGAACTGGAGCTGGAAACCTGTTTGGCTTGATAATCAATTTACATGAGCAATTGATTAGAACTGTTGAGGATCAGGATTTGACTCACACACCTCGATAGAAAGAACCCAGGCGCTGAGTGTCACCTTGACATGTCTGTCACTCTGCCACCATTGATGTCCCTGATGTAAACCTCATGGCGGTATCGCCCCCACTCCTCACCCGGCTGACACAGGTCAGACAGATGTAATAGATCCAATTCAAACCTCGTCCATAACAATTCAAACTCTTGATGCTCGCAGTCAAAACACCATCAATTTCCTGTCAAGTCTTCGGTCATTTCTGGGGGTTGTAATTAAGTATGGATTAATAATTCATGGCACGGCCTCGTACATTTTTCATGGCGGCCCACTGCAGGTCACCTTATTGGATAAAGAAAGAGAAAAAGACAAATTTGAAGTTACTCAATTATTTAGAACAAAGATTTATCCTTCCCCCGGGGACGGAGGAAGAGCGTGATGAAGAGTCGCAGATATAACCGGAGGGAGAGGACAGCTGACGAGGGAACCGCTTCTCGGTGAGCGTCTTCCGCAGGATGTTTTCTAGGACGAGACCCAGGGGGCCAATTTCTAATACATCAAGGATCAGGGTGGACCTGTGATATGTCAAGCCTGAGTGTGGGACTCATTTAGATCCCAGGTACTGAGAGAAAGACGTTAAAGGAGAACATCGGTCCTGTTTTGCTCTTTTATGTGAAATGTGCCATTTGCGTGAAATCCCCCCCCTGGGGCCTGCAGCGGCAGAATGGTAATGCTATCTCAGAGCGGTGTGGTGTGTTCAATTTAAAACAATCATGTTAAACATTGAATAAGGTATGTCTCCTTTTTTCAGACTTAATTGGATAGTTATTATAATTATCTATAGTGAACTAGGTGTGAATATCATTTAAAATGAAGCTTTGAGCCCCATCCGTCAAGAAGGTGTGAAAATCAAAAGCACCTCCATGTACCAACACATCTGCTAAAGCAACAGATGTCACACCAGAGCTTTTGTGGGAAGAGGTAATTAAGAGGTTAATGGAACAGAGTGCTAATTATCACATTCTCTAACAACCCATTACTCTGACTGAAATTCCTCTATATTGGCCCTGATACTCTAACAATGAAGCTTGTAGAAACGGTGTTAAGTGTCAAAGTGGGAAGTGGGTTTCCTCTCGTCACACCCGGTGAGTTTCCGGCTCTTCACTCCCAGCGAATGTTGTTTTCCAGCAATCCCCCCTCTTGGAGAAACTTAAATCACGGCTGGTGGTTTGCACCTTGCATAGATAACGCCCATTGCCTCAGTGTGCCTCAGCTCTGATAAGTTTTTACATGCCAGTTGTTTTTCTGATAAGAAATCCACATCTACAGCTCTGCTGCAAAAGCTTGAAGCACTGACACAAACTTTCTTCTTTTTTTGTTTGAAGTTCTCCATTTTAGCGTCCCTGAATGTTGACTGAAATTAGTCCAAAGCTGAATTTGGAATCAAACTTACTCTTTGATTCTGTTTCATTTAATCATAATTTGGCCAAGACTCTGCATTATATAGGCCAAGGCTGTTTATTGCTACTTGTAGTTGGACAACATTTAGTTTTGAGAAGTTGTTTTATTTTTGTAGACTAATGTGCCTAAATTCATCAGAGCAGAGCAGAAACTTCTTTCTGATGGATCAATTATTGATTGGTCTGTTTTTGATTAGCCATGTTTAAACAGAACATTGATCCAGCTTCACATAAACGATACTTTACTGCTGCCATTTAAAAAAATTCTCATATCACTTAGTGATCCTTCACATTATTGATTATTTAAAATCTTGGTAATGAGACAATCTGAGAGTTTTAAGTTAGAACTTGTTACTTCAAAAACCTCCACCTTTTTTACTTTATAGTTGACCATTGAAAAGAGACCAAAACATTGTCTTATGTGAACTAAACTGATAATTTGTCTGACCAAAAAAATATGCAATTTGAAATAGTTTTTTTATTAATGACACTGAAAATAAGACCAAACTTAGAGCATGAATAAATTGACAATAAAAATGTAAAATAATACCAAGCATTAATCAGAAAGTATTGCAGCTTTAGATTGAAAGGGTGACAACTTGATAATACCCCAGTGGTTCTGCCTTGATCATAACAAACCGGCTCTCAATACTTGCTCCTTTCCCAGTGATTGATGGCCCCACTCAGCTGATTGTGCGGGATGTGTCAGACACGGTGGCGTTCGTGGAGTGGACACCTCCCAAAGCCAAGATCGATCAGATTGTATTACGTTATGGCCTCGTGGGAGGTGAGGGGCCACGGACCACCTTCCGCCTCCAGCCCACACTCAGCCAGTATTCACTGCAGGTGAGTGTGTTGTGTGTGTGGCTGTGTGTGCGTGTGCGTGTGCACAATTCCTCATGTCCCGAAGTTACAGATCTGATCATAAGTACCTGGACTCACCTGTGCTCACAACTTAAACGTTTTTCTTTGGAGTGTGAGTTGAATTGGAGGTTATTAAATTCTACTCACAACGTGTGTGTGTGTGTGTGTGTGTGTGTGTGTGTGTGTGTGTGTGTGTGTGTGTGTGTGTGTGTGTGTGTGTGTGTTTTTGTGCACGCATTTGTCATGCTTATTAAATAATCTAATCTCCCAGTTCCCTGCTTTCTGTGTCTAGAGATAAAACAAAAACAAAGGGGAAAATCCATGCAAAAGATTAGGTGGACTAAACCGCCTGTGTTGTTTTTTTGCCGCCTCAGGTTCTGCGCCCTGGCTCTCGTTACGAAGTGTCTGTCAGAGGATTGAGGAAAGGAAACGAGAGCGGATCCATTTCCACTGAGTTCACAACCGGTGAGGTCTGACAGCGAGCAGATGTGGTGATAGTGGTGTGTGTGTGTGTGTGTGTTGTGTGTGTGTGTGTGTGTGTGTGTGTGTGTGCCTACCTCTAAAAAAAGAACACTAAATGACATATGGCCCATAGCACACCTTACAGTTTGTGATACGGTAGCTACCATCTGTTCAATGGGATTTATTGTCTCCTATAAAGTTTGTGCATAAGAAAGTATTTGTGAAAACTTCATCATTTGTTTTCAGTGCGAACAGCTAAATCAAAATGAGTTTGTTATCAACTGCAACTAAGATTAAAATGTATTAACTTGTCCACTTCAACACTTTTTAAACTGAAGTAAGATCTTCTTGATACCTGATGATAGCCTGTTGTAGTTTTATTCATCGAAGATACAGATTCAGTCAAGTGAAGGACAGATTGCTATGAACTGTGTCTCTATATGTTCAAACTGCTGAAGTTTGCTTGTTCACAATCCCTGAGAATTGGTCTCAGTGTCCCCAACATTGTCAGCTTTATCGTTCTTCTCAGAAATTGATGCCCCCAAGAACCTGCGTCTCGTGTCCAAGACCTCCACCGCCCTCGAGCTCGAATGGGATAACAGTGAAGCAGAGGTAATTAGACATGAGCTGAATATTCATCCTCTTTTATTTTTGGAGCTTAGGATTTGACATGTAACACATGAGCGCACTGCTTGAAAATGTATTAAATTGAATGGTCTGATAGGAACATTCAATTAGGTAAAAAATCTAAATTCCTCTTCCATCACTGGAAGCTACTCATGCTAATCCCCTCAAAATAGGACTCTCTTTAGAAATGTTGGTTTTACATGTTGTGGATTATACTGAAAATCCCCAAGCATATGCCAATGATGTCAGTTTTGTAAATTTTTATAATTATTTGTCAGTCCCCTGACCCTATCCACCCTCTCTCGACCTTTCCACAACACTCTGAAAACCGGTTTTAAGTCTTGTTTCCGCTCTGTTGTAACAAACAGGTGGGTCTGCTGCTCTGTTAGTGTCAATAATGAAAAAGATAAAAAGACCCCAGTGGGTACAAGTGATCGCTGAATGTTTCACTCTGAATTTAAATGTCGTAAATCATGATGTTTCACTCAGTAGTTCCAGTGATATTTGCAGGGCTCACTCACTACACACCCAGACTTACGAAGCCAGTCCGCCCTGATGCCTTATAGGACTGCAAGTGTATTTCAGCTTTTAGGACCGATGTTTACAGTACACATGCTATCTGTGTGGGAAGTCTCCACGTAATGACATTTACAGTATATAAATATGAAAAGGAAAACCCTCTCTCATCAACTTAACCCCTGAACCAAACAGCCCCTCGGCTTTCTCTGTCTCACACAACAACACAGACCATTTGACGATCATGGTCTGGGCTGCCGGGAATCTGCAGAGTCGTAAAGCCTCTACTTCCTCTGCTGTATGACATTTCTGACGAAAAAGAGTGTTTATTGCTACTGGAGTCCTAAACACCCTGGATAACTTAGGCCCTGTACACACCTGGTATTTAAATCTATCCTGACAGATCCGATCCCAAGTGGCCAGCGCTAAGTACGTGTTCACACCTGGCATTAAAAGGCTTCCTGAATGTGTCTCCTGTGACCGACTGTGATCGGATCTCACCTCCCCGCTCGACATGCAAATTAACGCGTTTGTCAACAATGTTGTTTTGACCCAGTCTGACTTTACAGATGCGTCCAATGTCACTCTCTGTGGTTCAGCATGAGAGAGAGAGAGAGGTGTCAGGAGGCCAGTTTTGAACGCGACCTAAACTTAAGCAAGCCAATTTGAAGTGACTTATGTGTGTAATTACAATGTCTACATGTGTTTACTCTTTAAACAGTGTTTATTTCTAACTGTTTACATGTGTATGTTTGAATGTAGGTGGAGGGCTACCAGGTGGTGTACAGCACGTTAGCAGGAGAACAGTATGATAAAGTCATTGTGCCACGAAATGAGGGAGCCACCTCCAAGACCACTCTCACAGGTGAGTTGGTCTTTCTTTCATTTACTTTGGTTTGTCGTCACTTGTCGTCACTTCTCCTCTAGTCATATTAAATAATAATATGTGTTGTGAAAAAGCCAGGAGGCGGCGATTTTACATTGCAGGATTATCTCCAAGACTAACACATGTCTGACGCCCTCCAGATTGTATCTTTAGAAATTCTTGTTGCCCTGCGGCTGTATTGAAAGGCTGTCAGAGAGGAGGGGTCAGCCTGGATGTTTTTCCTGAAAGGCCACGGTGCTGGAAAGGGCATGGCCGGCATGAGAATAGAAGCTAAAGGTCCTCGTGTCATTCTGTTCAGGCCCTGCAATCAATATTCTCTCTCACCTCATTTCTTCTCCGGGGCTCTCTCTGACTTTCTCCTCTAATAATCTCTGTCACTCTTGCTTATTTCTCATCGCTCATGTCTTCATCTCCATTTCCTGTAGCTTGAGCTCACCGTGGACTCACTGAATTGATTTGAAACTGATCAATTATGCAGTGGGCAAAAAGAAACAGTATTTTTCCACAAATCATTCCGATGTACATCTACATTTGCCAAGAAATCATCTCCGATGTAGAGCTAATTGGGCTGAAATGAAGAAAAAAAACGAGTTGACATGCGGCTTGTGGGAGGAGGAGAGCGTGAAACGAGGCAGTGGGATGTTGCTTCTTGCTTTATTCTGCACGGAACCAGTAACTGCATCTCTCTTTGTGCCTCAGACCTGCTGCCAGGCACCGAGTACGGCATCGGCATCTCCGCCATGAAAGGCAGCAACCAGAGTACACCGGCAACGATGAACGCCAGGACCAGTGAGTGAAATGCTGTTTATGCTACACTGTAAAAATCCACTCATCCACTCATGCATGTACGACACAGTGAGTGAAACACAGCAGCGTTGCACTGGAAACCCCAGCATCACAGCAGGCTAGTTTGCAGGCCCATTTGTCACTGTACATGTAATTCACGGCTTGTGCTGTGGGTCAACGCTCCTGTTCCAGCCATTAAAATCCATTTTAGTGGAATTAAGCAAAACTTTGGCAAGACTTGTGCTATTTTAGGGCGCTGTGTGACTGTCTTTATGTGTCCGGCTCTGGTCAAAGTTCCCATTACAGCATTTTAAAGCAGTAATATTGCATACTATCTTGCTAATGACTCTCTCTACACCTCAGTGCTTGATCGGCAATTTGAATTTGTATTGTGTTTTGAGTTGTTTGGCTGTAAAGAAAAAAGATCCCATTTCACCCTCTGTTAAAAATGTTAGCGTAAGGAGGTGCTTCACTGCTCTCACCCATCACATCCACTGCAAAGCATATCTTTCCTCCTGTTGCAGTTATTTTAATGGCATGAAGGTGTTATGCACTTTGCAAAATTACACCTCCATTTGCCTCACGAGCAAACTCTCTCACCGTCACTGTTCTCTGCACTTCATGTGAACTTTTAAAACGTACTAGATCTGTCACACTTTTCAGATCTAACACCTGCGCACGGTTGTGCTCATGTTACAATAAGTGTCAGGTGTGGAAAGCTTGAAGTTTCTCTTTTCCCCGAAACTCCATTTGACAAGGAGCTCCTGGCAAACAATGCAGCTGAAGATTAGATGTGATTTAAACAAAATGGTGATTCAGTCAGCAAACAGCTGCAGGAAGGAAAGTGACAAACACAACAAATACAAACAGAGAGAAATACAGATCGTCAGATCAAGTAATGATTCAGCAATTGTTAGGAATACAACAGAAACCACAAATTACATTGGATAAGTTAGATAGATGGACGTAATGATCCCAAGTGATAGTTATGTTTCTGTTAACATGTTATTAGAAGATATCACATGGGAATAACTGCATTTCACCATCAACATAACCTACATGAGAAAACGTAAGGATGTGTATTTCATGCCTGCGTGTATAATTTGTGTGCACAAAACACTACTCAGCAAAGACAGTTTAAACAAGTAAATTTTACATTGAACATGAGGCATGGTGTACTTTATGTTTTATGTTTTATTTATGAATTACAATGTTTGAAACAAAGGTTATTGTCATCAAATGAAAAATAATTCATTCAAATAATTCACAACACATTTGACATGTCAGACTGCGTAAATTGCCTTGTTGGTGTGTAAAAGCTCATTCTCCATTCATACAGTTGATGTGCTCAGGCTCTGACATAATGCCATGTCCACCTTCTAGGTCTGGACGTGCCCATGGACTTAACTGTGACGGCGTCAACAGACAACACCATCACTCTGGTGTGGGGCGTGGTCCAGGGTCCCATCGACCACTACAAAGTCACCTTCACTTCCTCCTCTGGCGTCACCACAGAGGTAAAGCAGAGAAGAACATTAAATGGATAATAGGATATAAAACGCAGCACCTATAAGCTGCCTGGCAGGGGTCTACTGCACACTCACGCTATCACGTACTTGTCCTCAAAGGAGCCGACGAGGCTGTGACCTTGTGCAGTGAAGTCTTCTTAAAGTTAAATGTTGGTTTGACTGCTCCGTCTCGTTCCAGCTGACGGTGCCTAAAGATGTGACCACCACCACCCTGACCGACCTCGAGCCCGGGACAGAGTACACCATCACCGTGGCCGCGAGAAGAGGCCGACAGCAGAGCACGGCAGCGACCATAGACGCCTTCACAGGTGAAGACAACCCTCCCATTTTATGTTACACAAAAACTACAAGTGACACTTTTGTGCAAATTCAATTATTGGAAGCATACATACAAGTTAGTTCATCCATTAGGATATAGGACACCAAATAAAAACACACTGTAAAACCTAAGCATAGGTTGAAAACAGCCTCCTTAAATCTGAGGGTTTTCTGAAGAGCTGACAGAACTGCCAACCTTTACAAAAACTTTAATTTCTCAACCTCTGAAGCAGATAAATGTGAATAGAAGAGTTTGATAGCTTCAGTATTTTTGCTTTAATTGTATTTTAATCATTGCCTTTTGCCTTTAATTTAGTGAACATTCACGGATAAAGCTTTGTTTGCTGAGATTACCTCGATCTCCCTCCGCCTTTTCATCAAACATTTCTCTTACTGACTGAGCCTTGGTCATCTTCCATTGTTGTGGTCATCAGTGGTTTTGTCATGAAACACTGTAATCTGCTGCAGTATCACTCCCCTCGATTGGATCTGTCAGCCATTGTCAGTCACATGACTTCAAAACTATCACAATGTCTCATCTGGCTCTGAAGGGAGAAGCACGCAAGGGTCGCACTCGGTCTTTATAAGCGCTTGCGTTGCATCATCTCTAAATGGAGGATATATGAGAGTGAGATCATCTGCAATTTGCAATTTATTTCATCTGAAATAACATTTTCTCAGTTATCCAAAAAAGGGAGATAGTGAGTGTTTCAGATAAAGACAGGAAAGGTCAGCCTGTTACTGCAGAAAGCTCAGGAACTGTTTGAACAAAACAGGCGTTTGACTGGAGTTAAAAGGTGAATATAATGAGCGGCAGGTATAAGGCGAGGGAGAATAAGGGAGAACCGTAAAAGACTTTGGAGAATCAATCGGGCGGTGGTGTTTTAGTGAAGTCGGCTAATGAGCCTGTTACAAACGCTGGCTAATTCCTGCTCTGTTTTGCATCGAGATGTGTTTGTGTGTCTGTTGCAGCAACAGTTTCCCCGTCACACTCGACAATGTCTCAATCACAACTTAGCTCTCTTCTCTCCAGACTTGTGTCGATATATCAGATCACTTGTCAGTCCGCTCAGCTCTGTTGGCCCTCTCTTATTCTCACAGAGAACTTGATGGGATTTTCAAGTCGCACAAACAGCCGATGTCAGGATGATGGGCACTCGGTTACCTGCTGCCAGATTTGTCTCTTTTCTTCATCCCCTTTCATCATCATCATCAGCTCCTCTCCTCTTCCCCGTGACCGGGAGGCAGCAGTCACCGCTCTAACCATCACTGCCATCATCAGTGCATTCATCCTGACTTGTTATCTTTGGCTTTCCTCAGTAACGCCATTCGAACCATCTGGAAAGGATCGATGATAAAATGATAAGAGCGATAAAGTGACAGATCGAGAGAATCAGGGGGGGGGAAATAATTAATTACCTGTCATCTTCTCATCCACTTTTCACTTGGCCGCATTGGCAACATCTGTCTTCCTGTGCTCAAGTGAACTCACCATGCGGGGAAAGAAACAACATGTTGAAGGATTCAAAGTTTGAAGTCCCATGTGTGTAGTCTCCATTTCCCATAATGCAACCTCTATGAAATAGCACTGCAGGGTACAACAGCAGACATCTGGAATAACATCTGAATCATGCAGAGGAAAGAAGCCTGACATGGAAAACTGACCTCAGTAACTTGATAATCATCTTCGGCATCAACATCATCATCATCCTTGAACCGTGCCATGAAACCCAAATGTGACATCACAGTGTTGCCCATGGAAACATGATTCTCTGAAGTGCTGAATAGCATTTGCACATTTTCACCAGCATCACCACAGATCAGTCCATTTCAAACAGGCAGCTTTAGAACGGGCTTTGCAAATATCAATTATGCAAATGTCTTGTCATTATCACCATGAACGACCATGACAACATCATCACAACCACCATCACCATCACGGGCATAACATGACACCCACAATTACTCTTCACTTCCTCCTCTGCCACATTTAATCCATATTTGTCATATCTCTCTACGGCTCCATCGGTGCAGCTGTGGTGCAGAGTTTGGCTGAGCGTCTTCTTCTTGTGTGTATGTGACACTTCTTCTTCCAGCTCTCTGCACAAGGACACACACGTACACCACCAGCATGGGGTTTATGAGATACAGTTTTCTGCTGACTGCACGGGTCGGTAATGCACTAAATTGGAATGAGAATATTAAAAGGTGCTAAAGAACCTAAACTCAGGTCGGTGAAAACAATCCAGGTTTTAAGAGATGACTCCAGGGGGAACATGAAGTCGGTGATACATCAACACATGACTAATTACACTCACGTCCTGCTGTGTCAGCTGCTGCATTGGTTCATTTTCATCATATTCATCATATTCATCATATTCATCATCTTCATCATCATCGTCTTCTGTCCAAGTCAACACCATCTACTATATCATCATTTTTCCAAATCTTTTAAATACTCATCCTGGACTCATCAGTTTTCCTTCTTTCTATTTTTTTCTTCGACTATTTTGGTTTTCTCTGACGCTCACCTGCTCCATCAAGATCACGCCCCTGGCTTATTTTCTCAACTGTATTTTTAATGATCTACTAAACCATCCAGAGCTGCTTCCATCTATCACCAACTCACTTTTTTATCATCTCCATAATGATGGCAGGTGTTTTTTCTTTCTTTCCTGGCTTTGCACCCGTCCTTGAAAACTCTCTGATGACCACTTGTCCCTCCAGGAATCAGACCCGTCACGCACCTCTACCTGTCCGAGGTGACTTCAGACTCTGTGTCGGTGGCGTGGAGCGCCCCGGCGCCGCCCGCCACCTTCTTCATCCTGAGCTACAGCTCCGCCGACGGGACTGACACCTCTAAGGTGACGCTGGACGGCTCCAAGACAAGGTCGCTGGTCCAGGGGCTGCTTCCGTCCACTCCGTACACCGTCAGTCTGATCACGATTCAGGGGGAGGTTACCTCTGAGCCCATTACAGCATCACTCACTACAGGTGAGCTACTTGAAGTCATGGAGGAGTGGCGTCTAAGGTTTGACACTGATGAAGACAAATAAACACGAGCAGCATAAAGGTCAGCGTTTGTGTGAGCTCTGTGCAAGGGGTTATGCATCCTTGCTTCATATTTCTCCATGCAAGGCCAGCGTGCATGGTGTTTTCTTTACATGCAAAACTATAATGAGATCAAGTTTAGGTCAAAATGGGAAGATTAATTGACTTCTATGTCTGTTCTATGTCAGAAAATAGCAAAAATATGCTATGTATGTTTTGTGCTTGTATAATGACTTTTAACAATACTTCACTTACGTGCTTCATTATTATTTTATTGATCAACGAACAAATTAGTTTACCAATCACAATTAATGAAAGGGTTTCACTTTGAGGGGGTTTAAACTGATGGCACATGATCATCCCTGATTCAGTTAGGATTAATAGTAAAATAATTAGGTTAAGGGATTTGTTTAGAAGATTATTTTGTCTTCTTTGTATGAAAGTAGTGAATCAGCATGTGTGAGGTAAAGCCAGAAGGTGGAAGATGAGGAGAAATCTGTGTAAGAAATGGAAATACAGAGCGATTTCAGATCAAATATGTCTTTGCAAAATGCTGTTTGAGCATTTCATTTGCACAGAGCCACAGTAGAATGAGTTTTGCAATTAGACGTCTGCCTCGCAGGTTTTTTATTTTCTGCTTGTTTTTCTTCTCCGGAAATAGAGACGCTGCACAAACAGTCCCAGCTGGTTTTCTTCTTCCTTTGACACACATATGAAACATGAGTCAACTGCCGGTCTGAATAATGATCCAGTGTTTAGTTTAAACTCAAATACGGTGTTTTAACTGTGGATAATGTTTGAGTCTGAACTGCAGATAAGTGACGCTCTACTAAAGGGAAGGACGTAGAGAAGGAGAAAGCAGAGAGAGGGAAAGGACAGACTCAATGTGAAGGCTTAAACTGTTTCTGTACAAGTTAGTGTGGGAGCTGCAGTCGGCGTCCATTTGTACTAAGCTGCGTTTCCATCTACACAGTTGAATTATATCTGTTTAAGTCCCTTTCTTTAATATTCTCTGTTTGTTTTTCATTTTTTCTTTTTCCTCCAATTACAAAGATCCTTGACACATTCCTCCTACTTTGCTTTCAAATATATAATAAAACTCGACTCTCGAGAAGCAGTCCCAGAAACATTTCTTCCCATTACGAGCATGCTGTTCTCATCTGGGAAGAGAGAGAATGAGAAGAAGGTCATTGTTTTAACCTGCCGGAGAAATAGACAAGGAAAAGACTTTTCCTAGAAAGAGGGACAAAACATATATCTCTTCAAAAGGGGAAAGTGAGAGGACTGAAGACAAACGGTGAAACGAGGGAAGTCAGCGTTGAACAATGGAGACGTTACTGTGGCATCAGTGCCAGAGACACCTGCCTGCTGTCATCTGAATTTTGTGCCAGACTTTGGCAGCATCTTTCTCTCTCTCTCTCTCTCTCTCTCTCAATCCCTCTTTACATTCACCCACACACACGCCGATAAGCAGATTTGCAGGGTGAAATTGGATGGGGATTTTGAGACAGATGCACAGAGTTCCAGGCACCTGTCTTTAGGCTGTGGTAATTATGGCACCCCACTTTGATCCTGCATGTTTGGACGTAAGCGGTGAAGATGAGAGGCTGTTCTCTGGCTTCCCTTGTTAAATCGGGGGGGCTTTTTAGAATTACATTTGCTGTGTAATTTTTTAACATGCTGCTTTCAGACAGGTTTTAATCACAGCGATGGTCGATGAGTTTATTCCACTGCCAAGGGGGTTGTGTTTTCATCTGAGTCTGTTTGTTGGTATAGGAAACTTACGGACAGATTGGGTCGAGGAGGCAGTAGGGGTTATTTTTTTTTACTTTTTGCAACATTACAAGATGATATTTTTAATTTTTCAGCATTACCGTAGTTTCAATAAATTCAGTTAACTTGGGAATGGTTATTTTACATTAAAAAGTTCTGTAAACCCTGAAAATATTCGGACTCATTAGTTTATTACATAAATAAAAGTTAATCGTGGTGCACATCCAAATAAAAATGAATCAACTGAATGTAAATGTGGTTTCGTAAGGAAACTCTAAGGCCTTGATGGATGCCCGTCTAGTTTTATATTGATGTAAATATATTTGGTGTAAACAAAGTCTGATTCGTAAAGGCCACATTTATATATTGGCCCACACAGAGGAAAGTGAATTGTGATCTCCTTTTAAGCCATTACTCTTTGGAGCCACGTTTGCTGAAGCAAAGGCAGTTAGATATGCAGAAATGAATTATCACAACTTATTAAAATGCTGCTGTGTTTCATACAGGTGCAATTTTAAATGAGTTCAAAGTCAAGAGTTATAAATTGAACCCTGAGCTTGTGAATAACGATCATTATTCTTTAAGACTGGGAAAGACAGAGTGTGGTAGGTTTACATGTTTCTCCTCTTGTCAAGGACCTAATTTACTCATGTTGCGTTCAACAAAACCAGTGCAAACCTTTGTTCTTTCAGGTTTATGCAGCTGGATTCCCTCCGGAATATCCTCTGATCGTTGCAATGCAAATTCACATTTGCATTAAATTGAATTTTTGTCCACAGAACAAGGACAGCACTGTTTATGTAGCTGTAATGAAGATGAGATAAAATAATTACCCTTACCAGGATTAGTGTAGTATAGTTGCTTTCAAGGGCACCATTTGCCTTTAGATGTCTATGTAAATTCCTGAACTTACTTTAATTATAAACCACAAAATACGCTCCTACTGTACCTCTGGGATCTGAATAAACTGACTGATATCGACCACACAATAACACGTCTTTACCCATCACATCACTCAGGACTAGACCCACCAAAGGAGGTGACGGTGTCGGAGGTGACCGAAGACGCGGTGACCATCTCTTGGATCAAACCACTGGCTCCATTTGAATACTACAAGCTCTCTTACCTGTCGGCAAAAGGTAGCGTATATATTTCACCATGATAATTGTCTTAGCTGCATGTTATTAAAAAAAGTTTGTATTATATCAACATATACCTGGCACACTCCTTATACTTGTCACAGCTAAGTGCACATGGCATTTGCTGTTCCCGGTCTCTCTGGTGCAAGATATGTCGTAGCAGAGCGCCCTGCTCCACGCCCTGTTATATGCAATTAATTCTAACATTTTATCGGTGAATTTTAATTAAAATTATAATTAAAATGTGGCTTTGATTAAATATTTACCCTCTGTACAACAATTGACTGAGCTGTATAACTCCGTACATGAAGAAATGTGATGTTCTGAAGCCGCTCTCTGTTGTCCCCCCCCCGCAGGTCGAGTGGACAGCGTGGTGATTGACAGTGATGTGACCAACTACACCTTGTCCAGTCTGTTTCCTGCTACGGAATATGAGATCAGTCTCAACGCTGTGAGAGCGAGTCAGGAGAGCAAAGTGGTCAGCACCTCCGTCTTTACAGGTGGGAGCTAATAATGAAACATTATTAGAACTTCATGATGGATGGTTTCATGGGAGAGGAGGGTTTTTTTTGTTTTTTTCTTTCAGTCTAAACCAATCAGCTGCAGCCTCCAACCATCATTTTCAGGGGACAATTTTTATATTTTTGTGTTTTATTGAGGATTGAAGAAGTTTGAAAGTTGATATTGCAGCAACTTATTGTTTCAGTGGCAATTTTTCATGAGCTGTTTTCTCATGTGAAGTCTGGATAGTGTCCAGATTTGCCCTTTCACACATTCTGCAAACCACAGGAGATTTGTTTGGCTCAAGTCTTTTCTCATCAACTTTTTTTTGTTTTAGCCAAGGCATGAGTTTGAGTTGAGTTTGCAGGACATGACGCAGCAAGCAGAGTGTGGGAATCATCCAAAATGATGGAAGAGGCTAAAGAGTCATCTGTAATGATTCTGGTTTTGATGCCAGTTGCATGAAGTCCTCTCACCTTAATTCTCTGGACAGTTAAAAGTTGCTCTATTCAAACGTGGGCTCAGTATGTTACACTGACTTTGTAATGTTGAGGAGCAGATCTTTGAAAATGAATGAAGAATTCATCCCCCACCACTTGGGGATTAAATATCTCTGTTGCTTTGATGGATTCGCATCTATTAGATTTCTGAGAGGCCATGTTTGAGCACATGAGTCATCTCTCTGCTGTGATTTGTTGCTCAGGTTGTTGTGTCTCATGTCGTGTTATGTGCCTCTTAAGTCAGTAGGTGGCAGTAATTAATTGCACATATTGCTAGTTAGTCAATTGCAAGTCATCGCGTACAGAACCATTTTGGCTCCTGAAAGAAGTTATATGGAAGTTTCTGTGTTTGATCACAGTACATTTTTGTTCTGTCCATCGTGTTCAGTGGCAAAGTGCTTATGCTAATCTATTTGTGCCGAATTTCTGCTGTAGAGCTGACAAATGTTTGCAAAGACCAAACAGTGATGGTGAGTGAGATCAGCCATGCAGAGCGGGACAGTGAGCACACGCAACGGTTACACGATGTTTCTGTCTAAGATAAGTGGGATTTGTCCTGGTGGGCCGGTGGTTGGTCCTCAGGAGAAATGAACACACCCAGGAGCAAAAGTAGTCAAACCCCAGCCCCCCCCAACACCACCTTTCCAGTTTGCTTCAATCCCTGTCTACTACACTTTCAGGCCTATTGTTCTTCCCACAACAATAACAACTCCATGTCGGGAGATTTGTGCTAAAAAGAGCAAAAGTCTCACGCACGCACGCACAAACACGCACACACAGACCGGCATCAGACAAAATCTAAGGGTACAGCTGGCATTGCAGGAGGTGCAATCTTTGCTGCAGCAATAGATGAAACTGTCCAGTCCATGACCCAGTAATTGGTAACCTACTCCCAACTCCATCTCCCTCTCCTCCATCTTCCTCTGCTTTCCTCCCTTTGCTTATCTCCGTATACCTTTTTCTCACATATTGTTATGACTCTCCATATCTCTCCCAATCTTTCTCTCCCTTCTCTTCCCTATCCTCCATCTTTCTTTCCACTGTCTATTTCCTCTCCGTTTTTGCTGTAATCTCCTGTTCCCTAAGTCTCTCTCCACCTGTCTCCCCCAATGCATCATTATAAGTGGAAAGTCTCCAGCTCTCTTGTTTCCAGATGCTTAACATAGCACTGAATCTTAAGTTGAGCAAAACATAAAACATCACCTACACGCACACATGCATGTTAATATTAGACACTGTTCTTTCTCTGTAAAAGAAAAGATGAACACAGTGCCAGAGCTGTGTGTGTGTCTGTGTGTGTATGTCTGTGTGTGCGTGTATGTGTGTTTGACAGGCAACTGAGGAGAGCACAGAGCAGGGGAGATGAGAGCAGGAGGTGTGTTTGCATGCCAATGAGACCTGATTCACCCGGAGCCGGCAGGTTCAAGAATCCAGTGAGAGAGAAGAAGCTCAGGGAGTGTCTTCTCCTCCCTCTCGCTCTCACTTTATTATCAGCTCCCTTTTCCAACAGTCCCAGTGTACTCACAATGAGCAGAGCCGTCGGGGCTGTAATAGCCTGAAAAGAACATAACTCCAGAGTCAAGCTTGTTAGGAACAGTAAATAACATTTTCCTCACGTCACACAATGCCCAACCAGGGACATTTTAATACCACTTTGAACAACAATACACAAACAAGGGGTCGGAGGAATAATCCAACATGCCTGGTTAAGTATGTAATGACTCGAGTTTGTTTTCAGTTCTTATTTAAGCAATACTGTTAAAGGAGATGCAAAAATCATGATGCCATATTTTTTATTTTGCCAACACAGCAGGTAGATCAGCACTTTGATGAATATGGGAGGGCTGACACTAAATGGAGAGTGAAGCCTGTTTAATGGCTAATGATGCTGCTCATTAGCAAAACGTCAGGACCCTCGGTGAAGTATAAAACTTTCCACGAATGAAAGATGGAGAAAGACTGTTTAGGTCCATGCATGTCCCATTGTTATAGACAGACATGTGGAAGGAAGATAGATAGTTTACTTTGTTAATATACACAGTTGGTTAGTTCAAACTTACTTATCTCATGTCATGAAGCAGCGTGGGATCATGGGAGTTGTTGTCTTCACCACCGTTATCATAAATGAATAATGGTGATTCATTATGAGTGACCGTTACAAACAGTGGGAGGCAACAAAATATCTAACAAAGAGCTAGTTAGACATTTTAATGACGTCGGTAAACGACGACCTTATTGTGTCAACTAAAAGAAACATGTGCCTAAGGTACATGTGGTCAGGGAGAGGCTCTAGGAGAAGATTCAAAATAGAGACTGACAGTAAGAGGTTAATATGAGTATGAGAAGAAACCATTGAGGCTTGTTCAGACGTCATTTAGAGGAAGTGGACTCAAAAAAGCCAAAGAAACTGGCAACGATGACTTCTAATTATACAATGGCTAACAAGTGGTTCCTGAATACCTGTGGACAAAGGATAATACTAATGTTAACGCCATGTGCCTGCTCAGAGAGCAAATTGCCTTAACCCTGCACTTAAAAGCATAATTAATGCTCATTGTTAAATATGTAGTCAATTCTTTCTCCCTATGAGTCTGCATAATGAACATTTATTTAATCATGTTCAGCTGCTGAAAGTACCTGCTGGTTATGAATAATTATTGGTCATGTTTCACTTTTGAATACAAAGTTTTGGCACATCTACCTCCACTGAGTGTTTATTCAGAATTTAAATCCAGCGTTAAAATCTCTTCCTGCAGCTTTGCAGCATCGCCTCTCACATTCATCCGACACAGTTATTGTAGGGCCTTTGTCCGCCTCTCATGAGCTCTGGTGTTATATCACAAACCCACCCAGTGCAGCTCTGGGGTTAATATGGAGGACACACTTACACACTGAAAACCGAAGGTTTTGTACAGTGATGCATTGCAGCTTCTGCAATAATGAGAGCAGAGGAGGTGATCGACCGGCGAGTGAAACAGCCCTGTGTGTCTGACTAACTGCACCGTCTACTGGTCTACATGGTGACAAGCAGACATAACACAACCCGGTCTGACCTCCTAGTGAACCATCACTGCTGCTTCTGAAGGACCGTACACAACAACGCACACACAGTCAGGGCGGAGCAGTTTTTTTCTGTCGTCTTATTCAGACGTATTAACCGTCCCATCACTGCAACATCTCTCTGCAATTGTCCCCAATAAAATCAAGGGCAGATTTAAAGCTGTCAGTAGGCCTATAAACCGAATCAACATTTTATTTCATGAGTTAATCAAACTACAACACCGGAATGGCTGTCAGTAGAGCACATATCTCCACCAAGGCCCGCCAGTCCCGTTGAATTCAATCAATCTGCTCCGAGTCGTATAGACACCAGTTTATTGAGATCGATGAATTATCCCCTGAGAAATCTGTGAAAATTAAAAAAGAAGCCATGTTTCGGCAGGGTTGGTAAACTAACAAGAGCCGGCTACACCTTGAAAAGATGCAATTGATTCATCCCACCCCCTCCGTTCAAAGACCCCAAAACATATGATCACTGCTGACATTTCTGTGACTCGCCGACACGTCTGGCTATCATCTCTAAATCAGCGCTTAATGTGTCCCTGATGAGATAAAAAGTGTAAACAACTGATAATTAAAAAATTTGTATCTGTCCCTTTGTCCGGATCTGCACCAAAATGTATAATTCATTAGTTAACAATTAAATTACTGGTTAACAAACCAACCAATGAGCAAACCAGGGTGAAAACAGAATCTCCTTGGATGTTTTAAAACCTTTTAAACGTCTTATGAACCAGTACAGAGGGAAATCTATATTGTATCTCTGTGATTTCCATAAAGTTAGTGAGGATTGCATCTCTTTGGGGTCGGTACAAAGAAACTGTCTGCATTTGTAATGATAATCCAGCCCGCTGCGTTGTAGATAGTTACAGCGGAGTGCGGACAAACAACCTGTAGGCAAATGGAGGAAGGTAGCCATCCTCCTTATTAGCAAAATTACCAAAAAACATCTCCCTCGTTAATCCCTCCATCCCCTCATGTAGCAGAACAGTGCACTGCACAAAAAAGACAACGACAACTAATAAGGCGTTCTTCATGTGTGTGCATTGATCATCCACGACTCGGCGCAGCTCCTACACACAACAAACAATGCTGTGGTTCTGAAACAACAGCTGAGCAGTAGACACGTATGTCTCAGCTAATCATTTGGGTTTGCTATTTTTCCATAGATAAATCAGGCTCAAGCTGAGGGAGCAAAAAATAACAAGTGACAGTGGAGCCCAGAGGAGACGAGCAAACTCCTCGACGCTTCAGGCATCACTGCATTTTCTGAGTGATTGACATCTCAAAAAAAAAGAAAAGATTTATGTGTAACTTCCACAAGAAACAAAGGAAAGACAGAAGAGGTGATGCTAACTAATACTCAGTGAGTGTATTCACAGGTTTTAATTGGGACAAATGAGGACTACTCAATAGGTCTATATGATAATCCTGATTTTTTATTATCCATAATGAAGTTGAGTCAAGGTCAGAAATGAACAGAGCTTCGAGGTAATCTAACCTTTTCTTGTGATGAAAATTTATTTTTTTCTTATATACAGTAATAGTTTAGTAAGTGCTACTGAAAATCAGTTCAAGCTCCAAACAAATTGAGAACACAAGGAGATGCACAGGGAAGCACTTCACACAGAGGGGCTGTTTCTTTCAGGCCCACAGGATTGCTTTTTGTAGAGAATGAACCGAATCAGACGGCAGCAGGAGCTTCTCAGTGAGGTGGAGAAAAGCGAACAGGAGCAGAACAACAGAAACAAGGTCAATAAGACGATGAATCAGGGAGTGTAGGCAGTTTGAATCTTGGAAACGATAGAGGAAAAGAGCGAATGATGATATCCCTCAATGCTGGACAGAAAAGCAAGCAAAGTCGAAGAAGGAGCTGATATCCATGACTCATGTAGCATTGTAAATAAACAAGGAGAATGCTGCCGAACCAAAGAGGGTAAGAAAACTTCAGCATGTTGCAGAGGATGGAATCAGGGTGGAGGAGGTTGCGTCTCGGATAACAACAGCCTCCCTGTACCAAACCCACCGCTGCACCCAACAAAAACCAGACTCCTCAGGCAGTTACACAAAACAATTCCTAAAAGAGCTTCTTGTTTTGTTTCGCATGTGATGGTGCCTCAGTCGTTCTCAGTATCTGGTCAGTTTTTAAATCGCAGTCGTCTACCGGTTTCCCAGCTTCTTCATCTGCCGTTTGTATAAACAAGCTCTCGGAGCTGCGCGTGGGAGGTGCCGAGGTCTCGAGGAGGCTGCAGGTCGCAGTCAATTTCTGTCTTTGATAAACCGTGCAGCCTCCGTTATAGGGAAAAAAGGGAAGAGAGTCTTCTGCCTGTTGCAAGGATCTTTTAAATGTAGTTTCTAATTACGTGACAAAGTTTGAGTGAAGAGTGCAGGCTTCCAAAGGAGCTAAACCCTCTGCTACAAGCGATCGACACACTTGCAGTTTTCCCCGCAAAAAAGCGGCAACACGCTCCAGCCAAATTAATATTACAAGTGGAATGGGTCGCTCTGGGACTGCAAAGCTTATCGGCTTAGATTTTCATTTATTATGTTGGTTCTCCTCCTCCCGAGAAATGTTTTTTTTGCCCCCGAGACACGTGAAGTCTCGGCTTCAGAAAAACCACATGTTCAGTAAAGACCTCCAGGCGCGAGCGAGAGAAAACAAACACTATCAGCCAATATGGAGTCTTTTATAAAGCAGCTGTTAAATGAGAGTCATGATACTGAAGATGAGTCAGAATATTGTGTTCTGCTCATATTTAAAAGACAGTAAATATGAATGTGAACCACTCAGTTCTACTCAGGGTGATGTAATCAGTTTGCTGTAGCTAACATTAGCTCAGCAGGAAGAAATATTAGGTTTTAGTATATGATACATTGAAGTATTATATTATACTTAATGGTTATATCTCTACATAACTCAAGTATTCATTGTTCTCTTGTATTTAGGTTTTATAGCCTTTATATCAGGGTTGAAGGATCAGAGCAGTTTTTGTATATACAGTACTTAATTGTGTTATTGCAGAGTTATTCAAAAACTACAGATTACTTCGAAACCGAATGGAAGAATGCAGGATGGGTCAGGGAAGAACCCATATAATTATTTTATGGATCCAGATGAAAGGACATTAATAGTATTTTGTCTTTAACATTGTGAGTGTTTTTCAACATTTTCATTGATTTATCAGACAATACCTGTGAATCCTGACGAGAAAATCAGACATAATTTGAGGTTTCTGCTGTACTGCTGTATTGTGCTCCTGTTTGGTAGGTACAGCAGGTTTTAACTGGAGGAGGCTGCGAACTGCACACAATCTTCATCTGTATTCAGTGATAGATGTTGATAGAGTAGCACATGTACAGGCTGTGCTTTTTGTGCAGAGGTTCCCACTGTCATCTAACTGCATCAAATTCTTTTTTTCTGGTCCCATCCCAAACATGGCGGTGATCACGGGAGCCTGACTTCCAGATACCGATCCGAGTGTGAGCGTGACGTAGTTGGCTGGAGCCGGTGCTTCGCCAGAGCAATCAGGAGATGGAGAGTAATGATTGGATTATCACAGGCTCTGATGATAGAGGATGACCTGTTTATTTTTCTTTTTTTCTTTAGCCATCCCCACTCTATCTTCATTGCCAATCTAATTAGCTTGGCAAGCCTCCATTAAATTCATTTAAACCTTTTCTGCAATTAAAGTAATGATTTTAATTAGGTTTGTTCATCTTTTTCAGTGACAGGAAAGACTAACTCATTTCGATGTGCTAATGAGCCCCCCTTTTTTTTTCTTCCGACGAGGGCAGGGCGATATTAATTAGCTCATCTGGGCAGAGCTTTGGAGCACATGCTCGTGTGCAGGCAGTGTTGTGTGTTCTCCTGCCACTTTGTAGCTGTGCCCAAATAACAGGCCTGTGAAGAAATGGAGGTTGAAACACTGAGGTTAAAGGTATAATTACATTCAAACTCAATTCTGACTTGTCCAGCAGTCTGAGAGTGAAATTAGGGACGAGCCAGGGAAACGTCAGGCTCAGGAGAATATGTGAGAGCTTCTTCTGCCAGTTGTGCTGCATCACTTTACTTTGATGTGGAAACTCATCAAAATAGCAAGATTTTTTTTTATTGTAACACGGATGTAGGTAGAACAATTGTTTCCTATTCAAATTTGTTCTAGGTGTAATTAACATATACATTATAGTGGTCTTTGAGATGGGGACTTGAGATAATGTTTTGTGTGATTTGGTGCTATACAAATTAAGTTGATGCTATTAAAATCAAATCAAAATGTACAAAATTAACCTTCCATTCACACTCCATCGTTTTTAACTCAATTTGCTGCTTTTTCCAATTTTACATAATTGTAAATTTAATGCCCTGCACAGTTAGCAGACATTTGGAAAGACCTTTAGCAACTTTTTGCAAAACAAAAGTTGTAACTTCTTTGGTTACTCTTTGGGCTCAGCTACTTTTCCATAGAAGACTCCCAGTATTCCCCTGTGAGCACATTGTTCTGGCTTTTTCTCACCAGGTCCACCTATACATTATCCAACCCTATACCACACACTGAGCAAGTCTCATTTGAAAACCATGCGCTTATATATTTGTGTGTGACTGTCATCCTAGCCATGGACATGCCAGCTGAGTTGACAGCCCTCAACATCACCCCACAAGGAGCCCTGCTGCGGTGGAATCCTCCTCTGTCCAGTGTGGACAACTACGTGCTGACTCTCACACACAACCAAGGTAAGTTTACAAAACATCACAATTTAAAAAATAAAAAATGAAGCACTTTTAAAAATTTGTTAAATAGACAGTAAAAGGTTATATCTTCAGAAATGGGAAAATAATTAAATTAGCATGTACTGTTATTGGGACACAAGCTGACCTCTGAATATGCAAATAATTCCTCAAACTGGTTTCCAGGACACTCACATTGTTTTTTGTACTGATGCCAGTGTTTTATGTTGCCGTTGCATGATGCAAATTTACATAACAACTTATTTCTGGGACAAAACGCTACATTCACTGAGAGGAAATCACAGCACCAACTGCAGTAACATCAGCCTGCAGGGTCGGAGCGTAATGAGCGATATTCGTTGTAGGTCATTCAGGTGCAGCGTGGTGAGATGTGACAGGTCCCATCAAGGTTTCCCCATCAAGAAGTGAGAACAACACAACGGGTCCTTTGAGGCAATATGGGCCTATTTGTCTTGTTTACATTTCATTACGCTCGGGGAAACTACTAAGCCTCGGCCTGAATATCCCAGGTAGTACACATGCAGCATATGATTCTGATGCAGCCCGTGTCCTCACTGTCTGACAGCCATATCCAGATAGGTACAAGAGATAGCCATGCTGCTCAGCCCTTCAGAGCCCATTTTATAATATGCTCTGTGAACTGTGGATGACTTCCAAGTTGCACAAGGTGAAATGCGAAAGTGTAATAACTGACTGAAGAAATTGGCCACTGTTGGCAGTCATTATAAAGATACTCTCTTTTTTTAAACTCACCAGTCAAGATTTTAAAGATCTCTGCCTTTTTTATTTATTTCATTTATTGCCCAGACAGCATTCGGAAGTGGCCCGAAAACAATAAATGTGAGTCTGAAGTGGAGCATCTGTAAAATAGAAAATGTGGCATACTAGACTCTCTAGGCAAGGTGTAATTTGGATTTGAACCTAAAGTGGCCCATGTGGTAAATAGTGAAAATGGTCGAAATAGTGCAAATGTAATGGGCCACCTCAGGTTGGCATGCGGTGTTACTCTGGCTTACTAGTGGCCCAGTTCTGGCTAACAGGAGCGGACCGCCTGAGTGCCATGACAGGATGAGAGTGTGGGACAAATCTGGGACCAAAAACAATTCTGCTGTGTGGATGTGTGACTTAATTAGCTGGTAGAAAATGTTCTGGGAAGCATATACCTCTCTCGCACCTGACCCCCCAACTATCTAAGCCAAGCCTGGAGATATCTGTAGAATCTGTATTGCTCAGCTGTCAGAATCAATGTGTAAATGACACCCGGACTGACTGGATCGCAGCAAGATCAGATCAGCTACAGAGACAGTATCTATATGCTGGACGCATATTAGAAAAACCAGCCCAGCCAGGGTTTATAGAACTGCACTGCAAGTTGTGGACAAATTCCCTTGAGCATAAATGTATTAAACCAAGGTCACTATAGCTCATATTTTGCTTCTTGTTGTCCTGCATTTTTTATTGGCAACCGAGAACACCCTTTTAAAAAATCCTGAGCAGGAAAAGAAAAAAATATGATTCGTTCTTCTCCTCCAATCAATTTCTCAGCTTCCTCATATTATCAGAGATTAAAAACCACGGTTGACACTGGAGCAGTTACGTTAAACGTTTGTTTCTTAAAGCTAAAAATATCTCAGCAAGGACAATACCTGCAAATGGTAGCTAGAATATGAAGTTATAAAAGATCACCACTGAGGAAATTTTTCTGACGATTGTGTTGAAGGTTTATTTCATCGTACGCTCATACTTTAGAGCATTCATAGTCCACGAAAGCTTTTTTCACTGAAAGCGTTACAGAAAGCCTTTGAATTATAAAAAGGACCTCAACAGTTTTGTTTTTGAGATTCAAATCAGCCATTGTTCATGCTGGGGAGCATTTTTCAAAGAGATTTAATGTAATCTTTTTGTGGAAACTGAAAACAGAAGGTGTGTGGGATGGTGTAAATGTGGTAATAATCCCTGTGTGTGCGTTTTTCTTGTGTTATCCAGTGACGGCTGATACTCTGCTCGTGGAAGGCAACAAGCAGGAGCACCAGCTGACCAACCTTAAGCCCAGCACCACCTACTCCGTGGCCCTCTACGCCAGCAAAGGACCCCTCACCAGCGGCACGGTCATCACCAACCTCCAGACACGTACGTGCTCATTTTATTCAGCTGTTCTCGGTTACGGGGACACGGCGACTCAGCAGGGCGCCTCACAGCAGGACGCCGCTCCAGGCCTGTCTGGAGCCGTTCAGTGTGGGATTCAAACGCTCTCACCTTGTTTGTGTAGGTTTCATTCACACCAAAACGAAATGCAAGTTAATTAGGAGTTGTCCTGTCTTTGTCCTTGACCAAGGGCAACAGCTACACACTGTTTGTAAGGTAGTCAGAATGAGTCAGATCCACTGGTTGCATTCCTCTTTCAGTAGTGTGTTGTTGAGCAGTGTAACAACAGGATATTTCCTTATTGAGAGGATTCATTTGGCCCAAAATGTTGTAAAGGTTACTTTTCATATCCATTGATTTCGATAACTGTCTTGATAAATGTCACATTATTATTTCTTTCAAGTTTTTGCTTCTGGGTGAAGGTTGTGGTTTTGAACTCTGCTTTATGAGCAGAGAAAAAACTTTTATTTTTATGTAAGTTTTTTTTTATCTTTGCTGCAAAGAATCACATTTGCCACTGAGGGTCAGGATCTTTGTGTTGGTCAACCAGACAAGTTTTCCTGAGTTGAAATTCATCTTTATCAGCAGCTGCAATGAGAGGAAAGTTAAGGGTGAGGGAATTGTTCCAGTTTAGCCCAGTTGCAGCTCTGCAAACTTTGTGTTTTCTAGACCTCTTGCGAGGGGAAGAGAACAAAAAAACTTTTCAGTCAGCAGAGGAGTTCATATCCCCCGAGGAGTAGCTCTTCTACCTGTCCTGCACTGCAGCAGAGTGAAGCAGAAACAAACACTGACAACAGAACGAGAGCAGAGGCTGCAGAGGCTTCAAAACATAAATGGGTCTCGGAGAAAATTAAGTGTACCTGCAGTCATGTCGATGCTGTACGTGCAAATAGTAACTCATACCTAAACAGCTACTCCTGGCAGTTTAAGGTGACTCTAATTTGGAAACAGATGCTCTGCTTGGTGCAGGATGCACCTCGGCTTCTCAGGAGAACAAAAGGAAGGGAAGAGAAACAAGAAACATGCTTTTCTGCCCTGGTTAGACTGAGCAAAGAGGACAGGGATTTTGTTTTGTTTTGAACACCATGTCCTATTAAATCAAGCAAACAGTTGGGTGCTTGCCTTTGTTGCTCTCGTCCTCTGAGTGGAATATACTCAATTTATTCTTGCCTTTCCGTTTGGGAAGACATGTTATTATGCAGAGAAGGCATGTAGACGAGACCCATTTGGAAATCCTCCAGACACGTCCTTCCGCCATTCAGGAGGAAAGAGATGCAGGATTTTTCTTTATATAAACATCAAAAGTGTCACACGCATATTAACAGAGCTGAATGCATTTGTGAATTTGTGTCAATTCTGATGTCTAAGCCGTATTTCTATTTTCTATAATGAATTTATTGCGCCTTCCTAAAAGATTAATATTCTTATTCTATAATTAGAATCAAACATATTGCTCTTAAACTTTACCTCATTTCAGTGAAGAACTGAATTCAATAAAAGGAACAAAGAATAATAGCCCCTCACTTAATCAAGGGCCACCCTCGGGCTGAAGTGTAACTTATTAAAAACTGTTTTTTGAGAAACCTTTTTTTTTCCGCCATTGATTTATATTAACAAATGTGCACAAAGATAGGATCCCTTCCGGGACTAATGATAACATGTCTCACCAGGGGGCGCCTTAGTCAGAGCCAACTTCAGAGGGATCTTCCAGAGTTGTTAATTAAACTTCCTAATTGAAATCGTAAAGCCTGGTGCTGTTGTGCTCCCACAGTTGGGTTTTCTCAGGCTGTTCCGTTCCAGTGGATAATGTCACATTGGGAACGGGCTGTAGGAGAGGACACTTATTGGTTCAGTCAACTATCCAGGCTCTTCCCTGGTCATCCTCCCTCCGTGTCCGTCTGCGTCTGTCTCACCTGCTCTGTTAGTTCCATTGTGCTCCATTCCATTGGACTCCTGAACCACGGTGTTAAAGAGGCCAGGCCAGCGACAGACTGATAAATATGTATCTGTCTTGTTCAATAGGCAAGTCTGCCTATTCATAGAGAACATTTAAAAACAAGCTTTGACCGTACTACTAAAATACTGCAGAATAAATTAAATACAAGGAAATTATAAAATACAAATAATTTGTTAAATAACTATGCATATGTCTCTATTGTAATTAAGTGCACAGCTGTAATACAGATGGTTCCTAAATTGGATTTAAAATTGATTTTATGACTTGGGAACAGATTATTAGACAAATGAGCCGGAAAATAATTTGCTGACTGCACACACACACACACACACACACACACACACACACACACACAGACACACACAGACAAACACACGCACTACTCTATCACACCATTCTTCAACTTACCTTAAACTGGGATATGTTCCAGTCCATCGCTGTATGTTTTTATAAGCACAGCTTGCTTGTTAAGCTAATGGTGACTCCTTGGAAAAGAGCAAAAACGAAAGTTTCCCCTCTGTATAGACTGTTTGCTTGGTTTTCCACATATCTTCACATTTGTCAGAATGTTTGTAAACCTGAAGCTACAGGCTGACTGACGGTGACTGATGTCTGTGTTCTTCATTCAACTTCAATCACTGTTTCCATGTCAGGAATAGTTTCATTTTGACATTTTACATTTGTTTCCGGAAAGATATTGTTGAGTTTATAAACTGCAGAGATTTTGCTGCTGTAAACAATTCTTGTCGCTTCTTTGGAAACAAATTATATGTATTAGAACCCTGTTCCAAATGTTTGCAGGTTAACTGAATCAACCCATTGCATTACTCTGATTCAGTGTTCCTATTAATGGACTTTAAATCTGGAAAGAAGTTGTTAAGTGCGCCTACAGTTTATGGTCCATGTGCTGCACAGCATGTGTGCAAATACAAAAGCACAATCAGTAAAGTTTCTTCAGGTTTCTGTTCTCACTCATTTTTGGGAAAGGTGGGTCCTCCATACGTATATGCTGAACACCTGCGGGAGATCTTTCGTTGGTTCCCAAGCCTCTTTACCACAGCTAAGAGTTGTTTTGTTGTCTGCCCTCCATGGCTCAAGAGTTCAACACAGTAAGACAGCTTGGCTTTCCAAAGGCTGATATTTAAGCTGTAGGATTTGAAAATAAGGGATTTTGCTACGGCTGTCTGTCTAGGCCTGTCGGTTGCAGCACCGGGACTTTTCCCCATCAGATGTATCAGAGCCCACTCGCTGAGAAGTGCTTGGCAAGTTGGTGAAGCTGCAGAGATCCTTGCTGCGGGACAGCTTCATTGAGCTCTGGCTGATATTTATTCAAGTGCTCGGAGAGCTGCAATTATAGACGGATAATCTACTTTCTTCAGGCAATTGAGGCTCTTTTGACAGATTAATGTACCTTAAAGAACTGGTGTCCCCATTAAATCTGTACCATGAAGTGTTGTAGATAGATAAATACTTTATTGATCCTGGGGGAAATTTTACGGTAAAATGATCAATGCTTTCATTAAATTATACTCTAAATACACAGCTTTTTAGCTTTTTTTTCCCCCGGCTTTTAAGCCTGTCAATCATCAGCCTCTCCTCTAATAATAAATATTCAGTTTTAATTGTGAAAACATAAAATACCTGTTCACTGAGTTTCGTCATTCGTCGGATTATAGGTGATATTCAGAATTGTACAAGAAGCATCAAACAAGCGATTAATATATTCAATGATTTCCGTTTGTGTGTATATATAAGTATATATGAAGCATTTGGCTCAGAATAACATTTAAATCTGTGATGCTAGCTGCTTAGTGTCTTTTACACAACTTGTGAAGTGCAACCTCACTCTGCACAAGGGCAACTTTAATGTGTGGCTGTTAATAAAAGTTAAGTGATGTCAAACTTTTTTTACTGCCAAAGCAGAGAAGGGAGAAATAGACACAGTCTGATGAGGTCAGTCTGACTGAAAGGTTCATTTCTAATCCACGGGAACAGCGTGTGGATAATTCTTCTAATAAAAGACATCAGAGGGTTTAGTTTTTATATCCAGACTCCTCATGTTGTTCAGGGCTGCAGTGATGGAATAAGAGAGTAAAAGCATCAACACTGTCAGGAAACCTGTCTGGGTTTCAAAGACTCCTTGTTCAAAAAAAAACTTCAATAATTATTATGTTTTTTGTGTGTTTGTGATAAATTCTACTTTTGTAGAAACCAGAGTCGACACATGAAAGACAAACTGATCTATATAATCTGATAAAATATCTATTGTCCATATTATCTTGTCCCTGTCGTGATCCTGTAGGAATGATGACTCTTAATTTCAAAGGGATCTGATTGGTTGGTAGTTGGGCAGGTTTGAATCTGATCCTCTGACTGGTTAAAGGTGCCATTACAGAAGGTTCACCAAATTTGACCTCATGTAAAGCCATGCTGTGGTTTTACTGTGCGACAGGAATGTGTGTTTATTCGCCCCCTTGATGACACATTCACTCATGTGTCACTGGCATGAAGTTTATTGTACAGATCCCAGATTTGCGATTTCATGGTTAATAACAAGCTGTTTACTTGAACAATTCAGAACAACGAAGGAGTCGTCTATAGATGTGATATCCACTCCAAAAGGAAAACGTCCTCCCTCTTCTCTTCCCACAACAAATTTCCACTGCCCACGTTCCCCTTCCCATCTGCTTGTCTGTGTGGTTTTCCTCTTTTCTCCTCTTGCATTGTTGTGTTAATGAGACATTAGGTGTAGCCAATCCCATTCATCTCAACCCCGCTGTTCTGAGCCGCCAGCAAACCTTGCTCACCTGCTCAGGTGCGCTCCATGAAAGGGTTTAATTGGAGGGAGAGTATGAGAGAGAAAAGGACGAGCTGACAGATTTAATGGGCGAGTGAAGAGGAGGATAGCATAAAGACAGGTAAAATGAGGGCGGCTCTTGTAACGACCGAAGTCTCCCCTCCTGCCTCTCCGTTCTCTCATCTCCACCCTGCACACACACACTTACCGCCTTCACACACACACAAACAATGCAGCGCCAGTGTTCATCAAGGCGAGGGGATGACAAGAACAGAAGATAAACTCCATTCGCTCTCGGGCACATTGAGTTGGAGTGGCAGCCCGTCAGATAAGGAGGAAAGGAGGAGGTGGACAAAGGATGGGTGGACAGAGACGGAGAGAAACACAATCATTCAAGGAGATAAGGAGGAGAGTGAAGGGTAGGGAGACTCCAGGTTGATGTCGGAATAGAGGGAAAAGGAAAAAGGGCATGGACGAGGGAGAGCAGGAATGAGAAGTGGAGGAGGTCAGTGCAGAAGAGAAGGTTTCACAGGAGGAGATTGGCACATCAGCACAGACTTGGCACACGCTGCATTGTGCTGCCTTCATCTCAAAGTGCACTTGTACTCTTAAACACTCTTAGTTCCGCCCTTTTCCTGTCCTCTCCCAGTCCCCCCCCCGACACACAGTGTGAATTTGTCCATCACTGTCTCCGAGAGCAGGCACCCTGCATCTCTCAGGAGGCTATCAAGGGTCTGCGCTGTTAATTACCGAGCTGTCATTTAATATGTGTGTGCACACGCAAGGATTTAAATGAGAAGAGAGCACAGAGAGTTAGACTTGCAAATTGTCTTTGAATGTGGCGAGTTGTTTCTGCAGCGTGGGTTCATCTTCGGGACTTGAGCTAAAAGTTAAGCCTTTGGCCTCTCAAGTAAAAAATTGAAGCTGTTTATACACGGAAAAAAATAACAGCGAGAATCAAAAGTCAGACAATTGGAGTCGGAGGAAGAGACAGCTCTGCAGTGGCTGTCTTTAATTCATATTTACAGCCGCGGTGTTGGACTGCAGAGCATGCAAGGCACACTTGATTTATTCCAGCACCCCCGCCTCCCTTACACCGAGCGCCTGTTGGGCAACGTGACCCAGAGTCATGATGTAACTGCAGGAAACTGATTTTTTAAATGAGAGGTCATCTATTTTTCCACCACGCTCTAAATGAGCTGAGCCCCTGCTATAGCGCATCGGACAATCAGATACCGGCTCGGAAAATGATGACATAAGGTGGTGAAACCCAGGTGAGTGTCCTTGGGATCATATTAAAATAAAAAAGCAATGTAATCAAGCTTCACGCAGGGACCAAGAGTAAAATTGGATGGTGTGATGTAATGTGTGGTAAAACTTGGGAGGGCTCGTGGATCAAGGCCTTGATTTGCTTGAGAGTGTCATACTGCTTCTTGCTGAGGCCCGTGGGGATCTGGGATCAGTGTCAAAATTGTACCCACCTTGTTGATTGCATTTCCTGTACATTTGGAATGTATCATTATCACCTACTTTTTCCTTATCCTATACCCTCGTTCTAAATCTATCTGTGTGGAATGAGCTGGGCCCTGTGTTAATGATGGTTGATTCTTTCTGAAACTGTAAATGTAACCTACAGTGATTGAGCCGTGGCGAGTAAAGACAGAATCCACAAAACCATGAACCCTGTAGAAACTTATTACTGACAACACAACAACAATGTGTTCCTCCAGCTCCAGTCAATTTATCATATCATATACAGTCATTATTTATTTTGCAGCTAACTAAACTTTTTTATTCTCTGTCTTCCCTGCAGCAATGGATGCTCCCCTGAACCTGACAGCCAGTGAAGTGAATCACCGCAGCGCTCTCATCTCCTGGCAACCGCCAATCGCAGAAATTGACAACTACATGCTCACCTACAAGTCAACTGATGGCAACCGAAAAGTATGTGGCACACACACAGTTACTCACACATACAAAACATATACTCATACACACATTGCTGTCAAGGAGGTTTGCTTCTGTGCATTTGTATGTCTGTAAACAGGATTATGCAAAAAAAAACTTAACAAATTTACATGAGGTTGTGTAGAGGGGTGAGTCATGACCAAAGGAAAAGCCCTTAAAATGTGGGGGGGGGATCTGGGTACACTTATATTCGTGTTTGTGCAATTTGGTGAAGATCCCAATCCAATCTGTATCTATTTAATTTAAATGTGGATTCATACGGGGACTGCAAAGACTTCTACTGAATTCCCCAAAGGAGTTTCTGTATCTTCTGGTTCTGGAGATCTTGTATTGAGACCATGACACCTTTGCAAACATGATGGACACTCTTCTTTTGTTTATCTATTCAACTGAAAACAGATAATCATACCTGCAGGTCCTGTAGGATCTGAATTTCTGTTGAGAAAAAAAATGCTCCAGATTTAAACAAGAAATTATAGGTGACATTAACAATGTTCAGTGAAAGTAAATTAATGTAGAATCCTAACCTTGTAACAAGCACTTAAAGATGAATGAAATATATTACTTGCAGTCTTGTAATCCCTTGATGTGGAGTTTGTAAGCACTCAGGGATACACACACGCACACACACACACGCACACACACACACACACACACACACGCACACACACAGGGAGCGAATCAAATTGCCAGTCCAATAGAGATATTACGTTCATGTGCCTCCGAAGAGACATTGTTTATTTTGATTAAACCTTTTATGTGGCTGAGTAATGATAGTAAAGCACTTTAGTCAGATCTGTGTGGAACGCTTCAAGCCTGTTAACAAATTGAGTGTAATCATTTCCCACGATGCTTTGCAAAATACTCTTTTATTAGCAATTAACTCGCACGTCGAGTCTTTCTGTAGTTGGTGGGACACCCACTGACATACTGCACTCACTCGCCCCTCACAGCTGCTTTAACCACCACAAATAAACCAAGTGTTAACCAGCAAACAGCACTTTGAAGATGTGTGAGGCAGAACAAAACGTTAGGAAGACTTCAAACACAAACACACACACACACACGGACACACAAAACTGTCACCTTCAATGTTCACTTTAAACACCTGATCTTATAAATGAATAGTTTAGAAATAAAATCACTTTTTCCGTTCTCTCTCTCTCTCTCTCTCTCTGACCTTGTGAGTGTGGTATGGTCGACCATCGGGTGTCACTCACGCACAATAATGCAACAGTAACTCTTCTCATGATCCCTTTCATTCGATTTTACTTGAGATGCAAAGAGACGTTGTAGTTAAAGTTTTGTTCTGCATTTCTTTTCAGATTATAAAGAATAAACTTCATTGGTTTATATTGAAGCATTTACAAATGACTCAGATAAAATTTACATTAACTTGCATAAGTTTAATTTGTAAAGATTCAGTTTGAATCATGTTTTTTTCATAACTGATCTGCAACAACGTTGAAACAGATCATTTTTTTAATGTTGTGGCAAATCAGTGTATATCCTGAACCATCTGCAATGACACTGATTCATAATTTCTCCCCAAAAACATTATTTCATGTTAAAAATATCTTCGTCAAAATCCAAGTATTTTTACCAAACTATGAATCAATCAATGTAAAATAAGAAAAAAAAATTATCTACAATCCTCGCCTCGCTCTCCCAATTTGGCGGTTTATGAAATCTGCTTCAGTATCACTCTCTGATGATTCAGCCCCTCCACCACGACTCTGAAACAACTTATTACCTATTGAGGCAACATCATTTAAATCTCTTCTTAAAACTTTACTTAATTGCAAAGAATTTTTTAATACTTAATACGTTGCTGGATTTTATTCTCTCTTGACATTTTATGACATTTTATTGACATTTATTTCACCTCTTAGTGTTTATGTTCTTGATCTTTCTGTTGTTTGTATTGTGGTTTTTATTGCTGTTTTCTTCTTCTCTGTAAAGCACTTTGTAACCTCGTAAAGAAATGTGCTATATGCATATATTTTTATTATGTTATAATTTACATACAAACCCAATGATTTCAGTTGACTATAGGTTTAGGGTTGTTTTTATCTTCTTGTTAAACACTTTCCTTGTCGCATGACAGCATTTGTCTCACAGAGAATTCTTCTTTTCCCACTGCATGATCATGTTCTTTCAGATGTGATGCAAACCAGCGTTTGCCACACTGAGCTGCCTCAACAAGCACCGCATTCTGAATTCACATCGCACAAACAACAAATGAGTCCCCAATCATGCTCTGAGCAAAAGATGCTATCGCAGCCTGAGACTGAAGCAGCTCCTTGTGAGGTTTTTCCTCGGGTCGTCTCTACTTGACGTCCCACTCAGCTTGGAAACAGCAGTGTTACCTCAGCTGTAATGTAGCAGTATAAAGCTGAGCCTTACAGCTGTTCAGCTTCTCCCTCTCCCTCAGATAATGGACTTAAATAATTCACACAAAGTAGCTGCGCGATTCATTTCTTGTCTGATTAGCATTTGCTAAATAGTTTGTAATTACATGTATCCTCGGAGTGTAAAGATCTCCCTGTTTACACATGCACACCCGGACAACATCCAACCGCTCAACAGCAATATGTATCGAGTGTATTAAGGTGTATGTTATTATCATTGATAAGACAGGGCTGTTTCACTTGCAATAAAAATCTAATCCGACCCTGAAAACCCCAGTGGGAAAATGTCAGCTCCTGGGAAACAGAGAGACACCGTTTACCAGCTGCTTCCCTGCATAATTCACACGGACACATTGCCTGAAAATGTGTGATTTCTCTCCCCTTTTTTTTCCAAACTGGCTGAATATTTCATTTTTTACTTGTTCATATTTAATGTGTATCCAGGCCAAACTGTTCCACACATGCACCACAAAGCTCACACAAACACGAGAATAGATATGTTCAAGCTTTCAGCTTCCTGTTTGTGGATTTGTGTGATATCTAAGAAAACGTGTCAAAAAGTGGTCAAACGCTCTGACTCAGTGAAGAAGGATTTGTGAAAAACAATGGAAGGAACGAAACTGTACCTCTTTGGCTTTCTCACCAGAAATAGAAGTGTTTGTTTCCTGCTTAGCATTTTCTAAGCTTGGATGTCCCATTAGAGTCTTTGAACTTGTTCTCTCTGTCTAATTGTCCCCCCACTGCACCCAGTCTGCACCCCTCCAGTCCTTTCTTCTCCTCGCTTCTCCTCTTTTTATAAGTTCCATGGCTGAGTCAGCTTTCCCATTAAAACAGAGGCTGCCTCTGACCTGTTCTGCAGTTGGCAGATTGGCACCAGTTGCTCATACAGTAGCTTAAATGACCTAATCGCTTTTTACACCTGAGAATTGTGTGCTGCTGCAACA
This sequence comes from Pseudopleuronectes americanus, assembly GCA_038501795.1. NCBI lineage: Eukaryota > Metazoa > Chordata > Actinopteri > Pleuronectiformes > Pleuronectidae > Pseudopleuronectes > Pseudopleuronectes americanus. Next base: position 12,655,468 of record CM076730.1, on the reverse strand, counting down.
AGAAGGAAGTTGTTTCCTTGACAAAAATAGCTTTAATTTCTTTGTTGCTCTGGGTTTTCATAAACCTCACAAGCGCAATTCATATTTTTCAGCACCTCATGGGGATTCTAATACTATTTATTTTTCACTCGAGGGTTTGTATTTTACAGACATTCCTTTATAACTGTAAAGAGGCAATTTCCTCATCTACCATCTGCTCCCTCCCTCGATATGTGTTATGTGAATGAATTTACTTACGTGTGTGTATGTGTGTGTGTGTGTGTTTTTGTGCGTGTGCTTGTGTGTGTGTGTACTAGGAGTTAATACTGGATTCAGAGGACACTTGGATTCGACTGGAGGGACTTGGTGAGACCACAGAGTACACTGTCAAGCTTCAGGCAGCCAGAGGACTTGACACCAGTGCTGTCGTCTCCACTACCTTCACTACAGGTAAAGTACAGTTAAAATATATATTAATATATATATAAATGTATTGTCAGTGTCAATCCTAATGAAATCTAACCCCATTTAAATGTTTGGTCCACCGGTCAAAAACCTACTAACAGGTCAAATGACTTTGCAGTACAAACAGGTTTTTAGCGACTGCTGCTCCGACCGGTGAAAATGTGTCATAGACGAATGTTTTAATTAAAAAACGTTGGTGAGATCAAATGTGAATGACAACTTTTATAAAGCAATAATAAATAGCAAATCGTTTTTTTCAGTTTAATTTCTCCAGAATCAAGAGTGGAACAAATAACCTCAGAGCCTGTTGACACTATGGTCTTAAATAATTTAGCCCTGGGGCCTATTTACCGCTGGGGTTTGGTACCTATCCCTAACACACACACACACACACTGTTACTCACACACACACACACTGTTACTCACACACACACACACTGTTACTCACACACACTTAATGTGTTTGTATTTTTGGATTAAAGCTCTGGAAGGGATTCTGGTGGAGAGTGTTTTCTTGCTCTAACAGTTTCATTTTCCCCTTTTGCGCCACATTTCACATCACAGTCACAATAATAATGGGTCCCCAAAGTCAGGCAGCATTTTCATCACCGCTCTCTGTAGCGTAGTGAGGGAAACTTCCCATAAGGCTGCACCTGCAGGACGGTAATTTACAATCACAGAGCTGAACAGTCTGCTCTAATCTCCAGTGTCCTCGGTCTGTAATTGGATGTCGGTCAAGTGAGGTTTAGGGAAACGTCATAAAGCTGCTAATCACCTGGAATGAATGGCAACACGCCAAAAGCAAATATCAATATCCATTATTTCAACGAAGCAGCAGATATATGGATGAGATGATGCACTTCAGTTAAAGAATAACTGTGTGATCAGCATGATTACACTTGTAACTTTGATTTCTTCCGCCAAGGAGGTTATGTTTTCACTGAATATGTTTGTTTGTTAGATAGTAAGCAGGATTATGCAAAAACTACTGGATGTATTACCATGACATTTGGTGGGAGGATGCGATATGGGTCAGGGTTACAGGGACACTCAGGGGACGGATCCAGGATCTTTTTTCCTTAACATTGTGAGATTGTTTGTCATTGTTCAACATGAACGAATTAAGGCACACTTAGGAGACTCATATTTTTGAGTATGTGCAATTTGATGCAGATCCAAATAAAGATCTGGATGTAGTGAATTTAAATGTCATACCTTCCTCCTTCTAAATGGATTATTTTCAAGATGTCACTGGATGATTCCAATTTAAAAAACAGCTCTTGACCTCTCTCAAAGAGACCTTACTGTGTAACGCTCCTTTAAGATAATCTGTGTTTTATCTAGTGATTTCACATATAAAATGGAACTGACTCAAGAAAGCTTCTAATGCATGAGATATAAGTACTGATTTGTCCTGACTCCTCCTCTGCTCTTCTCCAGGGAGTCGTCTGTTTGCAACACCTCAGAATTGTGCCCAACACCTGCTGAATGGAGAGACGCTGAGTGGTGTCTACACAATTTACATCAACAGAGACCCGAGCCAGGGCGTGCAGGTGTACTGCGACATGACCACTGATGAAGGAGGGTGGATTGTAAGTCACTGTGAAAATAACAGCTTCTCTTTTAATAGCCCCCTTGGCGAATGTGCGAATGTGGGTCACTGTGGTATTTGGGTAAAACAAAAAGGAGGTGGAGAGGAGGAGGAAACTGGATTAAATTACTTATGTCTGTCGAGCATCACTACAATGTGTTGTGTCATCTTTTTCAATGTAGACAACTGGTTCATGTTTTAATTTTTTCCTTGTTTCCAGGTGTTCCAGCGTCGTCAGAACGGCCTGACAGACTTTTCCAGGAAGTGGAGTGACTACAGGGTTGGCTTCGGAAACTTAGAGGATGAGTTCTGGCTCGGTAAGACTCAGGCAATGAGAACATTTATCTGGATTTCCCAAAAAATATATATGTGTGAGTGCAGTTTAATTTACCAGGAAAATAAGCTCAGTTTCTGGTCAATTATCTGGACATCTCTGTTGAGCTTTTTAAATTGTGGGAAATACACATCTGTCTGTCTCTGCAGTATCACTCTCATATCTGTTCAATGTGAAGCTGGAGCTAACAGCTGGGTATCTTGGATTAGCGATGCCTCACATTAGCCGCCCCATCCATCTGCAGTAGTGAAGCTGTAGTGATTTACCATCTATTAGTACATCTGTCTTATTCACGTCTCACTCAATTAGCTGAATTCACATAGACTCTTTCCAACTTGTCTCTATGTTGCATTGTTTGCATATTCACCTCCGCCAAGGAGCCTATGTTTCCTCTCTTTGTTTGTCAGCCAGCATAATTACACAACAAATACACAGCAGATTTCCATGAAATCTCCATGTAAATTGAAGGGTTGGACACAAACCAAGGAATAACGCATTCAGTTTAATCCAGATCAACATAATTGTTGATTTCTCAGAGAATAATTCATGGATCTTGATTTTAAAATAATAGATATGTTTAGGCTGGATGTAGTGAATTTAAATGATGTTTTAGAGGGGCTCTGTTCTATTCAGTGAATTCTACTCAGAAACTGGTATTGCCAACCCAACCCAAACTCAACTCCCCCCACACTTGGAAATACAACTTTTGACCTTTTTTTACTGGAGCACCACAAATAGTGAGAATATAAAACTATTCATTCAAAGATGATGGGGAAAAATAAACTGTCTCTAAAATCAGTAACCTTGGGACTGGTTACTTTACTTTTCTTGACAAGCCTGATAAGATACTGACTGACTCATGGGTGTATTACATGGATGAACGTTAAGCTTAGATATGCTGCTGCCCCCGTCAGCTTCCTGTAACCAGGCCCTTTATGCTATATGCTGATATTGAGCTGTAACCTACCTCCCATGTAAATTAATCTGTGTTCCAGGTGAAGGCTGTTTTACCCTCTTTATCTGCCCGTTCTCAATTTAATAGGTTCAATCGATAGCAGGTCAAAACTTTCACCTGGCTTCAATTGACACATCTATTTTATGGAAGTAAAATATATTTCCAATATCTTGTGCAGGCTGCAAACCCTCTCTTGAGATTTCTCACTTAGTGTGAAGATGGAGAACTGTGCTGCTAGACCTTTTATTATTCTTGTCTTATCTTTTCCCATCTCACTTCACAAAGTCAGTGTGATTCATCCCTGGATTCCGCGAACACTCATCTCTCCCTGAAATTAATTGCTAATTGTTTCTAGTGTCGCTCTGATTCAAAGACGAAACAGAACATCCTCACTGTTTTGATGGACCGCAAAATGTATTTTTTTTCCTCTCCCCCTCTCCAAATCTCATTATGAAACAATAATTATATTCATTAGAAAATGTGCAAATGAGTCATGGTTCTTCCTCGGCCAGTTTTTGTGTTATTGTTTTGGTGCAGATGATTAAAGCTAAATATTACATGAATATTTCATCAAGTGAATCAGGGATTCGAGAACATTTTTTTTTAACTTTTTGATTAGAGAAATGAAATAACACTGAGGGGAGATTTTATGGCATTACAATATTACCATATTGTAACTGAGTGACTAGGGATATAAATAATGAACTGTTCAACTGTTAACTGAGGATAAGTATTTTGACTGATTGATGCTCATTTACAGAACATTTAAAACCATTTTTTAATGTCAGATATGTCTCCCACATGTTGGCCACTCGAGATGTGGTGCCTCTTCCTTCCTGTTACATTATCTGAGCCGTTGTTCTTCACTGTAGCTCTCATAGTTAACGGACAGTCACCAGATTGTTCCCACTGCTTGTGGACATGTTGCTGTTTCTGAGTAAGAACCAGTAGACAAGCTGTCCACTATGCCAGCGACTGAAGTAGATCTGTTCTGTTTATGAGGCTTGATTATTGGGATTGGCCACCGAACATGAACACAGTTGACTCTCATGAGCCCAGGAGTGACGATGGGAGCAGGTGTTACTCTGAGATCTGTCTGCCAAGGACGCTAAAAGCTTTACGAACGCTTTGATGGTCCACCGACGCAGCTTGATCTCTCCCTGTGCTGCAGATGGTAGGACCAACTGTGAAAGTCGGGTCAATGAGAGAGAGAGCGCAAGAGAGGGAGAGAGAAAGAGAGAGATAGCTCTGCTCAGCAGCAACAGCCCTTATACTAAGTTAGAGATATTTTACTATATTATGAGAAGTGTAAAAAAAAATCACTTTATAGCCTCGTGTTTATTTATTTGCAGGCAAGATTACATAAAACAACTGAATGGATTTCCATGTTATATTGTGGAAGGATGGAACATCGGTCAAGGAAGAATCAATTAAATGTTTTTTGTGGATCCAGAATGTCTTTGTTTAACATTTCAAGATAGGGCTTTTGGGGGGGGGGCATTCTCAAAACAAAATTTAAAGATCAGACATCTTAAGGGGACTGATATTCTTGAGTGTGCAAGTAGATGGTGACAGGCAGCCGCAGTCTAGGTAAATAATGGGAAAAAACCCATGTAGGACTATTGATCTGTTTTATCCTGTTTAACTCACAGCGGCTGCAGGAGTGATGATAAATAGCTGTAATGTTTATGCTGCATGTAAAATGAGCCCCCTGTTGTAGAACAAATGATGGACTGGTATTTTCCTAATACGCCGCAGACACAGAACATTTCATTCTTGCCAGTTAACGGTGAGTGGTTGTTAACAAACGTCAGCTATCGGCAAGACAAAAAAAAATCACAATTCTCTGTGAGGAAAGGCTGATACGTTACAGCTGATACGTTACAGCTGACACATATTGGATCATAACACAAGATGGCTGTGGCGCGTTCTAGTCCATTAGTGACTAAAGCACTCTGTAATAGGTAAATGCAGGAGTTGAGATCAAACACATCACAAACAGCTGCTGACTACATAACATCAGGTTCTGTCTTTTTAAAGCTGTAGTTTGTGTTGTTGAGCTGAAGGATAACGTCCCACAGGGAGGTTGCATTCACAGGCACCTCTTAACGTTTTACCACAACAATGGTTTATATTTTTAATTTATCTATTTTTGTATTTATATAGATACAAATTGAAACTGCTGATAGAAATATTGGACATATCTTTGTCACATCAAACAACACACACCATACTCTTAAAGAGTATGTTATGAAAAAGCATTGGAAACGTTGACAGACACCTGAAGGCATCGTGCAGTACGGCTGTGCCTTTACAATATGATCTAAAAGACGTCCGAGCATATGTAGGTCAGTGAGTACAATCTGACCTGTTTCTACTTCAGCTGAATCAGCAACAATCCACCCTCTCACAGATTCTCACTGTATCCCAGTCCAGGGCACCAGCGTCTCCAGGGTTTTACTTCGACTATCCCCTCTTGCTCTTGTCCTGTGCTCTTGTCCTTTCAGTGCATTAAAGCAGCTTAATGTAACCTCAGGGTGCGGCGCATTAAGAGCTGCTTCGGAGAAAGCTTCTGCCCATGATGCTAGATTAACGATAACATGGCAGCAGGCAACACTTGGAAACTTGAGTATACAATACGATATCACTACTGTGTAAAACTGACCCATTTATCTAGTCATGAATTTGTTTTCATCAATGAATTTACTTTATAAACTATTCAAGCTGTCAACAGCACTCAGTGGCCTCTTTAACTTAGGGAGGTTTAAAATTGTAATCGCCACAAGCCAATTGTGAGTTAAAATATACAAAGATGAAATAAATGATGTCATAGAGGTTTCCTGAGATAAACACACTGCTACTATCTTCCATCACTGCAACACACACCGGCTAAGTTGTCTGAGCGTGTTCCACAATTCACTGATCGACATTAGCATAGACTTTGTATAAAGATGGACGACATGGCAAAACCATCGTGATCGCCCCCTGTTGGCTGGCTGCTGTACAAGTCATAAACTCAGCCTCCTCGATGTTAGTGGATGGGACATGAACCCAAGTGTTTCAATTGACTCGACAAGCAAGCGACTGTCAGAGGTTGTTGAGCAGTTGCAAGCGCATACGGGAAGGGTCTGTTTGCACTGGTCTTGGACTTGGGCTTGTGGAACAGCATTCTGCAGAAATACTTGTTGGCCTGTATGCTTTTCTGCTCATGGATACAGTTCTATGCATAAAGGGTTGAAATACTCTCTTATATTTTGGTGTGAGTGCAGCAGGAGGAAGAGGAGATGTGTTGTCCATCTTTATTTACAGCCTAAGAATCTGACGTTTAATACAACAACATTGCTGTTCTGTCCCACCATGCTCGGCTCGCTCTGCTCTCTCTGCTCTCTCTGCTCTCTCTGCTCTCTGTCTCTCTCTCTCTCTCTCTCTCTCTCTCTCTCTCTCTCTCCTCTCTCTCTCTCTCTCTCTCTCTCTCTCTCTCTCTCTCTGGTGGCAGGAATGCAAAGACAACAATGCCCCCATTCATTGTTCATACCTTTTATACAGAACAATATTCAGGTCAATGCGGAATCCTGTCTCTCCAGAGAAATAGTGAACTCTCCTCCTCGTTTTTTTATTCTGTTCATTCAGCTTAGTAGATGATGTGCAAATATGCCTAGGCACCCAAGCGCCAGTCCCTTAACGGTAGGGAAATCCCTTGCCGTGCATTTGAACTGTTCACACAGTAAAATATATCGTCCTTATAGTAAATGGAATCGTGGTATGAATGGTCATTACAATTTCAAACCATTTGACCTTCACTCTGGTTTCTACACACTCCAAAAATCCATTACATCAAACACTAAGCTAATCACTGCCTCGACACACAGAACAGCAATATCCTGGAGAGTATGGCGCCATAAACATGGGTATTAAATCCAGTCAAACTGAAAAGAAGAGGCACTTCACCGGCCAGCAGTAAAGAATATGGAAATTAAGTGTCAGTTTGATTATGTAGCAACAGATTTGTGATCATTATCTTGTTCCTTTTCCTTTTTTAACAACGGTATAAAATTATGACAAGATGCTAAATACTGGTAGTATAATAGGACAAGACTGAAATAATGTGTCAGAAGGCATTTTTTAATTGCTGCAGTTTGGAATAAATCAGTCTGATCCCATAAAACTGTTTAAAAAAGGGTGTTATATTAATTGCTGATTATACGCTGCTGTTATACAACAGGAATTTAAGATGAGGTTGATTTTCCCTGTGTTGTTTGGTTGTAAAATATATTTATCTGTTTTCAATTGACAAAGTACTGCAGACTTAGACTTTGCTCTGCTCTCCTGGATTTCTAATTCCATTTTCTTATCAGGGAAGGTGGAGGATTTATTTTTCTTCAGAGCGTCTCCAGGTTCAGAAAAAGTGCACATGTGACGTTTCTGCCGGAGGTTAAGAGGGAAAAGAGGCTCTTTTCCAAATGGGTGCTTGTTGTAATCTGATAGCAAACGTGGTTCCGATATCTCAGGTCTGTGTGGGGTCTTATTGCCTGTCTGAGTTCAAAGCAGCCACCTATCTGCTGCTGAGGAGATAGAGAGCAAAGCCACATATCTCAGAGAGCTGTGGCAATCGCGGGCGGCTGCTGGTGACAGTGTCCACCTCTCCAGACGATGACGATCGTCCACGTCCACACCGCCGGCTGACAAAGACCTCTGACACAGTGCTTATCAGGACCGAATTTTTAGGTGGTGGACAAAATGTTTTGCACTCCCCAAAAAAAGAAGAGTGTGGATGTGATGTAGTGACATGAAGTCACTAAAGTCAACTAATTTTAAATAACTAAACTTTGTTCCTGATCCACATCCTGTTATGTTTGTATCATAGTATGACAAATATTGTGTCTACACAGTATTCAGTATATTATATTATATTGTATTATATTATATTATATTTTAAGGTCAAAGTAGAGTTCTGTGTATGTAGTAATTTATAATGTTTTTTTATTTAAGCTAACAACTTAAGCTTTTCTTTTGTTTACATTCACATCCTGTAGCAGTTTAAATACACCTTCATGCCGCCGCTCAGTGACAGACAGAGCCAGAGGATTTTTTCCACATTATCTATCTTTTGTATGTGATTTTTTTTCAAATTTTGGTGCAAAGGTTCACTTGGACTCAAAGATGAACTGAGGGTGGTTAAAGGTTAATGTCACTGTGACCTCACAGAACAGGTGTTTGGCCTTTTAAACAGGATATCTCAGGAATACCTTAAAGAGTTTCCTTCAAAGTTGGGGAAAGAATGTTTGCTTGGACTCAAAGATGAACTGATTCAAAAGTTGTGTTGAGACATCAGATGTAACAATTCAAAGTAATGTTTCCTGTTTCTCTGCAGGTCTGGACAACATCCAGAAGCTGGCTGCTCAGGGCCGCTATGAGCTACGGATTGACATGAGGGATGGACAGGAGTCGGTTTATGCCAATTACGACAAATTCTCCCTCGGAGATGCGAGGAACCTCTACAAGCTCAGGATAGGAGAGTACAATGGCACCGCTGGTATGTGGTTAACTAAATAAGCTATGCACAATTCATACATTTTCATTTCATAACCCTTAAAACCAACCCCCCTATTTTGTAGAAATAGTCAGTGAACATCCATCCATCCGTCCGTGTAGCAACCTATTTGCTTCTCTAGCCTTTAAGTGAAAATCACCCATCCCTCCGCTGCCATCTGCCTTTTTTGTCTCCTGCCTTCTTTCCCCTGCATCTTTTCTTCTCCCTTTTCTGAAACCTGCCTCAGCACTCCTCCACATTTCCACTCCCCCTCGCTCTCCCATGTATCTCTCAGTCTGTCAACAAGACCATATGGCATAATTACCTGTCATCTCCTCATGTTTATAATTATAATTCTCTCTGCCTAAATAAATTCATGGAGCCCACGGCAGGACCCCCTTTCCGCCTCCTCCCTCTCATGCCTCTCCATCTCCCTCCCGCCTGCCTGGATCATTTATGTCCCCTCATCACGCCATTAGCCGTGTGCCAGTTATGCATACATTGATGTTGTTGCTCTCCTCCTCTCTCTCTCTCTCTCTCTCTCTCTCTGTCTCTCTCTCTCTCCTTTGATCACAGGTGACTCTCTGAGCTACCACCAGGGCCGGCCCTTCTCTACAAAAGACAGAGACAATGACATCGCTGTCACTAACTGTGCCTTGTCCTACAAAGGAGCCTGGTGGTACAAGAACTGCCACCGGGCCAACCTCAATGGAAAATACGGCGAGTCCAGACATAGTCAGGTCAGTCATCTGGTGGATACACTGATCAGAGAGTGAATATGATAATTAGTCTGCTTTGCTTTAAGCCAAGCATCTCTCACTGTCTAAGTCGGAAAGGTGGGTTCGCTCAAAATATTAAACCTTCTTCTTGTGGCTCTGTATCTGGGATGAATATAAAATGTGCAGAGCTGCAATACCTTCAGACTTTCTGCATAAAGTTGATTTGTGCTAATTATATTTAAATATTTGTTTTAGAAGGTAACTAGGTACAGGTCTCAACTAACTGTTATTTCCTGTCAGTTATATTTTCTTGATTAATCAATTAATCTGTGAACTGTAAAAAACAAAGTGTGGGAGATTCTATTAAGGTATAATTTCTCCAAGTAGATTTAACAAGTCTTTAATTCACTTGTTTTGCCTAACCAACAGTTCATCACTTGAACATTTTCCATTTACTCTCATATATGACCAAGCGTAAAGATGACAACAATTTACCAGTTATTGACTTATTACATCTGCCTTTCAGTATAAAGCTACAAATAGCTGTTTTTGACTGTGTCAAGGATTATAATGGGGACAGTTCATAATATTGTTAGATCCTAACTCAGGATTAATAACCTCAGCATATAATACTTGTATACAGTTCTCTGAGATTTGGAGGAATGGGGGAAATGTGTCTGTGTTCAGGAGGTTCAAAAATCAATTTGTGAAACTTAGACATCAATTTGAAATAACCATGTTTCTTGGTGAAGAAGCTCTTTAATCCAATGCATCATATCGAATGCTGGTCCTTTTGGTGCTGTAGCTTGGCATTTGCACAACTCCCATAAATTGGCTCGATTACAGACAGCAGTGATTAAAGGTTAAAAGATTGCAATCTTGAAATATTTGTAAATGAAGCGACTCCAAACCTACAGACATCAGTGTTCGTACTCATCACACTGATTGGTCTGACGGAGGAGCTACAGTAAACTGAAAGGTCAACAGCTGCACCACATGTCCAATTTGAATGAAGCTGAGGATGGTGGTGCATCTTAATAGAGTCAGAGGTGCCTGTGTCATCTGGTTCTTTCTGGAGGACCTCATCCATTGAGTTCATGTTCATATTACAAAAATATTTGAAAAGAAAAAGGACACAGATTTATGCTTGTGTTTGATGAACAACACAGTAGTGAAATGGATGTGTTTTTGTGAGGTGGTGGCGAGTGTTTGTTGCTCGTCCGGAATGTGATGTGTTCCCCCTCAGCTCGACACCTGGGGGGAAGGGGGGGGGCAGACAGACAGTGTAAGTGAGGTGTTGTGTGAAGCTGTGATCGGGTGCAGCTACAGAGGCAGTGTAGCATCACGGCTTCTCTGGCTGTCCTCTGTACTTTCCTCTCTGTCCTTTGATAACATGAAATGAAACCAAGCGGGAGCGGTGGTGGATGGGTGTAAAAAGGCATGCAGAGAAAAAGGTATAAACCTGGATTTGATGGTGACGGGGATTAAAGAGCTTAGATGTGACTATTATAGCAGCAGGTTGGTTACGGTGCTAGCTCTCAAGTGAGGGTTTTTACGCCCCTCTTGCTTTGACTTTTTCAATTGAAATCAAAATGCACTGTAAAAATAAAACACTTCCATGGACGGACTATTACGGTACATTTTCTGTGATTTCCACAGATAGTTTGTCTTGCCTTGAAGGTAGGGCTGGTATTTTTCATCTTAACTGTTGAAATCTTCTTCAGTCCCAATAGCCATCATTAAATAAAGTTGTCTGAAAAAGAGAAAGGAAACAAAAGGCATGTCTGCGACCTTTGCAGTTCAGTGTAAAACAAGTCTAATGGTTTTATTCGGTCTCAAAGAAAGGATTGGTCGGGGGTACCTGTCTATCACTAACTGACCTGCCCGTGTCCTCACTGCCCATGACCGGAGTCCTCAGCCTGAGATATACTGAAGAGGAGATGATAGCCTGAGGGGAGCGAGCGAGTCCTGGATGAGTCTAGTCTGCGTGCTGCTGCAAAAATCACCTAGTTTATCCAGACTTACCATCCCTAGCCTTAAGAGCCCTGTTGATTCTAGCGTCTTCTGAACTTGTTCTTTTCACGCTTACAGGGTATCAACTGGTATCACTGGAAAGGCCACGAGTTCTCCATTCCCGCTGTGGAGATGAAGATGAGGCCGTTCAACTTCCGTAGCATCAGCAGCAAGAGGAGGCGGTCTGCCCCCGTATAAACAAACCTCCTCCGCCCGCCCCGCAGTCTGGATAAACGGAGTTCGGACAGTGTTCGGTATTGAGTCCCTGCTATCTGTGCGCCTCACTGTCAGAGTGGGCACATCCTGGTGTACCTGTGCCAAGGCTCTTTAATGAGGCTGCAAAGAAGAAAATAGTTACGAGGGGAGAAAAAAGTTACTAATACATATTAATATACATTTGTATAATAACACATCACATTATGAATACACTACCAACAATCAGAAGCTGTGATCGAATGAGTAGCAGAGAAGGTGAAGCCTGTTCCGAACTCTGTTTATCTCTGCTCCTGCCCGGCTTTAGCTGTCTCTCCCTGCTGTACTTCTACCCAGATGATAGAAGACACTGTATGTAATTTATTATTTAATACTTTGAATGACAATGGTTTTATTTGCTGTAAAAATGGGAAGGAAAACCAAGATTTTCCTTCGTTTTGGTCTGCGATTTGCCTTTCCCTTGAGGTGCGAGGAAATGAAGAGTGCTTCTAGAGCTCCTGTTGTTTTAACCTTTATGAAATAACAACACTTTTAATGAAAGATATACTGTATATGCCATTAAAACCCTTAACTGTAAGATATATATATATTTTTATAACTGATAATGTGACAGAAGTCCCATCTATTTAATATGATTTGATGCCTTGGTTCTGTTTAGCCTATATTAAGTTGATGTGATCATACGTCATCATGAGAAATACTGAACATGAGAAGGGAAGAAAACCATGAAAATCAAAAATCAAAGCACCAGCAACAGCTCCATCACCATCTCTTTCATTTTACATGTGTTTAACTGTTCATTTTAATGTTATTTGTCGTAACTATTAAGGCGGAATGAGGGTAAACATTAATATTCTAATGTATTCATATTGGCACAGTCACATTGAGACAGTATTTGCACTACGAGTGGGAACACAGCAAAGCTATTGTTCATTCCATTCAGACAATATATTGAATCACTGGTGGGTCGTTTGATATCACTTTCAAGCAAATTACAGACACTTAACATGTGTTTCACCCCCTCATGTAGAGGCTGTGGTTGCTTGCAGAGATGGTGCTGAAAGATGTAACATTTAACCAAAGATCTGCATAATTAACAGTCAGCCTGCTGTTTGGAAAGACGCCAGTCAAACTGTCACCGGGCCACAGAAGCAGCTTTTCCTCTCCTGTGTTAATAGATTCTCACTTTTCAGAGAGTTTTATGGTAATCGTGTCCCCAGGCGTTACTTTATGCAACGCAAACATTAAACTCTATGCAAAAGAAAGCCGGGGTGGGCACGCTGCAGATTTTAGCCTCGCCTCCTCCCCACTGCTAGCTGAGATGAACTTAACAAAGAGAGCAGAACAGTAGGTGGAGTGCAGCCAAGCCTTCTCCTTTGTGCCCTTCATTTACTTGCTTCGCTGTTTAAGCTCCCCGGTGGAACAACATAATCAGCAAACATGGCAGAGAATGTATTCTTTTAGTCGGGCGGATATAATCAGCAGCGCGCCCCCCAAGAACTTTGTTTTAAGTCAGTGTTCTCACTGTTGCACAAAGTGTTCAGTGCTGGCTGGTAAATGGGAGATTCTGGAAACAGTTTCTGTTTCAGTTTCCTGTCCACTCTTCAGGAGGAGAGTTACCTCTGTGGATCCTCCTCTTTGGCCTCACACTATCAACTAGAATGGGAACCAGTAGAGTTCATACCTCCGCCAGGGCACAGCACTCCCCTTATGTAACCACATTGAAATTCATAAGATTCAGATTCTTTATTTGGATCTGCACCAAATTGGACACACTCCCCTAAACATGGCAAGTCTTGTGGTTTTTCCATAGTCTTGTTTACAAACAAACAAATACATAAACCAACAAACAAACTAGGGCACATTCCTCCGCCGTGGCCGAAACAGTTCACTGCACCAAGTTTCACACTCTCATGGACGTCATTCGCCTAAACATGCCGGATTTTCCATAAGATTCATCAGAAATCAAAAACAAAGTTGAAAAATGCCTAAAGAAAGGGATAGAAAATCCTGGATCCACCCCCTGATCTGGATCCTCCCAAGTCAAATGGGTTCTTCCCTGACCCATGTGGCATCTGTCCACCAAGCTTCATGGTAACACATTGAGCAGACGTTGTGTAATCTTGCATACAAACAAGCTGACAGGGGTGAAAACATAACCTCCTTGGCCGAGACAACGAAAACAAAATTAATTGTCCAATACACGACTTGGAATTCAACGTCCCCATTGATTCAAGCAACATTTGGTCTGATGTATGTTCAATACGCCAATTATGAACCGCTGCAAATGTCATTCTTCTATAATTCAGTTATATTATTATATATTTCAGTCAGTTTCTCATTGAGGTCAACCAGCAAATCTGGCTTGTATCATACGTCTGTGGATTTTTTCATTTGCAATTTCTTTCTGTCCTTTTTAGAAAAACCATAACAATAGTGACTCTCCCTTTTATAAACTACTGCTAATATTCTCTTGTAGATATAGAGTTGAAGATACTGTGTCATTTGATGTGTTCCCCCTTTAACTGCAATCCGATTAATGAAGCCCGGTGAAACATTTCCACTCATCCACTGTGTTTGTAGCCGTTGTGTTCTGGGCTGGATGGAGAACTCCTGCATGTCCACTCCATTACAGTCCTGAGCCTGATACTAGATGTCATTAGAACATGTTTTCATTTTGATTTTATTGCGTCACTTATTGCATTACTCTGTTGCTGTGGGTCAAAGGTGCTTTTGAAATGGTTTGTGAGATGGGAGATGTAGAAAAACGTTCTTTACATCATCAGGTGGAAACAGTGGAACTGGCCTAGAAGGCAAAATACCACTAAACATAACCCAAAATATAATTTGTAACAAACAGTTTCAGCACGTGACCCCTCCCCAGGTCTGATTTATGTTTCGCTGTCAAAGGGACTATTCCATAGCCTCTCATGCAATCCATCTCCCGTAGTGATTTATGGTAGCATAGCAAATTCTCCATGTACTTATTTCATTAACCACTTAGATGAAGTTTGCCTCTGTGTATTTTTGTACAAGGAATCAAAGGTCCCGAGGCTTTGCAGAAAAGGAACAGAATGTTATTTGTACTGTGAGGTGCTCTGTCACTAAACTTGCAAGAAGAAAGCTCATTTAATATTCACGTTTATTTTACATATTTGTTTTTCAACCATCCTCGATCAGTGAGAAAATCACATTGAGTCGAGTAGAAAACTTCCCTCCCACCTTTTATTTTAGGCTAATCTATTAATGTTCTTTTCTCCAAATAATTAATACATTGCTTGAGACTAACATCACATTCATTAGTGTAATTAAAAAGCAATATTACTTTTGATTGAGAGCTTTCAGAAAAAGATATTAAAACCCTCTCGTCATGGAAACATGTTTGGATTTACACACATGAAAGGAGTCTGAATTATATTATTTATATTCTGAACAACGTGACTGTATTTCCTTTATTAACAAATACGCCCGAGTAGATTGTTTTTCTCAATCCAAACCAACTGATTTAGTCAAATTGTTTAAATCTTTTATCTCAATGTTTGTCATTATGTAAAGTTTCATCCCATCAGTCTTTGAAAAGAGCATCTCCCCCATTATTAAAGCGTAAACCTCAGTCACTGGAAGAAACTCACAGAGCATTAGCTCCTTTCTCCGGAGGAAGCTCGTTCCCCTGTATTTATTTCACTACAGTTCATTTTCCAATCACTCTGTGACTGATGTGACATTGTAAAAAAGAAATCAGTTATTCCAGACACCAAGTCCTGTTTGGTATCGAAAGGAAAACGTATTTATTTCACAGGGTTTACTTTTACAAGCTGATGAACTGATATGACCACGATGTTCAGTGGGATTTGTTACAGACGCCAGGTACCGTCAATGATTGGAGATCTCGCCACGAGAATGTAAATGTTAACAGAATGTGATCTTGACTGTTTGAAAAGCTCATATGTACTGAAACTGCAGATTTGTTGTTGGATAACCTTGATTATTACTGTCAAATTTAGCTCTAGTTTGAACATGTACTATATAGTTCCTTTTTTATTACATTTTCTACATATTAATAAAATAGTAAAATAGTCTCACCTGGTGTCTTTGGTTTCTCATTTTGTTTATTCTGTGTTGAATACATGCTGTCACATATCCAGTAAAGTTCTAGGTTCAATTTCATGGTCAAAGGTCAAGGTAACTTAGATCTTACAAAAAAGGTTGCGATTGTGAACATTATATCTCAGAAAAAGGGAATTTCCTCCAATTTGGTACAATTCTTCACTTTGGTTCACGGATGAACTGATTTGATCATGGAGGTTAAAGGTCATAGGTCAAATTACCTCATGTTCTTGTAAAGCTGACATGGGACCCATAGGGAATTTCCTTACATCTGGCACAAACCTTCACTTGGACGGAAGGATGACCTGAGAAGAATCCAGTGTACAAAGGTCAAGGAAACTTTGACCCTACAAAGCCCTTTTTGAACCCGTGAATGAGTTGTGCCTAAAATGCCTTGAGAGAACCCTCTCAGATTTGGCACAGAAGTTCATGTGGATTTACAAGTTAACTGATTAGATTTGTGAGTTGTTGGCCTCTTGAACATCATATCTTAAGTCTGCCTTTAGGGTTTTTTCTTTGAGTAAAAACTGTTTTGGCGGAGTCATTAAACAGCAATGCGGTAATTCTACTTTTTATGTCAAATAAGCAGAGCTGCTCTTGGGAATGAATTAATGAAGTGCTCGTCATAAACTTTTAAGTATCTTCACCTCTTCAGATCATTAAAAACTGAAGTGAGGCCCTCAGCAGTTACAAGTGAACAGTGAGAAGATCCCTGATAAAGGCCTGTGCTGCGGCTCCAGGACCTAATTTATTCTCTCACGCAGAGACACACAGACGCCGACCTGCTTGGATCTGTTGGAGTCTTCAAACAAGACACGGACTAAACATTCATTCTACATTCAAACTTTAATCAACTTCAAAGACTTGACTGTACAGGACGAGTTGTCTGCAAGAGCTCTGTTAGAGTTTTTTATACGAAAAAAATTCATTAACTCTCAAAATTCAAAATTCAAGACCTCATGGAGCACCCTTTGGAGTGAAACGTGTTTTTTTTAGCTTGTTACAGAGAATGTCTATCTCTTAGGACCCCTAAACGAAAACATGTTAAGATGTACCTTGTTACTTTTATATGATAAACAAAATGTGTGAGCCAAGTAAGCAGTCAAAGGCATCGCTAAGTATTTCCACCATGATACTACAAATCCAGACAGCCAGGTTTAGGCTTGTGACATCACAAACCTTAGAAAACACACCAGTCAGCTTGGGGGTGTGGCTCAGTAGCTGGAAAAGGCTCCTGAACTGAACTGGGCGGGGCTATGTTACCATATTCGTACATCCCATCCATGAAATGAAGATGTAACCTGTTCTTGATAACTTTTCCAGGCTTAACGATCCTAGATTTAACAAACCACCTCGGAAGCTTACTGGCACACTCGCAAATTCCAAGATCGCAAACTATTCACTATATAATGCAAGATTTAATTTGAGTACATGTTTGTCTTGTGTATTGCTGGTTGAAACACTAACATTTTTCTTTGAGAGAGAGATTGCACTGGTTCAAAGTTGTTTTAAAACTTCAAAACTATAAATCGCGACTTGGTAATTTTCTGAATCATCTCCTCTTGTTTCCTCATGCTGAACAAAACCACAGATACACACACACACACACACACACATTCATGAAAGTAGCCACAGATTTTATTGTAATAATGGATACAAACGCTTATTTCAGCAGTTTTAAGATTCATTGGTTAATTACTGAATGTTCTTATTATCCATTAATTATCCATTCAAGTGTCTGGTCAGCACAAACAACTTGGTAAATGAGGCTGCATGAAGTTTGTGAATAAATTAGAGTCAGGCGAATAAATGAGCTACACAGTGCTGGTGATGTAGTAAAGGTCAGAGAGATAAGCGCTTGTTCAGTCTTTGTCCAAACAAAACACATCACTTGCTCAGCAGGGTCTTTAAAACACTTTGTCAGTGACACATATGGATTATAAATTAAATGACAGGTTGCTTTAATAACTGATAAATGCTGAGTTTTCTAAGGAATTCTAAGTGAATTGGGTAACCTGTTGTACAAGAGCTGCTTTACAGGGTTATGTTTCCTATATATGAGCAATTTAATGTGATTTATTCTATAATTTACTCTTAATAATACATTTACGCAGTCACTAGCAATTTAACCATTTAAACTGTCCTTTAATCACTGACTAAAATTGATTTATTGATTATCAGATCTAAAAGAGTGTAGAACCTGCTGTGTTGTTGTTGGTCTGGACTCACGCTGCTGTAAAGGCTGTGGATGTATTGTAATTGTCTGTTAATTCAGCCAGCAGGGGGCGTAATCTGTTACTTTCCTCATCATTTTGACTTGTACCCTGCATTTAGGTAGTTTGCTTGATTTGATCAATTAAATCATGACCCATGCTACCTGACAGTCTGTGTTGATTGATATAATTACTCCTTTTTCTGTTTATATAGTTTTGAAGTGGTGGTGGTAATTTAGCAGGCGGTGCTCTGTGGTGATGTTACACACTGCAGCTGTCAGCAGATAAACATCAGCCGGTAGAACGTCATTTCAACACCAAACCACAGAGTCAGCAGGAGCAGCCGGGGCCAAAGAACAGACGAGTTCTCATCTCCTCTCGAAACAAATTAGCAGAAGTAGATTTGACTTTGATCCCAGTTGGTTTTCAGGCACTGAGTCCTGCAAGAGGTAAAGAGTCTGTCACTCTTTACCTCTTGCACATTGATTTTCATTAATTACATTGTACTTGTTGACTCGTTTTGCACGAACATTATAATGAAATTTTGAAGTTGGAACAATTCGACGGTGTTTTAGTTCATACAGTAGTTATTCAATCATCACTGGTTGGACTAAATTGCTTAAATTGCTAAATAGAGGTTACCTAGGTCTGTAGCTACGTCACCACCTGTGCTCTTTCTATATGCTGCAATTATTCAATGAAAAGTAAATAATCCAATAATGGCTTCAGTTTTATTTTTCGTTGCAGCCCGACACACAGCAGCAGGTGAACACATCACTGTCCACGCTGTCATGTTCACTTCAGTAAGAAAACAGACTCCACATGTCCTGCTGCCAATTATTTACAACTGAGCTATTCATTTAATTGTCTCTGTGGCTGTCGTGGTCTTTTATAGGCTTTTACCGACAAAGTAAGTAATTGTCTCTCACAGCCGGGCTGACACGAAGGCTCTCAGGCTGCTCAAATAGTCCTTCTTGATCAGGAAGCTTCCTAACTGAGTGAAACGAACCAGAAGTATCTAAGTGGCAGCCGTGATAAGAGCTGGTCTAATTCACAAAGTGCCGAGGAGAGATGCTCCGATGCTTCCGTTCTTATCTCCTTAAGCATATATACACTGGACTATCCTTTATTAACTCCTTATAGCAGCAACATATGAAGTAGCTGAAAGGTAGTTTTACCACGGAAGAGCCTGAGCAGAAACACCAGAGGACCTGATTAAAGTTTAAAACATGATCCGAAATGTATGTAATGATATTTTAAGGATTATTTTGCATTAGTTGCTCAACAAAAGATTTAGTAAGTGAGAAGTCTTGTAATTATTGTAACTTTCTTCTTAAATACAAATTTAATCTCGAAATCTCTCTGAAATCTGATTGGTCCCTGAAGTTCCATTCTCCTGTCAGCAGTTAGTTTTTATTGTTTTTGTTTTCTTTTATTAACAATACCAACAACAATAAACTCAAAATCTTAGGTGCCCCTTTTTGGCCCCTGATTCAGAAAAACCCTTGATCCGCCTCTGAACACAACACATGGTTTTGGTATCGATCCTCAGCACTAAAATCATTAGTTAGAATCATTAGTTAGAGAGGTTACAATGAGTGTGCAAATTCAGATAGATATCAACACAGATACACTGACCTGAGTGCAGCGTGTCAACTCAAATATTCAAATGTGACCACTTGGACATCAGCAGCAATAATGAAGTTGTACACTGAGATGTGCAACCATTTTGTTGTATGTAAATTATACAAATTGATTTTAATATATAAACATCTGCATGAACACTGAGCGTGATTCAGTGATTATTGATAATCAGAAGTGTCCCACTGTTCTGCCGCCTCTGGAGGAGAAAGACTTCTGATCCAGTGAAGCTGCATCACCTGTCCTCTGTCTCATGTGTCCCCAGCATGAGAGGGTCTGTTGACTCTGTCTTTAAACACAGCCAGTAATCTCTGTTATTTTTCGTCTGTTTCTCGGCAAAAATCACCAGAATTGCTCCTGAAAAAGAGCTAGAGGGCTTTGATAAGAGTGTTACTGTGGACTTTTAATGAGGCCACAAAGCTGCCAAGTTTTACAGAATTTCCCTAATTGCAGCATTTTTACACAAAAGATTTTACTAACTTTATTGTTGTAAAACTTACCCTAACCCTAACTCTAACCCTAACCCTTTAAGGCTTCATAAAGTTGTCTGGACAAAGTCTAGAGAAGCTCAACAGAACATTGAGTCTGAGACATAGAACTATCATGAATTAATCAATGTTTCCTCTGTCTGTAAATTTCAATAACAAGATCAAATGTGCTGCACAAATCTTGGAAAATTTGATTTTTGTGCAGCTGTATGTGTTAACGAGTCGACTACTGCTTTGTCCAGGGAACAGGAGGCATTCATTACTTCTTGTGTGTTGCCATCCTCCTCCTCTCCGCTCTCTCTTTCCCTCCGTCTACCCTTCCCCTCCAGTTTTTCCCTCACCCCACCTCATGTCTCCACATCCCTCTGCAGGATTGAGCGTGAAGCCAGTGACGGGCTGAAGTTGATGAGAAGCGGCGTTGTGAGCTATCCCCAGTCTCCCGTGCGCTCCGAGAGTCTCTTTACATCTCACTGAATCCAGAAAGTTAACAGGCCCTGGCAGGCATCTGAATGAGAGGGAGGTGCGACTCACATTTTCCAGTTAGACTCTCTGTTTTGACGTTGTAAACACTGGGGCTTAATTGGGCGACCGGCCAGTGAACAGCTTGATTTTTCATCGGGCAGTTATTGATGCTCAAAACTCCGAGCCCTCCGTGCACAGGGCCTCATGAATCAGCCGTACGAGGAAGGCATGGAGATGTGAGGAGGAATTGAACGAGAGGTGAGTCGGGGGGGGCACTGGTCGACTATCGTGTTCTTCTACTGTAGCCGTGTCTTTTGTATTGTTTTGTCCTAATTAGAGGTTCACAAGCGTAGATGAGGCAAAACACCTATTACTGGATCAATCCCACCATTCATTAGGTCTTTTAGCAGTCCTGAACACTTTGCAGTTAATGAACGAATGCATGAATGGAGGCTCTGAGGCCGGAACGCTGCTTAATGAGACTGTTTCTCTTTTTCAGAGCTAATAATGACGGAGCAATTATTCTCCTGTACTTATTTTCTGTGGATTTAAAGGCTCAGGTTTTGATCCGTGCACAAACCAAACCGAAGAATACACTCTGGAACGGGCTGGCCTGTAAATGTAGATTTCAGATACGGATTAGATTAGATTTTGTTATGGTTGTGATTTTGTTCAGTCCTCCTCTCCTCTCCTGATGTATGTGGTGAATACACTGATCATGTTGTGGCAGATCCAAAAATAAACTCCTCCATACACATTATAATATTGTCATATAAATCAACCCCAGGGACCACTTCCTGCATATATGTCAAATTACACTTTTCTAAAAACACTTTTTTACTCAGTGGCATTTAAAATGAAAGAATCTAAACATGTAAACGATTATTCTTCATTGTTGCCTTAGGGTTCTTAAGTAAACAAGTAAGTAAACAATAACTCTACTTCATCCACCAGGAGGTAGTCTGCAGTTTTATTCTTCCTGCTCCAAATAGATGATCTGCTATTTTCTATTCATGATTTAAGGCCAGTTAGGAAACAGAGTTAGATATTTGCCTTGTGCCAGCCGGGCTGTTTAATGCTCTCTGCATCTGCTGAAGTACAGAGAAGTCCCCAGGAGCCTTTCAGATATGAGAGCTGACATAAATATACAAAAGTGCCTCTCAGGGTTACAGTGGCCCGAGGGAGCAGCTCAGCAAAGAACTGTTTCTGTACTTTTATCTCATCATGTACAGGAAGAGCAGTGTCACATGCTCAGGGTTTCGTTAGACGCTCTGGTCTACAGAGGATTTCCATGATCAGCGTCACCTAGCAACAGAGCTGCAGGTGGACATGACAAGAAAGTTTTAATGCGCCTCGGTTTTTTAACATAAGCGTTGTTTTGAGTTAAAGCCTGATAACCAAGCATCAGACATCTCGTCAGTTACCGGTGTCATTGGAAAAGTTATTGTCTCTGAAGCAAATTGAATTCTGGGATAGATTAATAGGTTCCTGTTGGACCCTTGGTTCATTGGGGATGGAACGACGCATTTGTTGGCCACATTTGAAGGACCCTTGGTTAGTGCACAGTCTAGTCTTGCCGCTGTGGTCGATCTTGAAATGCAAAACCTCCTGAATTGAGACAGACCTAAAGTGTCACAGGGTTTGTGTTGTAACATTTCTACTTCAAGTTGTTGAGTAAACACGAGAACAAGATGGTCAAAACCAACCGAAATTTAAAAACACATTTCTCTAAACAGGTTTTCTTCCTCTGGAGCCTCACATATAAACCAATGCTCTCTTGCTGTTTTGAATGAAGTTGGCCATCGAGCCGAGACATTGATCCACAGAGATGAGAACATTTGGGACATGCAGGGAGCAGATTAAAGCAAGTGAAGATTCAATTACAGTCATGTGGAGGCAAATTGAGGTTGAAGAATGTTTTAAAGGGAAAGTGTTTTTGTCCTCACTGTTCAAATGTTCTCATTGAACTTAAACTGAGAAATTAAGTGTCTGCTTCAGCTTGATTCTAGTTTATTATTCGACTTAGACGGCTGGGACATCGCAATCAAGTACCTGGGGTAAAAAAGGGAACGGGACTCTTGTTGTTATCTCAGGTTCTGCTACAACATTATTTGTATGAAACAAGAGTGGATGTCAGGGTGGCACGATGATCCGGAGGTCAGCTCTGTCACCCCACAGGGAGAGGATTCACCAGACCAGACCTTTTATGTGGTGTTTGCACAATATCCCCTTGTCTGTGCAGGTTTTCTCTCCCATGGTCCAAAGACTCAATTGAGAAAGTGAAGGGTTGGTGTCCTGGGTGAACCCCTCTTCTTGCCCAAGATTATTTGGGATTGGCACTGGCTTTCCACCCTTATCCTCAAATAAGTGGTATAGATGGATGGTTTGATGGATGGATGGATGGATGAGTAAAACAATTCTGTCTCTTTAAGGGCCACCCACTGACACAGCCCAGTAATCTCTGATTGGCCAGCAGTCACACTCTGTTGTGATTGGTCAACTGAATCCAGCGTATGTAGGTTTTGTTCTCAATATACGTGGCTTTGTTAGGGGGCGTAACAATCTGCTGAGGGCGTATTTCTGAAGCTTCAGGTGCAGTGTTTCTTTGACCAATTTAGACCTTTCACATACAACACAACAACAACAACAACAACAACAACAACACAACAACAACAGGTGATCACAGGGGAATTAAATGTGAGCAAATTAAACGTGAGACTCCTGGAGTCGGATCTGGTTCAAAAATTAGTCTGGTACATATGTGAAGATTAGATAAAGAAGATTAGTGTTGATTTGTGTATTTTAGATCTGCTGCTATAGGTAGAATTGTTTAGATAGGATCTGAGTCATGCTAACTGTTTCCCCCTGTTTGCAGTTTTTGTGCTAAGCTAATGTTATAGCAATTCTATTGAATTGGATTGCAGCAAAGAAATACTAGTAATTACCAAAGTATCACACAAAGGTAAAAATTTTCCTTTGATACATATCAATATTACTATTTACACGTTTCTTATTAAGTCACATGATTTATTTTTCTTTGTCCATGTTGGCAAAAATGACTGAGATGGAAAATTGCCACAATGTCTCCTTTTGCTCTTTCTGTATTTGGACATAATAGGAAGTGAAGAGGAACTTACAAAATCCCCAGAAGATAAAATTAAATTGAAGTTATTTCTTTACTGTAAGCTGACAGTATCACTTTTATTTATTTTTGCTGATCAAACATCTGTTGAAAGAAATGTTGAAAACATGTCACGTGATAACTATACTGAGATTATGACATAATTAAATAGCACAGACTAACATCATCGCTGGCACATCAGGGTCCTCGTGAAGGCCCAGACGTTTACATGCCAACCAGCAGCTCTTCAAAGAGGCCCTCTCTGTTTTCAGGGCAAGATGAAATTCCTTATATAGACAAACGTCTTTCTCCATCTGGGCGGTTTTTCCTGTGCTCGGCCCAAACATGTTACCGGACTGAATCACAGCTAAGGTTTTTCCCTGGGGGGGGGGAACTGGTTGTATTACCAGGCTATTTCTGGATACTTGTCAGATTCCACTACAGCAACCCTTTAGTCACTTTTTATTAGCACTTACGCTCAAAATCTCACAGGGTGCACTTTCACATGTTTCAGGGGCTGCGTATAGAACCAGTGGCTCATAGTGGTTTTTAATGTCCTTTCAGGCAAACCAGTGATTCCATGAATCTAATGCTACTGGTAATGTCCCCTCCACTTTTTTTCCTTTGCTATCATGGTCGTATGATCAGTGATTCAGTTTGAACTCAATGGTCTTTCCTGCAATTTGTTCAGCTACAGACGAGCTCTGGATAAAGGGATATATTGTCTCAGCCTTTTTCCATATAGGTGAGCTCAAGTGAGAATGAAGTTTCTGTACACCAGATGGGAGCTACGCCTATTATAGCACAGGGTCAGCAGCGTATAAACGGAGAGAAAGGTTTCCATGGAGGAAATGAGACACATATGAGGGTCAGTGCTGTGCTAGTTGAACATAATTTACCTTTGGAAAGAAGGGGAAGGTATAATGGAGTCCTTATAATGTAACAACAAATCACAGTGTCCATCAGGGAAATGGCGAAAAACTAAAAACATGAAGCTTTTCTCCAGGAACTATTGCTCATTATTCTGAGCAGTATTTGCCTGATGTTGTTGAATCACAGAAATCTGAAAAAGGCTCATTGCTGAAAAGCTTTTACAGATTGTTCCTCGTGTCACTTCATGGCGGAAAAACATCCAATCTAAGATTTTTCACACGACTCCTGCAGGTTGGGTCCGAGCATGAAGCAGATTCACACAGGGGAATAGGTGACGTCTGCAGGTGCATCAGTCAATGGAGTCTATAGTGGAAGTGTTTTCATGTGAAGGGCTGCGAAGAAGTATTTGCATCAAGGACAGTGCTGCTACACTGAGGCCATTAATCAACACTTGCTCCAGGTGAATGGACAGCGCCTCAAGAGCAGCTGGGATGTAGTTTCACTGAGGAGCATGACACGCCCTGCCAGTCATACAGCACCCTCTGTGCCCGCTCACTGTGTGTGTGTGTGTGTGTGTGTGTGTGTGTGTGTGTGTGTGTGTGTGTGTATGTGTGTGCGTGCGTGTGTGTGGGCGGTCGGTTGCTATGTCTCTAAGATGGCTCAGACACACCTGGAGACAGGGCAAGGCTGATCTCATAAATTTTTATGTAACTGTGCCCCGTAGCTACAAAGTGTGTTTTGGTTTATGATGACAGAAAATGTTTCCATCAATACTGTGGCTGCAGTGGATGAATGCGAAGCTGCTCTGGTCATTTGATTCATATTTCCCAAGAAGGAAATGTCTTATTTTACCCAATATTCTTGTTTCACTTTTTGATATTTTTTCTCCACCATGAACTACAAACGTGTAAAATCGGATTCATAATGATAAAAACAAAAACAACGCCTACATTTTATTTTCTACAGTTTGAGCAAAACTGCATTAATGAAACATTTTCAATATGAAAGTGAACCTGATATTTTAACTCGAGGTTGAAGACCCACTTTTTGAGTTCATGCGTTCGGCCTCCTGTGTTTTCTGAAGCCCATATTACACTGTATATGAGCACACATGAACAAATTAACTCACAACTTCACTCTTTCAGGAGAGAATACATCCACTGCAATTTAATATCAGCAGAAGGCTTTTTTCTTCTTTATTCCTCTTTGAAGAAAAAGCCTCTTTTGCTTGACTGAACTGAAAGGGTGGTGACCACACTGCCACAGGCACAGTAAGTGTGTGTGTGTGCACACTTTGTACGATCTCACTCTTTCATATCTCGCCTGCATGTGACTCTTTCACCTGGTGGACTACGACACACACACTATCACACACACACGCGCACACACACACACACACACACGCACACATACACACAGTTTTCATTTCCCCTTTTTACTCTTATCGTGGGGCTCTGTGATGGGTGGAGTGGTGTTTGGTTTAAGAGGTAATTTAGTGTTATTATGCAAACTGTTGCAACTAAAGCCTGCAACTTATTCTGGTGTTGCAAGGCTTTTAGGGCAGGCCCGGTAGCTTTGCGTTTTAATATCCCTCATGTGGACATTATTGTGAGAAACCTTTAGTCATCTAATGGGCTTGATTTCCTCATATTCACTTTGCGCCGACTTTATTTCTCTGCCTGACATCACTCAAGTGCTTGTGTGAGCAAAGTAAAGCGACCGCAAGAATCCAGCATGCCATACAGGAAACGCATAAGCACAGACAGAGGGCCCATTCTTACACTAAGTGGGCAGGGTGCGATGACGTCGAGACCAAAACACACACACACACACTCAACTCGGGACAGTAGGGGCTGAGGAGAAGGAGGAGTGGGAGGAGGACGGGAAACGAGTGTAGAGAGGGAAACAGGAACAGAAAGTGAAGACATGTCAAGATGTCTGGGTGAGGGGGACCAGAGCAGAGCAGCAGCCAGACGCCAAAACACAGAGAAACCCTCCAGACGCCTGAGCAGCTGAGTGGATTAGACACGAGAGGAGACCTGACCTGCCACTTCACAAGTGCCTGCAGGGTAAGGTGCCACTTTCAAAGAGATCTTTAGCGGCAGCCAACTTCAAATACCTTGAAATCCCACTGAGTGGTTTATAGAAGTTGGCGATGTTTTTTTTTAGTTGTTGTTGTTGTTTGACTCGAGGAAATGAGATAAAGTTGCTGCTGTGCTGTGGCAGCCTCAGAGAATGTTGTTCTGGCAGTGGTGACATTTGACAGGATGTTTGACAAGTTGGAGCTATAAGCTGATAAGTTTCTTCCCTCTTTTGAGTCCTACACAGTGTGTCAGCATATCTCCATCTTTAGGTTATTTTCTTGAGTTTAAAAATGAGTGCATGAAAATAAACTTTATGCGTTGACATTTGTGACAAACTCTGTGAAGAATAACTTCCTTGTGCTTTGCTCTATGAAACTTCGTAAAAATAAAGATCTTCGATTCAAACAGTTTTGAGTTTTCCAGTTTCATGATCGTCCTCCTCCAGCTCTTACAGGAGGAATGTCCTCCACTTTGCTCATCTCACTCGGTCATGATCAAGTTGATGCAAGTCTGAACTGTAATGGGCTTGCACACTTGCACACTGTGTAGATCTGCACTCCTCCAGACGATCCAAAAGCATACATGCGACCAATTAACAGCTGCACTACTTGAGATAACTCCATTATTCTGTAAAAAGAGAACAAACGGCTGCGGTTCGTTGGTCGCTGACTCAAGTCGAACTGAAACGTGTCCAAGTTCAGTGTGTTAATGCTGCCCGATGAGGGATCTGCTGTGAACGTGTGCTGGGGGCTACTCATTAAAGATTCCTGACATGCCTTCTGTCACAACTTTGTCTTTTGGGTCACCAACGTCCCTGAAGAAAAAGCAGCGGGGGGCTCACCGAGTGCAATCATAACATTTTTCTCAGCCCCTTCCTGGCTTTGTGTGCCCCAGGAATGGCCTTTCCTGCATATGAATGGCTCCAGGAGAGCACAATGTCATGAGAAAGTAACGTACCCGTGCAGTGAGAATCTTGGAAATGCTTCTCAGTGAGAGAATGTGAAGCGAGGAAATGTTTAAAGCCCAGAGCCTCGTTTTACAGGACAATGTTCTGACATCTGCTGCTCTGTGCCTTTGCTAAATGGTAAAACCAAACTCAGGTCATCAAGAGTTATAGGGTGAACCCCCGCAGTAACTGACCTACTGCTGCAAATAGCCTGATGGGAAAATATGAATTGCAATCGCTAGAGGAACTTTGTCAACCAATTGTGACTATACAATATTATAATAACTAGTGAGGCTGCTGTTTGTATAAATATAAGGGGAAGGATGTCATATTTTTTACAGTTACTCTGTTGGTTATAGTGTGAATGCTGAACCCATAACTCAGTTTAGAAAGAACCTCCAGTTATCTCATTGTGTCTGGCAGAGACTCCAGATCATCACAACACCTAGTGACTTCTCCATTCCATTTAATGACACATTGTTAGTCATTTCTTTAATATAACCGCCCCTCACCTCGGTGCTGCTACTTTTCAATAAACCTGTTGTTCAGTGACTTAGTCGTTTGTCACGTTGACAGTGTTTTCATAGTGTGAGGGGGATCAGACTGCACACAAGGGCACCACAGCTCAGGTCGGCTCATCACAACAACACGTACCGACACTGTGGCAAAGTGGCTCCTGACAACGTAAACAGAAACGGATGAAAGTCTAGTATCTTTTGAAATTTCCATAAAAATAGAAAAAGAAAATGTGAATGAATGCATGTGCATAGAGATCAACAGCTGGTGCAGCTTATTCTTCATTCGGCTGAAACTGAACCATTGAAAAGATGAGGGCGGGATTGACAGTAAACAAGTTTCTGGACTTTGTTGCTTTCACACCTTCCTCGTTTGTTTTAAACCATTTGTTGTGAAACCAAAGGTGTGAAACCTCGAACTGCGTGCTGGACAAATGAATCAGTCAAGTAAAAGCATTTTTTTGTTTTGGTGCAATATTGTTGTTGAAAATATTAATATCACAATTTATTTAAATATCATTATTATGTGCAAATTGAAACTTCACATTAAGCACAATAGAATCAAATAATATGATTAATGCCAGACGTTTTGGAAATACATTTTCATTGTGTAGTCAGCTTGATTGCTTTTACACAGGGTGTGAATTGTTAAACTTTCCTTCTCAACATTGCAAAACAGTATAGGGTCAAACTTATTGTATGGTATATAGGGTATACATTAAGCATGTAGCATGGATGTGTTAACATAGCAACTTGGTTTTGGTTTTACAATTGAGATAGAAGGACCCGAATGGCAGCAGTTTATTTGTGACCCCTTCAGTTTTGAAGCAGTATTGTAATGTGACAGATCAACCTCAGCTCGCCCTCTGACGTTCCGGCTGACTCTTTCTGCTCAGCTCTGAGTGCTCGGCTTCCTGTTTAGGATGGGAACAGAGGGGGAAGTGAGCAGGTTGTTGCGGGTAAACCAATTTCACACATGAAGCGCAACACACAGCGACAGCCACGCCGGACGTGCTCGCTCTCCACTCGCAGGTGCATCTGTCCCCTATCTCGACCGCAGACGCAGCCAAACGAGAGAGGGAAACGCTCCTGCAACTAGAATCTAAAGAAGCTCTGCGGCCGTGAGCTACGGAGACGCTGAGGGACACACTTGAGGACGTCTTTAGAGAAACTACGGTTGCATAAAACTGTTTTTAAAAAGCTGCTGCTTCAAGGCCTCACACCTAATCAAGCCGTCTACACACCGTGAATAAAGGAACAATATCTGCTTTTATTTCTCAGACTGACTTTTTCTCTTTCAGACCTACTTCACCAGCTGAAGTGCCTCACTTCATGTTCTCTTCTCCAGGTGAGCCGCTAAAGAGAAGTTTTCATCCGAGGCCTGAGGAGAATGTTGCAGTCAGACACTTCTGAAAACACAGGTAAAAGGAAGAGTCTCTCTCCTCCAATGGGAACCATTAGCTGTGTATTCAAATATTGCAGGTCTCTCTCGGGCCTACCTCTCTCCCCTCTCTCTCGTTTTCTGCCTGACACTCTGTCGCACTCCCCGTCTCGGCGGGACTCTTAGAGAGATTGGTTGCCACCATCTCTGTCTCTTCTACCCTCAGTTTCAATCTTCCTCCATTCCTCCCTCTCCCTCCCTTCACCCCCGTCCTCCACAGTGGGACTCTTAGAGAGATCTGCACTGAATCCTGAATGACTCCTCTGCAGTATTAATGAGGGGAGAGCAGGAGAAAAAAAAATTGAAAAATCCAAAGCTGACATTGACGCGAAGGGGAAGAGCAAGAGTAGAGACGTTCGAGACAGAGCGAGATGGATGGAGTGGAGGCAGGGAGAGAAAAGAAGGGAGGCTGGAAAGCAGCGGTCTGCTGGAAACTGAATTTCTATCCACGTTCACTCTGTCTCTTTTTTTTGTTACAGAGACGCGACCTAAGTGAAACACCTCTTCACAACTGGATTAATCTAAACCAAGAGCAAGAGGACAAGAGTTGAATCGAGAGGACGAAGACCAACAAAACAATACGTGGAATGTCAAGCGGCAATAAAAGAAGGCAAACAAACTTGGCTGCGGATTTTAGGCTTTTACCCTGAGATCAAATCATCAGATTTGAAAGAAGCCCTCGTATAAACAAACAAGCTTTTGGTCTTTTGGATTTTGTTTAAAAAGAAAAAAAATACTCCAGCCCTCTCTGAAGGAGGCGTCTACAAATTCATCTTCCTCAAATATGGGCCTCATCAGATACTGCTGCGTCTCAGGGAAATCTGAAGGCAGATCTCCATGAGAAGATGAAAAGTGCATGAATGTTCAGAGTCAGGTCACCAGAGATATCTGACCCGGCAGCTGTTGGACTGCTGAACAGTAAAACGTCACATCTCACCACTTTAAAGCTGGAGTCCCATCACATGAAAGGACTTTTAGCACAAATTAAAACCATATCTTAATTATTGTTGGTATCTCCAGAAGCCTTTTTATGCATTTTTACTATCTTGTAAACTTCAAAACTCTCCAGAAGATCCATTAAAAACTTTAAAACTGCCACAGACTTAATTAAAAATCTGTCACAGTTCTGTATCCTGAAGCCATGGAGGAGCACATTGACAGCGTTCAGGATTTCTTCAACCAAATGTGGAGGTTCACCACCGACAAACACAACCAGGGGGTTTACAACACCGTCTGTCTGGTGGTCCTCCTCACGCTTCCCCTGCTGGTCCTGCTCATCACTTTGGTGGTGTGCTGCCACTGCTGCTGCTGTCGCCATGCCAACGGCTGCTGTTGCTACCGCAGAGACGCCATGGCAACTGCAAGGTCGGAGACGAAGAAGAAGAAGAATTCGGCAAATACAGAGGACTTGTGGATTTCTGTTAAGACGGGGCCGCTGACACCTGACAGGGTTCCACTGGACATGATGTAGGGATGCATTTCTCCATTTTTTTTTAAATTGCTGATCCTGGGCCAGTCGGAGCAGCAGAGCCAATCAAGTGTCGCAAAAGTCATTGTAAACTTGAAGGAGGCTGGGGATGCTGTTTAAACTGATGGGAGGCCCTTCACATTGTAATGGGCACAGATTTGGTAGAAATATGTAAACAGTGCAGATTGTTTTTTAGTTTGTGGGGATTTAATAAAATTGTTTACAGCTTTTAGTTTGAGCTTGTTGGTGCCGCACATACAATATACAGACAGGCATATATAAATATATATATATGTTAGCGACAAATGTGTGTGTTAGGTAGAAAAGAGGCAGTGTTCGTGTGTGTGTATGTGTGTGTGTGTGTGTGCATGTGTGTGTGTGTCTGTGCGTGTAGAGTATTATTGAAAGCACTTTGTTCTTTGAGCCCCCATGTGAAATTCATTGCATCTGTGTTTGAGAGAGAGACAATTTAAGGTCTGCCCAGCGTTCAAAAGCTTATAATACTGCTTACCTTTCACATTGAGGCTGCGCTGTACAGCCCTGATTCACTCGCACCTTCAGAATGAAAATGCACTGATGCACTCTAACTGAAAGGATGCACAAAGAAAATTATAATTTGATTTGTTTCCTATTTTTGTGTTATTTGCGTGATATGATCAAATTTGGGCCACGGGAGAAGCACTTCTCCAATTTATTTATTTTTATTTTGTTTTTGAAAATGTTCCAGTATTCAGGTCAGGTCTACCTTGAAGGCACAGTTCTTATCAAAGGATTAAAAAAAGAAAAGCGAAAACTACATTTAGAATCTGTGGTCCACCAGAAAGTGTCTGACAGATCTTCCAGGTCACTGATCAACACTCGGAAACATCTACGTCTGCATCAGAGACAGGAACTTTTTCTTGGCCTGTATTTATTCAAAGTTCTCTACTGAAGTGAAATCTAGTAAAAAGCTACTGACAAAAGCAATAAAACTTATTTCTCAAATAAAAAATGTTCTCAAATTCCAGAGAGCTCTAGAAGTCTGATGAGGACCCAGCTTTAAAACAAGTTATTGATTGATTTTATAAAAATCTTCAGTCATATATATATGATAATAGTAATATAATAGGATGGATAAATATTTTCATTTCATTTGAACTTTTAATAGGAAGCCTCACTTTTTGCAAGTTAAAAGAGAAAGCAGTAGGTATTAATTGTGTTTCCAGTTACTTTTATGCAAGGATCGGTGTGATGTGGTAGCTTGTCTTATCATACCACTGTACCTCTGGTGGCGGAGGACCAAGCTGCTCAACAAAAGTGTCTGATTGTGCGTCCTGAGCTAAATAACTTTGAGTTTTGAAGTTGTATCTTTGAAGCATTGTTAAGTGTCATTCTTTAAAGTTAATAAATACAGGCCCAGGTATGTGTTACCATGAATAAACCTTGCAAACACAGCCGCAGTATAATTACATTCAGCCGAGAAACAAACTCAATGCTAATATATTTCATCTCTAAGTCAAACTCTTCAATTATGCATGTAAAAATAACTCTCATGAGTTATGTGGTCAGGAAGAAGCATTCAAAGTCGATTTCTGAACTTAATTAACTTAACATTTTCTCAGAATATTTAAGAAGAAGAGAAACCCAGAATCAATCAAACGGTTTGATTTGAGTAGATGGTGCCCGCAGGCTATTTTTATTTCTTTAAGGCGCGTGATATCTCAGAACCCAATTAGGCAGAAGCATCTAAGCAGGATCATCATCTTTACGAATGAGTTTACACTGGCGCTGAGTCGATTCTCCTGCTTGAGTTCAGCTGGGAAATCAGGAAACTGCTCGAACACACACACATGTTCCTGTGTGGAGAGTGAGGTTTTGCTTCATGTACAAACAGACTTTGGGTTTAATATGACGCCTTGACCCGTAAAACGAAACCAACAAAGTCTCAGTAGCAATGCGTGGTGACGAATTAGTGTTTCCTCCCACACTGAGGGGATTACTCGGAGATGACTTCACTGACATGTTTAGCCAGTACCTGAACATGTCTTTGTGGTTTGTAATAGGTTTACAGAGTCTTTCATCCTATTGGCTGTGGCAGGCGTTCTCAACACCAAAATGATTATAATAGTAAATGGGCAGGTAAAAGACAGGTTAATGTGGATTCATGTCAAACTAGATGAAAAGAGAAAAGCTCAGGCCTTTGTGCAAAGACTGGAAACAGGTAATGTTCAATTTTGTAATTATTTAATCTGCAAAAACAGAAAATACCTTTTCGTAAAGGGTTATATTAGCTCCTGTAAACAAACAAATTGTCATTCATTATTCAACATTATTGCAGATTAAACAAAGACTACATGTAAATTGGTAAGTTTTAGAATTGTCGTTATTTTTGAGCTACATCCAGAGCCATAAACGCACTGTTTCCTCTCCTGTTTCCACTCTTTGTACTGACTGACTGCCGGGCTCCGACGTTATATTTAGCTCGAAAGACCCGAGAGCAGTTTCAATCTTCTCATCTAATTCTCGACGAGCGAGCGAATCAGCGTATTTCCCCAAAATGTCAAACAATTCCTTTTAAACCACCAGAAGAAGAGCTCTACGAGAGATTTACAAGATTGATCCGCCTCTCCAACCTGAGACGCTGAAGCAGGGAGTCGCAGCGGGGAGTCTCATGCTGGAGGATCTCAAACCAGACTCATCATTGATTTCAACATGGTGGGGCTGGTTGATATTAACATCTCATTTGATTGTTAATCTTTTTTGATTGGGTTTCCACATTATATTAGAATCTCTTCTTCTCAGTTTCCATTTCAGCCGGGCAGCAAAAGTGACAGTTTTCTGTTTCACTCAACTATTCTCACGAATTATAATAGTAACTTATAATTTATCTCTTTCTCGGTCGCCTCCCAGCATCAGTCGGTTATTAGCGGATTATGAGTTACAGATCCTCATTATCACATGTTTCTCATCCGTCAAACAGTATTGTCGTGTGTGTGCTTAAAATGTATATTGTGCCACAGTGTTGGTTGCATTAATGTCCCCCCCCCCTCTTGGTTTTAACATGGTCAAACATCAT
The DNA here is from genome assembly GCA_038501795.1 of Pseudopleuronectes americanus. Classification (NCBI taxonomy): domain Eukaryota; kingdom Metazoa; phylum Chordata; class Actinopteri; order Pleuronectiformes; family Pleuronectidae; genus Pseudopleuronectes; species Pseudopleuronectes americanus. The sequence continues at coordinate 12,621,255 of CM076730.1, read as the reverse complement.
TCACGTTTTCCTGGTCGACACCTGTTAAACAGCATTTTGTAGCATTGAGCCTCATTGTGTTTTGATTTCCCTCGCTTTGAACATTTATTTCCCAGGGACTCTGTATCAGCTGTAACCAGCGGCAGGAGGCAGCAGGTATGAAATATAAAATATATATGTTTTTCTTCTGGTGTCAGTTCGCTGCGATCACAGGGAGAGGAGGTGCAGGATGTGTCTATTGTTTGAACAGCAAATCAGCTGGATGGTTTTTCATATGATAGCACCACTTTTTTTTTATCCCTTCCTATTATGCATGACATTTTTATTTAGGACATGTTTTTGTTGTTTGTACACTTGAAGAGAAAATGCTGAGGTAATCGTTTTTTTTTGTATGTGCCTGGCTGGGCTTTGTGTGTAGCTCTGCATGCATAATTTATCCTGACATATAGAGATACGATGGTAAAGGAGAGCAAATGTGGGAGATGACAGCAAATAAAGTATTTTTCTATCTTTGTGGAATCTTCTCTTTCTGTTTTCTAATGTAAACTGAAGTCAATGGAGCCTTTGAGTTTCGACATGAGTCAAGTAAACATATTTCACAGGCCTCAGACGAAACTCACAGCAAAATGGGAACATAGGCCCATGATCCTCTTCTGGACTGATGACACACTGTACTTTTTGAGACCACGGAAACTGTGACTGATGTGAGAAGAAAACAAAACAGCAAAGAGCTACACAAGTTTGTGTTGGTTCTCATGCAGTGTGACATCTGCTGTGAACAGTTCGGAACATTAAATTCCTTTATTACCATAACATCCGTTTTTACGGCAGTGAACACAGGAGGAAGTAAGTAAATCAAAGGGGCAGAGAAAGGTCTCTTTGTATTAATTGTGTGAACAAACAAGGCTGAAGAGACAGTGTAATTAATAAGCACTGCTGCCTTCAGTGATCTTCACGAACATCTAATTTCCGTCATTGTTTTTAGAGCCGTAGCCGAGTGATCTTTGATGCAAGTAATCACTTTGGCCTGAGGAGCAGTTCCTCTTTGACAACGCTTACACTCCGACGTGCACTTTGGGAAATTTGTTCCATCTCACGGATCCTGATTTTCAACCTGCATGAGACGCTCAGTGAATTAGCATAACTTTAATCCCAGCATGTAAACAAGCTGGTTGTTTATTTCATTCTTTAAGGCCTGAGGAGGTGAGGTGCCACAACATCGGTTCACTGTAATGTAGAAAGAAGGCAGCTGTCTTATATCAGGAAGTGGGTCGAACCCCCTGACTAACTTCTGTTTCATTAATTCATTGATGGGTTTGTGATAAACTGTAAACAAGAACTACCCACCTCCACCATGTTAACAGATGGGACATCCACCAAACTAAAAAGTTTAAGTCTGTCATTTGAGGTAGTTCTTATCACACAGACAAAGTTTCAAGTGTTCATTTGTCCAGTCGGGTTTTAATAGCTATGTGATGCTAATAGGTTGAAACATCATGGTTGACAGGTGAGACTGAGTCCTGTTTGGTTGAGGGCATATATCGAAGAGACTTTGCTACTGCGGCTCTATCCCCTGATTGGTACTTCACAGATGTGCCTGAAAATTTACAAGATGGTGACGTTTATATCAGGGATATTATAGCTCCATTTCTAGATACTGGGAGGAGGTGGAGACGCATTGTCCATCTTGATATACATTTTGTGGTCTTGACTATGAACAGCTCATATGTAAATCAGTTATGTACGTATGTTTTGTTTTTAGGAGTCTTTAGCAGACGTCTTCTCCTCCCTTCTCTTTGGTTACTATTTCTGTCTCTCCATGAACAGCTCACTCTCCACCCCTTAAAACAAACACTCCCTTGTTGCCACATTACCAAGTTGTGTCATGGAAAAAAAGCATCACGCTGAGGCCGAGACGTAAGTGACACCCCAGTGACACAGGCACACAGTACATACAGTAACTGCAGGTCGTCAAGCTTGTGCTGTACCTTATACTGTACATACACACACTCACACACACACACACATAGGGAGAGGGAGAAAGAGAGGGAGAGAAAAAGGGCAAACTTCTTCTCCCCTCTCTGTTTATCCTGGCACCAAGCAAACCGCTCGGCCTTGCAGAGCAACGGCAGGAACCAATCTCCTTAAAGTAATTCGCAATCACTGTGGCTGAAAAGGCCGTTCGCATCAATGAGCTTTTGTGAAACATTTCATTTCAAAGTTGAAATGAAAATGCTATGCTAGAAATATGTGCTGCCAAATTTGAGGCAGCAGGCTTCTCAAGCTCTTATTTTTATTTGGATGAATAAACACTCAAAAATAGTTTCTTTGTATTTTGTCATTGGGTCTGTGGAAGGATTTTGTATCGAGAGGAGTTTCCCTAAGATTATAGATTGTATCTTATATCTTTATCTTGTTCATGTTGAAATGGTGTAATGTGCTGCTCTTAGTCTCGCCATACTTTTTTTTGGCAGCTGTGTAAAAGTGGCTCGATCCAGACAACCATGTGAGCTGTTACAGTCTACAGCTGTAGAATTGAGAAACTGTTGAGAAACCAGGCGGCAAACAGGCGGCAGTTCCTGCAAGAGCAATTGCTCAACTCCAGTATGCAAACCTTGAGGAGGGTTACAGCAGCAATTTAATGCTTAATATTATCCAAACAATTGTATGAGCAGTTTAACTGTAAGACCTCATCAAGTTTCACAAGAGCTGAATATTGAACAGCGAGAGAAACCTCTGTCTTGTTAGGAAACTGAGATGCTGTTGAAGGTTGACCTTGGGTTATGGACCATTTTGTTAAATGAATAATGCAGCTCAGCTTTGTGAGGAAACCTTGAAATAGATCATTAAACTAAAGGTGTGGGGAAAGTCTGGATATCTTGTTCAGTATCTATGTTAGCAGAGGGATGTGAGGATGTCGGTGTGTGGGTTCAACGCTGTGGTCACAACTAAAATACCTGGACAACCATTACAGGGATTGTGATAAAAATCTGTCCAATTTCCCATCATTAGGATGAACCCTAATGAGGTGTGATCCCCTGATTTATGGTTGGTAGGGTGGAAAGGTCTTGCGGTGGATAGTACTGTCGCCTCACAGCAAGAAGGTTATCGGTTTGAATCCTGGTTCTGCCGGCTTCTGTCTGTATAGATTCAGAATGCTCTGGAATTACAATGGGTACTAAGACTTCATCCAACAGTCCAAAGACATTAAGCTAAGTTTGACTTTATACACTCTATGTCGACCATAGTAGTGAATGTGACTGTGATGGTGTTTTTTTTTCTTTACGTTGCCTCTGCAATACTCTGGCAACCTGTCTAGGGATGTACCCCCCCCACCACCCCATCTTGCCCAATGTCAGCTGGGATTGACTCCCCCACTACCCTGAAAGGATAAGCACTATAGATAATGGATAGATAGATGGCTCTTAATGGTGTTGATTTAAGAGACACAAAACAATTATCTCTATTGTCCCCATGGGGAAGTTTGTCTTGAATCCAAATAGAGCAACATGCTGTAGTGAAAAAAACATTCACCACTGTGTGTGGTTAAATATCTGGTCTCCAGCTCTTCATTAAAAATCTGTGGGATCAAAAAGAGACAGCTCCGTTTCCTCATTAATTGTCTCTATCTAAAGAAAATGTGTCCATATAACAAAACCTTCATTTATCTATTGTGTAAATGTGCGATATGAATATAAATGAGCAGCTGTACTTTTAATTTGACAAAACTGAGAAAAAAAAGTCATTCACTGTTTTTTTTATTCCTCAGTGTGGCGCCTCACTTGTGTCCTTGAAAAGCCTCTCTGAGTATCGCCTGGAATAAACCCTCATAACCCAAAGAAAAATGGCGGCAACTCTGGATTTATGAAGAGCGGGGGCTGTAAAACAGTCATGGCAGATTAGCTGGTTGATTGATGTCCTTCGTCCTTGTCACGTAAACCAACAGAGTTTGGAATAAAAGGATAAAAAAAGCTTAATTAAGTAATAAAGCAAGAGTCAAACTAATACTAATAAATGTTGTCAGTTTTCTAGCTTGAAAACAAGACTGTCACGATAGATTTCTACGTATGGGGCAAACGTGATTGTTGTTGACGTTTGACGCGGTCACATCACATTGACGGATGTGCGCCGCCCCGATCACATGAATACAAAGCAGGAGCAATATGGACAATCAACACAGCCATCCACCATTAGTCCCCAGCTTGTCCTACACAAGCTAATGTGATGTGACAGTTTTTGAGGCGCAGTGGCAGTTTAATGTGTCACAGCCAGCCAGCTCCATAATCAATAGACTCAGGACGCTAGCTCGCTAATCGTCTGAGCCTGATCGAAAACAAAACACACTCTTTCCACACTTTTATTTTTCAAAAACATTTATCTTATGATCACAATACCACTATACACAGGCAAAGTTGCTACTCAAGTTATTCATAGAACATGAATGTAACAAAATGTAATACCAATATCCTAGGCTGCTACCCCATGCTATAAAAAGAAAAACTTTAAATGATTGCAATGATTGGATGTTTTTTTTATTTATTTTTATTTTACCCAGATGTACTTTTTCCCTGGTTTATAATTGAAGTTTCTACCAAAATCTGTGAAAGACGAGTTTAACAAAACAAAACATGGTCCCCGATACGAACGCATTAGGAGTCAGTGGTATAAGAATTTGGTGATTTGGCCACAACAGCGAGGCCTCGTCGATACATGCGTTTGACCAACTGCAAGCTCTCTATCATGAAATTGTATTCACTAATTATAGCATTAAATTAAAACCAAAGTTAAAGAAAGAACTTGAACATACAATGATGTGATAAGAACGAACTAAAATGACAGAAACCACCTTGAGAAAGATGCATTTTAGTTAAGCTTTGACTTTTTAGTTTGGTTCATGTTTCTTCCACTAAGGAGGCGGGGTTTATGACCCATACTGCATCCAGCCACCAGGTGGTGACAAAGACACTTTGGCTTCACTTTTGGGGAGCTGTCATGTCGTCCATCTCTAAAAACAGTCAATGGTGAAGACTTGGAGAGAGATTTTTTCTGTATGGTCAGAGGAGCAAGACTTGCAGCTACATGGAGATATATCCCAGTCAAGTGTGACGGCAGGTAAAAATGGCTGAAGACGTGTGTTGTAGTTTCAGAAGGGGGCGCTCTTCTATTTCTTTTGGAGGTTTGCGTTTCTGCTCTTCTCTCTGGCCAACAACGATCGCCTCTTCCTGCTGGACAAGGCTCCCAGAGGTCGGATCTTCATCTCTGTGAAGTCAAGGGACGTCAGATGGCCCTTCCACGGCTCCCAGTTCACCCCCTGACAGCAAAGTAAACAGAGGAAGAGGAGTTTGGAGTGAGGGGAGGAAGAGCAAGAAAAAAATGGTTATCAAAGGATATGTGAGAAACAGAGAGTAGAGGCATGAATTGTCACATAAGAGGCATGCGGCGTGACGGACAGGCAGGATGACAAACAGCAATAAACACCAGCCCCTGGCTTCGGTTTCATGTGACCACAAACTTGTTTTGACTGTTATTGCATTTCATCGACAAACATTGCAGGAGACATCTGCAGCGGTGATCTCACGGATGAAATCACATCGGCGAGAGGCGTAAAAAAAAATCCCCCCGCCATTTCCTTTAGTATCAGTCTTCCTTGGACATAATAACTGTTGTTCTTACCGTATCAGCCTGGAATAAAAAACACTTATGGTTTATAGCTGGTGTGAGAAATGTGCTTTCTTATCACTGCTGATGGATTCAGGCCATTACTGCCTCACCCCCGACAATCCAGCACAAAACAACTACAAATGTGGTGGTCTGAAGCTGCTTTTGATTGCTGACCAGAGAACAGCCTCCCTCTCTGCACTGCTTTTGTCTGACTGTGAAGGATCTGGAGAAAGGATCCATAATAACAGGGATGCATCCTTTGATCATGATGGGTATAGCCGTGTTTCTTGTATATTATTTCAGCGGCTGTCAATCGTAGCAAATGACGCAGTTTGTTGTGAGTAGTAGATGTGCAACTACTTATTTTGTATCCTTTAGCCGAGGTGTTTTATTTTCTACGCTGTTATTTTGGGCAGGAGGAGGATTCAGAAGAGCAAACACTGAGAGGAAAACAGCTTTGAGATCCACTCGCATCATCATCCATCACTATGAAAGACAAATGGGAAGTGTAGAGTGAGGCCATGAAGTCTGACAGTCCCATTTCCAAGATTCAAAGACCGTTAACCGGTAAATTTGAAAAGTCACAGCATAATACCATCACTGCCACCTACTGGTGTGAAGGCACACTACTCCTATTTCTACACCGTGTTATCCAGTGGTGGAGTACTTAAGTAAAAAATGAATACACACAAATGTGATCAAGTTAAAATAGCACATCACATTTTATACTTTTAAAGTTTAAAAGTAAATAAGTACTTGATTTGATATATACTAGCAGCATGTAGGATATTCCACATAATTCAACAGTCAACAACATCCTTATGACTTTTTCTCAACTGTTATCCAAATGTACTGGAGTACAAAGTATAGATATTTTCTGATAAAGTTGAGTAAAAGTGAAACGTTACAGAAAAATAAATACATAAAATACAATACAATACATGAAAAAGGTTATAAAGTACAGCAACAAAGTAAATGTACTGGTTACATCCTACATGTAAGACACTTGGTTATTGTGCATGTGTGTTGAGGCTGAAATTTGCATGATATGAATCCAATGTTTTAATATAGTAATGGCCTGCGATTGGAGGGAACATTCACAGCTGAAAAACTATTACGGGTTAGTGTCTGGCTCAAGGACACTAGGGCAGGGGGATGTGGGGATTGATCCACCAACACTGTGACCCGAGGATGAACCACTTTACTAGCTGCCTCCTTTTCAAGTCTTAAATTACTTATTCTTAACAAACCCATTTTCAAACCCACACCGGTAAATTTAGTCCTGACTGGGTGAAACCTCAGGAGAGCAAATTGGATTTTGCATTCATGAGCCAACCAAAAACCACGGTTTATCAAATGCAGAGCTGCCTCCCTGTTCACTCACCAAACTGTGTCTGCTGTCTCCCCATTTGCCGTTCAGGTTGGCCAGGTGACAGTTTTGGTACCACCAGGCGCCGCGGTGGGTCAGGGCGCAGTTACCCAGAGAGATGTCATTATCCGCGTCGATAGTGGTCCAGGCCCGGCCTTGATGGTAGGTCATGGCGTCACCTGGGAATTATCAACATTCGTATTAATCAAAACTTGATAAAACCGACTTAAGACTTGTTTAATACTTTCACAACATTTCAGAAACTTTTCTTATATAGCTACTGTCTATTACTGACTGAATATAGGTTTCTGAAACACTGTGGGTGGGGTATTTGTTTTCCCAGCATCCCACAGAACAGGCGGCAGGGTGCCTGGTGCCTGAAACCCCTTTTACTCCCACCTCTGTCTGTCTCATTGCCACCCCTGGCCTCTCTTCTTCTTCTATAGCTCCTATTTCAGTGAAGTGTCAGAGAGAAAATGTGAAAAGCCGCACGTGTCCCCTGCTCAGTCTCAGCCTGTCACAGTACCTGTATATGGGAACAGACTTTACGACCCACCTGCTGTCCCGCTGTATTCGCCGATGGTGAGTTTGAACTTCTGCTTGACTGCAGCGATCTTAAAGTTGTCATACACAGCGTAGACCCTCTCTGAGCCCAGGCCCAGGTCGAACCGCAGCTCGTACTGAGTCGGAGTGTTGGTGAGCTCGTATATCTTATCCAGGCCTGAGGGGAACAGACAAACAGAGAATATGAAGGGGAGAGGAAAACGCTCCTTTACTGTTCAAACATATGCACGTTTCAGGGTCTGCAGAAAAAAACAACAACCCTGGGATCATCTGTGCACTCACCGATCCAGAACTCGTCCGTCATGTTGCCAAAACCTGCGATGTACTGCCTCCAGCGTTTCAGGAAGTCCAGCTTGCCAGTTGTTCGGCGCTGCAGCATCTGGAAACATCAAACAGCTTGATGGTTGTTTTGCCTTTAAATCGAATAAGCTGCAATTTGTTCGACAACTCCAGTCTTACATTCCCCTTGGTGATTTTTAAATCACTGATGTTATCTGATGATTCTTTTTCAATTGTTGTAATTGAGTCTTCGTGTAACGTTTTGTTGTGTTGTATTTATTTGCTGATAATGATTGACTCCTGCAGGTCGGTGTAGAAAAAGTCATCGAATCTCTCAGTGAGTTTGCCTGATTAAATTCAACTTAAATGAACTGTCAGTTATTTTCATTAAAAGTTGCTCCAGCGATTTAGTATTGCATTTCCAAGGTTTGGGGACTCAAAAGATAATATACAGCAGTTTCTCTATATGTTCCTTTAAAATGTACTCATATAAAATCCAACATAACTCAGGAAAAAACTTTTAGGGTTAGCGATAGGTTCAATATTCTGAAACAATTTTGAAGGTATATATATATTTTTTCCATAATTATGGTCCTGTAGTTGATCAGTAATCGGTACCAGCCAGCCGCCTCCGTCAGTGTCCATGTCGCAGAAGACCTCAATTGGTTTGGAGCGGTTGTTGTTAATAAAGATGGTGTAGATTCCGCTTTTCTTATTTCCGTTCTTCATGATCTGAACGCAGTCCATGGGGTAGGGGTACACGAGGCCGACTACAGGGAGGAAGATGGGATGTGAACACAACACTCAATAGTCGAGATCATGTGTTTCAGTAATGACAAATGAAACATCGGGACAGTGAAGAGCATCAATAACATCTGAGTCGGTGAGCACAGACCTGTTTTGAAGAACGTCTCCACCACCTTACTCCTCCTGCTGCCTCTGTAGGCAATGAGGGTGACGGTGTATCTCTTCCCCGTCTCCAGACTGGACAAAGCAAAACTGCTCACGCTGCCTCCGAGCTGCTTCTCAACAATCTGACCACAAAGTGACACAAATAAATCTAACTGAGCCTGAGTTTCATATGATGCAATATTCTCACATAATGTAGATACTAAAAAATTCCACAGTTTGACTAAACTCTTGTGAAGTATGGAGATAAAACTTAATTCACTTCATCCATGTTCTCTATATTACTTCTGCATGAGTATTATTTTTGGCCACAAGGGGTCAGCGTTTCACAGAGATTAGATTCTAAATGGATTTGATGACTTATGCCTTATTTAAATGTTGAATATACAGAATTCCACGTTGAATATTTACACAAGACAGGGCCTAAGTCCTATACATCACTCTCCATCTTTTGTTAAAGGGCAGTTTAAGCAAATATACAGTAAAACATCTTTTACACAATGGAGGACATTTTCAGATGACAAAATATTTGTGTGTGTTAAACCTGGTTCACCATGCTGCCTTCCTCGTCTCTGTAGGTGAGGATGTAACCCTCTATGTCCGCCAGAGGAGGAATCCAGGTCAGAGAGGCAGAGTCCACTGTCACATCAGTGGCCTTCAGGTCTTTGGGGGCATCAATATCTGTGAATAGGAGAATAATCAGAGAGGATTAAAACACAAGTACATTAATTTCTTCAACGCGTCTTTGGGATTCAGGTTGTGGTGATTAGACTTTAAGTATTGTTTGTAATGATTCATACTTTTTAAGGTGTTTTAGTACAAACTATGAGTAGACTGAATACAAACAACATAAACAAACCCCCCAAAAGTGAAGCCAAAGCATTTTGTTGCCACCTGGTGGCTGACTGCAGCACTGATCATTCAACCCACCTCTCCTGTGTTAATGGATAAGTCATGCACCAAACTAAAAAGTCAAGCTAAATATTTGTTTTTAAGATGGTTTCTGTCACTGTAGGTAGTTCTTATCACATTAATGTATGTTCCAGTGACATTTGACAGTTGAGACTGACTCAAGATTGGTCATCTTTTCATACAGTTCATACAAACCGCTCTCCTACTCATATGAAAGTGTTTTCCACACGCTAACAAATACCTGTCATCTCTTATTCCTTTGATGAGTCTAAATCCAGTTAAATGCTTTTGACAGTAAATATTTTCACCAAAGACGAAGACCGTCCTCCTGCAGCGTTACAATCTTCCTCCACAAACTTGACAGTTTTCCGCTGTGGAGGTTTGAACCGAACCAGATGCTGAAACAATCTGCCGTACACAGAGTCGCCTGCTGCAGCAGCGGGAGACTTAAACTCCCGCGGTTTGGGAAATTAGAAGAGGTGCGTGTCAAACAGTCCATTATTAATTCAAATCAAGATTCACACTGTTATTGCTTTTCTGCTAAAGACATTACACCCTCTACTTTTATTCTCCTATCGGGAGTTTTACTGTCACAAATTACTGAAGAGAAATTAAACAGCTTTCCGGGTAATTGAATCCGGATAGAGGAAATACTGTGGGCAAGAACACATTTTAGTTGTACCACTGGTGTCATTAGCGGGAAGCGATGCTGCTGAAAATGTCACCGGAACACAACTGACACGGTACAATAAAGTCACAAATGTAATAACACACGTTTTATTGCATCCCAGATGATTTCTTTCTGACACACTGGGTTTCCTATCTGGACCCAGTTGGTCTGCAGCCAGCGACAGTTTCTAATGAATCACGATGAGACAAGTTTATAATCCAAAACTCGGCCATTTGCTGCCTAATTGAAAGAAGGAGATTTTACGGCTCATCTAGCTCATACAAAGATCCCCCTGTTGGATTCCATTCACCATGTGCTGCTGCTCCAGCCCCACACTGAGGGATGAGGGACACCAAGAGACCTGGCCTTGGACTAAGGGAGGCCTTTCCTGTCAGCGCTGGAGATTTGGTGCTTCGTGATAGTTTACAAGTTGAAAGTAAACACATTGTGACTATGAAAGAAAATTCTTTAGTTAATAAATCAAACCTCACATGACACACGGCTTTATGGATTGCCCTCTAGTGTGCATTAATCAAAGACAGTCAGTCAATAGCCTAGTTCATTTTGGTTTTTAGATTTGGTACACTCCCACTCTTGGATTTAATCAGTGTTTTGGATAGGGCCGGCTGTTTAGAAATGAACGCTAAACAATTAAAGAACCTTGAGTTGCTGTTGAGTTACATTTTACAAAAATAGTCTCAATCATGATACAAGGATCTTTTCAAACTGAATAAGATTTATTCCCTGACTCCTGATTCACCCTGCATGGTCACATCACTAATCCTCCTTTCACTTAGGTCATCCTTACCACAATTAACCACCTTAATCTCTATATTCATTATATTTAAGATCTTGTATCTTAACTTCATCTGATACAGATAATTTTTACCCTTGGGGGAAGCTGCTGAAACTCAGGAATTATTAGATGATAACTCATCAGGACAGAGATACTGAGTTTTATATATAATTTACAAGAAGGACCTTAAATGCAGAATTTCTGGAAAATATTTATATATTTTGATCTCACATGTAAAACTCATTTAGAGTGTTTTTTTTAACCCGACCTTACCTAAGCTAGAACATTTTGCAGTTTTGATGAAAACTATGCACTATGTCTGGAAATACAAATCCAGAGTCCTGGATGTGATACAGTGTTGTTCTGTGTTTCAATGTATGTAGATTTGAAGTTAACGATTGGTAGATTATTTTTTTTTAAAAAGGGCGATGCTCAAATTGACTAGTTTGGCATCTATTGGTCACTTTTTGATGTTTGGACTGTGCATCATAAACTAGAAAGCAGTCCAGACCACCAGAATAATCTCAGCACTATTGAGTTATATTATCTACATATAAAACCTCACGTTGTTTGTATATTAATTGGATGATGAAGTCGTATTTGATGAAAAAACTAAAAAAATGTAGGTAACCAACTCTGTCTGTTCGAAGTGTATTAACCTGTCTCAGCTTTGGTTGAGATCTTCCTGCTGACTTTTCCTCCCTTGAAAGCCCAGATGTAGACAGTATAGAGAACTGCAGGTCTCAGGCCAGTCAACGTGTAAGAGATACTGTCAGGCCCGACTGGGATTTCTCCACTTGAGCCCTCAGAGGAACTGTAGGTTAGGATGTAGCCATCAATTTGTGCCTGGACCTGATCCCAGGACACGTTGAAGCTGGACTCTGTCTCATCTCGAGCTAAGAGGTTAGCGGGAGCGTCGAGGTCTGCAGGGAGAGGTTAATAAAGTTAATAAACTGGTGAGCAGAAAGGAGAAATGAAACTGTTAAGCATGCATCGTGTACAGATTTTAGTAACATGACTGTAAGTAAAATAAAATGTATGATTATGTTAATAATTTTAAACTTAAAAAAAATCTGAATCAGAAGCAGGAACTTGAGGGTAATGCTGAAAATGACATGCGGTCTCTTGAGCTGAGTTTCTCATCAGGTGTGTTAATATTATTAAAACCACATATTTAATTTAATGACTCAGAATTAATTGTCTTTCTCGGCCAAAGAGATTCGTAGAAACATCAAATTCTGAATGAAGTCATAGTTACAGCTGAAGCCAAGCCAACTGGGAGCGTGTGAGACCATTCCTGAAACAAGAGAGGCCTGTGGCTGGGAATTGAGGAGCTCAGCCAGAATTGCTGAGTTGGGAGAGATACCTGAAGTTGGACTACGGTTGTGCTCAAGGTCGAGAAGTACGGATTAAATATTGTCGACCTCGCCTCAGGACACAGGAGTTTGCTTTGAATCTACACTTATTGACTCTGGTTGTATCGTATTCAGGAGGTATATCCACCAACACCAGCTGGTCCACAGTCGGTGATTCTACAAGTTTGAGGGAGAAATCAGATCGCATCAAAATATTTGGCCTTGTGAGTTTGCTGAAAATATGTGGGATCCTTAAATTCATGTCTCAAATCTTAGCATCTGCACAGAGTTGTCAGAAGATGGAGAATGCTTCAGATCGTGGAAACCAAAGAAACTTAAATAGGAGACCTGCATTCAAGAAGGATGTCACACATGTCCTGAGACTTTGCAGGTCAACTCCATCTCTTCAAAAGTTAGCCATTTTCAATTCAGGTGAGGAGGTCAACACCAAGCAATAGATCCAGACTTTAGATTTTACACAAAAGTTAGATGTAGCAGACAAAATGTCGGTGGAACTTTTTGTATAAATGAGGATATCATATCAGATCATTCTCGTGAGCAGAGAGCTTTTCCAAAGGTCTGGATGGTTTCCTGTCTTCAATCCATCCTTCATCCGTTATCACAATCTGTGACTGAAATAATCAGACTGTCGGACACCAGAGGCCGAGGTGAATATCCTGACATGTTGACTGAAATCAGTCTGCTTGACAGATTGAAGAGTTGATTGGTCTGGTTGGAGAGAATGTCCCTGAAGGCCTCTTTAGGCTCCAGGTTTGATTGAATGAGAGGAGACCGCAGGGTCCCAGGACATGGTGGAGGGATTACACCTCTGAGCTGGTGTGAGACAACTCAGGAAGAGCTCAAGTAAGTTATTGGGAAAAATACATCAAGGTTGCTTTGCTCCTTTTGACCTGAATTAGCTTTTGGCAAGTAATTCATCGGAAAGATGCTTTCACAAACAAACAGATTCTTATTGGTCTAGCATGTGACAACCACCTTTTGTCTTTTGGGTTTAAAGATCAGGTAATTTCTGTTCAACAAATATATATATATATGTTTGACACCTGTCTCCGATTGCGTTGAGGTCTTCCTGCTGGCCTTGTTCCCCTTGACAGCCCAGACGTACACAGTGTAGATAACTCCCGGCCTCAAGCCAGTCAGGCTGTGAGAGGTTCTGTCAGACCCGACTGGGATCTCCCCACTAGATCCTTCAGAGGAGCTGTAGGTTAGAACGTAGCCATCGATCTCTGCCTGGACCGGTTCCCAGGACACGCTGAAGCTGGACTCTGTCTCATCTCGGGCTAAGAGGTTAGCGGGAGCGTCAAGTTCTGGAGGAAGAGGTTAGTGGAGGATATTAATATGCTACTTGTCGCATGCTACATTACATAGACGGGTGAAAAAAGAGTGTTCCCTCAAATCTGCCATTTGACAGGCGAGTAACTAAATGTTTTGGATTTAGATAACGAGTTGTAGATCTGAGACCTGTCACAGCCTGTGTTGAGATCTTCCTGCTGACTTTGCCTCCCTTGACCGCCCAGATGTAGACGGTGTAGAGGACGCCGGGCCTCAGGCCAGTCAGCATGTGAGAGTTCCTGTCAGGTCCGAGTGGGACTTCCACGCTCGAGCCCTCAGAGGAGCTGTAGGTGAGGACGTAGCCTTCGACTTCTGCCTGAGTGTGATCCCAGGACACCCTGAAACTGGACTCTGTCTCATCGCGGGCCAAGACGTTAGTAGGGGCATCCAGCTCTGCGTGGGAAGTCATGGTTAGTAAAGATGATTATACATCCAGAAACTACACAAGACTGACTCACTCCAGCAGTGTGAAGTTACCTGGTACACATAATGAAGATGTCAAACTTGGATGAGGCTGAGAGAGGAGGTTTGATGGTTTTTAGTCTTAGGATTTTACCCATTGTGCAAAATTTGGGGTTTATTTATAAAAAAATATATTTTAATTTAAATCCATTCTTTCAGTATTAAATATTTTGATAGGAAAATATACTATGAATCAAACATTCTGTTCCTCTTTCAAGTTTGACTTCATATCACTTCGCTACTGTATATAAGCTTTTATGCGGAGGTACTTTGATTCTATTATGAGCTGTGTTAACAACATCTGCAAACAACAGTTTCAAGACCAGTCTCCAAGTTTGAGTTCCAGGCCACTTCAGATATTTGCCCCCTGTAGTTTGATGTACGAGGGAAGTTAATGGAACCAATGTGTCTGCTTCGCTCGTCAAAAAGAACCAGAGAAGAAAATAAGAATATGGATGGAAAAAAGATTAAAAAATTGTTTATAAAAATATGAAAAGAGTAACACTGAAAAACCCAATAGTGAAATTCTTTAAGTTCTATTTATAATTATTCCTGGCCACATAAAAAACACTGAAATTTAGTGTTGTTGGTATTTAAAAGGTGCAGATGTGAGGGAGATCTCTTCCTTTGCCGTTAAGTTTGTTAAAGTCTGTAAAGTTTTAGGTAAATGCCAGTCACTACTCAAACCTGATCTCCTGCAGCATTTCCTCCTAAACATATATTCAAGCAGACAGCAACAGCTGTTAACCTTCACAACAGGCAGATTAAGAGATAGCACAACAAAGGAGAAACAGAAAAGCTGGCTTTGTGGAGATTGGCTTGTCTCACATTTCGTGTGGACATCCTGCCCCAGGCTAAACTAAAGCTGCCTTTAAATGAGGTGTCCAACCTAATTACACATACAGCCATCTTTAGTGAGAGCCTACCCCTTGGCAGTTAGGTAACGAGGGGTGAGTGTGTGAAGTGTAAAATGTCAATGATGTTTTTCACCTCTTGCAAATGCAAAAAGAAAAGACAAGAAAATTGGACAGAAATCACTAAAATAATGAAAAGGAAATGATTGGTGCATTGCTCAAAGAGGAGAGAGCATCTTGCACAATGGAGCTTTAAAGAAACATTTAAATCTCCATCTCCCTCTGTTCTCAGGTTAAAAGGATTAAAGAAAACGACCAACATTGCCTTGGAACTTGTGAGATATCTGAGCGTCACAGATCGTTGTGCAGACAAAAGTGAGAATGTTTGCCCTCATCTTCAAAAAGAAGTTGCGTTAGTAGTTTACCTTTCGTTATCAAGGGGGTCGTTTGAAAAGACTCTCCACGTATTTACCTGAATAAAAGACTCAAATCAATCGCTCCTGTCATGAACCCGGGTTCTGTTCAGAGTTTACCTGTTTCAGCCTCAGTCGAACTCTTCCTGCTGACTTTGTCTCCCCTGAAGGCCCAGATGTAGACTGTGTGGACGACTCCCGGCCTCAGGCCAACCAGCCTGTACGAGGTGCTGTCCCGGCCTACGGGGATCTCCGAGCTGGAGCCCTCAGCGGAGGTGTAGCTCAGCATGTAGCCCTCGATTTCTGCCTGGACTCGATCCCAGGAAACCGTTGAAGTATCCTCCGTTACCTGGGTGGTGACGAGGTTTGCCGGATCATCGATGTCTAGAGGAGATAAAAAAACAAATCAGACATGAGAAAGAACACAAAAGAACCGGACAAATGAAAGGGTTGTGGAGATGATTCGTCCATCATGTACAGGCTACAAAAAGCAACTCCACAAAGAAGAAATACAAATAGTTCTGCCATGGATCTGTTAAGATGATGATAATTCTAAAATGAAATTAATTAATTGTTGTATTATTAGACAAAATTAAAAAAGTTTTTATGTATTTCCACACTACTATGTTTAGTAGTACTGTCTTTACAGAGTTACACTCGTGGCTACAAGGATTGCGGAAAAACTTGTATGTATTTGAGCAAATGACTTTGGTGGTTAATTTGGGGTCCCTTCCTGAAAGTACTGTTTTTTTAAGGGAGAACAGTCTCAACAGAATCAGGGTTGTATTTCGTTTGAACTGCACAGGGCTGAGGGTTAACGTGACAATGGTGTAAATCACCCTCTGTGGGTTTGTCTTTACCACAAATGCATTGAGCTGATGTGAGTAGAGGAAGCAGGAGAGTAAGAATCAGCCACAGCAGCTTGTGAGTAAGTGGAAGGCTTCAGCAGTGTTTTGGCAACAAGGAATTATAGGGTGCTCGTCACTGCTGTTTTTATTTTTAAATCAAAAGCGTTTGTAGCACGCAAACCTTTTCCGAAATATGACTTCAGTTCAGCTTGTTATCCCGACTTTACTTTTCTACAAACGTTCACCAAAGCAGAATTTGTACTAATCCAGAGAAAGAGCTCTTCATAGAAACATCACAAGCCAGTGGTGGGGTTCGTAAAGTCAGTGCTTCAAAGTCCCAGGAGACATGTGGAAGGTAGAAGTTGGTACGCTTAATGCGCGTGGAAGGGAAGGAATCTCAGTGAACGTGAAGAGAGAGGGAGGAAGAAATAAAAGAGACAGACACAGAGGAAGTGAAGGGAGATGTAAAAGCAATCATCATTTCGGACGATTCCTCTGTGGCGGCGGCTCAGCCGAGGTCGGCCTTGTGTCAGTGCCGAGTCGTCAGGGAAACTGACTGATGATGCACCATTTTTCAGGCCATTATTTCTTCGGGTTAATATAGAACTAAAGGGGAAAGAGTTGGGGAATGATCTGCAGTTAATGGTGCTGCTTAGGGCGATTGTGCCTTTGTGTTTTTCACAGTATCCATCAGTTCTCCCCAGCTTTGTCTCTTCCCTCTCTTTTCCTCCTGCTGTCACTTTTCTGTCCTTGCGGCTGCACAGCTCCGCCGTCTGTCTCGAGCCGAACCACTGAAAGAATTTATAACTGATGCATTTTTCAAGCGTTTCCTCGGCTGAACATGAAATGAAAATGCGATCATGATGAAAAACAAGTACCTGAAGCGAGCGGTGTCAAGTATGAAGTCAGAGTGCTCACTTGGTCCTTCATTCATGTGGATACCAAACAAACCCATTTACTGGAGTGTTTGAATATTTGTTCCAGTTTCTTTCTGTTGCAGAAAGTGTGCAGTGTCTCAACAGGACATCCAGACAAATCAACAGCAGTTAGTTTCTGTTGTGTGACATGCTGATTGTAAATGTTTTGTCATTGCAACAAACACTTCCAAAGCTGCATTTTTATATAATGGGCTCCGAGGCCCAGACAGTGAAAGAGGTTGTAATTGTGGTTGTTCAGCATCTCTTTTTGGTTGTCTAGTAATTTTGAAGCTATTTGTTGTGGGTCCCTTTGTGTAGCTTTCAGTGACATTTTTCAGTTTCTCTGGAGAACAGCACTTGATTCAGTATTGCTATAAACTAGAAATATTGTGACTTCTTCAAAAGAGATATTTTTGTGTTTGTGATATTCAGTGTAAGTGATTTCTCATTTCAACGTAATCTCCTGTACTTGATTTGAAACCATCTGACTAAAGCTTGAATTTCACTTTGCCTTGTTCTCCTGCAGAGCACAGGTCTCCTTCTCCCTCTCTGCTGTTACGTTGTCGCCCTCTGAACAAAGAAGCACTGTTCCTTCTGCTCTTACAGGCGATATAACTCTGCTGCCTGACAGTCTCTATATGTTATTAGATCCCTTTTTTTTTCCCGAGCACTGCTCCTTTCTGAGGGAGCCCGCATTTGCTCTGAAGTTACAGTCGATGATGGATGGAGTTACCCCAGACGTTCTACCCCACTAGCTGCAGAGCGACAGCAGCTACCGGGCTACACAACGCGAGCCGCGGCTTCAGCCATTTGGAAAACAGCTTATCCATTATGGGTGGCATGTTTCGGCAGAGGCATCGACCACAAAGCGCAGAGTAACAGGCCATCTCTCATCGTTTTCAGCCTCGCAGCTCCACGGCCTCGCTGTGCAGCGGCAGCCGTACGTCCATGTGTGTCTCAGGATGGAACCGAGGGAAAATATGTGTCAATAAGGTGCCATGTCTTTTAGAAGCTGTCACTTGTAACTTATGTTTCGAGCAGGAGTCCCCCGGCTTCAGGCTTTTTTCCTGTGTTTTCCGATGTGAACTGTGAGCAGCTCGTAATTCTTTGAGACAGAAATGACTCCTTTACTTTATTTGCCCACATCTAGAGGAACACAAACATGATATGAATTGCTCCTTTGGAACATCGTCAAATCGTCAATAATTAAAGTCCTTCATTATTAATGTGCCTTGATGAATAACTTATTGCAACCGGCAAAGTGAGTGCCATTCCAAATTTCAAATTCTTTCCAGCAACTATTAAGTGGAGCTGGCTCAGAAAACGTCTCATGCCCTAGCCTGTGCGGACACGGAGCTCCCACTGGACCACATCAGGTGCTAAAATGTGTCCAGATAACATCGGGTCGCCACATTCCCTGCCTCTGCCTGAGTCCAGCCCATCTGCTCCTGGTTTTACGGGCCTCGGTGGTGTCTTAATTGAATTTGAAGCGGCAGAAGCAGCCGTAGCGTGTTGAGTTTAAACCCCATATAATCCTTTGGCAGGTCAGCCACTGTGAAACCTTTGCTCCGAACAGAGACTCCCTTTGATTCTGGTGTTTTCGTGGCTGTCACCTGTCATTAAATCATTTTCATATTGACATACAGACATGAGACCAACCACAGACAGAAGATGATCTATGAAGCAACACTGAATAAACATGAGGAAATCAGCCATAAATATTAAATCCAGTTACAAGCTGCCAGACAGATTATATCCGGCAGCACCATTCAAAGCACTTTCAAAACATGTTCAGCATCGGAGCTGCCTTCTTGCAGAGATGAGATAAATTAATTAAACTTGTGTTTATTTGTCATTTTTTGAAAGGATAGTTAAAGTGTAATACACACGGTGGAATTTAGATCAATATTTAAGGGTCATGGCACAGTAAGAACAACGGCAGTATCATTAAAAATATATACCGATATTACTGTTAACTAATATTGACATTGAAGTGTGAAAGGAGCTGAAATGAAAATAAAAAAAGAGAAAGAATTGAAGAGAGTGAAGAGGGAATGTAGGGAAAGCTCAGAGCATCTATAATAGAAGGAGTCAGCTGTAGCCCTGGAGGACAAAGCTCCCTTTCATCTAACAGTAGCTGCAAAGTAATACATTACCTACTGACACTGCCTCTTAGTGACCCATGGTTCTCTAACCTGCCTTATACATTTCTTATAAAATATCTTGATTTCTTATTATATTTTGTCCCTGATGGGTGCCATAATTCCTGATTCCTTTTTTTTGGCCAAATGTCATACTGTAAACTTTTTTTCTGCATTCCCCAAGAGGTTCACCCTTGTTTAATCAATTACTGACAATGACAGTGGAACAACAAATAACAAATGATCCAAGATAAATTTAATCTCTATAAATCCATCATTGAACTTATACTGACTCACATATTATCCCAGGTCATCCACAGCCCCCATACAGAGGCTCTGTAGTCCTCCCCTGGGGAGAGCTGCCCCCCCACTCTGAGAACAACTGCTCTGACCACAACAATCGTGGTCATCTTCCCTGTTTTTTTTTACATATTTCCTGCATAATAGTTCATCTTATCTCTCACATATTAGAGCCTCGCCGGCCCAATGCTAAGGGCATGTTTCGGGGAGATAGTAGGTGTGAGAGTGGGTGACTCCTCCGAAATCCACTGTGTCAGGTCTGTCTTCATGAAACCAACACATGCTCACTGGCAAGCTGAGCTGAGGGCTATCCTCCTCAAACAGCTCCAAGCCTTTTTGCCTTCTTCACCTTAAAAATGAAGCACTGCAGCGTGGAGACAAGCCAACCGTCTGTCTGGGGTAGATTAGCACATTCACAAGCACCTGCAATTAGGTGGCACACTCAGAGCGAAAGGAGATTAGCAATGACAGGGCCCCTTGAGCACCTGACGGGCTTCAGAAAGAAGAGAGGTGAGTCTCGAAAAACACCCGGCAAACACTGATGACTAAAACTAAAAACCATTAAATTGTCTGCCTCAGGGTTTTAAAGATGAAGAGCCATCAACCTGGAGACTGCTTGTGAACCGCTAAAAAGGAGGGAGAAGAGGAAAAAGAAAGGAAAGTGCACGATTGGAGAAAAGCAGCAAAAAATAAAAGCACAAATAAGCAGAATAATGGGAGCAACTGAAGATCTGTGTGTGTGTTTGTGTGGACCGTGTGTCAGTCACTGAAACAAAAGCTCCAAGTCAAGTCAAGACCAACTGTCAAAGAGAGACTTTAAAATTAATTCCGCCTCACTTCTTAAAAATTCGTCCAGAACGCAAAACACAGAAATCCGACTTTGCCAGACACACTTTGGAAATCAGGAACCTTCTCACCTCAGCCATCGGGGAGCATCTTGTAGTCGTTACACCGCTCATATCACGTTTCCCCTCGGTGGCCGTGCTCACCACAGCCATTGGAAACAGGCCAGAGTATTAGTCTCTGAATTCCAGCCGTCCATTATCAACCATAATTGTCTCTCTTGCTGGCTGCATTTATTATGCTGTTGTCATTGGAAGGTAATACCGGCAGCAGCACTCTATGTGTGACAGATTATGTGTTTTTCCTATTAGCTTCTGACCACTGGTGAATTATAGGTGCCTTGACAAGAACTATAAGAGCTGCCTATGATGCTGCACAACTAAGTGGAATATGGACAAGTTCACTTCCACAAGTGGCTGATCTATCACTTTAAGTGTTCATTTTAAGTGTCATCTACATTGAGACGCTGGCAGTCGGGGCACGAAGGTACTCTCGGTGTAATTTCGGCACGGCAGCAGCAGCAGTCTGTTTCTGATAATAACTGAGGAGCCATATTATCTTCAATAACTCTCGAGTGCTGATGCGTTGACACTGACCTGTTGTCCCGGTGACAGAAGACGTTTTCCCCTCAGTTGTTCCCTTGATGGCCTGCACTGAGATCAGGTATTCGGTTCCTGGATACAGACCTGCACAGAGACACCTTTATCAAACTTTAGGAAACTGGGAAATATGTAAGAACTGTGATGCTTGACACAAGTGGTTGCTAAATTGAAGGTAAACTTTGAGGGTAACAAAATTATTAAAGGATAAGAAAGAAACATATTTCTTCTTTTTTACCTCCGCCACAGAGGCAATGTTTATGTTTGCATTTTTTTTAGCAGTATTTTGCGAAAAACAGGGTAAGGGTTTTGACAAATTACATTTTGTGGTGAGGTGGCTTTTTGAAAATAAATGTGTATGTTTAGGGAAGTGATATTTATGAATGTGTGCTATCTGGTCCCAATAAAACTCTGTATCTACTAAATCTAAATGTGGTTTCGGAAGGGTACAGTCGGGTCTTGGGCGGAGGAATATGGAGTACACTGAGTGCCTAGTTCTAGTTTTATAACGTTCAGCAAGAATGACATATTGGTAATTCATACATGTATTTTGTAATTACATATCCAGAGAGCAAACCACATATGTCATTATAACAAACGGAGGATGTCTTTAGTATAAACTGTTTTCACTCTGTGACTAGACCTACCAACTATAGTGTGTCTGGTGCGCGCCTCCTGGCTGCTCTGTACATTCAGCCTCTCCTCCTGTCCCTCCGGGTCAGTGTGTGTGAGCCTGAAGTGATCCACTTCAGCTGGTGGGTTCTTCCAGTCCACCTGGATAGAAGCTTCTGTCTGGCCAACAACCTGAATATCATCGATGGCCGATACATCTGGGAAGGATACAAGCGGTGGACGACAAGTTGGAACATGGTGGACAGCCGTGAGCCTCAAACTGGAAAACCTGCATTAACGTAATCACAAGCATCTGTTCTGCTGCCACATGCCCTTGAGCAAGACGATGAATCCCTACCATCCGTTAATTTGACCTTCAAAGAGCAGCAGCAGAACAGGAATTTGCCTTTTGGCCATTTATTGGACCAGAAAACCAACGTATAAAACTATTTTTATTTTGTCCTGCTGTAAAAATGAAAGTCATGTCTTGGGTAAAATGACATCATTCTACTACAACCCTAGAATGAAAGGAAAAGTTCATGTTTTCATTGTAAACATGTACAGTAGTGGAACATGGCTCTCGGTCATGTAAGCACTGTGTACTTGCCGATCCTACATGATAAGGGGTTCAGGATTTGAGCATGGTGAAAAAAGACAGATTCATATGAACGATCAAAAGAAAACAAATGGTACCAAATGGAAAAGGTTCCATTTTTAAGAGAGAACATGTCAGTTAGTGTGTTTTCCTAAAGGGAAAAGAGAACATTCACTTAAACCCTCTTTTGAAGTAGATCATCTTTTGAAGTTGAAAACTATGAGCTCAGTGAAATCACTGCCTCATGCTGGCTGATACTCACACAACCAAGAGCCAGATGATGGTGTGTTTTCTCATGCCCTTACAGGAATGCCAGACTCAGTAAGGTTTTCCAGGGCTAACCAGGCTAACCACACATTAGAGTCAAACTCGGTCTCTCGCTCTGTCCGGCTGTCTGTCTCACGCCTACCAACGTCACATCTGTGTCCGACCACATCTGTGATGTACAATTACCATAGAACACATCTGTTGACCCATTTCCCTGTAATTACTTTAAAATGTATTGGTTGTAAACTTTTACAGCAAACTCCTAATGAATCACTTGGTGATGACAAGCTCCAGCTTGCTCGTTGCTCCTTTAGAAAAACAATTGAACAACAAGACATATTTTTTTATTTAACTACACGCAACAAAACACATTTTACTCAAGTAATTGCAACGTTCATATGTGAGTATATGTCCAAATATGCAAAGTCAGTGTTTTTGGCGACTTATCCCCTGACATGGTTACACAATGGCGTGCACTCGTGGAGACACCTAAAAGGAATCGCTAACCACCAGTAACTGATCGATGCCCTGTCTATACATGATGATAATGTGAAAATACTAAGAGTAAAGGTATGTTAACGTTTCTTCTCACCAAATAATCAGAGCCAACATTATGCAGTTTATGGTGTAATCAGGTGTAAATGATTATACTCAATGCTATAGTGTCTGTTTCTGATTCGTTTGGCATGTGTAATAAAGTAGTAGGATGTTCTATATTAGGAAACGAGACCATAAGGACGGTAATTGAAGGATGTGTGATGAATGAACACGTGTGAAGGGTCCCAGTTGCAGCCCCTGATGACTAGATTGAGCTGGAACACAGCTGCTACCACTTGTTAACTAGTAATAGAACAGAGCGTTTCATTCCTTTTCAGCAACAGTCTGCTTTATGAGCATGAAGGACACCGGTTTCCTCGAACAATCGTCGCCTCAGGAGTCACATCTGAATGCTGAGTTCGGGGCCTTAGGTGGAGCTGCAGTGAGCTGGTGTGTAAATGCTAAACTCTGCCTCCATAGCCGAACTTTTACAAAGACTTTGCTGCTGGTTAAACTGCTGATGTCTCCATCATCTGCCTTCGTGCCTGCAGCTGTGGAGGCTTTGTTGCTGCCGGTGTTTGACTTCGGCCTCAACAACCGTTCTAAAATATCCATGTAACAACAGCTGGATAAATAGCAAACATGTGTGACTGAAGTCCGATGAGAGTCATTAAGTGCAGCAGAGCTATGCAGTTTCCATCACTGTTTAAATCAGTGCATCAGTACATCCCCACTCGCCACTCACGATTCAGTGATGACACGTTCGTCAGTCGCATTTCAACAAAGGCCCAAAACATTAAAGCATCTCCATTTAAATGTGAACTGAGGAACAGCGCCCTCTTCAGCCACATGTGCTGATTCATTCTGCTGGACTCTGTGTTCGAGCACTTAATGGTTTTCATGTAAAGAAAGAACAAAGCCTATAAATCATTTGCTTTTAGCACCACTCCCTGAACTGAAACACAATTTCTTTCCTTGATATTAAAACATTTTCTCAGTGAATATTGTTAATAAACACAGATTCTTAAATGATTTTAATAAAGTCTTGATTACTCTTGAATGTTCTGGGCCTGATTTTGGTCATTTAAGCCACTGACAATCATTTAGTTACGCACTTATCCCAGGAGCCTGTACCCGCTCAACGAATTCCTTTGGGGTGAGGTAACAATGCGACAATTGTTTTGAAGCTTCTCTTTAAAGGTTAAATTGTTGCATAATGTTGCCTTAAGCTGAGGGTTCCATGCATACTGTTGCATTCTTGTAGAACTGGACCCATTGTCCTTGGCCTCTTCCCTGTAATCAAGTGCCATGTGCTGCAACACCTCCTTCTGCATAACATTTAAGTGCTTGACATTAAGCATTTTCACAGCTCATCATGCATGTGCTCACATTTGACCCAGACGGTAAAATCTAACTCTAAATGTCCCAGACCTGCAGGCGATACCTGGGCTCCCTGCTACGTGAGTCTCTAATGGGTCACATCTGTCCGACGAAACTCAGAAACTACACGGCCCAATTCCACCTCATCAGCAATGAAACTCATTTTGGGAAATGCTGATCTAATCAAAAGAAACACATGTTCAATGATGTTAGTTGTGTTTTTTTTCTCCAGATCTGATCTCTCACCTGTTGTGGCCATGATCTTGTCTGCGTCACTGTGGATTTCTTTGATGACTGCGTACACCTGGACAATGTAGGTGACCCCAGGAGTCAGGCCTGTGATGAGGTAGGAGTTCTCTGTGTTGGGAATCCGCACCTGGGATAAAGAGGGTCATTTTTTTTAAATGTGTCTCCATGCTCCATCCTTTATCTGACATAAACCGAGTGATGAGAGAAAGTACCTGCTCCATGGCTCCAGCACCTTTGGGATGATATGTCAAAATGTAATATTCTGCCCCACGAACTGACTCCCACTCGACCAGGAGAGAGACGTCCGTCACCTGCACCAGCCGCAGACCCTGAGGTCCCAACACTGAGGGAGACAGAGAGAGGTGGATAAAGAGAAAGAGATCATGTTTAATGGAGTTGGCAGAACATTTTACTTTAATTGTATCTGTCAGTCTTCGCATTACTTAAAGGCTTTGAAAGCCAATTTTCTCAGCTTGTAGCTTGAGCTGCCTGATCCTACAAGAACACACACTTCTCTGTCAAAGACGGAACAGTTACATCACACGAGACATTTTGGGTATTTTTTGGATTACACTCATTAGTTTGAGGTGAATGAGGCTTAATTGTAAATTCATGAGTTTGCATCTGTGCACCATTCAGGATTTAGGATTGATTTCCCCTTCCAAGGAGGACGTGATATCACCACTGTAACTGGTTTGTTTACTGGTTTGTTTGATTGTCAGCAGGATTGCATTAACCCTACCGGATGGATTACCACGAAAGCTGGTGTGGCGGGAAGAACCAATAAAAATTTGGTGAGGATTCGATTTAGATTTTTTCCTTTTACTCTCAACATTCCCAATTTTGTTAATTTCTTAAATAAATCATGGATGTTGATTTAAAAAATCTGACATTTTTAGGAAACTGATATTTAGGACTGTGTACAGTTTGCTGCAGATTAAAATAAAATGAATTTAAGTGGTTTCATAAGCGGACTGACGCATCGGCCTGGTCGGGGGAAGTTTTTTTCTGAAGTGGTCAGAGAAAACGTAATGTGGTGTCATCTTCCTACATTTTCATCACATATGTGCCTCAAAAACTAGACCGCAGTGATTTCCCCAAATGTTTTGATATTTCATCTTTGGGTTGTCATTGCAGGGAGCAGACATACAAGAGAGAGTTGTCACAGCTGAGCTGTAGATGAAGAGCTGCAGGCGACAAGCTGCTCACCTCCAGCTTCTCACAGAGATAACCGACTCTTTTCACTGTGCCCTGCAGCTCGCAGACTCATGCCGGGTGCAGCATGAAAACAAATCACAGTTGCTCACAGAATGATGGAAAAAGACCAATTAGGGCCTCACTTCTTTATTGAAACGTCTCCGAATTCTGTGACTTGACGTAATAAACCGACATTTGCTGTCTCCTCCAGCAACAGGTGTCACCACATTTCTTTGGCAGTCACAGTAATTCACAAGATTTCATAGGATAGAACTTTTCATCATCCACCCTGCAGGTCTGATGTGTGAAATCAGCAGCTTGATTGAATTTAAAGCAACTGTAGGGCCGGGTTGGTGGACTGCACTCTACTGGGTACCATTCGTCAGTCTTTAAAACAGAACTCAATGGCTCCTTGGAAGTGGGATCTCTCCCTCTCTTTCACCTGTCTGTTCCTCTTACACCATTTAGAAAGACGTAATGAACTTTACGAACATCAAGGTTTCCTCGCAAACCTGAGATGGAAATAGTTTAAAGAAAATATTTTTTTCCTTGGTTAACAAGGCAAGATCGCTTCAGTGGTGTTGATGGAAAAAAAACATACGGTGAGGGGGCAAGAAGGTATATAACTAAAGGGGAATACGATAACAAAAAAGCAGCCAAAAGACTGAAGGCAGCAAGTCAGCACTGTTGGGGAGTGAAGGCCTTCCCGGAACGAGACCAATCTGTGGGAGCTGTAGATTGAAATAAATGGTCCATGGTGGCAGATTCTGAGAATTAAACCATACACAGAATTGTAAGCATGTTTCAAGCAGCGAAAATGTGAAACGGGTGGTGAGGGCCTGAGCTACGACTTCGGTAGGGATGGAATTCCCATCAGCTTCACACACTGTTCCACACGGCAAAGACAGGAAGCTGAGTGTTTTCCCTCAAATGTAGCAGTCGTTTTCCATATCAGTTAATAGCCCCCTGTTGCTACTTGAGGCGCAACTATCGACAGCCTTTACCCTCAAGTTATATTCCGGGAACAGCTGGGGTGAATAAATTAACATATAATAACGGAAAAGGTGCTGGTTTGAGTCTCCCTTGATTGAAATGGAGTGAAACATAATTTGAAGATGGAAAATGTGACTGAAACAATATTTTTTGAGTTCTTGACAGCAAAACACTGCAGGAATAAGGAAGTATCAGTGACTCGATGGTTACATGTACATCAATATTCTGATATAAACCTGATGAAGACACTATTCTGAATAAAAAGGCGCCATGCACCTAGGATTTTCTTTATTTCTTTAATTAAAACACTGACTATTCTGACCTGACTTTTTTCAGCATTTTGCGACATCAACATATGGCTCTGCTTGATCCTGAGTGTAAACAAGGTGGAAGAATAAAAAAGGGCTTTATCCAAAATCTATTTACGATTGGGGTTTTAAACTGTCGAAATAAGGCCAGACATTATGTTGCTTTGGACATGATGAACGGTAAGCAGACTATGCTCTGTAACATATCACCTGGAATATAAATGGAATATTCTAATAGCAAGTCATGTAAACACCATAGTCAAAAGCTTTTCCTATTCTGAATTAAGTGATTAGTCAGAATATTGGTGTCCATAAACACAGCCAGTGTTTCAGGATCTATGAAGTGGGAACTCAATCATAACATAACCTAAAACTCCCATCATGTTTGAAATATTTTAAAATGTGAAACTGGGAAAAAATGGCCAAATATGGTCCTGAGTCAAGAACAAAAATCAAAGAGTACATTATGATGAACACAATCTCTTTAAATATGTCCATAAATGAAAGTAAACATCTTTCTGACACTGACAGGAAGTGTGAAAAGAACGTTAAACCCAAAGCTCCCGCGTTGTGTTGATGTAGCTTTAAAGAATTTACCACATTCATAATATCCAGATTTTCAGATGTGGCTGCAGATGATCCTCTTTTTCAACATAAGCTGAAGGATAAAGAAAATTCATGTTTTCTTTGTCTAAGCACCCAAACCATTTTACCTTTGCCTTTGATTGAAGAACAGAGATAGTAATAATGAAGCTTGGTTAACATATACACATAACATTTTTATATTTATATTCCTGTATTCCTGTATAATTTATTTATTTCAGCCCTCTGCTGCTGTAAGAAGCTCATTTACCCGGCCTGGGATCATTAAACCTGATGTTATCTCATCTTATCTTATCTATGACATGCATTAACCACACTGCACTATAATGGGTTTACAGCATATCTTTAGTCACACTTTGGGAGTCATGTGGCCGTCATCCCCCAGGGAGCAAACTGACATCCATCACCCAGGTGTCGAAATGGCAAAAAGCCACATGAAACAAAGAATGTCTGAACCAGTGCTGCTGTGGTTCTCCTCTTCTCCCACTGCTTTCTTCCACTATTACTAACACCTAATATCAACATATTGGCCGACATTCCCATCCACCCGGACTTTTCCTCCCTCGACTGCTGCCACTGTTGCTTTTGGACTCCGTTCAGCGGCACCTTCACATGAAGCTGCAGATCTGTTTCTAATTATTCCCTCTCTGTGCCTCTGTAGAGCAAAGAGGGTTTTGACAGAGCTGACCTGCTACTGTGAAGACTAAACCATTTATGCCCATTTCAAGTTTCGAAAACTCTCGCCCAGCACCTGAAGTTGGCTGTCGACTTCCTTTTGGTTGATTGACATGCCGAAAACTTTAATTATGTGCTACTTCAGGATGTGTGCCCTCGGTGAACGCTGGGTTAGGTGTAGAAGAAGAACTGATCTA
This sequence comes from Pseudopleuronectes americanus, assembly GCA_038501795.1. NCBI lineage: Eukaryota > Metazoa > Chordata > Actinopteri > Pleuronectiformes > Pleuronectidae > Pseudopleuronectes > Pseudopleuronectes americanus. Next base: position 12,592,418 of record CM076730.1, on the reverse strand, counting down.
GACCAGTACAGACAGACATTGTTATGCGAAGGAGATTATTTGCCACTGCTGTAATCCAAGAGGGAGTATGTTGACAGAGCAAAATTATCCGTCATTCACTCACAGCCAAAACTCCTCGGGTTCTTCACAGTCTCAATGTGTGAATTCAACTTTCCGGGCTGGGCAGCTGCTACTGCTGCTCATCTTTCTGCTCTTCTGGCCTTAAATTGCCATAAAATGTAATTTTGTCCTCTGCTCCCGGGGCAGTGCAGCAGGCGTGTTTTGGCAAGAAACGCATTCAGCAAGAAAGGTGATGATTTTTCTGCGGGGTCAAACATTTCGATGTAGCCCCAGAAGACTGATGGGTGTTCCCTGTGGTATTATGTGACCCGATGTCAAATGTTTTCAGAAGTCCAAAGCTGCCAGTGTTCACGGGGTCAGCGCACATACAGGGCCCCATCACCTGCTGTATCTGAAATAACTGTTGGAGGGATGCTTTGAATTCCACAGAAGTAGGTCATTATATGGTCTTCATGATAACTGCCAAAACTTTGGCTTCACTCAGAGACACATTTGTCGATAAACTAACTGTTTATTTCTCCTCGTTAGCAGTTATTTTTAGTGTAAGATTATAGTTTAAGCTGCATCAAGGATTTTACTGCTGCTCAATATAATTATTGTGCAGACTGCAAGCACGTGCACAGATAGACCCCTAGTTTTTTTTACATGCATCAATATTTAAGAATAGAAATGACTCTCTCTGTCATCAATTCCCCCCAAATGTTTGTGATATCTGAAGGGCATTTATTTGAGTTCTGTTGAGAATTTCGCCCCGACATGCTGGGGGCTCACATTGAGCACCTGCCCCCAAAAATGTCTGTGCACGTGCCTGGCAGACTGTTAGAAAAGTCAACAGTGCCTAAAGCCACAAAGCATAAGATAGATGGCTGGGGTTATGAAGAGAGCCTCAACAGATATGGTTATTACAATGTCAGATTATTTGGGCAAAAATATTGGCTAGGCTACAATGTTACCAAATCTCTTGAATAATTTTCAGACATGAAATGTGTGGAGCATTGCCGACTTAAAGAGCACAGTCGGAGTCTAAATCAGGGGGGTTCACAACAACAGGAAAATGTCCAGAGCACTCAGGTGATGGGTGGCAGCTGGGTAGAGGATACATTTGTAGTATTTTAGCTTTTTGCAGTTTTGCATCCATCTTGTGTTAGACACTTTATGAAAATTAATTTGTTTATATGCCTGCTATATATTGCCGTCTCATTAACTGCTGCTGTGTTGTTGTTATGAGGCAGCAGCAAAGTCAATGGTGGATACTATCATTTGTACATTTGTTTGAAAAGAACTAGATCTTTTTTATCAGTTGATCGCTGTTAAAATGATGTTTCAGCCAAGGACCCTGAAACATTCAGTATTCTAAACAGCTGGTGGAGGAATAGCTGATTCAATGGCAGCTATTTCACCGGGGTCCCAAAAGTTTTAAATCAACAATGAGGGAAAGAACTGAATAAGAGGGTGAACTGTACGTGAAGGGGTACGTGTTTCCTTCTTAATGGTCCCAGAGCTTTTTATAGAATCAGTGTTTTCTACAAGAAACCAATCAATATGCACCGCTTAATGTCAGCAGAGCCACAGAGTCCACTGTATAAAAAGGTCAAATGAGAATCTTGAGTCCCATGATGAAATTATGCAAACTTCGAGTCAGTAGAGACACAATAGAGTGCTCACATGTACCTTGCTGGCAAATCAGCCATTACCTCTAAAGTAGTTCAACTAGGCACGTGGGTATTCCCCCTTTTTAATATAGGGTCCATGGTTTTCACCAAGCCTCTAACACACTCGATATCCCATGAATGCTCTGCTACTGGCGACCAATTGATATCCGTCCATTACTCATTTTGTATGTATTTGCATGATTTAGAATTTGAATTGCTCACCTAATGCACAGTCCTCTCCATAAAAGCCTTCAGCACAGATGCACTGGCCGTCCACACACCGGCCGTTAGCGCTGCAGTCATTGGGACACTTGGCCACGCTGCAGTCCTCGCCACTGAAGTGCGGGAAACACACACACTTCCCGTCCACGCATCGTCCCTTGTCGTTGCAGTCGCCCGGACACGTCGCCTGGCTGCAGTCGTCACCCGTGTAGCCCTGGTGGCAAACGCAGTTCCCGTCCACACATCGGCCATTGTCATTACACTCATCTGGGCAGGAGGACACTGAGCAATCGGGGCCTTCCCATCCCGGGTTACAGAGGCAGCTGCAGGTGTCGTGTTGGTAGGTCCCATGGCCACTGCAGCTTGTGTCCACACCTGGAGACAGAGAAAGGTCATTCTGTGAGCTAGGTTAGGGCAGAACGGTATGTTCTCAAACCTCTTCAACCTTATTGATTACATTCTTCCACATATGCACACTAGAAGAAACACACACTCAATGCAAGAAGAGATTTCTTTCTATTTGTTCCGAGCATCACTTGTAGGTCAAGAGTTCCTTGCAGCCTCTCATGTAATTTAACTATGGCACCGCCTTACCTACAGCACCACCTGTTCCACAGCAGCCCTGAGTACACTGGGTCTTTAGGTAGGTGACTTCTTCTTCCAGCCCGTTGACTCTGTACAACAGAGCGTTGAAACTTTCAGACTCCGCACAGTCGCACTTGGGCGTCTGCAGCCTGATGTTGTGTCTGAAGATTATATCGTTCTGCCCTTTCGAAGTCGTCTCTGTCTGCATACCTGAGAAAATAGGATAGATCGTCAAAGATACTGTGATGATTCATGATTCATCACATCCCTCCTCTCTGTCTCCGCCAAGGGGTTGTCAGCGTTAGTTTGTTTGTGAGCAGCATTTTGCAAAAACTACTCGACAGATTACCAGGGAACTTGAGGTATAGGTCAAAGAAGAACTTGTTTAGTTTTGGTGCATTCAGGTTTTTCTCTTCACTTTATTTAGCATTTGGCAGATAGAGTGTTTTTTTATGCTTTACCCAATTCCCTAGGGAATAATGCATGGTGCCAGATAATAAAAAAGATCAGGCATAATAAAGCGACTGTGTATTAAAGGGACAGTACTGCCACTAAACAGTATTGCAGCTAGTTCGGTAAACGTATTTGAAAGAAAATTCGAATATTATTTAATATTAGAATTTGGTTTAATTTAAGGTGCAGTGTGGGGTCTTGGCACAGTATTAATATCTACTGAGTAAGTCTGGAATTTGAATAACCTGTTTCGTCCTGGCTGTCCAGTTTACAGCTGGAGCTCCCTGGCATGTCGATTTTATAGACATGGCTGAAGGTGACTCCCTGCTCTGGGGATGTGGGGTCTGCGTGGTTGTCGGCGTGGCTGAAGTGCGAGACGGTGCTGAGTAGGGCCCACAGGCACAGGGCCCTCCGCAGGAGTCTAGTGGTCATGGCTGGATGACAAGATAAGAGGAGATCATTGTTAAACCAGACAGTAATAACCAGTGTGCAGCAGGGACTGTTTTTCCAAAAGGTAAGTGCTTTCATTAAAGTATTTTTTTTTGTACCCAATTCAATCGTTTCAAGAGGAACAAAACAGAACTTCTACTCTTCTGACTGACAGACACATGGAACTCACCTCACATCGAGCAGCATGAGGCTCGGAGATGAAATTTGTATCCAATCTATGCGCTTTTTAAGTAAATGCAATTTTTAGACAGTTGGTTTCTTTTGTATGTACTATGTGTAACAGACAAATGGGACTGAATATGTTTGTCATCACAGCTCTCTGGACATCAGCCTCTCATGTTTTACTTTCCATTTCCATTACAGATTTATAGAGAACAGAGGACAGAAATACAGTGTGGATTAGTTACATTACAGTCAGCGGGACACACTGGTTTTTATTTTAATCTGTGTGTGTGTGTGTCTGTGTTCATTCCACCATATGGCAGCAGAAAGTGAGCAGTCATCCCTTTAGCAAAGATCCTTTTTCCCACTCAACCATGAATAGTGCTCGCTCAGGCGTTTCAAGGTTTCAGAAAAACATACAAACCTGTCTTCAGTGATGATGTCATTATGTATGATGTCATCTGAACCTAAAACCTCGCAGCAGCTTCCTCAAGGAAGCCTAATTACATGCTTTCAAAGTTATACGACTGTCTTAACCTTCACTCTATGCTGGTGGAGACTTTGCTCTGAATTTTATCTTACTGGTGTGAATAATGATTCATTCTTATAATGATTTTCTGAGCTTGTGTGGTCCATCATAACACAAGACCTCTAATGGAGTGACTGACAGAAAGTGTAGGAGGTCCTGCTGGCGACTGAAAAACTATATAGGAATAAACTGTAGCATACATGTTTGAATATATTAGCTGGTTTTGTTTGAAGGATACATTATTATTTTATTGAACTAAATACTGCAAACCCAGTATAAAGTATCCACAGAAGTATTTCTCTGATTCCAAGTTTTAACTGGACTTCACACAGGAACAATAAAAGTTGAATAAACTATTTGTCGTGTTGTTATTTTAAAGAGTCAAACAGATGTAAAAGCAAAAGAATGTCCGGTGAGAGAAACAGATTCTGTAAAATCCCCCTGGACACAGCGTGAGCATTGGCCAGAACATTAAAATGTCAACCAGTTGACCTTAAACCTGCCAAATCCTCTGGATACCACGATCAACCCATTATCAGATTAACAGATATCCTGTTTATAAAATAAATATGCAACCTCTTAAATTCTTTCAGAGCCTCATGTGGACATCTGCTTATTCAACTGGACTCAACTTGTTTTCAGTCAAATAAACGTTTGCTTGTGAATCTGATGATTTATGCAGGAGGTAACTCAAGCAGCTTTGGTGGAAATGCTCCAGTCCTTTTTAAGGAAGACAAATGGACATGTCATCAAAATAACCTGTCCAAACTCTATATGCTTGACCTTGTTTGCTTATGTTAGCTGTTTGATTGCTGCTGGTCAGAAGCCTGAGGTTTAAGACTGGTCCCTGCACAAGTTATCCAAACTATGACATCACAGAGAAATAGCTTTTTTTATACTGTGGCCAGAAACCATAGCCTTCAGTGGGTGTTTTATCAATGGCCAAGATTTGGGAAGGCAAACCAGAGACAAAATGAAAGAGATATGAGAAAATGATGGAGAGAGAAGGATGGAAAGTAAAGGAATTGGAGATGAAAAACTGTATGAACTGAGTAAGAGAGACTGAATAGAGGATGATGGACAGAGTGTGTATGAATCTGTGACAGTCTAGCAGTTAGTCACATTACAGATTGTATAATTTAACCGTGTGGAACAAGAAGTGAGCTCTTGCGAGATGCTTAACAAGCATGTTTATAGCTCCCTGTCGACGTTGTATTTGATGCTCGACATTTTCAGGCCCTTTTTCTTATTTCTCTTGGAGGAGACAGAACTGTGACCTCCCACATGTAAAGCCACAACTGTATAGTAAGTCTGTGTCTGTGTGGAGGAGGGTTGAGATGGAGTGATAGAGGGAGAGTGAGAGAGGAAACAATGAATAAGGAGGGTAATGATGCAAACAGAATAAGAGTGTTGGAGAGATTGATTGATGGATAGAGGGTTAGGGTTATAGATAGATAGATAGATAGATAGATAGATAGATAGATAGATAGATAGATAGATAGATAGATAGATAGATAGATAGATAGATAGATAGATAGATAGATAGATAGATAGATAGATAGATAGATAGATAGATAGATAGATAGATAGATAGATAGATAGATAGATAGATAGATAGATAGATAGATAGATAGATAGATAGACTCTCTCTGCTGATCCAGATTACTTTTCAACCTGGGCTTTATAGCCGACTCAAGTCAAATTCAACATGTCCATAAACACAGTTCAAAATTCCTTCCTGACTATAACCTCTCTATGTGAAAGCAGAGCTATGTCAATGAGCCTGTAAAATGTTTGTTCACTCTTTTATAAGGGGGTAAGAAGTGTGGGAGTCTACATGTGTGTACATTAACTTTGTATTTACGGCTAACAAGGGACCTGCCTGCAAAGGTAACCACTGCAATTTAACCACATGGAGACAACAGTGTCTGGATCCACAGACAACTTTCACAGAGGGCTTCTTGACTGTTTGGAAGGGATGCTTGTTTGTTGGGGTATGTTTTCAAAAAGTCTCCTCATAATCTCAGGGCTTTGGAGAGGTTGAATGCACCAGGGAGGGAGGACAGACCACAAGAGTGAAGACAAACAGCTGCAGAAAGTACCTTGTCCAGGAAATACAGATGGGAAGGAGGCAGGAGAGGACAAGCCCATTTGCCCTCTCCTCTCTGGAGAGCCATTAGGCCTCAGACAAAAGACTGACTGTTTCGCCAGGTTTCAACTCTGTACAAATCCCATCGGAGCAAACCAACAAGAACAAGGATGAAAGAGAAGAGAGGGTTGAAATAGAGGAGAGGCAAGGTCATGTCTTTACGCCCGGGGTTCCAAATTCGCAGCGCTTGTGGCTGTTCTTTTTTTTCCTTTCCCCCTCACGGCAGCTTGCAGACAGAACAGGGAAGCTAAGAATAAAACGAAGCTGAAAGCAATTATCGTCTGAGAGCAGCAGAGCTCATATCTTCATGATTCCGTCTGCCTCCTGCTGCCGCACAGAAGGAGACCTCGATAAAGACTTGGCTTCATCCGAACCACGGAGGCGCCTTGCCCCCTATGGGGCTATCAGATGAAAACCTGACCCACCGTAAAAGAAAGAAAACATAATACAACCCACACATCCCATAAGCTCTAGATCCAGATAATTCTAGATATAATAAAATCATTTTTGTGGCTCTCATACGCCCAAGGGGTCAGTTTCAATCATCGAGGGGTAAATGGGAAAAAAATCCATAACTGGAGTTTTTAGCTTTTTATGAAAGAAGTCACTTTTTACAATCTCATAAGCCACCCACTAAGGGTTTTAACGCCCCCTCCTCATCCTTTCTCTCTCCTTCCCTCTGTCTTCCTCTCTCTATCCTTTTGCATGGCTGAGGGCCCACATCTGTGGCTCATTTCGTGAGGCCTTCCGTGTTTTCCCTGAGCCAGCACAGTAGCTTTAAACGTAAATCCATACCGGACTGACAGCCCTGTGAGACCATCTATCACCCCTGCACATAGTTATTAGAAATATTTATGCTATTATCACAGAGGAAAATGTGTCCTGGCACCTTTATTGACAGACAGTAATAGTATAATGTAATATCATATAATCTTATCTTTGATATAATGCTGTTGTGAACTGGGTTTACAGATCATAAGTTAGTGGAATAAGTTGTCCAATGTGGATTTATGAGCATTTCTAATATTGTTTTAACTAATCAAAATGTCAATACGATTCCATAGAGCATCTGACTTAAAATGATATATTTTATATTCATGTTAAAATTCGTTGTTGTTCATAGCAAAACACAAAGAACAATGCACAAAACCGTCACATATGGCAAAATGGTTTGTATTAGAGTTATTTTTTTGTCTTCATGACCATTCAAAGGGATTCATGCTGTTTCTCTGCCATTCACACATTCACACACATATTTATACCGTGCACTTTCCCTGTCATACATCACTCACACCCTGTCAGGCACAGCCATCAGGGCCAGCTTGGCGTTTAGTGTCTTCCCCGCGGACAGTTCGGGATCAAACCACCGATCTTCCTGTCATATCGTCCTCCTGAGCCGAAGCCGCCCCCCGTGACAAGTATCAGCGATCTGACCTTCCACAGTTTTACCACAGACAAAGTGCTGCCATGCAAACTCAAACTAACGTGATAAACTCCAGGTGTCGGAGTCCAACTTCAGTCTCTAATGTGACTGACAGCCCAGTCACAGGCTGTTGATGTGCACCGCCTCATTAAAACCTCAGTGACCATCGGATGATAGAGGATGAATGAAGAGAGGGGGAGGTGAGGGATGAGGAGTGGAGGAGTGGAGGAGAGACGGGAGGAAAGATCAGTAGGGGAATTGGCTGGAGAAGTAAAAAAGATGTATAGATGAATAGAGAGAAAGAAGGATTACGAGGGAAGCAAAAAGCTTAATTGGTTCCTTGGGATCATTTACAATGATGCATTCACTGCAGAGAAATCAAAATTATAAATATAACCTGACTAAACTTCTGACACTGTCACAGGTCAACGGCTCTATCACATTTAAACATTCAATTGCGAATTTAGTACAATTAACTTCTTTGTTTGAAAAACGATGGAATTAAAATAAGTGTCCTTACCCTTGAGGGTTTGCTTCAACTTGCTCTTCTCTCTTCTCTGCCCTCTCTCCGCTCTTCTCTCTGAAGGACTGAACTCCCTCTGCCACCTGTTGACAGGCCAAGCCGGCTGATTCCAAGACTTCTTTGCTACTGCTGACTTTTTGCTCTGCCCCCTCCCTCTTCAATTGTTAAAAGTCTCTTCCAAATGCCTATAGGCCAATGGGCACTTAGCTTGGGAGTGAGTCCTCTCCCCTCCTCTCGTCCTCTCCTCGAGTGATGGTATGAAAATAGAGAGGGAGGGGAGGAGGGGAGAGATAACGAGAGAGATACCACTTTTTCCCCTGAGTAAGTCACTTTCCCCCCTAAACTACACAATTGATTCCTTATCGTTTCAGCACTTGCCTCAATTTTTAATAATTGATTTTTTTTACTTGCGTCTCTGTGTTTAGTTACAGAAGCAGGAGAGGCTGGAAATAATCTCTTTAGCAGAAGGAATCAAGGGGGCGAGTTTGAAGCCAAGAAAAACCTTGAGTAGGCAGGAAGCACTGGGGAGAGGTTAAGTTTGACAAATTGCTTTTTTTTAAAAGTCATAACAGTACACAGAATAATACAGGAAGGCTCAAAGGACAAAGAACAAATTTCAATAAAATTGACAGATCACTTTTTGACATGGAGAAAAACAAAGAGATGAGGGAATTCCTGGAATAAAACGTCAGGGGCAAGGGGGTCCTAAAAGATAACGACGATAACAGCAAGGGTCCTGATTTATTGTCGGCTGGATGATTCATAGAAACCAAAAAGTGGTGACTTGATTGTTTTTCGTTTTTTTAATTCATCTGACGAAAAGGTTCTGTTTTTTGTCTGCGTGTGTTTTTTGTTTTGTTTTTTTAGTTAGCAGTAATACGCAAAAAATATGCAACCGATTAGCATCACTTTTTTTTTACTCTCTATTACATTGCCAGATTGTCAACATTATAATATTTTCATTGAAGTTTCAGATAATAATTCATGAATATTGATATAGAAAATCTGGCATGTTTAGAGGACTAATATTTATTAGTTTGTGTTTCTATCCAAATAGATTTTTGCTTTTCAAATGAAGGTTTGAAGAAATGCAGGCAACAAAGTGCATGTACACAAACAGTGGCAGGAAGCAGAAGTCAACCCCGACCACCAGGACCATTATTACCCAAAGACCCCCGGTGTCAAGGTTGGCAAACATAACGCCGACAGCGCCTGTTTGTCTCTAAATATATAGGTAAGGTTTCAGATTTCTGTGGGAACACACACGACAGTGGGATTGTTCAAGTGACACTGGAGATGAGGCCCCACAGGGGGGGCGATGTTTGTACTTTTAAATGTCCTCTGCTACATGTTGAACACGTGTTGAGTTTTCAATTCTGATGAAAGGATTGACACCTGAATCGTGTGTGTCAGTGCAGTTGTTTATCTCTTTGTTTTCTTAGAGCCAGTTTGCCATGTTGCTGTCACTTCCAGGCACGATTACTCTGGAAAGATAATATCTGTCATGTTTAGCACTGTCTGCTCTGCCTCTGGAAGCAAAGAGCTGCTTGGAACAACAAGAGAGATGAGTGATCACCGGATGCTCCATAATGTCTCCGTCATTACAGAGTTTACACTTCCACTAGGAGCTAAGATACAAATCCTGTGATGCTGTGTATTCCCACACAAGAGATTCGACCCAATCTGCCAATGCCCATTCTCAAAGAATAAGAAAGAAGGAACGTTTTAAGTAATCTACAACCTCAAAGATTCCCTGATTTGCTTTCTAACAATTTATTGTGTGTGTAGTAAATTGACTCTAATTACCGCCGCTTAAAGGAACAGTTCACCCAAAAATGGAAATTCACTCTCACTACTATGCTGATGGAGGGATGATTGAAGTAATTGAGTCCACAAAACACTCTCAGAGTTTCTGGGGTAAACAGCGTTGCAGCCAAATCCCAAACAATCTAAATGAATGGGGACCACTTCTTTAAACGTAATAAATCAAAATGCCTCCATACTGCTCCCGTGGTACCATCTAAGTGTCTGTTATAGCCCTGACATTATAATTTGAGTCAAACCGGCATAATTTACGACAGGTTTTTAGTCCAAACTACCTTTAGGCAGTCATGCTTTTTTACTTTGTCCATCAGTTTGTTTGTTTGTCAGCAGGATATCGCAAAAAACTACAGAATGGATTTAGAAAATTAGTTCCAGAGTCCATGTCGGTGTTTGGCACTACTTTGATTTCTTTGTATTTCTTCAGTTTGCTTCCATTGCACGATGAAAATGTCACAAACACACCCACTTGCTCAAAGTGCATTTTCCAGACATTGTTCTGCTATATTCTAACAGGCTCTCACTCTGACCAGACATTTTAGTCAGGGTGCTGTTAGGAGAAACTGCCTTGGATATTTGCGTGCTCATAAACAGCCCTGCAACGGAAACTTACAGGAAAACGTTGTCTTGATTGAATTTAAAGTGAAAGTTTGAGCCTTTGTGGAGATGTCTCTCAACTGAGAGTCTTTCTAGAGGATCAGCTTTGAGTGACTGACACTGGGAACCAAGTAGGTGAAACAACTCTGAATGAACAGTGAGAAACATATACGATTAAGATCCATGATGCTCTGTGGTTTGGTCATTCCTTCCGTCCCTCCTCTTCCTACAATTGACTCAAACTTTATAATAAGTTAGTTCGTGTAATTATTTAATTTCTATTGTGTCTCTCCATCCATCACCCCTCCTCCCCTATTTGAACAAACATATGGATCATTCTTAACAAACCCTCGTCAGCAGCACATCGAAGGTTTTACAGAGATGTGACGTCTTTGTTTTCTTTCTTCCATCACGTTATGGTCCAATAAAATATGATGTATTTGTATAGAAAGATAGAGACATTTTGTTCCGACAGCTGACTCCACTAATGGTTTCACATATTTCTATATATACAGTCTGCAGAAAAATGTAGACCATAACTAAAACAGTTCATTCTGCCTCAAGCCGTCCTTCTCCAGGCCACATTGGTTTGACAGCATCAGCCATTTATAACTACCCTGTCTGCTTGTTAACGTGAACCCTCATCGGATCCATTCAAGTAAACACACAAAAAGCACATTAACTCTCCCCTTTGAACCCGATGGAGTATTTAATCACACACAGTCTAGCCGTGGTAAGGGGAGCAGATTGCGTGTTTCTGTTACAGGTCTGGAAACCATTGATTAAGGATCCGATCGGGGCGGGGGGGCTGTACCGTGAGGGGCCACGTGCAAAATGAGAACCGACAGTCAGATCCAAATAGCACCAGAGGATCTCTAACGCATGAAATACGTTTGAAGACTGACTTAACTCGTCCGGGGGTTATCAGGATGGATTCACACACTCGTTTTTTTCCCCATCCGGTCTAAACATGCAAACATGGGGACTAAAATGTTTTGTAATTGTTTATGGGGAAATGACAAGATCCTATCAGCGGAAGCCGGAGCGAGATCTGGGTTCGATTCCACATTCTGCATGTTTACAGTTGTCAGATGTCTTGGAGGTTTTTTTTAGTTTTTTTTTGAACATTGTAAACTGAACGTGTGTGACTTTGGTGGTAAACTGGATCGGATTAGAAGACAGAGGGCAGATAAAGCCTCAGACAAACTAAAGCCATATGGAGGTGTGGTTGAACGGGCTCCTCTCAAGACTCTTGTTGTGTGTTCAGCTGTTTTTGATGCCTGTACCACACTGCACTCATTCAAACAAATACATACACACACGTAATGTACATGCTGGTGAACTTTAAGCTGTGTCCCCGTCTTCACTTCAGTTCTGTGCATCGTGATTATCTGTTAATGTTCCTCAACCACTGTGAGCAGTCAACACACACAACTGGACTCAGACCTGTGATGTCATGAGTGCGCTACATGGCTTCTCGGGACACATTTCATCCGGATCTCAAATTAGAAAAACTGCCAAAAAGTTTGAGTATCTTATTTATTAACAGCCACAGTACAATTCTGAAAATATGATTTTGGTGTTCATATGGAGAGCACTGAAGCACATAAGCAGATGAGCTAATTGGAACAGACCGGGCAGCAGTCTGACAGATGAGCTGGTGTCAACAGTCATAACAGAAACTTCCTGGGCTGATGTGGATACCAGTCCTGCAGGGTCAGGTCATCCTGTCCTGGGAGGCCATGTGGAGGTCCTGTCCCCGCTCCTCCAGCTGACACAACCCAGCAGTGCTTATGGCTTTTGATCTCAGAGACGCAGCAGCCGCTACTTTTTTGGCCCCAGACGAAAAAAGGTGAATTTTTAAAACCTGAGGGGCACTCGGACCTTGGCCAAGGCTAATGCCCTATCTCGCTTTGCTAAGGAAAGTGGACAAAGAAAAAGTTTCTGGACACTGTCCATTTAGCCAGTTCCCCTCTCAAATTTGAATAGGGTCGTGCCCCAACATTTTACAAAATGTCATGCTGCTCAGTTCAGTAGTTCTTGCATATTTCTGCAAACTAAGAAACAAAAAGACAAACATATTAGATGAAAACACAAGATTAGCAGTAATCTCTAACCCTAACCCTAACCCTATGTTTTTACTGTTGTTTTATTACGTGTGAAGTCTAGGTCACCATTGACTTCAATTGTATTGGATTCAGCTCCAACAAAGTTTAACCGCTTTAACTCCAGAATTGTTTTGTGGACTCAAACACTTCACCCACCCCTCCATCGGCATCGTGGTAAATAGATGATGAGTGCATTTAAATTTTTCTGTGAAATACCCCTTTAAGCTCTTTGGCCGAGATAAAGAGAGAGAAAGGATCAAGCTGATAAAGATCTTGGTCACTTCCTGTGAATATTTGTGGCTCCTGCTCCCTTTCCAATGAAAATGGAATAAAAGTCATGATAAAAATTGCACGGTGTAAACTTCCATCATAAAAATAAACAGAGGGACTAGATCTCCACAAGAAAAATAGAGAAATAACTATATAACACTGCAAGCTGAAAATCAATAGACTTACATTCATTCTTGCTGCATTGGTTGCGTCTATGTGAGATATATTAGTTCAGCCAACAGCAAACACATAGTAAAGGCACAGCTTCTGACTGACAGGCTGGGACCTTCAGGTCGCCATGGGCAAACAGAGGCACATGGTTACAGAGCCCGTGACAAATAACACACCGAGCATGGTCTCATTCTTTCATACTGAGTTTGAAATGAACAATCTCCTGCCTGGAAACATGGGAGAAAAAGTGGAAGGTCACATGAATCTACACTTCCCCACACGCTGACATGAAGGAAATTATTTCAGCTTTTGTGAGACGCCACCAGGAGTTACCCTTCACCTTATTCTTTTGGGTCAAGAAAGGTTTGTTTTCAAAGCTTGCGGACTACACTTCCTCGAGCGTTGGTGGTCCCGCCAGCTAAGCAGAATCACAGATGTGTCCGTCGCTCCCTCCCTCTATTTTTCTCCCTGTCTCTTTCTCTTCTTCTCGAGCCTTTGAATGATTGCGCTCATTTAAATTCAGGTCTCATTGTCTCAAAGTGTCTCTGTTCTTCTCCTTGACAATGACAGTAAAACCTATGCATAAAATAAAGGGACTAACAGTTTTGGATTTTACATATATTCCTTTATATCCTTGTGAAATGGGGAAGTATTGAGGTTAAACACAATCAGATATGTTTTTTCACTTTTATTCATGCAAATAGTGTAGCAGGATTTGAATCTGGGACAGCTGATGGTGACTGATCACAGCTTATCTGCAGATGGGACTCATCATCTTTATTTGACCCAAACGTCTTATCGTGTGTTTGGAAATGTATTTGCAGGGACAATAATGAAGCAGATGGTGTGAACACAGTTTTTACATTCGTTGATGAAGATATCTTGTACACCGGGCAGTTTCTGGAAACATCACAAACTCAGAAAAGGTCAGGAATCTAACATTTTGGATTTGATTTAAGTATGTCTGTTTATATCCACAGTGTAATCTGCAAAGCTTGTTATTATGAATAATATAAATATGATTTGTGTGTGTCATGTGCTGGTATTAATACCTGTAATTGGTGCCAAAACTCGTCATCAACAAAGAAAAGAACGTATGAGCCAAGCTAATACTATTTATTGGAATTTGTATTACTCTGTTCATTAAATTAGACAGTTCCCCACTGTTAGATAAACTGGGGATTTCATTTGTATGTGATCATAAGCTTGTTTTTTGCACAATCCATTGCTTCAAAATGTGTGACTGGACCTATTCATATACATCCCAATTGCCAGTTATCTCCCTTTCTCTCTCTCATTTTCTCTGCATCTCCTGGGAGACTACGAGACATTCCTATGGTCGGGAAAGCAGGAACCTCTGAGTCATTCAGGTCGTGGCCTTGTGCTAAATGAGCTGTATCTGCTTCAGATGGACACTGATCACTGAGAGGAGAGTGAGTTCCCATGCTGACGTGTCAGTGAAGGCATCACGATTATTAGAGACTGCTGATTCAGAGCCTGACACCTGAAGTATCCCCTCCAGACTGCTTCTTGAGATATACCAGATATCGTTGTTGCAGAAGAACACTTGTAAAACTCAATCTGAAACATAGAGGCTCTTTCTGAACTCATAAAAGAATATATAATTACTATGGAGCTAAGATTCACTGCATTTATTTTGTATATTTAGTTCTTAAGAGGTGGAAAGTCATTTAGCTGTTTCAGTTTCTCCAGAGGTGCACTTATACAGTGTTTAAATATACTTACAATGCTCTATGAGTTTTCCACCATCCAAAAAATCCAGTATGAAAGGTTTGCTTTGTCAGTGATTTATTAGAGCGCTTTTAAACACTGCGACATGTGCTGCCGTCCTCTCCAGAATAAAGGATCAGTTGAAGGCTGAAGAACTTTGTTCCCGCTTGTGAAGTTTACAACATCTCCAGGAGAATATTTATTTTACCCCGCGAGAGAAATACAGGAAATGTCTCACTGTTTGGTTTGTCCTCCATGCACCAGGTACTGAATGCATTCGAGTATGGTCTCGCAGAACTGGTGGAATATTTAAGAATGATGGTTGAGCACTTTACCACATTTGTATAGACTGCTCGTTGAAGACATAAAACGTATCTTTGGCTTCTTGGTGAGAAGGCCACGGTTCGATTAAAGCATCACACTTCAGCAAGAATGTCTCGGGTTGTCAAAATATTTGAAACAATTTGGAGAGCAGTCATCTCCAGCTGCAAAAGCAAAATGTTTCTTATCTTTCTGTACAATAACATCATGTTATATGGGAACATAATGTGATGGAATTTGGTAAAAAGACAGAGATGTCACACCTCATTGAAATCCATAGTGTATCGTCCATAGTCACAATTCACACATCACAGCCACATCTGACTATTATGTGTTTGATTTTATTATTACACAAAAACTACTTAACAGATTGTCACGGAACTTTGTGGAAGGATGCAGTGTTGGTCAGGAGAGAATTCAATACATTTAGTGCAGCTCTAGACCAAAGAGCAGATTCAGGAATTGATTAATTCACTCTCTTAAAATAAGAGACAGGGTGTTTTACAACATTTTCATTTTTTTTCTCAGAGAATCATTTATGGATATTGATTAAAAATAATCATGATATTTGTGCGATTTGCTGCCGATCCAAATAAAAATCCACATCTAGTGAATTTAAATGATTCATGAGAACTGGTAGGCCTTGGTGGAGGTATGAACTCTACTGAGAGCCATTCGATTGACTATTGATTTACAAAACACACCTTTGAACATAGTACAAAAAATAATCATTGATCAAGCAGTAGCTCAAATCGGCTTCAACTCAGTTAGCTGCATCATCAACTGTTTACTGGTGTTGTCGTTTTCTGATGGTTCCCTACAAGTAGGTTTTCCTGTAACTCTACACCTTTACATGGATATTATTAAGTTAATAAGGCAGCAATGATTGATGATCCATAGGTACGTGTGCTTCAATTCTGAGGTGAAACATTACTGAATGGTTCCAGCCTCAGTTACTTAATCTTGACCATGTTCACTGCACTGATGTTGTTTTAATGGATTGGGGTGCTGTGCCACTGAGTTAACTTAAATGACCTCAGTAACAGATCAGGTCCATATCACATAGGTTTGCTCCCACGTCTTCTTAATCTTTGCTGTGACCCAGCCTGAGCTGTGGTCTCCTAAAGCGCCATGCTTCGTCGTGTAGCCTACGCAGAGCCCTACCCTCTATCCTGACGTGCACCTCCCCAAATATGTAAGAAAAAGTATTTATAACTGTGTAAAAGAGAGATCATAACTTAATCATAAGATGAATATTGATTAAATTAACCAAATTTCATTAAGACATGTGACACTGCGACTAACTTTACCTTAGACAAAGCTTTAGTGACAAAAGATTCACTTGCTTATGCTCAAAACTGCTCACACAATGGATTCACTGATTTCAAATATTCCAATATTGATGAATAACTAGGCAGCTGTATAATGCATCTGCAGAGAGACTGACCCTTACATAATTTAATCAGGAAGAAAACGTGTTTTACTCCGATCAAGCTGTTAAAGATGTGACTGAGGACGGTTTGAACCTCTCCAGCAGAAAGGCCTTTCTGCCAAACCAACTCAAAGCTTATTTTCCGCTGGCACACGCTGGCAGTTATCATAAATTTCAAAATATGGAAATGCAGGAGGTCACTTTTCAGATCTGCTCCGGGCTTTGACACGCCGACCATATGAAGGCAGAGAGTTTGCTTTATCGGTATGGTGCAACCACTTATCTGCAGGAGGTTGAACTTACGAGCTGAAACCAACCCAGAAGCAGTTGAACTACAAAATGCTGCTACTGTCAAGTAATAATGTGATAGTTTCCAAATCTAAAACTTAACAAAAACATTTCCCTCTCGCTGAAAACCAGATGAATAATTTGACCTCTGGTAAATAAAAACAAGGAATCATTTGTTATTTCATGCTTAAACAAAGACTTTGAACCAGTTATATGGATTTTTATGAAGTCTCGCTCATCATCAGTTTCACAAGACCACTTCCCACAATCAACATTGATGAGCTTCATTTATAATTTCATTCAGCGCTGGGAGGCCTGCACAGATTTTCCAGCTTGCTGCCATAATGTTGCTCTTTATAGTGGAAACACAGCCTGCAGTTTGTCATGTGTTAATATTTATCCAAGGAAGCATCCCCTCGAGCCTTCAAAATAATGGGGATTGTTGAAGAAATCTTTAATGGAATCTGCTGTTAAATCTTGTTCTATAAAAACTCACAACGGTGCACTGCTGGACCATGTGGTGAAAGATGTTTTATGTACGTGCTTCTTTAAAACACAAGAGTTTAATTGTCAGGGGTGTCTGGGGGGAAAATACAGATCTGGGTTTCAGACCTGCGGTTTAGATCAGGGACGTGTACAAATATTTTGGGGGTACAGGCTCAAGTGGGGAAAAGGGCACCTCTCATCTTATTTATGAAAGAAATTGTATAAAAAAAGTTGAACATCATAAAGAAATCTCTGGCTTGATTAATAATCTATTTGAATAGCCTCACTCTCTTCATACATAATATAGTATAGTATATATAATAATATATAATATAGATTTCCACAAAATGATCAGTTCACGCAGAGACAATGGTCTTCCTTTACTATTTCAAGGCTTATCACGATAAGACGCAACAACAAACAATCGATAAGTGACGACCCCTAGGTAAAGGGACACTGTGAATTTCTCTTTAGTCTATTTTCTGATGTCAACATACCAGACGTTCTCCCTTTTTTATCCCATGATTTAACAGTCATCCCTTCTTTAGATTTAAAATGAGGAAGGGAATCACTCCTGTGTTGGCATATCCAGTCTAAGGTTGTTGGCATGAGAGATTGTACTCATGTGACAACACTGCCACCTGTTGGTTCATAAAGCAGCTGGCTCTCAACCTTGCGCCATCTCCTTTCACTTCTCCATCGGTGGGTCGCAGGAGGAGCAGAAGCAAAGCCAGTCAGGTTAAAGCTGCACAAGGAAACAGTCATGATGGTGTTGAGATGAGCATTCACCTATGCCATCATTGTTGTTTCTGACTCAAAAGAGCTATGACATGTAGTAGTTGGTCAACCCTTGAAAGTACCAACTATAAAAAAATACAATTTCTAAAATTTCTAGGACAGCTGTCAGTGCTGTCAGTGCTCGTGGCCTTATATAATCAAATCGATTGCGTGGTTAAAAACGTGTGCCTCAGTTTTTAATATCATGTCAGCATACATTCAAATGTACAATAAATTTCCAAATATGTTTCTCAAATGTATATACTTTCTGTTAATTTTACCATGGGCAAAATACGTATAAGGCAATGTAAGTTTTCATTTTATTATTGACGGCACAATAGTCAATAATCTATTCCTGTTCCAAGATGTGCACAATGTGTGTGCTGCTCCCCGGTGTTTTGGCATATTCCATGTCTTTGTGTAGTTTGACATTTTGACATATTCTGTATCTGGACAAATGAAAGCCTCTCAGACCATTCATCACTTTTCAATCCCTGGCACATCTCCTCCATGTCGAGGCCACAGCTGCTGAATAACAACTTATCCAGGAGAGTGCAGCTTTGTCGACCTCCAGCGTCAAAGAGAAATGCTGCCCTGCACTAAACCTGACATCGAGAAGCTGTCCATCATCTTACTGCTGTGCTCATTCACATTGACAGTGAGGCAACAGCGCCAACATGAGGTCAACATTTTTTGTTTGGGAAGAAAATTTAGAGAAACAATGCTTTTTATCACCTCTGACAATTTGACAGAACATTGTTGAAGACAAATAGTCTGAGAGATGCCAGGGAGCGGAGCAGCTTTATTGAATGAAATGGATGCATTTGACAGGATGTAGTATAGTCTCTCTCTCTCTCTCTCTCTCTCTCTCTCTCTCTCTCTCTCTCATCTCTCTCTCTCTCTCTCTCTCTCTCTCTCTCTCTCTCTCTCTCACTCTCTCTCTCTCTCTCTCTCTCTCTCTCTCACTCTCTCTCTCTCTCTCTCGCTCTCTCTCTCTCTCACTAAGCAGCTGTTCAAATTCAGTTTTTCATACTTTAAAAAGAAGAAAAAGAAAGACAACTTCTGTATTTCTATTTCACTGAAGTAAAGTTGACCATTTATTTAAGTAGGAGAGAGAAATGGACACAATTTAAAATCATAAAACAGTAAAATAAGTTGAATGAGGAACAATATACAAATGAAACAGATAGAACTTTATAAACTAATAAAATAAAAGTGCAATAACTTACAATGATGGTATGACCTTGTGAAATAGAATAATTGTAGAATATTTTGTATCTGAACAAATCACTTGAGTGACTAGACTGATCCCCTCATTTCCCCCTCCAGGTCAGCAGGTGGCGATGTTTTCTCCTTTTGGTGGTTTTGCACAACAAATCAAATCCAACATGGCGGCCAAGAGACTAGCATGTTCAGGGTTAAGTGCCCTGGGTTCCAGTGTTTTCGCTCCACAGCAGGTAACCTCCTCAATATAACTTGACATGTCATGGTGTGTTGTGTTTGTATTTATTTTGGTGTCATTGCTTAGCTGCAACAGAAAGGAAGAGAAAGGAACTCGGTGCTAGTGGCCTCAGTAGCTGTCAGACGTTAGCTTCGCAGCTAATGCTCAGGGAATCCATACATCATTAAATAAAGAATTACCTGTTATTTTACAGTAGCGGATCTAAATCTGAACTATTTTCTTCGGGTTGTGTGTGTGGCAGTTTAGATCTGCATTTAAAGACATGTCATTCCATAACAACTGCTGTATCACTGTTTGCAGGCACTGCGGAGCTGCTGGGGGGCCCTGGAGCAGGCGAGGGGTTACTATGTTAACTGGAGGATGCTGAGGGACGTCAAGAGGAGGCAGATGGCCTTCGACTATGCTGATGAGAGGCTACGTATAAACGCACTGAGGAAGAACACCATCCTACCCAAAGAGCTTCAGGTGAGAGTAACGCAGCAAACAAGAAAAACATCTGTGTAAGCTCGATGTGATAATGCATTTGCCCTTCTAGTCAGTTTATACTGCTTTCAAGTGGCAATGTTGTGGTTTTTCATTTTGTTAAAAACCTCATCTTGGCTTTGTCACAACTGAAATAAATGATTTAATAAGGATACTAAGCATAATAATAAGGTCCTATTGATGATTTTTGGTGTATATAAATTGTCAAAACTGTGTCTTTGTAGCTCATTATGTGAGTTAGGTTATGAAAATCAAAGGTATTCCAAAATAATTAGGAATACAATTAGAGATTTACTTCTGTTTTAAAACCTTTGCAGGAGGTAGCAGATAAAGAAATTTCCGCACTGCCCAGAGACAGCTGCCCTGTGAGAATACGCAACAGGTGCGTGATGACTTCCAGGCCCCGCGGAGTGAAGCGGAGATGGCGACTGAGCCGGATCGTTTTCCGTCATCTAGCTGATCACAACCAGATGTCTGGGATTCTGAGGGCAAGATGGTGATCAGAAGCCGTTGGACACTCTTCAAATTGGACCATAAAAACAAGTGGATATGTGGTTGTGATCTGCAGGATGTCCGCACTCAACACTGACTTGGTTTGGGCTTTTATTGTCTGGAGTCTTTACAGGTATTAACAATAGTAAAACCGTTCCACCACCACCCACAAAATCCTGGAAGGTGTTCAAGGGGAATCTTCTGAGAGCACTGCAGCTTGTTTTCAGTATTTTGTGCTGAAGAGGATGTGAATATTCCCTTTCTGTAGATTGTTTGTTAGGAATATTGGAGAATAAATATGATTGCACATGGCTCACTTTTTCCCAGTGTCTTTATTGTACATTGTAGAAGTTGATACAGAGATTAGAAATATATTAGTGTTATAAGTAAACATATGGAAAACTCACCTTTTCCTTCACCAGCAGAGACATTGAATTAATCAAGTAATAAAATAAACAACTTAAAATAATATTTCGTTAGGCTGTTCGTGTTTTATGTATGTCACCACTTCAGTCCGGTAGGTGGCGGTCGTGCATTTACAGACAGGCTCTCCGACCACCAACAATCAGGAAGAAGAAGAGACAGCGCTGCAGTGAGACGAGCGTGTTTGTGCTAAGCTAACACAACCCAGAAGCTAAAATGGATTTAACCGAACAGGTAAGTTTCATATTTGTATTTAACTCCATTTGAACACCCAGGGTAACAGTGGGGCTAGCCTTATGAACTGATGTGGCTCAATTACTGCCATATTAATAACACTAGTTTACATAACTAGCAACCACTAACCGGCAAAGTAAAATAATGTTCATACGTATCCTCTGAAAGTCTGAGCGTAGCCTACATTTATTTAAATTCAGTTCTCACGCGGGTTTGCTAGAGACGGTGACAAAACGTTGTGTTTGTTGGCAGCTAGCTAGCTGTCCAGTACACCGTTATCTTTGACTGGAGTCAGAATGTTCTAGCAACGTAATGCTAACACGCTAACGTTAGCCGACTCAGAAGCTCCATTCTCATCAGTCGCTGTGGCAGCGAAATGAAAGTGAGGAGATAAGACTTGTATGTTTTTCGGTCTTAACTGTTATATGATGAGATCTCGAAGTAATAATAAAGGTAAAAGCAAAATAATCATCATCAGTAATAAACACCTCAGAAGACCTTTAGTGTTTTGATTGTGGAGGTGGAATTAACACAATCAACAATTACCATAGGTGTTTGATTGAGTTAAGAGATGGTGACTGTGTAGGTGATGGCACACAAACCATTTAATTTGAATATTCATCTAACTATTCAGTAACATCCAGATATGCTGTTTCTACTAAATTATTCAGCATTTAACATTCTATCCTGTCTGGTCTTTTGCCATAGAAAATAGCCCGTGGACATTGAGAATGATATTAAACTGTAATCCCAGGATGTGCATTTCTCATTGGTCCGATGCTTTCCCCAATGCAGATCAACCAGTTGGAGGCAGACCTGTTGGAGATGGGTTCACTCTTGGAAAAATCTGAGAGGAAACGAGTGCAGGAGCTCTTAAAACAGGAGCAGAAGAAGGTGGAGAAGGAGATTTCAGTCAAAAAACAACAGAAGGAGCAACAGGCCAAGAGACAAGCAGATCCATCTGCAGCCTCTAAAGCAGCGTACACAGTGAAGATCAACAACTATGGTATGATGCAATTGTCCACTCACTGATGCGGCCAGTTATTTGTTAGCCAGTGTGTCTGTGTGTTCACAAAGTATTTGAACGTTTTGTTCACAATTTTCCATCTTCTTTACAGCTTGGGACCAGTCCGATAAATTTGTAAAAATTTACCTCACACTGAAGGATGTGCACAAAATCCCATCGGAAAACGTGGATGTCAACTTCACAGAAAGGTTAGACGATAACCAGCCTGTATCAATGTTTGTACATTACATACATAATCATTCATCATATATTGTTTTACATACAATTCTAATTATGCCTTTTGCAGGTCCTTTTCGGTTCTGGTGAAGGATCTTGATGGGAAAAACCATCAAATGAAAATTCTCAATCTGTCATATCCAATCGATGAAAAGGAAAGCACCAAAAAGGTGACGAAAACAGATTGATGTGTTTAAAGGGATAATATAGAAATGTTTTCTAGAAAGTTATAGTTATTGGATCTTGGTATAAACTGAGGCAGTGAGACTTGCAATTGTTGATCAATTAACTTATAAGACCTAAAAAAGCAGCTTTAAATGATTCTTATTAATTTAAGCATTTTAAATCATAATATTTTCTCAGATGTTTCAGTCTTTCACAACAAAACATTTCAGACTAATTTTAATTATTTTGCACTGATTTTTAAATTTGTTCGGCCACTAGAGGGCAAAAGTAGACAATATCTAACAGCTCAACTATTGGCCAGATTTAATCAACATGGCCATCTTGTTGTTTGTTTCTTGTCAACTGTATTAGTTTGTGTTAACTTTGAATATGGCCCTTGGTTTAGTTCAGACGATTCCTGAAGAGAATATTCTAGTGTCTTTGTCTCTCTGAATGGCCTTTAACCGCCTTTCCTCCCTGCCACAGATAAAAACAGACATGGTCCTGGTCATGTGCAAGAAGAAGACCACAAAGAAGTGGGAGTGCCTAACGAAGGCGGAACTGCAGTCTAAAGAGAAAGAGTAAGTTTTTTTTGTTTCAACTTACTCTATGTAGTTAAGCTTTTAATTAGGATGAAGAAATTAGTCTGGAATTTTAATTGAGGTTAGGACCACTGCATGCTCAAGTGACTGATTTCATCAAATTAATGTGTGCAGACGCATAAGCTGCAGCCAAAGACACATTGGCAGGTGTAGTTACATGAAGAATAAAATGAATCATAACTTTCTATCCACTTGAAACAATGATATTTGTTGTATTAGGCAGGGAATACATGTAACTTGGGTGCACACATGCAAACTGAGAATCCAAGCAATTAAGCTAAATTTTGACACTCATCAGAAAACCCGCTACGGAGGAAGCTGCAGACCCCAGCGACGGCCTGATGACTATGCTGAAGAAGATATACACCGACGGAGATGACGAGATGAAGAGAACCATCAACAAAGCCTGGTCAGAGTCCCAGGAGAAGAAGAGCAGAGGAGAAGACGCACTTGACGTGTAAACTGCTCCCACTTCTATTCCGCAAGCGAAATGTGAAAAGTGAGATCTTCCAGGGCTGCAGCGGACATGACTTGAATATCAAATGCTATAACTGACGTCCCAGTAAATAAATCACACTTTCACAATATGTAGAATTTAGGTATACAGCTCATAAATAAGGAGACATGAGTAATTGTTTAGCCCTGGATGGCCTCAGCTTTGAAAACCAGGTTGCTAATAGTCATAAATCATAAAGCTGTTAATAAATAGAATCACACAATTGTGTACAACCACAAAGTGCTGATCATGATGCAGCAACCTAAACAGCAAGAATGCACACTGATTCATCACCTACCATAATGCAGCCATTTTTCTTCCCAAGATGAATATCTTGTAAGTTGTACGTGAGTTCAACTGGATCAGTGAAATTGAAAAATTGTGAACTTGATCTGTTAAGTCACTTGCTGATTCGTTGTAGCTAAACTGATGTCTAGGATGTTTTCTCGTGAACATTTGCTTAAGTCACCCTCACATTCCTTAAATGAAGACGACCAGAGGACATGTCAGTCTTCAGATCAGCCTTTTAGGTTTTTTTTGTCATTCTATAAATGGACCATGATGATGATAGTTGTAAAGACTGTACCAATCATACAACAGCCCAGTGTAATAATATACATTACTGCATGGGTGTGTATGAAGTGTTATGTGCTTTACTCGTGATAAACTGTGTAAAACTCAGACATTCATTTAAATTCTTTCATTTGATTTTCCTACTATGATTTCTATGGTTCAACTTTTTGCATTGTGATTTGTCTCCAATATTTGTGAATATGTACAAATTGACTTTTTAACTAAGTTGATATTTTGCTTTGGTTGTTCATGTAAGTTTTGAGTGTATTGTTGCCCGCCCTCAGGTTGTTCATGCAGTTCAGACAAATATAACTTTTGAACTGACTCCTTGTGGTTCCATTTGTCTTTTGATGTCAAATTAGACTTGATTTCATTTATTGGATATTATATTTACTCTCATGAAGCGTTTTAATTTAGTGAAGCCTTCACAGAAGCATGCCTGATTGGAAGTTTTAGGTTTTGGTTTCAGGACGGACTCCATGCTCTGAATCTTAACTCATAATTAAAACTAAAATATAAAGCTCATTACCCGTACTTTAACAATCCTAGTTTTGACCAATATAGTAACTTGCTTTTAACCGATAATGACAATTGTCCTTTATAAAGCACAATTGTATAAAGGGAGTCTATATCCTCAAGTTGTTTTTAGATGTCTCCTCCACCAGGGGGCAGCAGTTATCGTTCATTCAGGAGAGGTCCAATCAAAGTTTATTATTGGGAAATGTGAACTTTTATTTTGTAGGACTTAAGTTTTTTTCATTTTCTGCTCCTGTAGATTTACAAAATAAATGATGAGATTTACTGCAATGTATTTTATAATCTGAAATGTTTCTCTAAAACAACTTTACATGTTAGTATAATTGTAAATTGTACAACAGGTTTGCTCAACTGAAATAAGTTCTTTACAATTCATTGGCAACATACAGTATGTCTATCTTCTCTAATAATCTGTGCCTTTAATTTTCTATAATTAATTTTAGCAACTGATGCCTTTCATGCTTCTGTATGTGCAATTTGTGTTTAAGCGACAAGCTGTGTTTCATTATGATTCTGTGAGTTATTTGTCCCTGTTTTTATTTATATTTGAGACTTTTTACACCATTGCTGCCCAATTTGAACAGTTGTCTCTGGCAGATACATGTATTGCATCTTCATCGGACCTTCCTGGTTAAATAAACCTTAATCTTGGTATTTTCATGATGAGGATAACGAACAATGAAAGACTATGAACGAAGATTAAAGAATAACAATAATGCAGGAAAGGGGGCCATGATTTCCAACATCCACACAGATATCCTGATTCAGTAAACTGCACATTTTAGTCATTCCTTGTCATATGTTAGCTCTATAGCTTTGAGCAAAGACACATCACTGACTATATTTTATAAACTGTCTACCCAGGGGGCATTCATATTAGCTGGGGCCAGCAGCCCCCCCTGGCTGCCACTCTGGATCCGCCCCTGGAATAATGAAAGAGCAGAAGTTACTAGCTCATATTTTTCTTAATCTCAGGAGATTAAATTAAAGATGCTTTTCAGATTTGCGTTGTTTTCGACAATCAGTCTGTCTCTTCCCCATTCATCAAACTGTCAGTGTGGATTTCAGATGAGCAGACAGTGTGGAACCTGCTCCTGTCACAGCAGCAGCTCTCACACACGAGCTGCATCAATACTCTTTCTATGTTTTCATTTCCCATGAGCTGATTCATTCATATCTTTCCCTCACACTCCGGATAATGTTGTGATCGGGATCGTGTCTGGACAAATCGTCTGGACTTTCTCCGCCGGGGTTGCGCCAGCCTGCCTCCGCCCCTTGCTCCGTGACGTCGCCGCCTGCCTATATATCCGGACCGAGCCGAGCCCTGCCACGCCAGATGGAGACAGTCGGACGCGGCGGACGCATCATTACGCACGAGAGCAACTGCTGAACCGCGGGCGAAAGGGATATTTACTCATCTTCGGGCCTGTGTACGAACTGTCTGCTCGCTCCCACCACCGCCGCCGAGCTGAATGGATACCGGCTGTTTCACCGCGGCGCAGCGCCTTTCCTGCCACGCCATGAATGCGGATTTATTTAAGCCTGCTCCGGAGCGTGGAGCCCCGCAGCCGCCTGCCCCGCAGAGAGCCAGCAGGACCCGACCCGAGCAGAGCAAGCCGGAGCTGGCTCAGGTGGTGACGGACTCCAAGACGGGGAGGTCATACAGTAAAGGGAAGCTTCTGGGAAAGGTATGGACTTTCATTTCATGTTCCCCCCCTCATGGTTGCCATCGGAATCTTTTCTTTTTTTTATCCCCTTGTGTAACCGAATCGCAGGTTTTTAGTTTGATACCGAATCGGTGGCTGGGCACGAATCACCGCGGGCTGTCCCCTCAGGTGCGTGACTTCTTGCGGGAATAGGGGACGACCTCGTGGCCGATCTTCCCCTCCGTGGCCGCGCGTCATTGCCGAGTGAATCAGGCGCAAGGTGTGCCCGGCTCCGGTGAACACACATGACCGGCAGCACCTTAATAGACCCAGCGGAGTTCATCTTCCACGAGCACGCGTGTATTTAAATGGCATGTAGGGGGCTGCTGTGATACCAGTAACGCATGTGTCCGCCCGCGCCCCCTCCCTCCCTCTCAATGTTGTGTGTGATTTCCCACATGTATGAATGGAGGGGCTGTGTGATCAACGTGTTGCTCGTCATCCATACGCTGCGTCAGGCACCCGGCCAACTCGTTTCTCCCCTCGCTCTCTCCGGCCGCCTGCCGCAGAGCTGGAAACGTCTCCGTCAATTTCACGGTTAATGAATGCAGCAGCCTGCTCTGCCTCGTCCCTTCTGCCCTCGAGCACATCTTGATTACAACCTGGGACATGCGTGAACAAAAAGCAGTAAACGGGACAATCTGGGCATGATTTTTAGGGTTTAAGACTCGTATGAGGACATCCAAGATGCTGATTACCTTGGTTATGAAATGATCCACCTGACTGAGTTAACCATTTTCTTGTATTGTGTTTAAATCTGGATTGCGTATTGCCTCACGTTACCCGTTGCCTCCACATCATATTCTGCCCAGTCATTCTTGGATCAGAGACTTGCTTGTTTATGGCCATTGCAGGTTTTCAACCTGCTGCATTTTAACTGATGGTTGTTTTTGATTTCCCCCCCAGGGTGGCTTCGCTCGATGCTACGAGATGACAGACCTCTCCAGCAACAAAATGTATGCCGTGAAGGTGATTCCCCAGAGCAGGGTGTCCAAACCACACCAGAGGGACAAGGTACACAACCGTGCTTGTTTGTTTGATCGGTGTGTCTCGCTGAAGAGAACGCTGCGTTATCTGACTTCAAAACATCTGGATGTGTCGGGGCTTGAAAATAATGGGCCCCAGAAAACTGATCGGATGTCATCCTTTCCTTTGACAGATTACGAATGAAATCGAGCTGCACAAAACCCTGTCCCACAAGCATGTGGTGAAATTCTCTCATCATTTTGAAGACAAAGAAAACATCTACATATTCCTGGAGCTCTGCAGTCGGAAGGTGAGACCTCAGACATTTATTTGCACGTGGGATCATACGCCTACATGTGTTTTGCATATACCTACAGTTTACAGCTTGCTTTGTTTTGCTCTGCAGTGGTGCAATGGAAACAAAACAAAATGCTCTGTGTATATGCATATCTCAGAGTCAAATGACTATCGACGTAGATTCCCAGACACTCATCTGATTACCAGCATCGCCTCTGTGCCGGTGCGGAGCGTGTGATGTGTGTTGCCCAGTCCCACTGATGGATGTGGCGTTGACGGCTGCTCATTGCTTTTTGCTCCGCAGTCTCTAGCACACATTTGGAAGGCCAGGCACACGCTCACGGAGCCAGAAGTGCGATATTACCTCAAACAGATCATATCCGGCCTCAAGTACCTCCACAGCCGAAACATCCTGCACAGAGACCTCAAACTAGGTATGTGAACCGACGACACTGGAAAACACCGAGTGCACACGCACACAAAGGCATGCCAGGAATCTGCTGTGACTTTTGGGCAGGCGCACATGTTATCTGTGGAATGCTGACTGGACAAATGGTTTTGTCTCCTTTTAGGCAACTTCTTTGTCAATGAGAACATGGAGCTGCGGCTGGGAGACTTTGGCCTCGCTGCCAAGCTGGAGACCGTCGAAATGAGGAAAAAGTTAGTTTATTTGATCTGTTTTTAATATAAAGGAGTCGGCCACAAACTGTTTATATATAAAAATGATAAATGGCTCTTGGAACACTTCTGACATTCTCACCCCTGATGTGGTTGGTAGTTCAAAGCTGTGCATACTTCTCACAGAGGGGTTTCTCTATCCGCATCTCTAACAGGATTCCTGTTCTAAACTTGTATGATGCACAATTACCTTAAACCCTTACGTCAGTTACAAAGCACATCGTTCCTCTCGCCTCTTTCCCCCTCAGTAAGTACCTAAGTAAACCGGTTTCCAAGTGGCAGTTGAATGTAGCGCTTAGAGCGGAGTTTCACTACCTGTTTGACACCTTCCTGTGGAATACCAGAAGCATTTCTGTGACGGGGAAAAATGCCTCAACCACTGCTTCCTTGTCTGTACCGGACAGAATCTGAATTGGAAGATTGAGGTGTTAAATGTGTCTTGTTTTTATTCTTTCCTCAGAACAATCTGCGGTACTCCAAACTATTTGGCCCCTGAGGTGCTGAACAGACAGGGCCATGGCACTGAGTCTGATGTTTGGTCTCTTGGATGTGTCATGTGAGTTTGGTTTAGTTCTTTGTTCTCTTATTTAGCCCGGGGTCATACGCTCTCTCCGGTCATGTGTAAATGACTAATGCTTATTTTGTAGCTACTTTCTTTCGTGGTTTATCTCTCCTGCCTCGGTCAGAGTGGAAATGAGGACATTGCGAGGTCATTTAAAAAAGAAAAAGTCTTTGTTTGTTTCTCTATTTGACTGACTGTTGCCTTGGTTTCTGCTGTCCAGGTACACGCTGATGTGTGGCAACCCTCCGTTCGAGACTCTCGACCTGAAGGAGACGTACAAGTGTATAAAGGAAGTTCGGTACAACCTGCCCGCCACCCTCCCCCCCGCCGCACAGAGACTCATCTCGGGCATCCTGCAGAAAAACCCCCAGGACAGACTGTCGCTCGATCAGATCCTCAACCATGAATTCTTCACCAAAGTACGTCCAAATGACTGTAGAGGGAGCGGGAAATTATGCTTGAAACTATTACAGAGTTTAGTACTCTTCTCTTTAGTGTTCAGAGAATGAGATATGTGCCTTCTAGTTCTCTCGTCATCCTCCTCACCTTTTGTCTGTTTGCTCTCTGCGTTTTCCTCCTCTAGGGTTACACTCCTGATAAGCTTCCTCCCAGCAGCTGTGAGACGGAGCCAGAGCTCCACCCCCCGAGTCCTGCCAAGAAATTCTTTGCTAAAATGGCCAAGAGCTTCTTTGGCAAGAAGAAATCGAAAGGTAAGCAGCAGCTTTGAAGTGACTGGCGCAGTAGAGGACTAGGTCGTTTATTAAGCAAACAATCTGCTTGGTTTCATATACAAGTGTTTTTATAAATGAAACTCGGCTCTTTGTTCATGTTGTCAATCCAGTTTGCTCTTGTGTGAAGTATTTTTAAAAATCACATGACCAACCGGATGGTTTCAAGGTTAAGATTTCCTCTCAGCATTTCTGAAAATGAGACTTGAAACGTCTCCTCATGCGTGAACATATTTGTTGTGACATTTCTAATGTACAACTGTTTCTGTTGCAGTGGAGAAGATTCCATGCGAGGAAAAGGACGAGAAAGACATTTCCAAGCTGGTGTCGGGCATCGTCAAATGTTCAATCAACCGCCAGATCAGTTACAAGACAGTGGGACCCAATGAGGTAAACCTCTTTTCTTTTGTTGTTGTTTTTTTCACCTCCTCCTATAGTGACAGCTCTACATCACACTATCAATATTAATAATTGGATACAAATCTTGATAAAGGTGAATTACACTTAAATGTCAAATATATATACCCTCTGTAAAAGTTGTATCATTGTTCGTAGATGGATAAATAACAACCTCTTCTATAACTGCTTGAAGTGAGCCCAACACCACAGCATTCATTTAAACGCTGAAACTATTCTACAAATGTAACTGCTATTGACACATTTCAAGACTTGAACAGACAGAATGTTGAGCTTTTAACTTCAAGCACTTGTTTTTAACTTCAAAGATATTTCAAGAGCGTATCCATTTTTAAGATTTCTCGGGCTGTTTGGATATGTTCCAGTGAGATTGTAGTATGAGAAGCTGTTTTGTCCCAGACGTCCTTCAGCTTGTAAACAGACAAGTCAGAGGAGAAATGTAGCACAGTCTTTGTTCTACGATGTATTGTAGAATGAAGCTGATGAAACTGTCTTCTCTGGAAACTTCTGCTTTTCCCCTCACTACAGATATAATCATTAATAGTTTCTGATTCCTAAATGGAGCCAGGAAGCTCAGTCAGTCCACTCCCTAATAAGGCTGGTCTAGTCGTCCTCATAAAGAACAACATTGTTTGCTCTGTGTCATGAACATGTCAGCTTGATAATGGACACATTACTGGAAGTCAAACACAGGTGTGAGGTAACACGAGATTGGAAAGTGTTGATGTCACATCACGGTTGCTGCGGAAAACTGCGGTACGAGAGATTGGTTCACCTGCAGTGCAGTGAAATTTATGTGAAAACCAAAACCTTAAAAATCAATGAAGCATCAACAGTTCAACCTGCAGTATGAGTTAGAATGGAAAAACGTTTTTTGTTCAGGTCCTCAAATGACTTGCACTCATTTGCTATTCTGTGGGTATCTTTTTATTTTTTTTGTGTCTGTCCTGCTTTTACACACACTTTGGTGGTTTTTCGTGTCACAAGTGTTTGTTTGATCATGTGTCTTGTCTTGTCCTGTCAGGTGCCCTCACCCACTGGTCAGCTGGTCAGCTCCGTGCCTCTGGAACAAACTCCTGCTGAGGAGGAATCCAGGAAATCAATCTCTCGCTCCTTCAAGGGCACCATGGCCAGCAGCTCTGAGCGTAGGTTTCAGTTCTTTCCAACAGATTTTTATATATATAAATATATATATTTTTTTGTTGTTTGTTTGTGTGTTTAATCAATGTTTTGCCTGTGTTCTCTCCAGCATGTGAAGATGCGCTGACCCCTGCTGCTGTTGCTGAATCGGCCATGAAGGTTCTCAAAAGCTGCCTGGCCACCATGCCTACAGGTAAGAGAGCAGTTAGATTTTTGGCTACTGCTTAATAATAATGTTTAGCAAGTGTGTTCCAAGAAGCGTTTCACAATCCTCCTATGAGGAATTAGGCAACAGACGCTTACCAGACAAATATTGCTACACTTCAGTCTTAACATGAATCATTTCTTACTTTCTGTTGAAATAAAGTAAGAGATGCAGACTCTGATTTAAATACTTCATACATACCTTTAGAACCTTTGAATATCTACCTGGAAATGAAAACTTTATTTTGTGCTCTTCATTTACTCAGGATTAACATTATGTGCTATGAAATTTTAACAATCCAACATTTTTCTTTTCTCTAGCCACCAGAAACCCACCGTGTTTGTCCAGACCTCAGTCCTTCCTGTGGGTTACTAAATGGGTCGACTACTCAAACAAATATGGTTTCGGGTACCAGCTGTCGAACCAAAGTATCGGTGTGCTGTTCAACGAGGGAACACATCTCAGTCTATGTGACCAACGCAAGTACGTGTTTTTCTTCTTTTATTAAGTCGGGGTCATGTTAACATTAAACAAGACTTCCGAACATTATACAAATGACACAATTTTGGTCAAATGTCAAAACTTGTCTTCTATCAAACCCATCTCTTAATATTAATAAATGTGTTTTTGTTTTCCCCAACAGGACAGTTCATTACTGCATGACCAACAACAAACACTTCAGTTTCGCTGCTAGCGCTTTACCTGAGCAGCTTCGCAGCCAGAAACAAATTGTCGAGCTAATGGCCAACTACATGGAGGAGAACCTCATGGAGGTAAATGAGTGTTTTAGTTAACGGGCTATAGTCCTAAGTTTGATATTGGGAATGCTAAAGGATGATCATCTTTCCATTAAAAAAAATAATAGGTTTAAAAGTTGATCACTGTTGTGCAGGATAAGTTACAATGCAGCCTGTGCAGTACTGTGTTGTCGTTCCCCCTGCAAACAATAATCTGTTTCCTCGCTATCCCTGTCTGTCAGTTCCCTTTGACTGCTAGGGACGTATGGTTTCAGACATTAAATCAAAAACTTGACAATAAGCCTCATGCAGTTTTGGTCAAACCTCAAGTATAGTTCTAAATTCTTGTCAAAAAAAAAGAAAAGTTGATCACTGTAAAGAAAAAGACATGATTGATATTATAAATGTATTTAATCTGAGTCAGTGAACTAAACTAAAGACTCTCCTCAGGGTGGAGATCTGCATTGTGATGAACAGGCCTCAGTTGCACCTCCTCTGCTGCTCCAGTGGGTGAAGACTGACCACGCTCTGGTTATGCTCTTCAACAATGGCACTCTACAGGTAAGAAAATGCTCCGCTACATCTGCCTATTTTCCAATTATTCAGCTGCCAGTTTCCATTTTAGTAGTTTTTCTAACGGTCGTTCTGTTTTCCTTCCTTTCAGGTGAACTTCTACACAGACCACACCAAGATCATCCTGTGCAAGTCATCCGACGATTCCTACTTACTCACTTACATCAGCCGGGAACGCGTCTCATACACTTACCTCCTCAGCATGCTGAATGAGATGGGCTGCACCCCCGAGCTGCGACACCGACTCCGATATGTGGTGCAGCTGCTCCAACACCATGCTGATGCCTAAAAGCACAGCTCTGTGCCTCCCAGGCTGCCTGACCAGCACATGCCTTAGAGGCAACCTGACTGGTTGACAGTTTCTTGGGCAGCCTGACTGGTTGATATTATTTTTCAAGGCAACACTGGGAGGGGCAGACGCCTGTCCAGTTGATGGATGGAAGGCTGCTGCTCTCCTGAGCAACATTCTTGTCTTGACTAGTGCTTAGGCTGCGTTTTGTCAGTTACATTGACCTTGATGAACATCAAGCAGTCAGGAAGTGGCCCAATGCAGCATCTGCCTTGAGGGTTTGTGCCTGTACAGCTTATGCCTCAAAGGTATCCACCTGGAAGGAACCGATGCCTAAAGTAAGAGACTCCTTAATGGCCTGAGACGACGGATTCCTCATGGGCAGATGCCTAAATGAACGCCCAAACTCGCAATGACCTTCCTTCAATCACTTGAAACCACCGCTTCTTGGCTGGATCTTTTAAAGCCATCCACCCAACCCTGCAGCATTCAGCTTCCCCTGATAGCCAATAACCAAGGCATGGTATCAAAACACTAAAACTGTCCCATCTGCTCGTAACGGAACGAGGATCGTCTTGCAGTTGGAATTCTTTCAGAAGTATTTTAGCAGCAAGGTCATGTATGCCGTTGACTTGCACTGGACCTGTGATCTTACAGCAGAGATGCTTTGGGAAGAAGTGTGGTTTGATTGGGGGGGGCGAGAGAGAGACCCTCCTACCCTCAGTCGGTTTCTAGCCTCTTTGGATTATGGTGCACACATTCATTTTTTTTTCTCTCCTTTTTTAAACCAATGACATGAGCCAGCTTTAGGATCACACTACGATCTTGACCTCACATGCACAAATAACATTCCTGGCCTTATTTGATTATGGTGATGCTAAGCTTTAGAGAATCTTTGCTTCTTCTGCTCAAAACTCACTTTCGTCTTTTTGTTAGTTAATAAGACCATTTTCACTGACGTGGTACACGGGCTAGGGGAGCTACACAATTTTGCACTTTTTTTAAATTGTCTGGAAAGCAAAACATTTTACTACCACTTTCTTCTTTTTTTTTATTTGCTTTTAACTTGATACCAAAAGGCATTTTCTTTGTTGGTTTTTAAAAATGATTCAGTTTTAAATTCACATACAGTAGGTGAGTGTGTGTGCCACACGTGTGCTGGTAAACAAAACTGTTGGAATATGAGGATAGGGGGGGTGGGGGATAAAAGTGCCTTTCTGAGGGATGTCTGTTTAGTGCAATAACAACCCTTAGTGAATGTCATGCTGGATACAAACAAGATACGAGATGGGTTTTACAAGTGGGATTTACTTTTGTACTTTGAAACGAGTTTAAAAGTAAATCCACGAGCACTACACTCTCCATACCTGGTATAAGCTTTTAGAACAACTATTATCTTCAGTATATATCCCAGTAATATCTACTATGGAAAAAAAAAGAGAACATTGTACTCCATTGTACTGTACTGTAATCCTTATTGGTTTACATTGCTTTCTCGACCCAGAGTTGTATCCTAAAAACTGTGACGTGGAATGCAAGTATTGCGTATGTGTTTTTCAAAGAACCCAACATTGTGAAAGCCATCTGCCAATTCAGAGTCTTTATTTTTGGCACATAATGTCTTGTTTATTTATTTTTTATTTATACATTTTTTTTAATTTATTGTGTAAATGTTTTGGTCTTGACACAAGGAATTCTGATCACCTTTTGTATGTAATGTATTTGGGGGGAAATGGGACAAAATAAAGTTTATTGAAAATGAATTTCTTTTGTGCTCATTGTCACTGAATGAAACAATATATCTTTAATTAAAATGGGTATGTTAGCAGTTGGTGTATCTTCAACAGGGGCTACTACTAAAGATGCAGTATTGGCAATAGTATTGTATCACTCTCCCTCTGTTGCATAAAGTATTTGGTGCTTTACTGTCGCTCTGGATACCAGTGTTGGCTCCTGTGGCTTCACTCGAGACACTTTCTTTGAGATGTCCAAAGTATGACAGCATTACATCGCGAGAAGGTATTTATCAATGGTTCAAGGTCATACATTTAAAAACAAATTCATATTCCACAAAGCAAATATCAGGGCAGTTTGTCAATTGAAAATGTTGGCTTATTAGCTTATGCTCTAGGTACTTGACAGAATTGCCCTGTCAGCAATATGTCTTTTTAGTTTCTGTCTGGCTGAGAGACTTGTCAAGTAGTAATGTTTGTAGATGTGTGGTGGTGGGTGCCTTTCGATGCAGAGTACATTGTGAGTATTTAAAAAATGATCATGAACTTACCCTTATTTTTTGCTTTGGTGCCTGACCCTTCAATAGTCTACTGTGCTACTTATGAATGCTTCGCATGTAGCTCAACTGTAAAAGGAATTAACTGAATGTCTATAATGTAGCAGGAAATAACATAGGTTGGGCATGCTGTGACTATACACTACATCGGGTTTGACTCCGGTTTCAGTGTGGACTCTTGGGACTTTTGTTTCACTGGTGACACTTGAGGAGATGTAAACACAACTTCCATGGGAAAGCCAGACACATTCCTATGGTTATATCATGGTGACAGACAATTGTCAACAAAATGTCGCCGTCTGGATCGTCAACGTGCAAGCACATTGGACGCCTGATGTGTGCTACAAGCATTGAACCACACCACACTGCTCAATGTAGCTGCTGTGTTTTACCCTAGATCCTGGGCTCTTTTTAGTGGACATCACCCCATTCATGATTGCCTTCTTTGATAAATGTAAAAAAAATACAAAAACTCCTTTCATGGTTTACAACAACCACAGTAAGCCTGTTTATTAGTGTTTTTATCCCTGTTCATGTGACCTGATCTTATCAAACTTCAGTTCTACTACTCTACAAAGAGGAGGCTTCAAAACATGACCCTGTTCTCGTTGCCCTGCAGCCTTGAGCAGTAACCTCACTGTGTATCTAAATGCTGACTACAATCACCACACTCAATTCATTGTAATGTCTTTCGGTACCATGGAACGAACTCTAAATAGTTTGCTGTGTGTGACGTTGTGCACCAGCCCACTCATATCAGTACGTGTGACTTCATCTGGTAAACAGCATTAAATGAACCAAACATTAAAAAAAAATCTTGCTATTCTCACTAATATGCGGTAATGGAGTATATATTATATATATATATATATATGTATATATATGTACATTTTTCATTATAGAATAATAACTCTGAGACTCCATCTTCAGATAGGGAGAAAATCTTTGTTGAGGGCTACGACTTCTTCACATCACTGTGACTTCTCAAGAGTTTTGTATTGTCACTACACAACGTCACATTTCATCTTGCTAATCGTCCTTGCACCATGCAAAGACAAATAATCCAGGTGTTAATTATAAAACAGAAAGCCCCCGGTGCGCTGACAGAATCTGTTAACCACACTTTCTAGAATAACCTGACGCTGACTTAGCTGTGATAGAAGAACCTCTGGGGAGGAAACAAGCACATAACACATTGAGTGCAAAGACATGGATTTGTACATTAACATTGGATTTCATATGCACATAAGCACAGGCCTTACTGTTGTTATGAAGTTGCAGCACTCTTCTTTTTAAGCATGGACACCATCCATTCAGCCACGTTAGCCGGCTGTTTTGGGTACACAACAACTACTATGTGAAAATCCCGAGGAGACAAAGAGAGAGAGAACTATGATCAAACTTCCCTCCTGATTGCAGTGTGGAATCTGGGGCAGCAGCGAGAGATCACAAGGCTGCTGTGCTGTGACTGAGGCCAAATGTGCTGATTCCCCAGCTTTAATTGCAGCGTGAGATGCTCAATCCCCACAGTCAGTTATTACCTCCGAGGTGTAAATGAGAAATTCCACCGTGAAATTCTTTTCTGCAGTAAAAAGCTGGTCTGAAAAGATTCTGCTGATAATCTCTTTCATCTTTGTTGGCGTGTGACAGGACATGAAAAATGAACGAGATGATACCGAAGTAAAATGGTGAAATATGAGATACATTTAAAGACACTTTAAAAGATGTGGCAGTATGATAAGAGTCAGGAAGTGCAGATCAGATCAAAGCATCTCTGTATTTGTGTGTGTTTGGTTGTTTCTGTCCCACCCGGCAACACAGGCAGTCCACCCACCCAGAAATGTCATTATCAGTTGAAAGTAATCTCGACGTAACTCGTGCTGGTGTGATGATGGAAGTGAAAGGAACATGCAGATCCAGAAAGAGATGTGTTTCTGATCATTTCAGAGAGATAGGGTAAAACGTTTGAGCAGATA
Source organism: Pseudopleuronectes americanus (assembly GCA_038501795.1). Taxonomy (NCBI): domain Eukaryota; kingdom Metazoa; phylum Chordata; class Actinopteri; order Pleuronectiformes; family Pleuronectidae; genus Pseudopleuronectes; species Pseudopleuronectes americanus. The sequence continues at coordinate 12,554,934 of CM076730.1, read as the reverse complement.
GCATCTATTTCTGAATAGCCGTCCTCATTATTTGCTTTTTCTTCACCCCCCAGGCAAATTGCAAGGGGGTAAGAGGGGATACCTTCCCCTTTTTACCAAGATTACCAAAAAAACCAACCCCCTTCATAACCTGCCAGTTCTGCTATTCCCTCTCAGCCATCCCCCATCCTGCATAGTGCTGTGAGTGCAGACAGAGAACTTGTGTGTGCAGCAGAGCATCCTATGTGTGCTGCTGACTGAATTGTAGTATATCTGTTATTTTGGTATCCAAAATAACAGAATGACCAAAGGTTCTCACTCACCCTCTCTCTCCCACACAAACACACTGAGCATCACCCGCGGCACAGGTTTTTTTTACATGCGTTGGTGGCCATCCAGAAAGATTTTACCATCTTCAGTAGGGTAGCAGGATTCAGCATTGACTCACTGGATACTGCTTTGGCTGTGGGGATTCAAGCAACAAGTATTAAGTGCTCTACTGCAGGAGTGTAGTCCCCCACAGCCCCACCCCCAACCGATCAGCTCCACAAGTTAATCTTCTAGAGATACTCTCAATTAAATAAATAAATAAATTGGTGAGAATCCAACCATCCCCAGTACAAATTTACAAAATTACCCACTGTTTCTTTTTAAAGATACAGTTTCTATTCTCGTTGTGTAGTTTTGATTTGTGTAAATGTCCTTTTACTCCGGCCTCTTGACAGAATGATGTAATGCATTAGTAGTGCTGACGATATTCTGTTTCCTCAAGCTCTTAATATGAAAGGGTTGAACAGCACCTCTTTGTTTATTCCAGGAAAAATCCAGACATTCAAAGGAAGCAAAGCTCACTGTGCTTCATTTGATGTATTTCATGCTTCAAGCTGAGAAAGTGTGAAAATTGTTTGATAAAAGACACTTACCACATCAACAACGTCATGTTATGTGTACATATCACACTTGAGTGTCTCTGAATGTGATTTCTGAGAAGTGCTAGACAAAATGAGAGTTCAAAGTCTGAAATTCCCAGAGTTTACCAGTTTAATCATTCTTTGAACGGTGCTTTTGTAAAGCAAAACATATAAAATAAGCAGAATAAATTTGAACATTCAGCTGTGGGTCCCAGATCTAGAAAATAAACTGCATCACATCCAAATTGGCAAAAGCAGAGTCAGTAAACTATACAGTCATTTCAGCATTACATCATCTCCTTATGCTGTACCTTAATGGCAATGTTCCAACTCCTCTAATATGATTGTCTTCTCTTTCTCTTTTGGTGAAGCCATTTTTTTTAATGATTGTGGCTGCAAATAGCTCACAAAACCATGATTTACTGAGATGGAGGGGTCGTCAATAATCCCCAAGAGAGATAAAAATCTGTCCATCCAGATGAGGTCATTGCTAAGGGGTTACGCAGAGTGTGGGACAGAAACTGTAACTTGAACAGGTCTGAACATGTCTGGATTGAAGGGCTGGTGACCCTCAGTGGCTCTATACCTCTGTCACAGATCGCTGGCAACAGAAACTGAGGAAATGCTCTTTCGGATTTATTTCTAAGCTCAAAAAAATTACAAAACACCACTTGTCCTATCCTCATTGATTTTAGAGCTAAGTCAGGAGCCCTTTCTTTAAGTGGGCGTATGTGAGATCTGCTTTAAACACTACAAAACTATTTTTCTCCTGCTCCGCGTGGCGTACTTGACCAGAAGACATGTTGTTGTCCCTCTTACATTTATGAAAAGAAAATGTCAATAAACAAATAAATGACATGATATGTTTTAACAGTGAGGTCACTCGCCTACTCCAACATCTGAAATGACTTCCTGTGGAAGGAAACATCTTTAAAGCCCAGAGGATCTCTATGGTTAAAAATAAGGTGGAGCCACTTACTCTGAGATCTTGTGCTCCACCGATTTCTAAAGCAACAGCCCTCTTTCGTGGTTTCTTCTTCTGCTTAGTAGAATTAAGTAATTAATGTATACACTCTGCAATCATCAGTAATTCATCAGGAAGTAAATTAAGTCGTCAACAATTAAGTTAACACTATAACAAAACATAACTAAATTTGAGTGGTCTTTATTTCTATGTCTGGACTTACTGTCTTGGACTGTTTTCTCAAATCTGCAAAATTTCAGGAAAATGTCCGTATTTTGGCCAATGTCTAGAAGCAGTTCAACCATATCATCTGCATCTTAATTTTACTCTATCACTTGAATTAAACTGTGCCTGATAAACCAGCTTTGCATGAATATTCAGGAGTTGTTAAGTCATTCGATAAGCAGCCTTTCTGTTGCCCCTTTTTAAATGTTGGTTCTACTCTCATCTTATCTCTGAGCAACTCACCAGAAACACAGAATGTTTCTCCCAGTGCCTTAACTTAGCTCTATCTCTACGTACTAAAACAAGTTGGTTTTATTCCAACTGCTTTATTCACTATTCACATGGGGAAAGAATGAGGGCCACAAACTAAACGTTGGCTTTGTGAGCAAGTTGTTGAAGTGTGTGTGTGTGTGTGTGTGTTTTCTATGGGGAAGTATTGCCTTTAGTGTGTGATGCTGACATTTCCACAGTGCTCTGCCTGTTAATGGAGTTACAAAGAACAGTTGTTTAAAGAATGCTTGAAGTGATTATGTTCCCTCCGAGGACTGCTTACTTCCTCGGTGGTTCCCTCCCCCCCACATTTACGGGAACAAAAATCCCTGTTAGTGCGGTGATAAGTAAATTCTTTGAAGAAGGATATGTGGCACAGGCAAAAGTGGGTGGTGTCAAATTAGAGTCAATGGAGGGGATGCTCCTTCTTTCCTCTGTGGCTGTTTCCCTGACCCTTGGTCATATCTTATTCTGGCTGTGATGGGTGTTTGTGCTGCTGTGGCTTATCCTTCATGTGGGATCCTACTGCTGATGTCACATTCCTGCCGGTTAAGGCTACGAGGAGTGCATCACACACACTTGTGTACGTCACACGCCAGCTCTACAGGAAATGTGTGTTTCCTTTTACGATTCTCCCCCTGTTTCCCATTAGAGGGACAAAGGAGAATGTCATCCACTCTGGCTAAGTCAGACTCTCAACGTCTCAGTGAATCAGCTCGTGGTTCAGCAAAGAAGGTGGAGTCGCTTCCTATCGAATCTACCAGACATTTCTGACCGTTGAATACAGCTTTTGTCACACATTAAAAATGAAAACAGTAGCCAAAGAGATTTAGTCAGGCTTCATGGCTCACTGGGAGTTCTGCTTCATTGGTTTTTGTGAGCTACAAGAAATCTGTATTATTTAGTGCCATCATTTCCCCAAAGCATATAAGTAAGGGGCGTTTTTAGATGAGATGACTGACTGTAGGCCAATTTAAAACATTTTAATTTTCAGGATGCTATGTTCAAAAGACCATGTAGAGAAATGAAACATAAATTTCATTATCATTTTGGCCTCTCGCTTTTTTCTTCCCATTTTCTTCCTATACGCTCTATCAAAATATTTCCCTCCGAAATCTATCAACTCCTGCATCTCATGTCTCATGTTTAATGTATTTCTTCCTGTTTTCTTTCTCGCAGCGTCTTTCCTCTCTGTCTTTGGTGCTTCAGCTGTGCTCATTATTTATCCCTGCTAATGATCAGGCGCAACATCTCCCAGTGAGACCAGTGAACATGAAACAGCACTAAAACCAAAGTCCATCCATCAGGAAGTGAAACATCTGGAGGGAGACAGATGAGAGGAGAGAGAGAGGAAGAATTCTTCCAGACACCGACTGCTGAGGGACAATTTTACCTAATTAGTAACTTCTGTTTTCTTAAAAGCCTTTTCCTGTGTGTGTGGGGGGATGTGTGTGTGTGTGTGTGTGTGTGTGTGTGTGTGTGTGTGTGTGTGTGTGTGTGTGTGTGTGTGTGTGTGTGTGTGTGTGTGTGTGTGCTCCATTGTAGTGCTCTTTCCTTCATATGAATTCCTGCCAAGGCCACACGCCAAGGCCTGTGTGAGTGTGTGGGTATATTTCTGCTTATAAAGGTTTTTTAGCTCACACTCACTTCTCTCTCCCTTCCCACGACCGTGCTCCAACCTGGTGCATCCGAAAGCATTGTTCAAATCCACACATTTGTTTCCCAGTTTGATTCTTAATGTTTATAGCTTTCCCATCCAGCAACTTACGAATCATGATTCCCTCAGGAGGCATCGTCTATTCACACAGAAACAATCCCAGTCCGTTCACAGCCTCTCAAATGTCACCTACAACCTGTTTCCTGATTTCCTTCTGTTTAACCCATTTTAAATCTTTTTTCATGTTCTTGTCAGAAACTTTTGTTCAAGCTCATGCTACTTCACGAGATGGTGGGAGCAATTAAAAAAGAATGCAAAAAATATAGATTTTTTTTCAAAGATGTCAGGTTTCAAAAGTAAAAATAAGTTAAGTTGGTTGACACATTGTAAACCTGCCTGTTTGGAATGGGCTGTTTACTTGACTTGTGGTAATGCTGGTTGCAGCTTTCTTTCTAAAAACGATTAAAGTGACCTGATATTCAGTTGTCGTTGCCCCTGTCGTGCTCGTGCTCCTAATGCGCTCATGTCATGAACAACAACTTCCATCAATGGTCCCATGTTTATTCAAAGTTTATAATTATTTAAAGTATCTCGCAAATTCAACACTGCGTCTGCTTGTGCTCTTAAGAATACACATGCCAAGTGTGAAGCTGATAAGATAAATAGTTCTGGAGTTATGTGAGCCACATAGAGATGGACAGGAATCAAACTGAGGACATTGCAGTATCCTTTTTAATCACTAGGATACCGGCACAAGGATAGGCCCAATGTGTTTTTGTTATAAATAGTTAGACATAACTTACTTATGAACATGTTTCTTTGAACAATGTGTTCTGAATCGCATTCCCTCTAGTACCTTGAGTCAAAAACTATTTTCCTTAAAGCTAACTGGCCTAACTTGAAATCCAACAAAGCAGATTTTTTAAATATGAACATGACTTCTGAAGTTTCCTGTCTAGTGGTAACAGTTTGTAAACAGCAAACCAACATCAGGAAACTCCTCAGTCCTTTGATATCTGATATAAGTGTGCTTCTAATGACATCTTACAGTAACTGTCCAGATGGCTTTCAGCCCTTTGAGCACTCTGCCAAGTCAAAACTGTGACTTCCCTTCACTTGTCTGAGTGCGTTTGTGTGTCTGTGTGGGGGTGGGAATGGTGGGGGTGGGCTTGCCACATAGTGCATACACTGGGACACATTTAGACACACAATAAACTCATGCACATACGTCAAATTACAAAGAACTATTAATAGATTTGAAAATGTTGTTGGGTGGTTTCTGCTTAGTGGAAAGATGATCGTGTACATCCTGTTGTATGCACACAAACACACACACCTTCCTGCTTGTCAGGCGCAGAGGAACACAGTTACAGCGCCCACACAACAACAACCTCCATGATGCAATGTGATTCTTCTCTTTCCATCAGTTGTGAGACCTCAAAGATGCAGCTGTGGTGTTTCAGTTTATTCAAGATGGAACATCAGTGCCGCGCAGCTGTGACTTTATCAACAGTTTCTTTGCTGATATTCACTCACAACTATTTATTTGAACTGTGACAATGAGCAAGAGAATGAAGCTACACATTTAATCCACAAATATGAAATGGTATTGCAAACAGACTCTTATTCTTAAAACCTCTGTCGTGTTTTCACTGAGTTGAATCAATGCTGCGTCTGACCCTCTGGTGACGCGCTGTTTTTCCTACACGGCAGCTGCACCACATGAAAACTGATGTGTTAAATGTCAATACAGAATGTCAGTCCAGAGCGATTGAGGGTTTGTTTTTCTTAAGTTGTACTGAGCAAATGTCAACTCCTGAAGATTTACAGCGTTTACTCACTTTACCGTGAAAGTAATTAGGTTTTATTTCTGTTCCAGCTGTACCTACAGTTGGTGCACGTGGTAACAAAACTAGCCTGATGGGGGTAAAGGGCTTTATTGACATACTCAAACATTTATTTAACTCAAAATGCCAAACTTCTCATGCTACATCCACACTACTACGTTTTCCTTTGGGGCTGTGTTTGAGTCTGGACGGAGATGTAAGGAAACAATGACGTAAACACTCATATTGGCACTCATTAGGTCATTTCAGTCACTATGTAGCCTTTGCTGATTTGTCAGGCATCTATCACATGACCCCCTTCTGGAAGAAAACAATCAGCAGTGAGTGTAGGAATGTGATAAGTCATATTTTTACAACGCTGCAATAATATTGGAAATAAACCAAGTCAGTTTTAAAAAGTGGTTGAAAGACGGATATAAAGAAAGTCAGAGATTTCTAGATTTATTATAAGAACACAATATGTTATCAATGTTCTAGTGTTGGAAGTGTCTAGCTTTGGAAGCATCATGTCCACACCCTTGAGACACCTTGTGTGTGAGACTGTTAATCCACTAATGTCTCTGGTAGGAAGAGACTCTGCTGACAAGACAGAAACACACACATCCTGGAAACAGATGGCCTGGAGGCAGAGGATGTACTTAGGCTCCAGATTAAGTTTTTCAAAGAGGACTTTATACGGCAAGTCCCGTAAACTGTTGATTATTTATATCGTTGATATTGTCCAAAACAACAGCAGCCTCTTACAGTTTATAATCTTCAGTAGTTTTTGCCGGGTCATCAATCATCACTACTGACACCATCTGGAAATTCATGTACTGAAAGAGATTTAGAATAGAAGAAGCCTCAGAAACCAGACGGACATACTGTGGTCAACGGCACTCGTGATAGAAAGCATGGCGGGAGAGACAACTCACCGCCTGCTGAATGGGATCATTGAGAACTGATCCTCGTCTCATATGACAGTCCATCAAGGTCATCGGTCAGGCTAACCGCTCACATGACCAAACACCAAAAACTGAATGAGAAGTGCCAAAGTCTGCATCCACCTAATTTGACACTGATAGAGAAGTATCATGCAGGTCAAATCCTAATGAGATAATTAGTTAATGACTCACTTCACCTCATGAAAGGACCTTTGTGAGTGGAGAAGTGTCTCCACTGCAGTGCCGACATATTTCGTCACAGTCCTCTTCATGTGATACCATCCTTTAATTGCCAAAGAGATGGATCTTAAAATGTATGACTTATGTAGCCGCATCATGTGAATCATGAGGGAAGCACTCTGCATGTGATCATCATGTGGTATAATCATAGTATGTTGTAAAATTGAAAAATATGGTTTGGGGAATTTGCATAGGATAAAGAGGGGGAAAATGCGTAATAGACATTAAATCACATGAGACTTTTCTTTATGGAATAACCTAAAAATATATTCTTCAAAAATAATCTCTGAAGGGGCATAATTACTCCTTTGATCGAGCAGCTCACAAGATCACAATTTCAGGTTTAGGCCTCTTTTCAGCTCAGTTCCCCATATGAGCTCTGAAGGCTACTTTCTCTGTTTGACAATCAAGACACTGACAAACCTCCTACTACAAGTATGTTTGAGCTGCGGTCCCTGTGTTGTAGAATAAGAGCTTGTTGTTAGACAAGGCGTCCAGCACGGGCCCTCTCACACGTCTCAATGGGACACTTTGTGCTGTGTCCAGCTCTATGCGGGGGCTGTTTGAAGAAAAAAAACCCTTGAGGCTCTATTAGCTCCCAATTCTAACTAACACAACTGGAAGGAGATACAATTTTTGGGGGAAAGTTATGAAATAATTAAATTAAATGCACTTATCTGGAAACAGAGATTGAGGAATAGGTCGCGGTTAGGCTGTAATTCACTCACATTCTTTTCTGTCTGCGCTTGTTTCTCTTCCTCTCTCCTCGTTCACTATTCCCTTTCTGATCTCCCTCAAAACCCAAACAAACATTAGTGCTGAGGAGAGATTCCAGACCAGAGCGCCTGATAAAGAGGGGAATTCCCACACTGTGCATCAGCCCAGTTAAGATTTATTTCTGCATTAGCTTTAACTTTTTACTTTGGAAAGATGAGGGGGAGAGAAGGTTTGATTTACAGCACGGGGAACACCTGCAATGTGATTCCCCTGCAAGACATCACTTCTGCAATTAAAATCCCAATTTGTCTGTGGAGGCACATGAAGCAGAGTCTTTTTCTGGTTGAGGCAAACCAAGTTGATTTACCAAAATGACTTGCCACTACACACAGTACTTCAAAAAAACGTTTTTAAATCCTTGTGACGGATTTATTAAAAGCCATAATGGCCTCAAGGACAACACACTACTGGCTATGAATAATAAAAAAAGAACCCAAGGCAAGCTGACAATACATAGAGAGATAAGAAGAGTTTAATGTAATCCAGGAGGAATGAGGGGAATACCCACAACCTGACTGACTGGGAGGAAACTCAGCTAGCCGTGATAAAGGGATTAGTGTGCTATATTTCAAGCTGTCCTGTGCCGACAGCTAGGATCGCTGCATGACTTTGTTTACTACGGTAGAGGTCTTGGACCCAGGGCGCCCCGAGAGCTGAAAACATGATGAATGAGTTTTCTGTCCACCGCCCATTTTGGATCCCATCCCGAGCTTAGTTTGAGAAACATGATCCTCTAGATATTACCAAGGGACTGTGTGTTATCCAAGTTAATTTTTTTATCTCGCATTAAAGTCTTGAATAGTTCTATCTTGTTTGGTCAGAATGATCACATTTAATCAGCACATGAGAAATATCAGAGACGTTCGCTGACATGGAACTTTTTTCTCTTCTGGCTGATGCTTAGTCTTCAGATCCAGTTATTGGACTGTTGAACAGATTATGCTGGTTGGAAAAAATACATTACATTACATTACATTACATTTCATTTAGCTGACGCTTTTATCCAAAGCGACTTACAATAAGTGCATAAAACCCCCAGGGTACAGACCCAGGACAACAAGAATCAGGAAAGTACAAATTCTTAAAAATAAAGCAAAAACTACAAAGTGCTATAAGTAAGTGCCATCAAAGTGCTACGCTACTATACACCAATTGATCGATGTCCTTGAGTATAATGTCTGCTGTTCTGCATGCTGTTAAAAAATGTTTTTCCAAACAGGATCTTTGAACTCCGTGATTGCCATGAATGCATCGCAGTGATATGGCTCCTTTTCACCCTCTGCCAAGGACATTGTGTTTTCGCCACCGTCCGTTGGTTTGTTTGCTGGTTTATTTACTGAACAGGATTAAACCTTCACTAAACCTACGGAACTTGGGGAAGGATAGGACATGGGACCAAGAAATACGTTTTGATTTAGTTTTCACTGATTTCCCAAGATATCTGTGAGTGTGTAAAATTTGGTGCATATCCAAATACAAATCTGAATCTAGTGGATAAGGGGACTTGGGACTTGGAGGAAGGATGCGCTCTACTGAGTGCCAAATCTACAATCATAGCACCATAAAATGAATATTATACCACTCATTGGCTTGTTTGCTGTTTGTTGGAGTTTGTTCAGTTGTTTTGGAAATTTATATTCCATGTTCTAGGCCAGTGTCCCTCATTTTTAAGTCTAAGTACATGTTTGCTTTATTAAAAAAAAGAAACAGAAATCGACATCCCATGACCATCTGCTACAAACATGATTCTACCTGGGTGCTCATTCAGTTACATTGCTGGAAAAGTATGCAAAACATGTGTTATTTATTGAACTTGTTTAAACAGCAACCAGCAGCACTGACACAGGGAAAATCGACGGAGAGGAATAAAGGAAGCCATTTTAATACTGCAAACAGTTGTCACATGAAATCGTGAGTGTGGAGGAGGGACAACAATTGTTCAGCAAAACACCCCACCACCCACCTCTGGATATCCCCACCACTGTCTTTTATAATTTCCTTTGATGTCTTTCAGTAAACTGCGGGGCTGTCCCACGGATACCACCGTCATAAGAACAACCCACTGAGTGTATTCATAATCAATCTTTCACTGTGTGTGTGTGTGTGTGTGTGTGTATGTGTGTGTAGGCAAAACAAAAGTGAGAAGCTACATTTTGAAAGACCCCAAAGTTTCTTTCCTCGACTTTTCCTGTAATCTTACCCTGTTCTAAAGAAAGGAATAAACAATTCTAAATAAAAAGAATAAATACCGCATGATCTTACCAGGAAATAACACTAGATGAATTGTAAATGTACCCACTATCTGAAAAACATGTCATGTCAGACCTTTTTATTGTACTCATGTCATATTTCTTCCATCTCAACGTCACACTAAAAAACAGTCGACTGTAATTAGCTCAACAGGTCAGTAATTTATCAAGGCAGGCAGATAAGTCTCGTAATTATTCCTATAAATGTTCTTTGATGCTGTTTAATCATTACGTTTTATTCGTCTGTTTTTGTCTAATCGAAGAATATTCTCACGTGGCTTCATATATAAAAGGTCAAACAAACACAGAGAATGAACCTGTGGCCGAATGATAACAATTTATTGGAGTTTTTTATTGTTTGGCTAAGTTTTTATCACAAGGCTTCTTTGATGTTCCTCCTTTGAATTTAGAGAGTTTTGCTTTTACTTTGGTTGCATCTTGTTGCCTGTCTCAGGGAATGAAAAGAGGAAAGTGAAAACGTCAGTGGCAGACAGAGACACAGCAAAATTATCAAAGAGTTCCGAGGGTGGAGAAATCTGGGACGGGAGAGTTTTTAAATGTTGTTTGGCCATATATAATGGATCTGCACTAAATTGCACTTTCTCTAAATGTGATTGTGTTCCCCATCAACATCCATGAATTATTCTTTGAGAAATCAATAAAAAAGTAGAATAACACCCCACAGTGCTTAAACATTTTTATCCTTGATCCGCCCTCTGATCAGGATCTGCACCAAAACGTAATGGTTTATCTCATGAGCCATTACGCACCCTTCTACAAGTTCTGTGTAAATTTAGTTTTTCGGTATTCCTGCTAAATAGTAAACACTGAAACGGAACCGAAAACATAACGTCCTTGGTGGAGGCAATGAAATTCCATTCAAAGATGTTTCACATAGTGATTCAATCAGCAAAAATGTCAAGGGAGTTCTGAGATGTGAGTCCTATATTCAGGTTTTGTGCAATTGCGTACAACAACAGCACACATACACACACACACACACACACACACACACACACACACAGATTACATAATTATTATCACACACCACTGAAAGACAGTGTCATGGTAACTGCTTTTGTGAAAACAGAAAGGATTAACTCAATGATTTCCACCTACTCCCTTTTTACACTTCTCTACAAAGCTTGGTATTTACAACCATGCGCAGCACTGTATACGTCTCTATAAAAGTGTCATAAAACAACTCAGACTTTAGTTTCTATCAGGGAGTTGGTGTCAGTCTGTGTCGAGCTCTGTAATGCTGTCAGCAACTCCCAGAAATTCCAGGCTGATCTCTGCAGGGACGAGAGTCAGTCCCACACAAAAGGCTGCCTTCAGATGCGTAGTGAATATTTTGTCATATCAGAATTATTCATGAATCGGTCAATCTGTATGTCTGATAAGTGTGTTTGTATCGGTTTGCCTCTGCTCTCAGCCGCACAAGTCATTCATTAATCTGTTGCCACCAGTGTGGCAGTAAAAAGTGACTCATGTGGAATTTATTGCCCCATAGTGTCAGCTCAGCCGGATCCCTATCAAATGTTACACGTGTATTAATCACATATTTACTCACAAACAGGAGTTGAGCCTGAAAACAAATGGCAGAAAGGCCGACAGTGACACAAACTTAAAAACAAAAGTAATGACAAAATGTCTGATATTGCTCACATCAGTGTCCTAGCTTTGCATGCATGCACATACTGACATCTTATTGCTGCAAGTATCCACCATCAACTCATTAGTTTGGCCAAAAGTTCTTCTTCTTTTCGCTGTCAGAGGGTTGCCATCATGTTGTCTATAGTGTGAAAGCGTCACGTCTCTTTATGTATATTCCCTATGCATAAGCCACAGAGGGCCCTTGATGTGTGAGTTAAACTTGAATAACCGTGTTTCTCTGATCAATCTGAAAAGGAAAACGTGAAATGAACTGGTTCTATTGCTACTGCAACAATCACAGCTTCTGTAGCTCATGAGTCGGCTGAAAAAACACTGGAGAGACAAAGATGTTGCTGACTGATAACTAATATTGTAGGCCCGTCATTTACTGTATCCCTGGAACTGAACCCATATCCATGTATGATATATAAATATATAAATAATATAACGAACTTTCCCTGAGAGTCCGTATTACAATTAGATTTACTAACACCCCTGTTTGTTTCTCTCACTATGTGTCACATCACAAATATCTGTACTCTGCAACTTTGTGTAATTAAGTGCAAGTGTGACATTACCGTCACCTTCCACCCACTAACACAGAAACAAACGCACAAACGCTCCGAGACAGAACTGAGGCATTAGTGCAACACAGGATGTGTTGCTGCGGCAACGCGAGAACCCATAATCACACTGACTGTGAGCGTGTGTCCTGGTGAGTCACTGACTCAATCCGTATTCACATCGTATAAGTGTTTCTTTTTCCAAGGCCTACATGTGCTGATTTGTATAAGTCTGTGTGAACGAAATCATCATTGCATTTCAGTCGTTAGTATTTGGAAACCACGTTGCTCTCTGTTTCTGCCTTTCAGCTTGTGCATTGATGTGTGTGTGTGTGTGTGTTTGTGTGTGTGTTTGTGTGTGTTTGTGTGTGTGTGTGAGTGTGTGAGTGTATGTGTGTGTTGGACAGCTAGTGTCCCTAACGTTTTCTCCAGTGACCACCTGCTTCTCTCCCACCCTGCCTCCCTGTCGTCTCTCCCCCTCTCTGTCTCCCTGATGGATTTTCCAGAAAGTAGTCCTGTGGTTCCTCCCCCCTGGAACTATGTTCAGCAACGGGGGGGGGGATACTAAAGTGCATCCATAACGCCATGCTGTGAATACACTGGAAACTTGCTGTGACGTGTGTAAATAGTGAAGCACTCAAACTAGATCAGTCTTTGTGTCGTTTGTGTCACATTTACAATACAGTTAAAAATTATATTTATGTCGAATATAATGCCCAAGTCACCTCAGTAATTCAGCAATTAAGCCGACGCAAAAAAATTTCAAGGAGATAATCCAGTTTTAGAATTGTTTTTATTACAATTCTATCCCACAATGCAACACTACTACTCACAATTCATGTTCTCCTTCCCAACTTGTGTGGGCAAATCATGTAAATATATTTTCCAACTGATATTTAGTGCGATATCCAGTGTGTTTTTTTACTGGAGACCAGACCGCCTGCAGCCTGCACCCCATACTGTTTTATTACTGAACGAGAGGGGTGTGTGGGTGTGAGTTGCTGGGGTTTTTGTTTTTGTTTAACACTTCCTGGGTGAATCACAGCACCGGCCTCACGCAGGGCTGATGATCTATGGTCGGCTGGTGTGAACTCCTGACAGCTACTTCTTCAGCTCTAAACATGTGATGCTGGGGCTCTGAAGTGGAAATAGCACAGTTTAAAAAGGCATACGTGGCTCAGCTCCATATTGCAACTGGAGTGAAAGCAAAGCAGCACGGAGAGTAAAAGAGAAAAGACATCAGCACACACAGAAACCCTCATCCCGGCTCGGCAGTGGGGAGTTCAGGCTCCAGCTGTGATAGCTGCAGTTGTCTTGTGAATGAATGGCTATGGAATCATTTCCCTGCCAGTGCCTCTCGTAATGAAGGAGCATGTGGCTGATTGCTGACGTATTTATATTAGACTTTCGTTATGATTTCCATTTCACTGTGAAAAATGGTAAGAAGTCTGGCAGCAAACTTAAAAACCTAACTGTGGTTACTCTACCGAGATTCTTTGAATTCAGATTAAATAGAATCAATGTAATTAAACATTCAAGACCAATTGCAATTGAATAATCCAGTTAAAATCTATGACTTCCTGCTATATAAATGTCTGGATTGCAACTTTTATTTTATGGTTACTACTTTTTAATTAAAACAATGGAATGTATTTTTTTGACACTAATTGTAAAACAATGCAGCACATTTGGTTTATAGTGCATTTCTTTGTTAATATAAAATATGTAAATAATTTGAAGAGTTTCTTTAAATGTCAATGAAAAAACATTGATGAAAATATACCTCAAGAATTACATGTAAGCAGCTGGAAAAGGGGATGGTTTGGTTTTTGCTTTATTTCCAAAGAAAACTAGAATGGCACTAAGTAGAGTGCATAACTGCGCCAAGGCCAAACAGTCCCCTAATGAATCGACAGTTAAATTCACTGGATCCAAAAGAGCCATGAATTATTCTCTTAGAAATTAACGGAAATGTTGAATAAACACCCTATTTTGTAATTTCAAAGAAAATGAAAAGCAAAAAAAAACCTGGATCTGCTACCTGATTCACATCCGCGCCAAAATCTGATAGCTCCTTTCCGGTCCCAAACCACATCCTTCCACCAAGTTTCATAGTTTTACAGCCAGTAGCTTTTACAGACCACACATAACATAAGGTGAAACTATTTAAATGGAGAAACTCAAAGAAAAGGTGGAAGAGAGGACAGCATGTGGACATCTGCTTCTCCAGTTCTCCACACCAACAGCTTGTTAACAGAAAGAGACAAATGGGAAAAGGGGATTGGGATCTAGTTGCCATAGCAGCTGTGACTTGGTCAGTAGGATGAGAGGATGTGAGCAGCATGACTCTACATAAAGCATCCAGACTGAGTTCATGTAGGAATTGTACATACACGTTGCTGTGCTGTGATGCTGCTGAATGATCACTTAAACATCACCGATGTGTTGCTAAGAGACTAAATTACCTTTGTGCCTAGACGTGCTTTGTAGATGAAACACATGACTCATGCTGATCTATACCATTAGCTTCACATGTGATGAATAGTGAGGTCATGGGCACTTTACCAGAAGCATGGGATGCATGAATAACATATTGGTTGTAATATTTCTTGCAGAGAAGCAGAATAAACCAACAGTGATTCATAAATCTAGTCATGAGATTTCGCTCACTAAGTTAGAATGACCATCTGTGGTCATGACTACAACTCTCAACAAGACAACTCTCTTCGTGTTACCACATGAATGAGAACAGGCTCAGCAAATGTTTTGAGATTCAGAAAATAAAGGGTGTAGCCTTAATGAACAGTGGCTAGCTTCATCCTATTTAAGGAATCTTTAATTAATTTGGCACAGCCTTAGGAAAGGTTAATTCGTTATGAATCGACAACTGTGTTAAATTATTTAACTTTGTTAGCCGTGCTTGACTGATCAAACCATTCCGCACATTCTGACCTCAATGAAGGGCCAAAACTTTTAATCCTTAAATCTTTCTTCACACTTCATGACTGCAAGAAATTCATTTGAGCTTTGAACCGCGGAGGATGGCGCAATTCCAGTCTTACAGTTTTTTTGTGTGACCTGAGATGGAAAAGTCTTTGTGGGCTGAAATTAGGGTCAATGAGATTTAGATCTTGTAAAGTTATGTTCACCAATGATTGCAACCTTTGTATTTGTTAAGTCAATGCTGTCAGTCTGTGAAATATGCATGAGGTGCAAGTTTGTGGATGAACTGCTAAAACTTTTCTTGTTGGATTTCAAGCTTCCAAACAAATTTTAAACAAGTTTCAACCTTTCTAAGCCTTTTTCCTTTCGAGGTTCAGAATATGACTTGATAAATCTCCCATACAGCTGTAGCAAGCTGTGAACATAATGTTGACCTATTAATACAAGTTGAAATAGATATGGAGCAACAGTTAGCACTCATGGAGCAGCATTAGCTTTTATTCTGGGTCATGTTTCTTTGTACCTAAAAAGTTACGTCAAATATTCATGATCATTGTTTGCTTTGTTTTTGGTCTCCACCACCTCGTGACGTTGTCTTTGTGCCGTCAGGAGCTGGGCAGGGAGCATCTGGTGTTTTTTTAGTGACGCCGGCTGTGACTGAAAACAATTGTGACAGATTAAGATTGAAAAAAGACAGTTAAGTTTTGTGGTGTATTAAACAAAAACAAAGTGCTAAGGTGACAAAGCTCTGGTTACCTTAAAAGTTAGCTACATATTAACTTGATTCATTGGAAGTTATGGAAATATTAATATTATATTTGCTGGAAGTAACTTGCCTTCCATATTTGAAATTCAAATACCTAATTCCTTCCCGCGAGATGGTGTCTCTCTCTATTTCTATATGAAAAGTAATAATGGAGCCTTTGCATTTCTGTACAGACGCAGAACAGAATCCTTGCTTGTGAGAATGTGCGCTCGATTTCCTGCCCTGCGGATGTGAAATCAGAAAAATGTGCCATGCAAACTGAACTGAGATCAGCATTTCTCTCCACTGAGGTCAGTGAAATATAATTGAGTGTGATGAAAACTGTTAGTACGCTGGTTCAGAAGGGGCCATAGCAGGACAGGGAGGCATGAATAATGGAGTGGGACAGAATGACAGTGTGCATCATGCCTTCTGAAACTCACAGGATCTGCTCAGCTAGTGAGTGAGAGGGGAAATGAGGGAGATTCCTGAGAGATGGGAGACACTGGGGCTATCAGCTTCCTTTACATCCATCCAGCAGACCATCCATGCATTGAGACGCAGACAGGCAGTACCCAGAGGTTCGTCTTTGGTGAATAAGAACTGGAGGCCAGGGTGCACAGTTCTCTCTCTCTCTCTCTCTCTCATCCAGCTCTTACTTTGTCTCTCTTTCCTTCGCCTGCCACCTTTCTCTCTTCCCTCCTTTATCTGTCTCTGTCCACCTGGCTGCTGCCCTTCATCTTCACTGCTTATCTAATTCATTTTTCTGTTTTTCTCCCTTTATAGCTGTCTCCAGACACTTCCTCACTCTCTCACTCTCTTTTCCCTTTCCTTCTTGCTCCTACTTTAAACCAAGCTGGGAACAGAGCACTGTCTCTTGGAGTAGAAACCGCAGTAGAATACCAAACAGAGGGGAAACAGAGAGAGAGAGAGGGATAGACTGAGAGAGAGAGCGAGAGAGGAGAGAGAGAGAGAGGCGCCATGACGTCACACCTCGGACGTGACCTGCCTGCAGAACCAAACACCACCACACCTGTCATCCTCTGGTTAATGGATCAGTGCACCTTGGTTCCCTTCATGTTGCACGATTCCTCCGATACTTAAAGCAAAACCTTTAAGAAATTAAGCATAGAAAAAAATAACGTGAACAGTAATATGACCATTATGCTATGGATGAAATCCGGCTGCGTGCGATACTGCAGTCGGTCGATTTACACTCACTCTAATGCATTTCAGAGCCCCGAGGTCTAAATATAATTCCTTATCATATAGTTTTAAATGTAATGATTGATAGAGACATTAGTGAACCAACAGCAGACTTGGCTTCCTTCACTCTCTCCTTCATTTCCAAAGCTTCCCGGCTGCAGCATTCTGTGTGGACCTTCAGCTTCCTTTGTTCCGGACATTAACCAGAACACATTGCGTGTCTGCAGCGAACAAAATCACACTTCAAAATGCTCCAAACGTTTCATATCTTTAATAATGAAAAAGGAAGCACACTGCTACGTGGCGTGTCCGTGCTGCTTCACTGAGAGAACAGTGACTCAGCCCAGTCTGTGAGACATGCTGTGAATTCTTGTGCTCCAATTATGTTTAAAAATGTTGTTTCTGAGCGTTGGCCCTGCTGATGAGAGAACCGTGTGTATGTGTGAGTGTGTCTGTGTGAAGAATTACACTGTCTCAGATATTTAACGTTCTCTCGCTCTCACAAGTTAGATCATTCCCATCATGACTCATCTATTTGTTAGTGGTATAAATTAGATGATACTGGGTAAATACACGGATCATTTAAATCGGATGAAATATGAGAAGAGTGAGTCAAGTAAATAAGGTGTCATTAAATCTGCCCCTATGTATGTGACACCCCACGTGACAGCTTGAGGAGCACTTCCTGTTTTAGTGTTAGTTCCATGTTAAAGAGAAAAATTCTGAGCTATCAAGAATAATGTTTTAATATTAAAAGAATTAAGTCGTAATTAAGAAGAAACTTCATAATATTAGGGTTAGGGTATTAATTTGACTGAAATGTTCGTCACCTCATTCCTGCTTGCTAAATTATTGCTGGTCAAGTCATCAGTTCAAGGCCAAATTGACCATCAGGCCACTGGGAAATGTCCCGGTGCTCCCAGTGAGCAGTCCTCCACTGCCGATAGTCAAGTAGAACTAAAATAGTTGCTCTATTTTCCTAACTTCAACACAGGGCACAGGGTGATCTTCTGATTTCCTCCCTTTAAATAACATGCAGTCTAAAAATTATAACTTTATTCTCATAAACTTATAACTTTTTTCTCGTAATATTTCAACTTTATCCACAATAATAATGTCGAAGTCAACCCAGTGAAGATATTCTGCAGTTTCCCACGTGTCCTGTTCAGTTTGTCTCTGTTCTCCTATTTGTTCTTTGCTCTGATGTGTTTGTTTCTCATGTCGCCCTTTTGGTTGTTGGCTGAGCAAACGCTTTTACTGTAGCTCAATTCATGTATCTGCATATTTAAACATGAGTGCATAAGAGGATCACTGACACTAATGCCCCATGCTGTACACCGCAAGAACCAGGATTGACTCTTCTTGGCTACAGAATGGAAGGGGAGGGACCACAAGTATTTTTTTTTCAGATTTGTGGTCAAGGAAGGACACAATTTCAGAGTCAGGCAACTCATTTTAGAGTCAGACTGAATTTCAATTTCGTTCTGCGACGATTGCAGTGTACGGGGGCTGGGGGGGGTTGAGGAACCATCAGAATATCTGACGTGTCAAAATAATTGGTCATGTTGAGCTGAAAACGATGTAGAGTGTGAGCAGTGAGGTTGAGTCAGAGAAACGCACACATATGCTCAGTGTATTAAAAACATCAGAAGAAATTCCTCATCCAGACAGTCAACAAACATAACTGTTGTAAAATTGCAATAAGGACAAGAAAAGATATGACCTCACCCAAATGATAACTGTAAACCATCTTCTGTAAGAAGCCTGAAGACCGGACAGCATTTGCTCAGCCTTTAAAAATGGTTGAGCTGAGTGTTGCTGATGTTCAGCATTAGACTGTTTAGCAGAAATGTCTACCATCACTCAGATTGGACAGGTTGTTTGGGACTGAGATATTAATTATTTTATCAGTTTGGAATTGAAATTTGACCTGAATCATTCTGCACTTCTACCTAAAGCTGAGAGCTATCGTTTAAAATTTTTACCAAAGCGAATCAAGTGTCCTCGATAGTAAACTGAAGGAATGTGGCTCCTGTGCAGGAACTGTCTCAGTGATGTATAAAGTAAATCCCTCTGGACAGCGCTATCTCCACCAATTTACAATGGGACCAAGACACTGCCTTCAGGGCAGATCAATGGGACTTAATATTGAAACCTTCAACATCTATATATATGTCTGTCATGGCTAGGCTGTGATGTATGTTTGTTTTTTTTGTCAACTTCCTGTGGGCCTATCGATTTGTTGAAAGCCGTAGGGCCTTATTGATCTGAAGATTATATTGATTGGTAGAATTCCTCAATGTCTTGTTGTGTGTGTATACAAGGAAATATATATATTGCCCTGTATACACACACAACTGGACGCTGGATGAATGGTTAAATACTGGGAAGACAATGGACTTTATTGAACCCAAACTTGGAAGTTCCTGTGTTACAGCAGATTTATACAATATTTAAAAATATAACTGTAACATTCAATTAAATTCAACCCCTTATAGACTAATGAGCTGTAGGTGCCCCATCGCTCTCTCTTAAAGAAACCACAACTAAAACAAAAATAACCTGACTTGGACATAAGCTGCCCTGGCACCATCATCCCCAATGTTAAACCCCTCTCCCCCCAGCTCCGGGGCTGTAGTGATTACAGCAGACTGACCTTTTAACTAGATAGATGGCTATTCCTCAAGCTGCGAAGGATTTGGAAAACCAGGCTAAGCTTTGTAAACGGGGGATGCGTTGGAGCAACTCAGGCAGCAGTGATGTATTAATATGCATATGACCCCAAGCAGACTGCTTTTAGGGATCCTCTTTACAGAAGTGTTTATTATGGTCGCAGACGGAAAAGAAAGAGATCCTTGAAAGGCGCAGCAGCAGGAGCAGCAGCTTTGGGGCATTGTGGCGAGTCGACAGGGCAAAGCTTTATGGTCCTCAGCAGGTGGGATCCACAAGAGCCCCCTCCGCACCCTGCACAAGCAAACGCATACATGTACACGTACAGTATGTTTGCATGGATGCCAGCTAAAAGGCTCAATGTATATGGGAGCAGTAAAATAAAGTGGTATAAATATCTTAATGGAACTGTGGTAGGAGTGAAATAAGTTGAGGAAAAGTCAGGGTCAGACAAAAACTCCATCTGCTGTGACGAAAGCCTTGACTTGACACATGACCTTAAGCCTCAATGACAGCCGCTATTTCAGCCCCAGAACTCACAGCTCCTCCTTTTTCCCCTTCTCCTCCTCCTCGTGTCTTCACTGCGAGCTCCGGGGGACTGCTGCCGCGAAAAAAAAAGCCCCCATACACCCACCAACCGTCTCCTCCTCCACTCCGCTGAGTGATCCGGGGCCCCTCGGCTCAGCACAAAGGCTCGGCTGCTCGTCTGTCAAGCGGAGGCGCAGGACAGAGCGGGGCCCCCATACTGGCTCCTATTCAGCTCCATTGAATGACATTATTGAAATCCCAAATCCCAACTGTGTGCATGTGTGGAGGCAATAGACCCACACCTGTCCTCTTTAGCACGCCTGCCCGAGAAGACATGATAGAAGGGGGGTCACGGCTGAGGAATGTGTTGATGCGCGGCCGAACCAGCTGTTTCCACTGAGCGTCTGCTTCTACTGCAATGCTATTTTTAAACTTTGAACCAAAAAAGAAATTAGAGGTTGTCCTGATTTGGGATTTGATTCTCACGTCAAACCGAAAGCTACTCTCGCAGAAAGAAGCTTGAACGTTGAACTGAAATGCAACATTTTGGAGTTGAGGTGAAAAAGAAGAGTGTGTATTTAACAGAGCAGAAAAGTGAAAGAATAACTTCAAAGTTCTGAATCCGTCTGAAGGGCCGAGATGAGTCAACGTTTTAAACTGCAAGCCGGCTGAAGCCACCTGTTTCTCAGCTGGAGAGCGCTGCTTGCGAGAAGATGAAGAATGTGGAGAACTGTGTTGGGCCAATAAATAGTTTGAAAGGCGGAGTGTGCATGGTAGAAGGGCCGAGTGTGTCTTAGTGTATGCACTCCTGAGAAGGAACGAAGTCAGTAGGAGTGTTTGGCGTGTATCTCTGCGTGAGTGTGTGTAACAGCTATAAATTGTCACTTTCCTTTGTGCCACCACGAGAGAGAAGTGTGCAGTTTCCCATCTGTTGCTCCGCTCATCCAGGCCCAGATATTTATGTATGATTATTGTCTGTTTCTGTTGTGTGTTTATTAGAATCCATTTCCAAGCAGCCAGAGGAGTCATTCCACTCAACACTGCACTGAAACCAACTGTGTAAATAGAAAATAGTTCCAGGAGATATCTATTTTTTCCCCTTTCTGTGTTTTTTTTCAATATCAACAGATTCTTCAAAGGCCGCGCTAATCCTAAAACTGCTATCATTTATCTCTGTGTGCTCAACTGTTGCTACACTGGGACTGATATGGATTTCCGTGTTGGGACCAGCCTCAGGGGGGGGGTTCACACATGCCGGACCAAGGCTGATCAATAAGTGGAGCTTGTGCGGTGGACATCAGTTAAACATGTCAGACAAAGGAAATGAGAAAAACAGGAATGATTCCCATGTTCTAGACAGTGAGTAATGCCAAGAGAAAAACTCATGTGAGAGTAATACTGGTAGTCAGTTAATGGTTTGGCTTTATCAGTGGTAGAATAAGAACTCCTGCTCACCTGGTCTCCTGAATGAATGGCTCTGGAATAAGGCCTCTGCTCATACCTGCTGTTTGCACTGCCACTGAAAGGTCATTGGGATTTGATGGCTAACACACTTAAGTTGTGATTTTTTATTTGACTAAATCCTACAAGATGTATTTCTTTCAAAATTGAGTTGAATACTTACTAAATTTCAGTGAATACTTGTGGATACCTCTGATAACGTCCAACAGTCTCCTTTTGAAAACACAAATAAAGTTAAATAAAACTATTTGGTTCTGCACTGAATTGCACAAACTCATAAATATCCTCCCCATAAACATGACTGATGACCCATGAGTTATTCCTTGGATCTGCTCCCTGATCTGTATCAGCACCAACATTTAATGGCTCATGCCACACCCCCTCCAAACAGTTTCCCAGAAACCGGCGGCGGCGGAGCAGTTTTCTGCTAACAAAACAAACAAACACAGATAGAAACTTAGCCTCTTTGGCGGTGGTTGTAAAATAAGATATCTATAGGTATTAAGTTGTAATGCTTCATAAAACTGAACCTGACATTCTGCAATATCAAGCTTTTTGCAAAAGTTTAAAGTGAGTAAAGAGCATCTCTGAGTCAGAGCAAGACAATGACCTGGATATGACATCATACAGTATTTACCATATAACCAAAATCCACGTTTGTTGAGAAACTTTGTGAAAAACAGTAAACGAAACGTTTTCCTTGACTTCCTGTTACCCATCATGAAGTTTCATCTGAAGTTATTGCAGATGTGCAGGTTTTAACTGCCACACTGTTGATATATCACTGCTGTCACCCCTCCCCTTCTTATCTCAGAGCTTTCATCACTATCACTCTTGTCTCTGTTCCGGTTTGTATTGAAAAGAATTCCAGATCCAAACTTGTTTGACCTTCTGTCTTTGATATTTATTTTTGACTTAAAAGATGATATAACCTAGCTGGTGTGTCCTCGGATTAAAATCCAGTTCTGTGGGAAAACACACACTCACACCCACAAAACAAACACACACACACACACACACCTAGGTAACCTAAGGACACACTCTAGATGCATGCACGATACAGTCTATGTGCATGATACACAAACGCTACACAACATGTACCGCTACTCCCATACAACACCACTGAAACCACCTCAGGTGTTCTCAAGTAAAACCAGACTTCCTAAGAATCAAACTATTTGCACATTCTAAGTCTGTTACGTCACGTTATACTGTTTTCATCACTTGGGGCAGAAAAACAACAAGCTGACAGTGTCAACGTAGAAAAGATACAGGATTGTGTTGAAAACAAAAAAGACTGTGTTGGGTTTGGGCACGTTGCAACAGGTACCAGTGACAAGATAAAATATATGACCCAGGAAGTCGAGTTTGATCAGTGAGTTTCCAGGTCCGTAAGATGCTCAACACTTCCCTGTGGTTTATTATACTGCACATTGAATTAGGATTTAATAACTGCAGACAACGTTCATTTTGTCCTTTATTTTGTGTGTATTTACTTTCAGTGTTTTGGGGGTTTTAAAATAGCAAAAGTTAAAAATAGCTAAAATATTTTTTGTTTGGTATAAAGATTACATCACATGGTTAAACCTTTTATATGAGACAGCTGCAGTTCAAGTCCAGCCGTCAGTGATCTGTTTATATGAGCTTTTTGGGACTGTGTGTACACTGGCTTAAGCAGAGCCAGTAAGAGACGCCTTGAATATGCCTGGTCGCAAACTGAGGTCCTCATCAAAGACTTTCTTGGACAAAGGGTGACTGATTTAACTTGGTGGGAATCCTTATACTTCTTTAAATCAGTTTTAAAAACTTATTTTTATTTTAGTGTGCTTAATCCATTGTGTAAAAACACAGATTGGTGGAGTTTTACAGTAAACTCACCATTCTGATATTTCCTGTTTGAGGCACGGCAACACCAGATGGAAACTTCTGCACTGACCCACTTTGCCGATTGGTGTATTTAGATTAGCAAAAACGCAGAAACAGAAACAGGAAGAGGAGTGGCCTGATCTAAAAAGAAAACCAAAAGGAGGAGACTGAACTAACAACAATCTACTTGTTTGATTTTAATTGTGTTTATAGTTTCATTCCTGGTCTCATTACAAGCACCCGGCTGGTAACTGCAATTCAGCGAGTTGTATTTGTTTGTTTTTCCGTTAGCTCATGTGTAAAGGGAAAAAAGATATCACCATTTGGGACAAGTCATTATAAGTTATGTAAAGTTACACATTAGTCTGATCTTCTGATATTCCTCCATCTTCTGATACGGACATTTAAAATGACACGTAGCCAAAGATTATGACTTCATTCTTCAAAATCAACTGTTTCATAAAAACGTACACATCCACTGAGGAAAAGTGTGAAAGTTGTGTTTGAGAACTGAAATCGACATGGCAGCATCAGGGAGATAAAAAGGTTTGGATGCGGTTCGATGCCAAAGAGGTTCACATTCCTCCATGTTTGATCTCTCCCTGCCTCTCTGTCTCCCCCTCACTTTCTCCCCCCCTCTCTCGTACATGTACGGACATGTCTGAGTGAAGGGAAACCCCTGCACATGGGGGTGGGGGGGGGCATATGTGTGTATCCTGAATTACAGGACTGATCCATCAGCAACAAGAAACACAACCCATATGGTTGGAGGTGCGGAGCTTGAATAGGATAATCAACAGCGCTGGGTTGTCTGGGATATATCCTGCCCTGTCGAAACTGTGTCGGAGAGGAGGGGGCAAAACAATAGCCCGATTAGGGACAGAGAGGGGCAGATGAAGATAGGTCAAGGTGGCAGGCAGATGGACAGATAAACAGAGAGCGGCAGACAGACGCAGACAGAAACATTTATGAATATGTATGTGTCTACATGAATGCGAGATTAGCTGCCGCCTGCCTGCACGTGTCCATGTTAATTTTGCGTGTGCTTCCATTCTCTCTCGCAGGGAATGTTTGACCTATGACCATCTCCCTGCACCCCCGTCTCCAACAGACACACACACACACACACACACACACACACACACACACACACACACACACACACACACACACACACACACACACACCCCCACTTCACCTCCCTCTATCCTGGACAGCTGTCGGCAGGGACCTGGCCAAAGAAAAAGACCCATCTGTCGCCTTCCTTCAAAGGTCACTGGTTTGTGTTGTGTTGTGTGTGTGTGTGTGTGTGTGTGTGTGTGTGTGTGGAGAGAGGGAGGAGGGTGGCTTCTTTTCACTCACTTAATCTCTTCTGTTGTTCTCTCTCGCGCTCTCTGGCACACTTAAGGTTACGGATGTTTTAAATGCAGACACCCTTCACGTCCGTGTCTTGTGGTGTGTGTGTGCGTGTGTGTGTGTGTGTGTGTGTTTGTGTGGGGGGGGGGCCTTGCTTCTTTGAAGTTGAGAGTTCCCTCTTATACTTATGCACGTGCATCATAAATCTGATACACTGGCCCCTCTGCACATAAAAAAAACACAATGCAGTACCGCTGCATAATTAGCTCTTGGATCTATTTGTCATTCTAGTGGCTTTTTGTGTCTCGCACACATCCGGCTGCAGAGATGACACACACGTATTCAGGCGCTTGCTTCTTTATATCATGTAAATGTTTGATGCGCATCCTCAGCTTTCATCACACTAATGAGATGCATCACATTAGAAAGCCACACCATTTATGTTTTGTTGGAGTTAATCAATAATTCATGATCAGAAACAGATATATGATGGTATAGAATGGTTTGTTGTGTAACTTGATAGCATGTGCTTCACTTTTCAATGTTCAATTTTAAAGTAAACCAGTGGTTCTCAAATGGGGGTCCGCGGACATCCAGGGGTCTGAGAAAAGTTTCAGATTCAACCATTAAAATGATCATGATGTGTTGCTCACATGGTGAACATAATTTTAATGTAGGTTTAATATCTTTCTAAAACTTGTGTTGTTCTCTCACTTAGCAAGTATGACAAATATTTGTCTTGTCGGGAGTCCTTTGCTGGGAAAGACTTTTTTATTAAAGTAGAATATAAGGAAATGTATATTCTACATTTCCTTATATTAAGACGTGTTTATTTTTAGCTCAATCATCCAGTTTGATAAAGTATGAAAGGGTCTTTATCTCCCAGTGACCTCCACAATCAGAAGAGGCCTGACTGTGCTCCCACACGGTGCCTGCTTCCTCCTTCATGAGTGGACTCCCCCTGTTGGTCCAAAATGAAATGAACAGTCACTGCATGCTGTTGTTGTCAGTCAGGCTGAGTTCTGTAGAAAAGCAGGTTTCACTTCATAAAACCAACTGGGCCCTTCTGTAAGAACAAAATGAGCTAAAGGCTAATGAAAGGCTTCAGCTAAGATCTCCTCTCTGGATATTAAAAGGGTAAAAATGTGTTTTATTAAGGGAATGTATGCATGCATCTCTCTCTCTGTGTTTTTATCTAACATGTGAGTAAAATATTCTGTGTCTGTTACATATAACACAAAAGATAAACACAGTTTCTGCAGAATGGGATCCTCCAAACTGGATTTTAATATTACATCAGCATGAACTATTTACATCTTTTCTGTCATGTTGCTCTGCAGCAAAGCTGAACAAAACCTCACTGTGCATTCTTCAAGTCATAAATCCTCTTTTTTCACTGTGGTGAATCCCTAATCTGTGTTTCATTTCAGAGAGGATATTAAGTTGGAAATCCCCTCCTTGTTCACGCAATTTTTACGACATAAATGTCCCAGCATTCCTCTGGAATTACAGAATGTCCAATATGATGTTACTGTGGCTGACTTGTACCGAAGCTGCAGAGTATGTTTGGAATCCATCGCAAGAAGTGTGATACAGAGCAGTCATCAGGCCAATAAAACCTTTTGACGGGTAGAAACTCGTTTACAATGCGACAACACTGGGAGAGAGGGAATGGGAGAGAGACTGAGCATTAATGTTATGTAAAGGGATTTAGGGAGAAAACAAAGGCCTTGGCTGTGCGTTTGCAGAGGATCACACGTCAACACATAATCTACTGTGTCTAGCTCTGTAGCACTGCTGGAAATAGAGACAGTAGATTAAAGCCTGCAGGGTAACAGATAGGTCACCACAGACCTGCGGTTATTATTAAACATGTGGTGTAACAGGTTGTTAAATACAATGTATATACATATGTCATTTTTTTCTTTATTGCTGTTCAATGCAGACCGGTTGAAGGAAAGACACATCATTCTGATCTCTAAAGCAAGGAAGGGCGCTTTATCATCTTGGTTTAAGAGATTTTGGGGTCTGGTTTAAGGTGTAGATTCAGTATTTTCTGGTAGATTGCTTAACACTGTGAGATTTCCAACATTTTCATATTCTTTTCATCCACCCATTCATTATGTATATCCTTTTTAAGTGGTGTGTGTGTGTGTGTGGGGCGGGGGGGATGTGTCCTTTTGTATTGATTGTACTGAAATGACTGTGAAAACGCATTTCCTCTAGGGGACAATAAAGCCTAAGGTCACCGTCTTATCACAGGACAAACATACAAACAAACAACCACTCACACATTGTGGTCGATTTAGAGTCTCCAATTAATGTAACCCCAAATAGTGTGTCACCCGTAAACCTGCTAAAAGTAGTTACAGATACTGAGATGCTCCCTGAAGAAAGTATCTGGGTTTTGTTGATTAATTGACCTTGCTAATGTTTGCATTTTACACTGTTTTATTTCATGTTAATGCTTCAGTCAGTGCCTATTGAAGTTGCAGTTTATTATTATTATACAGTGTTATAGAACGATCTACACCACTCCAGAGACAAATCCAAAGTTGCACAGCCCTGTCATACCAAGTTACCGTTGCTTAACCTTATGATTGGATCATCACAGCTCTGGGGAGGGGTTTAGTGAGTAATTCATTGTCAGCAAATAAAGTAGAGAATCATTATATTGCCAATGTCCATGGGTCAAAGATGTAGCGTAAAACAGAATAGTTGTATTGTTAAAAATGTCTTCTCTAAGCCTGTCAGTTCAGATAGAAGAGGACGAGGGTAAGATAACACAAACACACACACACACACACACACACACACACACACACACACTCCATTTAGCGGAAGTGGTTTTTATAGGGGGGTGAGCTGATAAAAAATAAATGAATGCAGCAACGGAGGGAGAGACAAGGAGGGAATAAACGCAGTGGATTACGACGAAATGAGGAAAAGGGGAAGGAGAGGAAAGAGGGAACAGACTAATGACCAAAAGAGAAAGAGAAAGAGTCAGAGAGAGAGAGAAAGAGAGAGAGAGATATGTGATGGAACGTGTCCACGAGGAAGGTGAAAGCAGAGGAGAGAGTGAAGCAGTTGAACAGCTGCTGGCGGTTTGCAGTACGGGGTGATGGTTTGGGGTAACTGCAGTGCACTGTGTGTTTATGTGTGTGTTTGTGTGTGTGTGTGTGTGTGGTGTGGTAAATCGTCTACTGTGCCTGCGTCATCACCTCGATTACACTGCAGAAGGGAGAGGCGAGGAAACCCCAGACTTTTCTTTCCCCTCCCTCGCCTCCTCTCTACATTTTCTACATCTGATCGCTCTTTTTCACTCTCTGCCTTTCTGCCCCACACACTCACAAATTTCACATCACAGCCCCTGATTCTTGTAACTCGGTGTGTTGTTGTGTCCCCAGTTGCCCGTTTTAACTCACACTGGTTCTGTGATTCTTATGACTCCATCATTCTCTTTCATCCGATACGCTCGAGTCAAACTATGAGCTCCAAAAAAAAACGCAAGCAAGAAGTGTAAAAACGTGATTTACAGCAGAATGGCACGGTGCAGTGCAGAGGAAGTCAAACCTCTGCCTTGGAACTATAGTAACGGTTTGTGTGTGTGTATGTGTGTGTGTCATCTGTCTCAAACGCGTCACAATAAAATATGTGTCATTCAAATATAGCTGTATAAAAACTCCCCGGCATGCGGACTGACCTTTGAAAGCCTTTCGATCCGATACCAATCCGCCCCTCGTCAGATAAAGAGTCAGACTGTTTGTCATACAGGTGTCTCGGATAAGCTGATCTTTATTACTGTGTGTGACTGGATTTGGACCCAAGTTACTCATTATGTATTTTTTACCTGTTTGCACACTCAAATTAAGGAGCAGCGTTGAACAGTCAGGTCCTTTTAAGTGTATATTTTACACCTGAAACTATAAATATGGATTTCTTGGCTACCCTGCAGAAGATAAACACAATGTAAATAAAAAACAACACACACACACACATATGATTAGTGCAGCTATAAAGTGTGGCCTTGTTCCAGACCTCTGAATCTCTACAGCAGTGGTCACTTATAAGCAGCTGGATCAAGCCCCAGAAACCATCATATCTGGACCCACACCTAACACTCATTCACTGAGAATTGAAATGTCTATAGTGTTTCTATTTTAACTGGCTAAGGCACTGGTTTAGTGGCTCAGGACTGTATGTGGTAAATCATCAAACATGACACGACTCAGCCAATGAAACCTGTGGATTCCCACCGGAGTTAAATGGGAAAGTCAATTTATAGTTATCTTTTTCTAAAATTAAGCACTTTATTTTTTACTTGACATGAGAAAGGAGAATTTATTTTAATAAAAGTACTTTTTTATTATCCATCCAGTTCAAAGTGGACCTTCACAATAAATATTGAATAAATAAAATATTTTTAAACAATAAATAATAACATAGTTGGAAGTATCATGGTACTTGAAATCGATCATCGTCATTTTCTTTCTTTGAAGATATTCATTTGAGAAAAAAAACTCTCATCTATCACACAAGTAAGTGTCATCACCTCTTTAACATGGAAAAAACAACAGGGGGGGAATTCTGATGTGAAAGACAATGAGAGAAAGTGACAGAGAAACATCAAAGCAGACATGGGGAGAGATTTTAGAAATGATAGAACCCGTGACCTTCTAACATCCTGTCTTCTCAACCACATCACTGCCATTCACCTTTACCCGACCAAACAGGAAAGCAACATAACCTTTCTCTATATGGAAAATGTCTGACATCACGCTGTCATTTCATTGCTCATCAATCCTCTGGTTGTGCCGCATTAATTTGTGTGATGGTGACCCGTTAAAAGTGTATTCAGCTATTTGTTGTCTCCTCAGCCTTCGGATCGCCACCCACAGATTCTCACTTTCAGATTAATATCGTGTCTGAGAAGTTGTTTCGGTTTTGTGGCTGTGACACGTTGCAGCTTCGCCTCAGACAGACATGTCCCTGTGCTCTCCACATGACTGTTTATCAACTTCTGTGGTGATCCTATAGCACGTAATGGAATGTATTGTTTTAGGGGGGTGGAAAAGCTACTGTGCTGGCATCAAGGATTCTTCCACTTTCTCTCCGACTGAGACAGACAGAGGCATGCAGAGAAATAAAAGTCGGTTTAGTTTGGAGCTGCTGGGTGCTGCCAGCTAAATGAGAGACCAGCAGATGGCTGGAATGTGGAAAATGCCAAAGATCAGAGGCCGGCAGAGACACAATGAGATTAGAAGGGAAATGCAACGCAACCGCCCAAAACTCAGCTATAAACATCACTGTGAGCTTTGAGGTGTGTTTGCTAGAAAGGGAGATTTTAAGGGAGATGCTGCGCGCAGACATTTAGAGTTGATGTTGCTTTGATTGTCCCCACATGCTCATTTTGTCGAGGCATACAACTTTGAGTGGAGTTGCTGTTTTTAGAGTCAAAGTTAGGTTCGGTCTTTTTTAGAATGAAGTTGTTGTTTGTAGAGCGGCAATGCAAATGAGGGGCATGAACAAGCCAAGACATTTTTCTGCCCCAGACTATTCACATTATGTGATGTGATTGAGCAAACAAATTATAAAAACAAAAAGAATTGCACCTCGCGAAAAGAAATATGTATTATCATCAAGCAATGATGATCCATCGCTACTTTACATGATAAATAAGAAATAAACTTTAGATCAGTCCGATAGATGAGGATGTTCATGTACTTCCACTGCATCAGAATGTGAGATGCAATCTGATTGGTTAGATGTACACATGTCAAAGGTGAAATCTTAGAAAAATCACCATTGATCAGAAAAAAATAAGCGCCGCAATATTGTTCGATAAAATATTGTATTAGCTATATATACATGTTTAAAAGAATATTATTAATCTGCAAATTAATGGCATGAAAAACCCCAGTGTGCAAGGCCTTCAGTCTGGTTGATTTCATCATTTGAAGCTATTTTGAAATTTAACAAAATCATATTTGCTGCTATGTGATGTATCCTTCAGGCGACTTATCCAGCAATAAACACAACCAGTGTCGTCCAGCAGGGTTAACACAACATAATTCAGGGTACTGCAGTCCAAAAACCCTGACATATACTCAACGTAACTGGGGATCAGACTTTTTTTTCAGGCATCATTCAGAGTAAGAGTCATGGATAGCCTATAAATCCACTCTGGGCCTTTATAGCAATGACAGGGAATCACTATCATTTGTATCCCAGATACAGAATTACAGTAACGTCAGGGCTGTAATCGAGACATGGCAGCAGGTTTGGGGATAAGTTACAAAGCTGTGTTTCTTTTCAGAAAACACATTAACAAAAACCTTGTGAAAGGTACATTATACTTTACATAAACAGAAGGTCTTTGTTGTCAGGGGGAAAGGGGACGAGGGGAGTGACAAAAATAAGTAATGTGAAATCAGGAGAGAAAACAGAAGGGATGCAGGAGTGAATTTGAAGGAAAGTGGATAAATCAATAATGGTTTACCATCACACCAAAAATATCGACAATGGAGGCAGATTCACCGACTACACAAGTTGATTGTGTGTGTGAGTGTGTGTTTTTGCAAAGGCCAGGAACAAGGCTGCATGTTTTTGTGTTTGACTGGTGGAGAATCCATGTTTGAACGGTCACAAGCTCTCTTTGCTCCCAACATACTTCCTTCTCTTTTGTTGTTGAGGCATCAGCACACATGGTGATGAAAGGTAACAGAGTTGTGCATGACATCAGGACAACAAACAGTCCACTTCAATGGTCACAAACACCTCTGGTCTATTGTGTACCAGCTAATTAGAGTGAGTGTCGACCACACACAACACAGATAGTGATGGAGAGGCTTTTTCAGTGGACATTATTCCTGAGGTGAAATACCTGTCATCAGAGAACAACAGTCGTGTCTTACACAACACACACCAGAGAGACTGTGTCATCATCGTTAACTGTCTTTATATAATGCAGTGTTTCTAATCATAATTCTTCAGGGTAGAAGAAAAAGAATAAAGGAATATTTGACCATGGAGATTACACAACAGCTACAGACGGAGAGTATTTTGAATGTGGATTCCTTCTTTCACATAAGCCTCGGTTTATTGATGATAAAGAACAGAATGCATCTGTTGGGGTTCACACTTCCCCTCCATCTTTACTGGAGCTTTTATTCTCACCTCTTTCTGCTCCATGTGACCGGTTCTTCCCAGACGGAGTTCAGGAGGGTTTTTGAGGTGAAGCGCAGTATCAAGGCCTCCAGCACAAACACTAAATATTTAAATATCCAGGATATAAGGGATGTTTTGCCAAACTGTGACATTTGCTTTGTGAGCAAAACTGTAGGACAGAAACGTTGGTGTTATCTTCAGTTTTGTTACTTGTCACCTACGTCTATGCTGTTGAGGCCATGCTCCGACCAGGCCCCGGTGGCTGGGCCACTCTGAGGGTGATCTCTCAGCCAGTGAAAGCAGGATAGCAAGTATTCTCTCTTTTCGACCACAACGTTAAAGTGACTGTAAATCCCTTCAAGACCGGCCTCTTTTCAGCTTTCAAGAGATAAAGATAGAGTACAGTGGGACAGCTCCCTCCTGTCAACAAACAATCAAAAAACACGATTAAATCAGATAAAGGGACTTGATTCTGCTTTGCCGCCCTGACTTAAGACATTTTAATGATAATGAGTATTAGTATTGATGTAAATTGTTGTGGTTTATTATTAATGGTAGTGATGATGATGATAGTAGTAAGTATTATTGATTAATACATTATTAATTATTAACTACTGTTACATATAACAGAATATTCTTAATCTCATTATTAAAATAAGATTCCTGATTGTCAACAAAACACACACACACACAAGCACACACACACTCTGCTATATCATTCCATTCTGTTACTGGCCTGTAACTGTTCTTTTCCTCCTTGTATTGTTTTATCTTGTCTCTCAGAGCTAAAAAAAAACCTACACTCAGACTATATTTGTTTTTGAATTAGATAGCTCACTACCACATGTGGTGCAGTGACTTCAACTGTGTGCCGACATATAAACGTCATGCAAAATATGAAAACAATGGATGTAGCCAAAAATGGAAAAGTGAACAGATGGTGCATTTTGAAAGCAGGGCTTTTTGCCAAACAAATTCATGGCAAACTGGAAGACTGAATTATCCCCAGAGCATTGGAAGAAGGCCTTTAATAGAATTCTATAAAGACACCTGACAAAATCGTTGCTTGCTGTATTATGCAATCACAGTTTCTAGGGTAGCAAAGAGTCAACGAGAGGTGGATGTAGGCTAAGATCAGCTTCCAGGCTCTGTTTATTCTTCCTCTGCTATTGTCACAGTTTTTTCCTGAAATCTGCAAATGCTATCCAATGCAGGATTTATCAGGATTGTACTCGAGCACCAGATTTGAGATGTTGTAACCTTATTAGTCAGAGGAAATCTGCAGCTTTTGTAAAGTATTGTAATATTTTACTGTGGTGTGCATGTGTGTGCGTGTGTGTGTGGGGGTGGGGGGGGGGTGGGGTGGGGGTGGGGGTTATACACATACACATACTGTACATAGTCTGTTCAGAGACAGATAGAGATAGATTACAGCACTGCAGTCAATGGATAATATAAGAGAATATGTTGTGCTGCAACTGATTGAGCGATCAATCTGAGACAACTGCAGTGTGTGTGTGTTTGTGTGTGTGTGTTTGTGTGTGTGTGTGTGTGTGTGAGAGAAAGACATTGAGAGTGTATTGGTATAAAGGCATTCACATAGCAGGGCCAACTGAGCACAGAGAAGCACTATAAGGAGAACTGGACACTGTTTGAAGATATGGCCATGCATGAAGAAGATTCATATCAATCACTGCAATGATCCGCAGATTAAAGCCCTATAGGGGGAAGATTTAACGCATATATGCAAATGAGGACTCCGCAGCAGACTGAGAGGAAGACGTGGTAAAGGAGCGTGAAGCAGTGAAATTCTCTGAAATTTCCAGAGCGCACAGCACTGACTTCCTGTTTTCTGCTGTACTCTGCACTGCAGCATCCCCTGCATCCTGTTGAGGCAGACTCAACACACTCAGGATGTGTTCCTCTTATGTGTGCTTATTGACATGAAAGATGTGTATTATTTTGTAAAAAACTGAGACCATAGGGTAGAAATATTTAAACATTTTAAAGCTAAATGCTGCAGAAGTGACTGAACTTTTACATAAACACCTAATTGTTGATGCTCCCTTCTAACATCTCAGTACTAAGCATGCAATCGATGGATGGATCTGCTCACACTGGAAGAATCCACTCTACACATTTTACCCTTCAATGTAAACATAGCTGATCAGCACAGCATATGTTAACGATGTCTGTATGGGTGAATGACTAGAAAAGTGTTATATAAATACAGTCAATTTACTATAATGGACGCCGGTTTTTAAAACAAATGTAACATTATATGAGACCGTGGTTATATACTGTATAGAAAATATAGTTCATCTCTCTCTCTCTTTTTACAGCTTCCCTGTCTGTGGATCCCTTGCCTGTTGTGTATGTTACCAGAATAGAACAATGCATAACTAAAAGTAGGACATTGACGGGGAATATGAACAGATAACAAGCGAAGAGGAACAAGCAGAATTTGATGTACAAATGTTAAGAGGGTCAGGAGCAGAGTCATACATCATAGATTACATCACAGCAAGGCCTGATGAGTCAGCAGATTAATCTGTAGGTGGAAAAACATCTGGACGTCACCAAACACTTAACTTCAATTTACAAAAAAAATTATTCACAATTTTGCATAAGGGAACGCGTAAGTGTGTGTGTTTGGTGTCCAGGTACTTATGATGTAGTCGGGACCTACATTGTTCGTTAAGTCACATTATGGCAACATGTCCTTTCATTTTAAGGTAAAGACGCACAAGGCTTAGTTTAAGTTTAGGTGTAGGTTAAGGTTAGGGTTATCTAGCTTATTTAGCTATGATTAAGATAAGACTAAGTCTCATGGAATTCAAAGTAAGTCCTGTGTGGGTGTGTGCGTGTCTGTGTGTCTCTGCCTTGTCCTGCAGGACCAGATAATTTCCAGAGTGGGTGAGTGACGGAATGCGACTATTTCAGCTTTGCACTGTGTGCGTCCGTGAATCACTCAGCAGGGCAAATCAAAGATGGGTTGTTACAGTAATGACACAATGATACAAGAGAAACAGCTCTGCTTTGCCCTCTCTGAGCTCAAATGTGCACCAGTGTGTTCCTCTTCACAGCCAAGTGGGGAGAGAACAGGCTGCTGACATTTGTGGATCTCTGAGGAGACTCTTACTGTGATAATCTTCTTTTCTCACAGCCGTGAACATTAAGTACAAATGTGGGAAATCTGCACTTTGTGTTTGTACTGTACTCGCCACCTGCTCCACATCCTTCATTGTTGTATCAGGCACTAATCACCATACAATACTGGATTTGTACTTCTGGATTTGTATCAGCTAAAATATCTGAAATTGTTTAATTACCTCCGCCAAGCATTTTTTCAGCTGTGTTTGTTTCTTGTAGCCGGATTACACAAAAATTACTGAACTGATTTCCATGGAATTTTGTGGAGGGGTGGGACATGAGCCATGGTACATGGTGCAGATCCAGATTTCTTTAATCCACTTTTTTAACATTGCAAGATGACAATTTCCCCTAATATTTACATTAACAAATAATTCATCGATCTCACGTGACATTTGGTCCAGATGTGAATAGAAATAAAAATCTAGTGAATTCAAATGTGGTTTAATAAGGAGAGTTTGCGGCCTTGGTTTTCATATTGGACTATCACTGTCTGTATCGGGAAGAAGCTTTTTCTCTTTATCTGTGTTTGGTTGCATTACTCTCAGTTAAGTGAGGAATATGAACTTCCCTGTGAGTGATTAAGGACGTGAGGTGAACTGTGTATGTAGGCCAGTTGTGCCAGCAACACTCATTAGACTTTCATTAAAACACATGAAGGGAAAAAGGCAGAGAGCGTAATCAGACAGTAACAATCGATGTGATTACAACGTGATGCTGAATCAAGCTCATTAACAACAGTTTTCTGAAGACCCTCAGTGCTGCTGTTTGACAATTTAAGGTTTTTTGAATAAAGGAGAGAATAAAAACATATCGTTAGAGCAAAGACCAAAGAGAAGCTCAAGATGTAAACCAGCTAAAACAGGGGTCATCAACATGTTCTAAGACAAGGGACCCCTTTGCTGAGAGAGAGATGGATCAGGGGCCTCCTACTACATGTGTTGTTAAATAGGATAATACAATATTACATTGCACAATAGTTCACCATTATGGATATGTGCAAAATATTGATTACCAGGATTCAGGGTTTGCACTCAAATAGATCAGCGTATTGTCCTGAATGAAGACTCAGATCAGACCCCCTCACTGTCTCAGACCACCTCATATGGAAAACTAATCAACAGTTCAAGGGAGGGAGGGCTGAGGAGAAGTCATACAAACAGAGGCACTACCTTGCACAATGGCGCCCCCTAAAGGACAAATTACAGCATGTCGTTAAAGGAAGTTCGGGGTCGTCCACATTTTCATGATCAATAGAAGAAGCCTGAAGCGGTTCCTTTTAAGTTGGAGTGCAGCTTGGGATTTACATGGAAGTACATGATAATCAATGTAAAGTCCTGGCTGGAATATACAAAAAAACTCAGATTTGAATAAGGTTTACAACTATCAAGATGATTGGAGTGGATTAGACGCCTTAATCTGGTTGAAATAGAGGGAGTTTCCTAAACTTTAAAATGTAAATGATAATTAATTTGTTTTTATAAACCACTTACATCAGATTTTAAATGTTTCACAGGCAGGATAGTGTTTATATGAGTTTTCAAGCTAAAACGACATGGTTTATGATTTGCAGGTACAGGTGCAGAACAAGTCACTAATCATTTTAATAACGTCATCTAGCTTTTACAAATAATTTCTCTAATAAATAGCATAAATATGTATCTTTTTTTATTAAACAACCTGAATATATTAACTCAATTATGTAATTCATCAGTCGTGGTTGAAATCAGCCGCTGGCCACAGGGCTGTCTCTGTGGTGTTTTACTGACATCTACTGGACAGAATTTAAATGTCTAAAAGACCTTTAGTAAGACTTTCTTATTTATATCATCATTATATTACAAGATGAGCAGGAGCCACAGTGTCACCAATCACGTCCTGTCATTTTGGTTTGTCTGGAGTACCTGTCTCTATGAGGAAGACGTACGTCAGGTCTAAGTAAAGCATGTGCTGTGATGGTATCAGTGACAACCCTCCCTCAGATGAGCTTATTGGGGGAAGTGACAGCTCAACAACTTTGTGACACATGACTGTTGCACACTCTGCCAACACATCAGCCTCCTGGCAACGGGCTGCAAACTGAATAACAGAAATCTTGGAAGTGATGTCGCAGTCATTGCAATACTGTCGGTCATCAGGCCTTTTTAGTCCATGACCCTTATGCCTACCTGAGGTGTAGAAGCTAAACTACATTTCTTAAACTTCCCTATACGGAATTCAGTTTATTTGTCTAATTTCAATCATGATAAGTTAAGTTTTATATCAGTTTTATTATTGTATTATATTTTAACAACTTGCTCTAAATATTTATACAACTAAAGTTATGATTACAACTAAAAAACTGAATTAAAAGAAGAATGAACCTGTGTTGTCTCTTTTGTGGAAACTATTGGCTCCCCGGTATCATTTCATTTCTAAGTCCAGTTGTCCACTTCTCTTTTTCATAGTGCAGACAGCAAATGTTATTTTTCTTGTTAGAACCAAATCTAAAAAGGCTTGATAAAACCAGAATAATGACAGCAGGCAGGGGAATAGTTCCAATAGCAGCACTGAGGTCACTTTGTGCAAGATTTTAAAATGTCTAACCTTAGTGACACCCAGTGGCAGTTTAAGAGAATACACCGGCAGACAGCAGAGCGTATTGTGAAAAAAGAAGAACTGAGAAAAAACTGAGCTTATATATTTTTGATGTTCAATGCAAATTCAATCATGAACCATGTAAAACGAAAAGGTGAGTTAAATGAGGGAGATGAATGTGACAAATCAGGAAACACATGTGTTAACCAAGGGCGAAAGTCAAAATACATTTTAAAATGAGGTTTTCTATTGTCACTTTTGTGGTGGTGCAGTGTTTAGCACTGATTGGGGTTAGGTTGATTGTTCTTAATTGACCACAGGTCTGAGTGTGAGTGGTTGTTTGTCTCTTTATGTTGCCCCTGCTGTTGACCTGTCAGGGACGATCCCCTCCTCTCACCTAATGTCAGCTGGGATCGGCTGTAAAGGTTAAGCAGTATTTTGTATTATTATGTATTGAACCAAATAGATAAGAAGCTTGTTTTCAGTACTAACAGAAGAAATTTCACATCATCGATGCAAATAAACTGTGAAAATTGACCTCCTGCATACATCAGACATTGTATCTAGTACATTTCAGGTTTTTAATCAATTATCCAGCTCAATCCTGTCCAATTCATCGACTCAGTATTTGGCAGGGATCATAGAGGAAGGCATTAGACAATAATATGCACACGCTCTATCGTTTTCCACACACACACACTCGAGTACAACAGCCGTTAGGGTCTTTTTCAGCTGAATGGCATGTCCTTTACAGACGGTAAGTGCTTTACAAGTTACCTCAAAAAGGTTTGTGCCACCAACAAAACCATTTGTATGGTCAATTCAAATAAGAGCTCCCACACATGCGCAAACACACACTCATACACACACACACACACACACACACACACACACACACACACACACACACAAAGACATCCCCAGACACACACAACTTTATAAGCAGACACAAATGTACAGACACACACACACACACAAACACACACGTACACATACACACACATACACACACACACACACACACACACACACACACACACACACACACACACACACACACACACACCCACATAGAGCTCCCTCAAATTGAAAGACCATGGCTTCTCTCCTAAGCGGGGCAATAAATACTTTGTAGCTGTGCCAACAGACAGCCCCTCTTTCAGTGTGTCAGCCGAGCTTTGAAAGAGACCAGTAAACAATGACTTAGAGAAAACATCAGCTTATCAAGTTGTAATGTAAAAGCCTTCAGCAGGACAAAATCTCCATATTTCATTGGGCAATTATGGACTTTGATGTTTGCTGAAACTTCGGCCACAGTCTCATTTCAAAGGGAAACAATTTTAACTTTGCAAAAGAGCGATACTAGAATCAAATCTATCTAATCTGTTCCCTCATCCTGTAAAGGATCATATGCAGTTGGGGTGTCAAGTGGAATAATGTTAGGAAACATGTGGCCGTTACACAAAAGTAAACTTTGATAAAAAGGAAAAACTTATTGAGATGCTTGTCCAACTTATTTATGACTAAGTGTATAGGCAGACACAAACACACACACACACACACTTGCGTTGACACACAAAGACAAGGCACCACACAAAGAAGGAAGTGAACGCTTGCTGAAAGCTAAATTGAAACATCTTGCAGTCATGATGCCACGACTCGCTATTGTTTCCGGCCCCAAAGACGTGTAGCGGGAGAATAGGGGAAGCGAGAGGAGATGAGGGAATGAGGGGAGAGAGAGGAGGACCTTGCCACCCATTGGCAGGAGAAAGTGAGAGGAGACTGATACTAGGCGGTCTGTTTTGAAACTGGTGGACACCCATCTGCATATGCTCCCTCTCTCTCTCCCTGTATCTTTCTGCCTCATTCTCTCTTACTCGCTCGCCCTGCCTTGACACTGCACCGCCGCCACCCCCACCTTCCTCCTGCATCCCCCCTCCCTGGGAAAACAGGGACAACAAATTAGCCTTCTTTTCTCGGCAGGGCCCGGGGAGGAGGACACTTGGACAGCCCTCAGAGTGTCCGCCTGGAGTTCCCATGGACCCCTCTTGCCCCTTCCCCTTTCAGCTCGCAAGGAAGCAGTCATTGTGCCAGCACCTGTCTCT
Organism: Pseudopleuronectes americanus; assembly: GCA_038501795.1. Classification (NCBI taxonomy): domain Eukaryota; kingdom Metazoa; phylum Chordata; class Actinopteri; order Pleuronectiformes; family Pleuronectidae; genus Pseudopleuronectes; species Pseudopleuronectes americanus. The sequence continues at coordinate 12,514,896 of CM076730.1, read as the reverse complement.
GAGGAAATTGGTAAAAGTGATGGCTTTGTTAGCCGTATCCACGGCAACCAGGAGAAAAGAGCGGGGACAGCTTGAAGGGACTGGGGTAGAGATGGTGGTGGTTGGGGCAGGGTTGGTGGTGAGGAGAAAGAGTTGGAGGAGGAGGGAGGGAGTTAAGGGGCTTGACAATGGAGTAGCAGTTGCATTGCTTTGGCTTTGCCAGGGGTTCGTGTGAGGATGATGTGACTTGCTGTGCATGTGTGTGTATATGTGTTGTGGGTGGGGGTGGGGGGGTAATTGTGCGTGTGTAAATGCAGAACTTCTAAGTAGCATCCAATGTAAGAACGTCCAGCGGCCATCTCTCACTTGGCCTCGCTCTCCCTCATCCCTGTGGGTGACACGGTGACATCCACCAGCGAAGCGAGGCGGGGGTGTGAATGGGTTGAAAGCAGCGAGGTCAGTCACATCATGTCCAGAGAATATCCCCCCTCGGAGCAGACAGCACACACTTTCAATAATTAAGCAGCGAGTTCCCTCAGCAGCTCAAACATTCATGCCACAAGTAGCAGTGATAGATAGTAATAGAGATTTTGTCAATTTAAGTCTGATTCATATTGTTTTCTTGGACCGTTCCACTGAAGCTGGTGGTAAAACCTGGAATTGTGCAAAAGGTTGATGCTGTTTTGAACTTGAAAGGCACAAGTTTTTCTATATCTCTTCACGTTGTGCACGATGAAAGCTGGAGGTGTAAAAGAGAGACTGATATCTGACATCATCTTTTTGAGATCAAATTGGTCTTTTTGTAGAGCTGCACCATTGCCAGGACTTAGAAAATAGGGTGAAGATTTTTTTCCATATAAACCAATAAAAAAAAAGGCCATAGTGATTGCAAGATGGTGGAAATGCGCTGATATAAATGTGTATATTGATACCAGGTAGTTTAAATTTATTGCATTTATGAGACAGATGATTGTCATATTTACATCATTCAAGTCACCAATATTTACTCAAGTTAGCTGAGGATAGAGTTCCATCATCACTCTGCCCTCCATGGAATCATATTAGCTGGTTTAGCTATTTTTATTGAAACGCAATATCAAGTTAACAGCAACTCTTTACCCTCACCAGCAGATGGTGCTCTTCCACTGGTTCTAATAGAAATAGAGCGTCCTCACAGGCGAACAGCTGAGTTTTATATCTGCCTGTTTAACATTATGACTGAAGACTATGAACATATTTCTTTCAATCTTCCTGAAAAAAGTATTTACACCTCATAAATAAATGATGTGTTGAATGTGAAATCAATCTTATCAAGTCCACTGTGGGTATAATGTAAAAAATTGTTTAATTAAATGCAGAAAGGGAATTTACCATTTTTCATTAGACTTACTGGTGCTCAGCATTAGTATACAACATGGTTTACCTGTTATCAACAAAATGTATCTCTTTAAAAACACTATAATTTACATATCTTTAAGGTCTATTTTCATCCTTTGGTTTTATCCAATTCGACAAGACAACATAGGAAGTGTGTGTTTTCAAGGGTGTGTGTGAATTTTAAGACATGATTGACGTCCTGGGCGCAGAAAGACTTCATATCAACAGTGGAAGAACTACATTAGTGGTCAAGAGCAGGAAACTGCTGTCGTTCACAAAACCACAGCGGTGATTTTAAATCCTTCACTTGAACGAGGGTCTGAGATGCTCATGCTCATGTAGGATAGAAACAAATGCAGAGGGCGATATTTGAATATTTTAGCTCTCTGTGATTTACCTGTGATGTTGGATGGTTCAGTGTAGATTATAAAATACACAAAACTTGTGATCGTGTCGCAATGTTAAGTCAAAGCTAGCTCACCTGGTTGCGTGGACATACACAGGCTTGAGTCCTGCTGCAGGGGTTGCAGGTTCACTTCCAGCATGGCCCTTTGCTGCGTATCTCCCCCACTCTCTCTCTGCAATTCACGTTGGCCGGTCAATATAGACAAAATACCGCAAATATATGTATTATATAAATAAATGGTAGAAATTGCCTCATTTCCATTTCGTTGCCTCTGTACTTGTACTCTGTGTAATGACAATAAAACTGAATCCAATTTTAGGAGATCAAAAATAAATCCACTGCTAATAAGACGCCTCCCCAAAAGTGAAGCCAAGCTGTCCCAGCGCCACCTAGTTGCTGGCTGCAGTATGGGTCATACATCCCATCTCCTCTATATAAATAAATTAGATATGAGCCAAACTAAAAATCAGAGTGTACATGGAATTTTTCTTTTTTTTCTCCAAATGGGCAAAATCGCGGTGTGGTATCCAGGTTGTTTAAGCTTCATTTCTGGATAGAAGGAGATATTGGAGACACGTCATTCATCTCTATATGTGGTTTATATTATGAATTGTGAGGTGAAACTCAAAAACAAAGCTTAAAGATGCTGTCAATAGAGAAGCGCAACTTTGCCCATTTTATTTTACACAGACTCAATAATAATTGAGGGTAATAAGTGTGTCCAATGTCAGCACAACATCCTGCTCAGATGTTATTGAAATCACTTCAACATCTTCGTCTGAAGATGCCGTGACCTTTAAAAACAGTCTGAGCATCTTCTATTTCACGCAGCGCAACATTTCCATTTCATGCGCTCCCCCAGAGCAGAATATAAAATTTGACGACTAGCATTGAAAATAATTGGCCCTGTTACTCTTGTTCTAGTATTCTCCCCGTGCACGAGTGTCATTCCAAACAGCATCTGTGAATATTGCCATAGGGGAACAAAGTGAACGCTGTGGGTTTACGAAGGCCCCTAAAAGTGTCTTCACTGCTGTCCAGGGGCTGTGATTTATCTTTTCTCGGATGTGAGGCAGCACTACCTTCACTGAAACAAAATATTCCCAACATCTGGAGCAGACATGTTTATCCGTGTGTGTGTTCGTGTCTGTGTGTGTGCATTCTGTTCTACCCATTTTCATATTGACAGAAACCTTTGAAATGATACTCGGCCTCCTGCAAAATATAACAGTATTTTTCCCATCAAACAAGACATTTATGCATTTTTTCTGTCCTCCCTCTGTCAATCACTCTTTTTTAAAACACACACATTTACACGCGGGACACTTACACTTCAGTGTGTCTTTTTGTTACTTTAATGCGTAGGCCGGTGGGACCTTGTGACCTAGGTTCCATCCCCCGATGACTATACTGCGCAGAATCTGGCTTCACATGCGAAAGAAGGTAGCGTTCACATTCAGGATATGTCATCCATCTTTATATTTAGTTTATGATGCAGCAAACAAACACTTAACTCATTAAACCAGCTATAGAGAAATGAGGTTCTGAGAGGTACTAGTGGTTTATCATTTGTATAATCCTCCATGTGTCCTGTGTGTGTGTGAAAATACCCACATGTACGTGTGTGTCATGCTATTTAGTTGAATAATGGTCTATAAATGCAAACAACACTTTCCATGAATTTTTATAGGGCCTGCCATTACTGACCTTCAGGGGGAAATAACACAAGAGGTTTGAAAACCACTTAAGAGGCATGGTGTGCTATTTGTTACTGAATGGATTTACTGTTATTGAGGCTGGGTTATTATTGTTTTACAACACTAGTACTACATGCAGAAACAGAGTCAGTCAGTGCCTTTCTTTTGTTTAACACATGTTGTTAAATGTTATTTACATATTTATGGCTTTAGCTTATTTCAGCATGTTGCAAAATAAATGGTGAGGAATTCACTGGCATGCACAGAATATTGGTCTGAGTTACTCTTGACACCTTGAAGGAAAACTAATATCCTCAGGCAAACTCATTCAACCCATGGTGCTACCTCTGCCAAGGAGGTTGTGTTTACACCTCTGTTTATATGTTTGATGGTTGGTTTGTAAACAAGGTTATGCAAAAAACTACTGGATTGCTTAATTTGGTGCAGATCCAAATCAAACTGGAAGAATGTAATGAACTTAAATGTGGTTTCATAAGGGGACTTTTGGGCCTTGGCAGAGGTGCCTTCTCTACCGAGAGCCAGTCTTGTTTGTTTGTTGTTGCTCCTGAAGAACCTCTAGCCTAGTGTGCCCCCCCCGCCCCAATCCCCGAAACCAAACTTACGTGCAATACATCTGTGCTTTCAAACTATCAGCTCATGTTCTTTGGGTTCGGGTGATATTTTCCTCAGTGACTGACTCCGCTGTGGCAATTTCCCTTCTTCATGTTTGTGTATTAATGGATCCGGCTGGTGATTTTGCTACTGTCAACACATCCCATGGAAATCCCAAAACAAACAATAAATGGAATTTTGTGTCTGTTTTTTTTGTGTCCGCGTTTTCAAGCCCAACGATAATGATTTTCATTGCTTTACTTCTTATGTAACTAAATGTATCATATCCTCTTTGACCAAATTCAATAAACCTACGTACTTGGTTTTCTGTCCTCACTTTCGTTGTTTTCTAGATCATTTTGTATCAGCAAATATGAAACATGATATTTTTTCATTATTCTTCATCTCTCAGTACTACGCAGATATCTTTCTTTATTTAATATATAAGCAAGCATGGGTGTTCCTCACACACATTCACACACATACACACACTGCAGCTCACACACACACAGACAAACACCTTAACCTCAAACCTCATGCTAGGTGCAGACAGGACCACACATACTGTCTCACACACAAAATGTTTGGAATGCTATAAACATTTATTTCGTGATTTTTTTTTCGTGTATGTGTGCGTGCGCTTGCATGACTGTGTGTCTGTGTGTGTACATTACTTTTGCTGAAGGGGAAGGAAAGTTAAATTACACATGTTGGCCACCAGAAAGAAAGAGATCAAACATGACTAAAATTTTGGGTGTGTACATAAAAAAAGGGTTAACCCCGGTGCTGAGTCACTCCTTAACCATAAAACATTTCTAACGAGGAAAAAAGCTTGAGAGTCAATCTTTAATTTGTATTTTTAGACCTTTAAGGACTTTGCCTGTTGTTGAGTTTGTTGAATTTATCAAATATTAGGTCCTAGAAAAGTAAATTGTGTTTTGTGTTTATCCTCGAGGTAATATCAAAGGTTCTTCATTTTCTCCTGCATTGGGATTTCTCTTTTTGAATAAATTACTATGAACCCATAACAAAACTTTGTAATACACATGTAAAAATACTTTGTAAGGATCTAAGAACCATATTAATCTTCATCACTAAAATGTGTTTGTGTGTATGTGTGTGTGTGTGTGTGTGTGTGTGTGTGTGTGTGTGTGTGTGTGTGTGTGTGTGTGTGTGTGTGTGTGTGTGTGTGTGTGTGTGTTGTGTGCCCCATGTGGTTGAGGGACCTCCCAGATAGTGGACAGTCTGTCAGACATAGTGTGGCCACAGAAAGACACACACACACACTGAAGACAGTGGACCTGCTGTTGAAACCTTGTGGTCTTTTCTTTCCTCCTGTCTGTATCCTTTCTTGTATTATTTTATGTCCTTCTCTGCTGCCTTTGAATTATTAAGTCTGTAATGTATCATCATTCACTCCTGGTGCAGGACAACCCTCATTGATTAGAAAAGTATGATTCTTTTAAACTACATAAGAAGGAATGAAAATTCAACATTTTTAAGAACTTATCCACTTTTCCTACTCAGGCAACAGTGGCCACAGCAACAATAAACCCATATGTGGACAACACACAGGTGAATAGACAACACACAGCTAGACGTGTCAGACAGACCCACAGTCCGACAAGCGACTTCTAGAGAAAAGTAGCCCCTGCCTTGCAGTAGGGAGTTGCCTGGCTTTTCCCACACTGGCTCTTCAAAACCCAACCCAGATATTTCCTGGTTCTGACACCAGCTTGGCTCGCAGATGGCTCCAGCATGTGGAGAGCACCAGGAGAAGAATTACACCAACTGTGTTTGAATGAGAAAGAATGAATTTTAAGGTCTGGTGACGCAGACTGTTGTTGAAACTAAGAGCGTGAAATGCATTTAATTGCGAAAGTCCCTGGAAAACATGCTTCACATCGCTGGTTAGGGTCGATGACACTTAAGGTTTTGCAGCTGGAACACAGATATTTTCGCTCCAACAAGATGATGACCTGTGTCTTGTAAAAATCACACATGAGAGAGTCATAGTTTTGAATGGGTACACAACAATTTAATTAAGAACATATTAACCGATCAGCTGACAATTAAATGGATTCCAAAAAATAGATCAAAGGAAAAGTCTTTTCACAGTAAATGAATATCAGCAGCATTGAGCAGCAGCGCAGTGAGACATCTTTATCTGTGGCTTGTGTGTCTGTGTGTGTGCGTGTTAATCTCAGACAAGTCTGTGTTGGTTTCCACGGCAGCGGTGAGGGCCCCACAGTGCACTGGCCCTGGAAGTGGCGCAAACTCCAAACCACAGAATAGGTGGATGTGTGTGCGTGTGTGTGTGTGTATGACAGAGAGAGAAACCACATTCGAGTGTGTGCCCACCTCTATACTCAAAGGGAGGCTTCACACACACACACACACACACACGCTCTTACACAATCTCGCCTTGGCTCTGCTCGCTCCCTGGGTGGTCTGCGCAGCAAATGTTTATGATCTAAAGCAAGCTAATCCAACTGGCTTGTTTCAGTGAATTGAGAATGATTTACAAGACGCAGCAACAGGGCCAAACAGGGAGAAGGAAATCGGAGGAAATCTTAGGGCTGCGTTTCAAGTCATTCCGCCACCAGACCTGCACACTTGTCTCTACATCTGTTCACATGTGTATCTCCATCTGGTTCCCTCTTAGACCTTATAGTATTCCGTGTTTGTGTCTTTTCTTCATTCGTTTATCCCTTAACTCGGATGTCTTAATTCCACAAATTAGCCAGGCTTTGACGAATATGCAAAATACGAGGGATTAGGGGATTTCCAATCGCCTGTGAAGTGTCTCATCCTCAGCTTTTTTTTCTAAGACAACAGAGTAGGAACATCTTGATAATAATCTGTACCTGTCACACACCCTTCACTCACCCTCTCTTCCTTGTGCCAAGAGCAAGATGATGTAGTTTCATGTCCCACACAAAAACACATTGTCCAAAGTCAGCCTTTAACTCACTGACAGGTTTGCCTCTTATCTCGTGAGCTTTCAGTGACACCAGTTAACAGCCGCCCGGTTCTCCCAGTTTAGTGGAATGTCTCACACACATCAGTGCTCTGTGGTAAACCAGCCAAACGGTAACCTCTCTGAGTGTCAGTGGTTTGGGTTGACTTTTATTGCCGCTTTGCTTTGCTTTATTATTTAGCCAGATCCCCCATTTAATGAAGAGAGAGGGATTCCACCTGCATTCTGACAACACCTCGTAAACGGAGAGGACAGAGAGGAGAAACCGTCGACTGCATACGAAGATGGACGACACATTCTCCCACTCTCCAGAACTGAAGCTAAAATATCCCAGATACGAATCAGCCATCTTACATATTGGGAGTCTGAGTCTGTGCAGTAGCGATCAGGGATGGAGCCGCGGTACTGAGGCTCTGTCAATACACCTGCTTGACCAATAGTGAGTCAGTCTCAGCTGTCAATGATGACGTTTCACCCTGTTTGTATAGCATGAAATTACTTATTACATTCAGATTTATGGGAAAATGCACATTCAAACAAACATCTGTGTTATGACCTAAAATTACAGGAAGTATCTTTGAGAGAAATGTATGTATTTAACCTGCTTTTTAGACAGAGGGGGAATTTATGACCTATAATGGAGCCAGCCACCAGATGAGTTCATGAGAGAGTTTTCAAAATATAAAGGGCCCATAATTGCTTATATGGGAAACTATAATCTGTTGCCTGGCATGCCTGCATAATACAATAACCTAATGTATTTATGAATATATCAATAAGTGTCAGCACCAAGATTACATCTGTTATCTGTCCACTGGCTACAGCATTTATCCTTTAATCCGTGACTCAGAACTCATTTATTCTAAACTGCAGCTGCGTTCAGTTTTCCACAGAATGTCCCGATAAGGTAAATGCAGTCACTGTTTCTACATTGAAGTTTGTTTTGAAGTAAATGTGTCCAGTCAGGGTAAACACTACGCCTTTTTGTTTAAAAGAGTATTCAGTCCCAAACATAAGCCAACAATTCACAAATACATTTAAAGTCAGGCTTTCGTGAAAACTTTTCTCTTTGTTACTAGCAATCTAATTGGGGGAAGTAATTTCTGGTGCATCATAGATGAAACTGTTGCAAAACAGTGTGTTTATTACAAGGCATTGAATAATGAATGTGTGTTTTTCCTCTTGTGACCCAGAAGCTTGTTTTATCCCTATTTATTCAAAGTTCAATGCTTTGCTCATATCTTTAATCTTAGTACAGTAACACATTATGCTCATGAGAACAACCCTTAGGTGGGGTCCTAACATTCAGCCACGACAAGGTCTGAGGTGCAAAAAGACACATTCTTAAGAATCTGATGTAAATTCAGATAAAGACCCACACCTAAGGAATATTCATTTTCTTAGTAAAGAAGCTCCAAACAGAAGCTTGGTGGTAACTGTCTACACCAGATGCTTTGGACAGACAGTCAAAGGTCTTGTGCAATAACTTGAAATCAGTTTTGTTTGTGCGTTACGCTGATAAATAACAGACAGAGAAGGCAGAGAAGGCCACCACCAACTGAGAAGCTTTAATATCAAGCTCAAAAATTGCCATGTGAAAAGCCTGTCGCAGCGGAGGGCACCAAAAAACAGCATTAGCAGGATGGCGAAGTCCAAGCTTGGGTGAAAGTGAGGAGGACCAACCTTAAAGAGAGAGCAGAATCTGTGCTAAATAAAAATCTGTACAATTAAAAGATGTGATGGAGCAGGAGGGTTGCAACCAGGTAGGCAAAGCGAGCATTTCCCTGGGTCCCTGCTGAGAGGGGACCACCACAGTGTTGTGAAAACCTGCTTAAATGTTGGGTTAGCAAGTTGTTTCTGAAACTTTTTATCGTATTTGTTGAAATCATCTTTGCATCCCTAAAGCCATCAACAAATTAAGTGAAAGTATGATGTACCTGGAATGATGGTGGGGATTTTGCCTAGGGCTACAAAAGTCCCTTGAAACGCTCCCACTTGCATAGAAGAAGTTAAAGGAGGGAAACACTCAGAATGAGGCCCCCTAAGGAAGAACAGCAACAGGATTCCAGATCCCGGCAGAAGCTGAGGGCCTCTGAACAGGAGAAGTTTCTTCTAACCATCAAACTGCATGAGCTGGAACAAAAGATGTCAGACTTTGAAAAATGGACTCGCCCAAAGCTCACTGCCAACTCCACCTCAGAGGAGGAAAACCTTACTGGTGATGGCCTCCAGCCTGAATGTCAAGTCCGAGGAGAAGAAAGAGACCAAAAACCATAGAGGGTGGAATTTTTTTTTGAAAATGCCAAACCATTGAATTGGAATAAAAAGTAGTTATTTAGTAATAGTTTACTGACAAAGTTTCACTTCACTGCTACATTCGCCTAAGTGTGGCCGGGTCTTATGACTGTTTTCGTCTCAGTCGCCGTCATGTCAGAGATTCACTGTGACCCTCCTCATCCAAAGTCACTTGCAGGTCTAGAGCCATGGTGGAGCCCAGCTGAGTCCACTAATCTTATCTTATCCTCAACGTTTTCGACATCCCATCAACCACCAGTGTCCAGACCGTGGCTAAGGGGGTTTCCTATAGAATGAAGCCACACCCCCTCTCCAACCATGATGGCATCAAGAGGGGTATAAGCGCCAAATAGACTCTTTTATTGCACATTCATTTAATCTCACATCAAGTGCATGGCAATAGATTTTTTTCAAACTTCAAATGAACTTTCTTCTGATGAATAAATTCCTAAATTCGAGCCACCTTCAAATGGAAATTTCAACTCAATGTGTTCCATTGGTTATAATATAACTATTACAAAAATAATGGTACTTTGTATGTGGAATAAAGGCCTATAACTTTAGGTCTTGTATCTTAACATGAAGAAGTGAAACAGAACAGAGAGGTGGATATATCGCTTTCTCTCCTAATTGGCAAAATAACTAACGCTGAACATATGTGTATTTCTGTGTATGACTGAACTCAGAACATCAGTTGTTCACGCGGGATTTGTCCAAACAGTGAAGTAAAGGGGATGAAGCTTGGGTGGTTTGTGGCATCTCAGAAGAAGTCACCTCTGTGTTGTCCCCGTCTGAATATCTCTCTGCGATCGTCTTCTAGGCACGCATGATTTTTCTTGATCACTCCTCTCCGCACTCTTCATTCTCACCTCTGTTATTTTTTCCTAAATACTTAAAGATCCCTTTTCCAGGATCCTCCACTCCCTCTAACACAATTTATCAATTCCTCTTTCTTCCTACTTCTACGTTTCCTTCCATTTTTTAAATTTAATTTCATTGCTGGCAACAACAGACGGACCAGATTGTTTGTCTCTTTCCTCTGTTATTTCTCTCTCTCCTCCTTCCCCCCTTTCTCTCGCTCTTCTGGTTCTCGAGCAAGCAGCAGCGAGCAGTCAAGCTCATCTCCTGGCCAGAGCAAACAAAACCGAAGCCACATTCCCCGAGCTCAATTTGCTGTTACGTCTCAGCTCTGTGAATTGGGAGTTTTCAAGCTTGAAGTCTGGAGGAGTAGCTGGGTGGCTTCTGGCTGCTAATCTGTTCACACCACTTTTTGTGTGTGTGAACCCTAGGAATTACTACTACTATGGTCCAAAGGGTGGGGGGGATGGGGGAGGGGGGGATGCACATGTTTTTGAATCTCTTTTGGTTGCAGAGGGAAACTAAAAAAACTCAGCCATCAACAAGGAACAAAGAACATAACTTATAAAGTCATCCCATTTCCACTATATGGTAATCAAAGTATTGTGGTTTAGTAGGTGGAAAAAAAACTGGCTGCCGACACATAGTTAAACTGTTAAACATTTTGCACAGTAGCTTGGAGTTTGAGCTTCTTGGGATGAGTCATGATTTGTATTATCTCCACTGTTATCAAATGATGAGTAGTCATGATAGCTAGTTGGTGGTATTTATCAAAACGTTTCCCCCACTCTGACAATTGGGTTGGTGATGACTGGCCTAGCTGTACTCCCTGTTTTAATATAATGTATATACTATATACATTATTTGTTTCTCTCAGTTGAGTAATGTGAGACAGATTTCATTTGTTTGATCTTCTCTTCAATTCTTATATTCAATTCTTTCTTTTCTTCTTTGTAACCCTGTTTAGATACATGCAAATAAAGTACGATATAAAAATGTAAATTTAAGTATTTGAATATAAATGTAAAGAAAACACCAATTTGTACAATAAGATGATTACACGCTTGCGAAAACAATTTCACTGAATTGGTTGAATTAGCAACATACTGATCTTTCAATTGCAAGAAATATTTTTAGTATGAACCTGTATAAACATATGATGTGCCTTCCTCCTTCTTCTTCTCCTCCTCTCGGTGGTAGGAACCTTTAAGCCGAGGAAGTACTTTTTCCACACGGACGTATTTCCCTGAAAGCCCGCAGATGTCATCAGCCGATGCTAGCTGTTAGCTTCCTTTACACAAACCCCATCACGCAGTTCTGAGAGAAATTCAACTCATCTCTTGCAGTTTGTCCACCTGAGTGTTTTCTCTTCAGAGGACGTGTCCGGTTTCTCTCTGAAGTGTCTGTGAAGCGGCGTGGGCTGCTCCGTGCTAACCGTTAGCCAACTGCTAACAACCAGGAGAGCAACTAAGTTACATGCGTGTTCTTCCACAGCTGTCAGTTCCAGTGGCAGCTGATCCGCGGGGGCCGAGGAGACTCTGACAGGTTCGTTCATCTATCACTACTCTGTGATTTACCTTGTTGTCGCTGCCATGTTGTTGCCTCTGTTAGCAGTGGGTCTCGAACACATGCCCTGGTGCACAGCTCAATGATGCTTTACTCGAGTGACAGCCACGATCACTGTGTTCAAAACAAACCAGACTCCAGTATGATGAAGGAAGAAATGCTCCTGCCAACGACATTGATCGATATGTGTGTCATGTGGAAGACATTGAAGTCTAATGGGATTCCGCTGTGGAGAACATCTGACCCCACTTATACTCTACATACCTATAGACTGTATTTAGACCTCCTGACACCCAATGACATATATTTTCTGTTTATACAGATGGAACATTTAGTAATAATCATAAGATAAGATAAGAGAATCCTTTATTAGTCCCACAATGGGGACATTTGCAGCATTACAGCAGCAGGTGTCAAAGAAAGGTATCCGTTGATAATAACAAGTGTAAGGATAATAATAATTAAGCATAGGGAAATATAAAAGAAAAATATAGAAAGATATGAATGGAATAAAAACTATTATCACAGTGTAAACACAAGAAAAAATACCTGCAGTGTGAAAAGTCTGTGTGTGCAGAAATAGTTAAATCCATCAGAATAATATTTGAATAAATTAAACTGAGCAAGGGGCAGTTCTGGATCATGTCAGGAGATTAAAACGGCTGCTCTTTTTTCTTTGACATTGACCTGGGTCTGTCCAGGTGCAGCTATAATGTTTTGTCCCTTTAAATGTTTCAGCTGCAATGAATTGTGGGATGGCGTGTTGGTCCTTTCCTTTAGTAAAGGATTATCATGTGATTCCTATGCAACAGGGGATACGATAGGAAGCATTTAAGTTGCTTTCAATATCATTTAGAGAATTTGAACAGATGTTATTATGGTGCCTGATGGTGTCTTCCAGGTTCATTTCACTCAGTTATGAACCTTCATAAGCAAACTTGACAATTTGAACGCGCCCTCTGTTAATAACTGCACTGTTTTGTAATGTATTGTCGTAAGCACATGTTGTATTGACGGCACAGATTTTATGGATGAAATGCATATTTCAGCTCTTTTCCACAGTCCGATCACTAACTCTCTTTTTTTTAACTTCTTTTTATCGGAACTCGTAGCCATCCATCCCTGTCCGACATCATGGAGCTCCAGGCGGTGTTGATGGCAGCTGGAGGGGGCTCTCGTATGACTGATCTGACATACAATACCCCCAAGCCCATGCTGCCTGTTGGCAACAGACCCCTCATGTGGTACCCCGCTCAACCTGCTGGAGAGGGTGGGCTTTGAAGGTAAGAGCTGGGATTTTCATGATACTATTACTTGTTATACTATAGAAACTACTGTACATCGATGAGCCCTGTTTGTGTTAGTCCTGCCATGGTTAATGATAATAGTGGTATCAGGTTCTTGGTCATCTCAAGAATCATGGAGGCTGCTTTGCTCTTAGAAACCTTGAATTCAGCCGGAAAACAATTGTAGCTTTCTGAAGATCTTTGCCTCAATGCTTTCCTGTCTCTGAGCTCTGCAGGCTGTTCCTTCAACCGATGATATACATTATCAGCTGCATGACCTTGTATAGACAGCTGTGGGCCTCTCTGAGCGTATGTAGTTGAAGCGTATAGAAACAAATTTTGGTCTGTATATGGATGTACGCATAGGGGTCCTAGTGGACATGGATGGATCATAACATTTATGTCACGAGAACCATTGTGCACCCCAGACTACCGGTGGACTCGGAAATTAGGAGTTTTCCTTAAAAGAAAGTGAAAATAAGTATTCCTGGATCCACGTCTTTGTCTGGATCTGCTCTTAAATTTAACGAGTTCTTAATGGTCCACTGCTCGTCCTGTTTTACAGAAAGAAAATTTACACCAAATTAAATTAGCGTTGATTACCTGTGTTAAAGCATAGTGAAATAAAATATAACTGATTGTTTAAAACTGTACCACACCTTTACCGAAGCTGTTACATTTTTATCACAAGACCAGTTGTGAGTCTAAATTCCACTCTTGGTGGGTGCACAGTGAGAGCGTGAGCCAAATTGCCTCCAGGAACATTGTGTTGCTCCTTTCACGGCGTAACACCTATTAAATTTACAATTGTGCTGCTTTTTCGAGTCGTACTTTTACCAGCTTGTCAGCACATCATCAGCCATTGTCAGGTGTGCATTTCCTGTCTAGATTTACAGTCCAGACTTTTGCCTCTTGCGCTGCAGCATGCAGTGGGTCCAAAACGCTGGGCGTATAAAGGGATCTGTTGTAGTGCGCTGTTCTTGGCAGTAAACAGGGCTGTTCTTTATAAAAGCCTGTAGGTCCTTCCTCACCTAAATACAACTGGCTTTCTATACATAATCACCCTGTGTGGCCAGTAGTTTACTGTGTGCAGCCAGCTAGCCAAAGCTCTGCAATTTGTTTTTTACTAGGCTGACACAGCTAGAGTGAACAAATGCCCGCTGGAAAACATTGTATGCAGACCAGGCCATTTAAAGTAGATGCAATCTGCAATGTTTTAGATTCATGAAGGGGTCTAATAATGTTATCATAGACTTTATAAAAACAGCAGAACAGTGGTCTTAGCATGATGTAAGGTTTAGGTTGTGTCAATCAAATACTGTAGATATTCAATGAGAACCAGTCTCTTCATCGTTGCACTAATTTAGTTTTTTTCTTTTTACTTCCAATATTAAAAGCTTTTTGGAAGCAAAAGTATAGATTTATAGGTCCTGGTGACCTTTTTTATTCGTTCAAATCCATTGTAACAGCTTGTGTTGGTTATCTACTGTGAATAAGGTCTAAATACTCGTTTTAAACTGTGTCTTCAGAGGTGATAGTGATCACCACCAAAGAGGTCCAGAAGATGATGAGCACAGACCAAAAAATGAAGGAGGTGAAGATGAAGCTGGACGTGGTTTGTATCCAGGAGGATGGAGACATGGGGACTGCAGACGCACTCCGACACATCTCGCAGAAAATCAAGGTATGAGGCCTATTTATTTATTTATAAGCCGTGGCTGTAGTCAATCATGTAATTGAGAAATATTGATGTTGTGTGGATGACTCACTATCAGCAGCTATGCATACAATTTAAATAGTTCACAAGTAGTTTAAGTTATTTTTAAAATAATAAAATGATTAAAACATTAGTTTGATTTCCATTCTTCCACTGCATCACTGCTTCCCTCAGTCTTGGCAGAGAAGGCTAAACAATACACAACATACCAACCAGCGACCACTGTAATGCAAGCCATTATTGTTTTAAAGAAAGAAGCTGTTCTCCTGTGTATAATATCAACTCCATGCAAAGGAATCTGAAGAAACTTCTGTGTAAGAGGAGAAAACGATAAAGATTGTGGGGGAGTTTGAGGTGGGCTTTGTGTGTTCTGCTGGGTGACCACCCATCCGTGCCTTTCCCTCTCCCGGATGGTCAAGGCTGCTGAAGTGCCTCATTTCACCTTTTTAAAATACACACTAACATACACAGACACACACGTTTTCAGATGCTGACATGCTATCCATGACCCCCAACCCTAATTTCCAGACCCCCTCTGTATCCTGCCTGCTGAGCCCTCCATCCAATACTCTCTAAACAGATGAGGTCATGGTTAAGACTCAAACTCCCTCTGCTGCCAGTTTACCCAGTGCACCATTTACTCTCATCCTGTAGTCATGCACATCTGTGCAACATTTGTATTTGGTTATATGTCATCCCTTTGTATATGCCATTGGTCTGACTGGCCTCCTGTGGCCATTAAAACATGTTCTCTGTAAGGCTCTTTGGAGCTTAGAAATGTAAATATATGTCTGAAGCTTTTGCTGTAGTTTGGCTATCAAGGATTTTCTTATAGTTTTAATGGCTGTTTTCTACACGGTCATGGAGAGTTTATTTATTCAAGAGTTACAATAATTGTCTTCCATGACTCCAAACTGATTAGTTCTTAAAAAAAATATTATTTGAAATACACCATTAAAAAAAAACGGCAATGACACCTAAGATGTCTTTAATCAAGCCCATATGAAAAATAAATGTCTTTGATATTATACACTTTAAACATAAACATTATCATATATCCAATTACCTAGAACTTAAACTAAGAAAATCAGAAAAGCAAAGGAAACGCATATTTTCTATAAGGTAAAAGGTTCTATACAACTGGTCTCCATTTGAATTGTGATTGTGATAGTACAAAATGCAAATACATTCAGGAACTCAGCAGGTCAAGGTTTCTGAAACAGGGATCAAGCCAAAAACACCTTATTTTTAATATATTTTAAGGAAAATGAATTTGTTTAAAACCATTTAACCAGTAACAGAACACATGCAGTTTGGTGTCAGAACATTTTGTGAAACAAAACCAACTCACACAGCTCTAACTATTTGCTTCTTTATTTACTTTAAAACCAAACTTGGCTGAAATTATATTTCAGCCAAGTTTGTCATCATATAATTAAGAATTGAAAATAATTATTCTCCACATAGACTCACTGCCAATGGTCCCAGTTCAAACATCACTAAAATGTGCTTACAGATACCTTTTGTATTTAGAGTATGCCACATCAAACGTTGGAAGACCTAATTGTCCTGCCACTGCAGTTCATTACATTCATCACAACAAAATCATTTGGCTTTGCTTTTGAGAAGAATTATCAAATACTCAAAATGCCATATTTGTTGTGACACGTGAGTTAAATGTTTTTTTACCTCTGGCATTTGAATAGGTCTGTTCCGATTATTATTTTTTTTTCTCTTCACCTAAAAGCTCTTTCACAGATGCAAGGTGAACACACTCACAGACACACACACACACACACACACACACACACACACACTCTTAAATAGGACTAGCTCCAGCATGCTCCCATTGAGAATAGTCAAGTTCCTAATCCTTTGAGCAGCCAGCTAGATTAGGGGCATTGAGTTACACACACTCACACACTGGATGGGTGATGAGTGAAGAACCGTAACCGTGGCCTGCCAAATCCCAGCACAGAGATCACTCAAACTGTCAAACCGATGCATGAGTACAGTATAGACACACACACACACATACACAATCACTCATCCCTTTAAACAAACACCCTGCGATGAGGGGATTTGGTATATCCTATCAAACAAAATACTCACAGGAACCAGTGTTCACTCTGGGTGAGCACAGTGGGTCATTCCTCCTGATTACTGAAAAGAGAGATTACAAGCAGCATATTTTATTTTGTTCGCTCTTCAAACAGCGATGTTACACAAAAGTGGACGGATATGCCTGATTATTGCTGCGCTCTTTCACAATAATCCAAACTAGTGAAAGGAGTACTTTACGTTGGTCTTTTCGCTTTGTACGCTCAAAGCCCCTTTGACATATGTATTATCACTCAGGCTTAATCACCTGGCAGAATGGGTCTATGCAGGTCAAAGGAGCCAGATATACATTGGAAATAAAGATTCAGAGGTTCAAATATGTTAGTCAGCTTCTAAGCCACATGATAAAGGGTGAAGAGGGACGGAGGAGTGAGAGATTGAGCTCAGGATTTTCATGAGAGGGACACAGTAAACATGCTTATATGAGTGTTCCTTTGTATTTCTTCCCCTCTTCGTTCGTTCTTTCCTCCCCCAGCCATGTCCACCTGTTTTCCCTTTGTCCCATAACAAACAAGAGCTCCCCCTTTTTCAAGGAAGTTGATGTTAAGCAAGGACAAGGTTTGGGCAAAGTCCATTTTCATTTCAGTTCAGTTCAAGTTTATTTCGGCCCACAAAACATTTTCAACAAAGGATTTGTTACAAAAAAAAGAAAGGCAATATTTTTAAAGGAGAAAATAAAATGTATGGACCAAAAGGTGTAGGCTGAAGCATTAGCTTATCATGTCTTCATACCCAGAAGAATGCAAACGAAACTGGCCCTAAAAGCTTTTATCCAACAGTGACTTCTTTATTGATAATTCTTAACTCTGTTTTAAGCAACTACAAAAAGAATCCACTATTAAATAGTTTCAGTTTTTTCAGATGGTTAAAAGTTGTTAAACATTCCAGGTCCAAAAATAAAAGTCATATTTACAACAAACATAGGTTTGACTAATGAAGACAACTATGTGTAAATGAATAGCTGATGGTTGTAATTTTTTAAGTCAGAAAATGACATCAGGAACGTAGACATGACCTAAAGCTAATACAGATCGGGGAATAATCAATGTTCCTATTGGTCACAGGAACGATGTCATGTTGACATCACTATAAATTCATGCATTGAGGTTAACATCAGCATGATGTCGTCATTATGAAATTTGGTCATTAAAATTTAGTGCGTGCAGAGTATGCATCGCCCCTCCAGTCCTGTTCATTTTGGAATGATGTCAGTTACCAGGGAGGCGTCTGTGTGTGTCTGTATCAGTGTGTGTGAGTGTGTGTGTGTGTCTGTGTATCAGTGTGTGTGGTCCTGACCTGTCCAGAGATTCTGGCTGTTGAAAGGCCAAAGTGTCTCTGTCTCTCCAGCTGACTCCACTCTGCTGCCGCCTGAGTGAGTGCCTGTGTGTGGGGATTGTGCAGGCCCCATGCGTGTGCGTGTTTGTGTGTGTGTGTGCGCACACGTCCTTGTGTGTTCTCTCCCTGAACATGTTTGCGAGCTGGCCTGCTTGTGATAGAGGGAGAAGAGTGTTGAAAGGTCTCAGTGTCAGTAGGTCTCCCACAGACACCTCCAGCATGTGGCAGCTTCCTGTCGCCAGGTCCAGACCAGGTTATCCTCAGAGTTACCTCTAGGTCAGCTGCATGACCCTTGACCCCAGTGATACCACCCTCACTGAAACTCACTCGCACACACACAAAGAGAACTCTACTGTTCAACATTTATAAACAGTTCACGTCTTATTTAAGTGAACAATACTAACTATTAAAACGGTGAAAATCAGGTTACTGTTTCTTATGTCTAAAACAAAAATCACATCATATATATTCAATATTTGCCAAATACTTCTGAGGTATGTTAACTTTATCCACTGTCACCAATATTTTATTTTGAACAAATATTTATGTTGAAAGCATAGAATAGATGGATGGTTCAGCGTTTCTTGATCATTTATTGTTCAACTATTAAGGTGATTGCTGCAATATCCTAAGATGCAGATACACTTCACTTATGTCATATGCTCTTGATAGCCTGCATGTAGGTTTATAAGCTTCAGTGAATCAAATTGTTCCAGTATGTCTTTGATGACAGGTAGAGATTGACTCTGGTATTGCCCCCGTCTCTTTCTTTCCTGTCTGTCCTACATCCCTTCATCCATCTTTAAATTTTTTATACTTCCAATGTATCTTTCCTTTCCCATTCTGCCTTCTGTCCTGTTGAGAATGGCTCTAAATTCTTCACACTTGTGCTCTTCTTCCTCATTATATGCCGCCCCTCTCCTCTCACTCAGTCGCTTTCCTTCTCTCTTAGTCACAGAGTGAGTAAAGATGTCTCTGTCATTAAGGTGGCTGGTACTAATGGTGGGATTAGTCCTTATGCTGACAGCCTTCATCACTGGATACACAGATGGATACCTCACACATACACACAAATGTGGGCGTACGCACACACACATGACTAATGTAGGTTTTGGTGGAGTTACAAAGATATCAAAGGAGGTCGGTACTGAATAGTTTATGGGGATATGGATAATCTCCAGAAGATAAAACAAAATTGTCTCTGTCTTCTTTAAAGGTTCAGTGTGTATAATTTAGTGACATCTAGTGGTGAAGTTGCATGTTGCAGCTGAATACCCCTCATCTAACCCTCTCCTTCCAAACATGTAAGAGAACCTGTGGTTCCCTTCAGATGTCATAAAAACTTATATTTTTTTGTCCAGTTTGGGCTACTGTAAAAAAAAACTTGGCGGCCTCTGTAGAGGAACAACATCCTATGTAAATATAAAGTATTTTAATATAAAGTGGCCCATTCGAGGTTAAAGAAAACCACAATTCGTACAATAAGGATGAAAGACACTATCGAATACATCTCTAGGATTATTTTGTCTTCACTTTCTGCCAATAGATCCCTTTCAACAATGGAAGGTTTCAACAAAGAGTGTTATGTGCTGTTTTTGAATCACGTTAGAGGAAAGTGCTCAAAGCCAACCAGCAAAGCTTGTTCTGAGTAAAGTATGAGGATACAAAGTTATTTATGTGATATTGTTTAAGTTGATGATAGAAATATGAGCCAGGTCTGAGCACAAACGTATTCTGGTCTTGGTTTTCTTTCAGCCACTGACGAGGCATTCACCACTCGACTTGGGGTCTATGAACGGCCCCTCCGAATTTGGACTGATCGTTTTTTTTATCTGACTGGCTCAATGTCTCTGATCGGAGGAGTTTAGGAGCTTATTGATGTCTGTGGTGACCACATACAAGCACTGCTAAACTTCACTGTTGAACAAAACAACCTGTTCTTTCATTTTCTCTCTCCATCTCTGAGTGAGCTGTTGTGACAATTGAAAATAACACAGTCCGCGCTCTTGTGTCCTGAGGTGTTTATGTTGCCACATATATATATTTATGTATAGTCTGCATGCTGCAGTGAGGGTCATGACTGAGCAGAGCTCTCTTCATAACTATAACTCACCCTTCAAACTGTATTTTATGCATTTCTTTGTCTTTATGGGTTTTTGTATGTGTAGGGTTGACAATAGAAATGTCCCTAAAATCAAAACAAGTGGTGAGGTCAAGCTCCAAAATAGATTACACCAAATTGAAAGCTCTCTTTGAAAGCCTGAAATGACTGTACTTGGTGAGGCAATCATTTCCATCAAGCAACTGCAGAGATACTATGTTATGGTATTTTTTTCATACCTTATTATTACACAGAGAAGTAAACTGGCAGGTTTGGAAATTGATCTTAATTTGCCTTCTGTTTCTCGTCCACCTCTCTCCGCAGGCGGACATCCTGGTGGTGAGCTGTGACCTGATAACAGATGTGGCGCTTCACGAGGTTGTCGATCTGTTCCGAGCCCACAATGCAACACTGGCCATGCTAATGAGCAAAGCACATGAATTTACAGAGACGGTCCCGGGCCAGAAGGGCAAGAAAAAGACAGGTAACAGGATTTTTCATGAACATTGATTAAATAGTTTCCATACAAGCATACATGTATGATGTCATTATGATGTAATGTTATATGATGTGTGATTGCTGCTCATGTAATGCCTTTTTCTGTTTTTTTACTATGCAATTATTAAAACCTTTTGTTTTCATTTTTATTGGTTTTTCTAACCAATGAAAGAAAGAATTGTTAAATTGCAATTGTAAAAAAAAATGGCAAATATAGTGCTATATAAGAAATGTATGATTTCTAATTAATGTCCCTTGTTCTGTATTAACACTATGTATTTTCTCACCAGCTGAGCAGAGAGATTTTGTGGGTGTGGATCAGTCTGGTAAAAGGCTGCTGTTCATGGCCAACGAGGCGGATCTGGAGGACGGGCTGTCGATTAGGAAGTCCATCATGAGGAAGTAAGTCAGCTTAACGAAGTAAATCAAACAATTACCCAACAGAGCTTCATACTTATTAACTAATCTAACTAAATTTAACGTACTTCTGATAAACATGTGTTGATGTATTGGTATTAGGTTCGTGTAAATGTCTTTAATACTCATATGCTGTTCAAAGTGAGTAAAATCCCTCAGTGGTCATTTTATGGTTGACATCTTATAAGCTTTTAATTCTTCCACATAAGAGCTCTGCCCTTCACATTTCAGGAGCTGTAATGTTTATTATTGGGATCTTGGGTGTCATTAAGATCGCCTGAATCATTCGAAGGACTTTTTTGCAGACTGAATTTATTTATGTAAGGACACAAAACAATAAGATGGTTAACGTTTTTTTTTAATCATATAACCATGTTCATATAATAAACTATAACTTGGTTAACAACAGAGAGTTACGCAGTCGAGCACTGAACATTTCTCTGGCTGTATGGGATGAACTTAAACCAGACGTTTCCACTGGTGTGTCTGCCCTTACCTGCAGTACACTTGTTACAGTTGTAGCACAAGCATTGTCAGCATAGAATATCGTGAAGCTTAGTTCTTTCCGCCATTGTCACTAACAGCAGGATCTCTTTGTGTGTATATGGTGCAGTGTGTGAGTGATGCTGCCCCTGCCCCGCGCACAAAGGCTTCATGAAAGAGGACATGTCTGGATTAGCAAAACCAAAAATCCTTCACAGACTTAAACGTAATCATTATGTTGATGTGCTCAATTACTTTAATTTAGCAATTATAAAAGGGAAAACAATTTTCCCTTCTATTGAAAGCAGAACCAGCCTTTAATAATTTAGCCCCAGGGCCCATTTAATACCCACTTTTGACACCCATCTCCCAACTTTTTAAATTCTTTGCGTATTTGATTGTTTGTGGTTGGATGGTAAGTATGTCCTATACATCTGTAGATTCTTAGTGTCGGCAGAGCAGATGTTTAGCTTTCTAATCAGAGGCGGTGTGTTTGAAGGTTTTGTGTTCTGTGGCTGGTGTGTGGGATTTTTGTTACAGGAAGAGTCCTCTAGGTAGGTTTTCGTTTCAGGGTCCCAAAATGCATGTATGTGTGGGAGCGGGTGTTTTGGGAGCTCGTAAATACTTCATGGAGCCAAAGCCACTGTAAATTCTGTCCAATAAGAGGGGGGCCTGAGCAGCTGCTTGCATGCTTCTCTCTCGCGTGTGTGTGTGTGTGTGTGTGTGTTTGTGTGCGTGTGTGTGCACCTACCTATATACTGTAGTTTTCAAACACACAGAACACTCATACCGTGTCCCAGTGTCATGGAAACACATTTTGCCCACTGCTAAACATTTACAGCTGACATTGAAAGATATATAACCTTTAAATCACCACTGATCATGTACACACACACAGGTCACACAACCACACAAAACAGATATAAAAAATCCATAAACGTACAGTATTTATTACTTCAGGTAAAAACACAATAAATCCCAGAGTTCTGGATTTTTAGAACCACCAGTAAGTAGATTTACAAGATTTGACTGTTTTTCACATCAGGACCGTCCAGTCAAAGTTCACCAAACACACACACACACACACACACACACACGCACACACACAGACACAGCCCCACAGAGACAGGTTATTTCATTTGTGATCTGTTTATAGATACATTCATGATACTCTCACACACTTCATGTATCAGAACTTGGTCTTTCATTAAATAATGAGCTGTCTCCAAAGACATTATTTCCAATTCAATTTGTATCCGCACTTGGATATTTTCCTCTCAGGTCATTCTTCCATACAGCCCAGCCATCCTTGTTTACATCTTCCATTCTTCTTCTGAACTATCGTGTGTGTGTGTAATTTATTTCCCACTCCTTCGCTACGGTTCCCACATGGTTGAGGTGTGTGTTTGCTCAAAATATTCTGCACATGTGAGATCGTCTGACCTGGAAATCATTTAACCGGTGTGAAAGGACTCCAGCAGAGCTTCCCCTCGTACATTACAGATTCTCCTGTCACGATCTTGTGCACACAGGCCTAGGGGAGAGGATAAAAAGGTGATTCAAAAATCATCCTAGTCTGGATCATGAGAAGGACGAGAACAAAAAATGATGTCATGGTTAGTTAGTCATAATAGTCAGCATATAATTAACAAACATATCTCCCCCATCTGCATCAGTTGCCCTTTAATAAACGCTCAAACTTGTTTTACGATGCGTGCCGTCCAGCAGGGGAAATGGATGCTTGGATCAAGTGCTTGAGAAATATATCTTAACCGCAGTGACCTTTAAGATTTTGGACCAGAAGTTTGTTTGCATCTGTTACCAATGATGGCACGAGACACCGAAGCTCAAACCTAATCAACAGAAAGACCATAGGCTGTACCTTTCAAAAGTTAAATAGCCTCCATTGCAAAGTAAGACAGAAGAATAGAAAAAAAGCTTTACAGCGGAAATTATGATTGTACACTGTCCCATGTACCAGAGCTTCTGTTGATATATGTATAGATTAGAGAAAATAAGAAGCTGGTAATCATTATTCTTTATTTGCTCATACTGTTTTTTTTTAAATGTATAAGCGATACAGACTTGAAGACAATTAATTGATCAGTAGGTTGGCAGAACATTTTTGATGAGTTGCCATTTATCTCATTTATACTGGTTCCAGCTTCTCAAATGTAAGGATATGATACTTATTTCATATATCTAATTGCTTATGCAGCTCTTCTTTGTGAACTTGTTGTTTGTACCATTTGAAAACATAACCTTCAGACTGGGATATTTATTTATCTCTGCCAAGGATGTTATGTTTTCACCCTGATCCATGTGTTTGTAAGCAGGATTATGAAAAACTACTTGACGGATTACCATGAAACTTGATGGAAGGATGTGGTTTTGGGTCAGGGAAGAGCCCAATACATGTAGGATTTGGAATTTTCCCAAACTTCCAAGGGAATAATTCATGGACTTTGAAGAAAATTATTAGGAATTTTAAGGGACTGATGCCATTGTAGCTTATTCATAATGATTTTCTGACATTTTATAAAATGCACATTAAACACATGTAGAAGTAAGTCTATAATCTTGACTACAGAATGTGCAGATTTTGCACAAAATAAAGCCTCATAACACAGCTTCAAATATGTGAATTATCATAATTAAGAAAGCATCTGTTACTAGTAGGATATCAAGGGAATCACACACGATTTATTTTGCAGGCAATAGTTGAATGTCCTAAATACGTCCTAAGCCCTTCAGCCGTGTTGGCTCTGTAGTGGAAACCTGACTAATGAGGGTATTAACAGTCATTCTGCTGCGTCTGAGTCATCGGCCGCTGTGGGATTTTGGTTGTAACTAAATAAGACATTATACTGTGTGTGTGTTTGTGTGCATTAGCGAGCAAGAGAGATGTGACTCTTCTCTCCCACTGAGGACTTTAGTGGTGCTTAAGTAGTCAGTCATTAATCCAAGGGTTGAGTCATCCTTGCCTGCAGAGGCAGTAAATTCCTGCTCCCCTTGAAACCCAGCTCTATAGCACTGGCAGCAACCAGAAATCACATGACGCCGCCCTTAGGAAAAGCAAGATGTTTCGCCTTATTTGGGAAATGCAAATTTTTTGTTGAGGCGGGATTTTGCGGGAAAAAATGTAAATAAGCATGTGGCCAGAGTTAAGTTTTATAAATCAGTGAGTAAAGCAACACCTGATGGTTTAATGGTTGGAAATAGTCAATAAACGATTTGATCAGGTGTTAATATTTCCAAGGGCATGTACCTACATCCATTTGTTTATTTTTTTTTGTTTTATAAAGGGAGATTACAAAAAAACCATCTGAATGGATTACCACACAGCTAGAGGCAGTGTGTAATATGTGCCTGGGAAGAGCCCATTCCGTCTTGGAACAGATCTGGATCAGGGGGCGGATCCAAGATTTATTTTCACTTTCTTTAACATTGTGGGATCTTGGATCTTGTTGATCAAAAAATCTGGTAAATTGAGTGAACTCATGTCTTTGTGTGTAATATTTGAATTTGAAGATTGATTGAATTTAAGAGGACTCTTGGGCCTTGGCGGTGGTATGAGCTGTACTGAGTAGAATTAATCTCTGAAGTAAATATTTTAATAGTTGCAGTCCTGATTCTGGAGATAATTAGACATACGGTATGGGACATGTAATATGGCTCATTAGCAGATTCGGTACTAACAACACATTCACCTGGATACATCCTTATTATGTGGCAGGTGATTACCCATGTGTTGTTGTAGCGTGAGCAGGCTACACTTGCACTGAAATGCAACTGATACATCCCACCCCCTGGACTGTCTCCGCCTGGGCCCCTAGGATAATATCCTTAGAAATCCAGGAGAAGTCGATGTGAACACATCAGGGGATCCCCGTTGGATTAAAGGCTAGCAAGTGGGGGGGTTGATGATGCTTCTAACGAGGCGGAGTTAATACGTCACTTCCTGCCTCTGTCTGCTGCACCCGGCTGTTCCACCTCTCGCCCGCATCGTGTGGGGGATTTGTTGCTGTTGTGAATGCTTCTGTGCAGAGAACCCCCCTCTGCTGTGTTGTGTATGTATGAAAGGGAAACTGCAGGTAAACTACGTAGCCAATTATCTGGATTTTAACCACAGGTCATGTTTCTGAAAACGGCTTATCAGTCTTACGTGAGCCACAACAAAACAGTTTCAACAAATAAGAAAAAGACTTTTAGACTTAAATTACAGGGACACCTGTTCCTACACACTCCTATCCACTCACTCTCTCCCCTAACTCACTCACTCACTCACTCCCTTCACTCACTCCCCTCACTCACTCCTGTCTCACTTGCAGATGCCAAGCGGTGATGTCACATGCTGGGTGTTCCCATAAATTCCGCTTTAAGCCGACAATACCCACACACAGGCACACACCTGGGAAATGTTGTGTGAATAAATACATTTGACAAACACCCGCAGAGTGTGTCCATGTGTGTGTACGCACATGTGTTTTTATGCTTTTGAATAAAATACCTTAACGCAGATGAACACACACACCGTTTGATTTATGACTTCCAGCATCTGGTTGTAAAATATTTGTGACCAAGCAATCCTCCTCAGTCACTCTCGTTATCCTGCTGCCTGCTGAAGAGCGGGAGTTCAGAGGAGCGGAAAAGGAGAAATGTGGAAAACTGTAGAAAAGAGTTTTTGTTGAGGAGAGGAAGTGAGTGACGTAAAGCAAGAGGAAACATTTGAAAAATATGTTTTTGAAACTCTGATGCTCAAATCCAGGTGTATCATCACTAATTAATTCGGCCTCATGCCAATAACAATATCATTGATCCTTGCATATGTTAAATTTGATATTTATGAATTATTGCTAATTTCGATGTACACGTTAAGAGGTGCTAAAGAAGAATTTGAGTCTTGAGTTGTATAAAAAGAAGCTTTACTGAATGTAGCTCCTTCACTTTTATTGTGGTACTTTTTCAATCTTTAATATTAGCTGTATGCACAGAAGCAGAAAGTCAGTCAAATACACCCATACAACCATATTGGTTCATATTTTTAATTACACGTTTATGATAACATCTTTATATGTTGTGGTATTTTTAGTGGAACAATCTTCCTTGTACCCACTACAGATTTTTGATAATTATTATATAATTCGATAACAAGCAGCGTTTTTTGGTTTTTAAAGAGCAGTATCCGAGCTGCAGGCAAGCCGCTAATGTGTGAGTGGAGATAGAGGTGGTGTCAATTAGATTTCTCTTTCTGTCAGACCTCCCTTCATGCACGGTAGACCCTCACAGGAAGTCTTCTTCCATCAGGACATATGTCCACTGGCTAATCATAGCCACTGGAAGAAAATTCGAGTCACAAAGGATGCCTAAGAGTCTTTTGATCTAACCATGTATCCATCTTCACATAGGTCTTGACCTTACCATGTAAAGTGCCTTGAGATAATGTATATTAGGATTTGGCGCTATACAAATAAAATCAAACTCTTGTACTCATAATGCCTGCATATGCTCCGTCTCTGCCGCTCTGTTCTCTCATGGAATGTGTCGTCTGGCTCTGCCATCCCTTCACACGAGCCAATCACAGTCCAGACTGTTCTCGTTAGTGATTCCCTGATGATGAAACCTGATAGGAGGATTACCAGAGGAACCCGTTTGCTCCGCAACTGTTTCTGTAACGCGTCAATGTGTTGGTACAGATGGGTGAAATATGGATGAAACCAAAAATGCACATTCTTCCATTCAGCAGGAAATCGTCAGACTTTACAGTCACCACATTTAAAGTCAACACATTTTGCGTCTATTTGTCCTAACTCCTTTAGCTCCTTTCCACTGGTCAAAGTGATGTCATATTCGTGACCACTACTACCAGTGGGAAAGGAGTCAAGTGTCTCTTTTGAGCGGATTGAATTGTTCTTTAAAAACGTTTGTTTACCTGCTAATTTTTTCTAAAAGATAGTTTATTTTTCTATATTTAGAATTTTTGCGACAGCCCAGATTGTCTCTTCATTTACAGTTCAGACGTTGTTTTCCAGCCAGTATTTAGTTTTCTATTCATTTTAATGTGGAATAATAAATCAATCTGCTCAGCTCTCAGCGTCACTGTGAACAGTGAGTGCCATGTCTGTTTTTAATTTTTGTCAAAGTTTCATTATTGTTTTGTGGTAATGAGACACAGACTGTTCGAGTCATTCCCCTTTTACAGCTTAAAAAATCTAAATCACTACAGCGTGCTTTGAAAACATAGAAGGTGTGTGTGATTTGTAGTAAATGGGCTAAATCATGTAAAAGCCCTGGTTTGGTCCTTTCACGAACAATGCTCCCTGCAGTTTTTATGATGTACTGATTGAAAGGGCCAGAGGAAGAGGAGGATAGGTAGTCATAGAGGATGAAGGGGTGCTGGTGGATCTGTTTATTGCACCCTGAAGGATGAAATGGTTTTCTTTGGGTCTCGCTTCGTAAATGTCACATATTCAAACTCAAACTATGTGTCGATGTGTGAATACATGGGTAAACTAGTGAATGCATGGATGAGTGTGTGTCTGTGTGCATGTGGCCCTCCAACCCAACATAAACCTGTCTCACCGGCAGCAGCTCTGCGGGGCGACATCTACGGTGGCTGACAGACGACAATAGACAGATGTCACCGTGCTCTGACTTTTATGTAAGCCCATGGCGGTGTCTGGTTTCCATCAAATGTTCCTGTTTATGTGCAAAGAGGAGGTTTACATTGAAAGGAGGCTCATTTAATGAGAAACAAACGTAATACACAAAAACAGCAAAGGAAGAAAAGAATCTAAGCAAATTGTCCTTCAAGTAGCCAAGGTTAAATGTTTTGTCAGGAAAGTGTTGCGTGTATGCAGTGTGGCGGGACTCCACACATGCATATTCTGATTTATCCTTCAGTTCATAAAATCGTTCTGTATAATCTCGTTAACCCTTTTTAAGGCATAAGCTCGAAGAAATCCTTGACAAAGGGGCCTGGAATTTTCCCAGAGCTCCATTAGCATAGGAAGAACGCAGCTGGAGAATCTCAGGTCAGACACGTTCACAACAACACAGAAATCTCCAGATCCTTCAGGAAAGGGATGGTGCAACAAGCAGGAGGTGGAACACAACACAGAGATCCTGCTGCTGAGATCGTATGTTTTGTCACCGGCATCGGCCTGTATCTCAAAAATGTGCCATCTTCGTCGTTGTCTTCTTCATGCATGGCACCACCTTGCATGTTAGAAACAATGTAAACAAGGCAATATTTAATCTAATGAATGCAAATCTTACATTAATGCTCTGTGAGTTTTTAAAGGGATGATATTTCTATAACATCACTTTCTGTCTCCGTCTCTTTCACCTGCAGACATCCCAGGATGCACATCAAAACGGGCCTCGTGGACGCTCACCTCTACTGTCTGAAGAAAGCGGTGGTGGACTTCCTCACAGAAAACAAGTGAGTTCCTTCACTAATTTCTTTTTTAAATAATTTGACGGGTTTAAGTACACACATACACCCGCACAGGTCGACACCAACTCACATGTGCCGCTTAATATGCACTTAGTGTTAAACTTGGTGTGTAAGGCTTTGAAAGGTCTTGTTAGCAGGGTATTCTAGTGAGGTGTTAATTTGTTTTACTATGTGCCACCGAGGCAGGCTGTTAGGCCTTTAGCCTGTGAAGTGAAGCAGTGTCAAGTGGAGGCCTCTGTAGCCGCACAGACTCTATACCCCTAGAATCTGAAATAACCTCTGATATCATGTATTGAATCTCTCCCATTAAGAACTTGTATTAGTGATGACATAATGGTTTTATGGATATTTGAAATTACCTCTCCTCATTATTTAACTTGGTTTTAGTGTCAGTTTAGCTAATTAATAGTTTCTGGGCTCTTTCTCAGAGGTCAGTGGAATGTAGACATGCTCACATTGTCTGAACCTCTCTAACTAAAACTATAATGGGCAGTACAAATTTTGGATAAAAATGTCTTAATCTGAACTTGGTTTGGTTTTGATAATTTAAGAATCAACTCGAAAGTGGATTGTCTTTATACAGCATTTTTTTTCTATCACACAAACCACTCATTCAAAGCTGTTAGGGCAATGTAGGGTTCTTGCCCAAGGACACTTCAGAAGGCAGACTGCAGGAGGTGGGAATTAAACTGCCGACCTTCTGGTTAGTGGATGACCATCTCGCGTCACAGCAGCTAAATACGGATAGTGCTGTTTTTCGGTTGCCCTATAAAACCCAAGCTAATATTTTGAAGCTCTTTAAGTGTCAGTCGAGGACCTCCTCAATTCCACACTGATCACAGTGAAATCACCCCAGCACTGTATTTTAATGCCACATTCGTGTTTATCTTGTCGTAATATTGCAGCATCAATGCAGCCACTTTGAAAGACGTTGCAGATTCTGCAGTGATGTTTCAGTCTGTTTACAACCTGCTCAGGGGGAATTTTTATATCCAGATCCAGATGTAATAGAAGTTGAAAGCTTAACATCATGAAGCAAAAAATCCCAAACCAGTGTTGTTATCTTTCTTTGCTGAGGTGTTTAGTCAAACAGTTTTTGTCAAGGATCTGCATTGAAATTTAGGAGCCAGGGTCAAAGTAAGCTTGTGGAAATCTTTAGTTATATTACAGTCATTTTAAAATAAGTGAGTCCTCATCATACTAGTTTTGGTTCGCACAATAAATAAATCTGAAGCCAAGTTTGTAAACACAGATCCCACAACTATAACTAACTCTCCACCTTTTTTTGTTCGGTTAAGGCGGGGTTACACTTGAATCGCCATAGAGATGTAGATATAAATCTTACATCATTACATCACTAACGCACCCTCTGCCGCCACCATATATCATCTCCCTTGTTAGATGACTCATTTCTTTCTTTGGCTCTTTTCTTGGGACTTCCTTTCACGGCTCCTCTGTCTCGCTTCCTTTCTCCTCCGTGCTCTCGCTCGAGGAGAGAAATGGACAGAGTAACTGTTGTTTTTCTCCTGTCATTCAGATGGAAATTCTAATCTCCCTTTTAAAAGAAAGTAAGAGAAGGCGAGTTAGAGGGGGTGTGGGCTGGTGGAGAGAGACACTGAGCACAGCCCAGGGCGGAGAAGAGGAAAAAGATTCAGGGGGGAAATTACCTCCAGGTTTACACAGACTTGAAAGTATGATTCAACTTCGGAGGGGCTAATTATCACTATGAAGTTTTTTTGAAAGCGAATATGTCTGACAGTAATTATAACTTAATGTTCCTGCTGTCTGCTGGTGCTAAATAACAAATGTCACTGCTACTGCCTGATCTTAAGATCATATAGTACAAATACACGGCTATTTAAATGATCCCTTGATGAGCGGTCAACTCTCATTCATCTTAAATCATATCACTTTGTAAGTGACTCTCACCACCACAGTAGTGCACTGTGTCACTGTGTATGTAACATGAAGCAGTGAGTGACCTTGGAACAGTATGAAATGAATAAATGTATTGCTTTTTTTGGCACAACTTTGTCAAACATATCTCAAATGGTAGCCGACCACTAGCCAAGGACATTTCCAGTACAGGAGGAATTGAGAACAGCAACAGGTTTTATTCAAGTCCATGCAAGGTCACGGTTAATGCATAAATCATCCCAGTGCTCTTTTTTTTGAATTTCAGATGCACAGTGAATTCAGATTGTAGCTCACTGGAAGAGTTATTCAGTTATTTATGAACTTGTTTTCTTGCCTGTTCATTTACGTTTCCTTCAGCCTCACCCCTTGTACACTCATTGATGAACAAATTCCCCCTCATTGATGATTAGAAAATGTATTGAAGTATGTTTTCCTTCCTTTTCTTTTTTCCGCAGGTCCATTTCATCAATCCGCGGCGAGCTGCTACCGTATTTGGTGCGGAAGCAATTTTCCAAAACGACCAACAGTCACAAAACCAAAGACGACGCAGAGGATCAGAGTCAGAAGATGAGTGACTCCTCTATGAACCAAGGTCAGAGGTCGCACCGACACATCATCACAGGAAACACAACACTGAACAGCCACATCACTGTTACTCATTTAAAATAGCTGTGGATCTTATTTATTAACGTCAATATGGAGAACATCTAATCTCTGCCCATGCAACATCTTCTCCTGATCTTTTTCTACTGCTAACGCTGCTGTCCCCTCTTGTCTTCATCGTTCAGAGCTCTTCATCTCCTCACGGGACGAGCGTCTCCTCCAGCTGGCCCAGGAGCGCTCCTGCTGGAACGACCATCACGGTGACATGAGCGAGGCTTACCACGGAGGAAAGCTGCGCTGCTACGTTCACATTACGGACCAGAGCCTCTGCTACCGCGTCAACACTCTGGCTGCTTACATAGAGGCAAACCGAATGGTGAGTCAGCCATCATCAGTAAATATGCTGTTGTTTCATTGCATAAATTCTCTCCTTCCTTTTATGTAGTTTTCCCCTTTTTTTTGCTGCTGATCATTATAATCAATAAAGATTCATTATTGATCTTGGAAAGTAGTTTAGTAAACTTAACTTTGGTCCACAGCTTTAAACTCCTTATTCTCTCCAACTCCTGTTTTTTAAATTTTATTTGAGCGTTTTATACTCGACTCAATGTTAAATTTACACCAGAAAGATTGAAGCAATTTGAATCCATCTTTCAGTCTTTAATCTTTATTCCTTTGGTTTTTATCTCATCCCCCCCCCCTTTGTCCTCTTCTTACTAGGCCCCAAAGCTGTTTGAAGAGTCAGCAGTTCATCCGTCTGCTGTAATTTCTGAGAGATGTCAGGTAAGAATGACATATCACAATTATCACTGGTCAGTACACTAGCCATAATCTGATCTGCTAATTGTTCCAGATTTCCTCATTCTCTCAGCATCTGAAATACATGTGATATTCACTGTAGAGGATTTGCTATTTATCTCTGTTTAAGGCTATGTTCACTCTAATAGTTTTAAAAGAGAAAGGATACTAGCATACTTGAAAATCCATGGCACATGACCATTCACGTAGACTGAGCATCAATGTGCGGATGTAAAGCAGAATCAAAAATATCAACACAGCAACGGTGAAAAATATAAACAGGGATTTAATTTCTTTGACGAACGGCAAAGTGGAACTGTTACTGAAAGTAAGTGTTCCGCTGATAGTCGAGTCGTGACCGATCAGGAAGCGAAAGCAGGTGGCTGCTCCGCTTCTGCTATCAGGATAAAATGAGGCCCTAGAGGTTTTTAAACGTATAAAGGGCCAGCAGTTCTTTGTTTCATAGGCTGAAAAGGACATCAGGCATGAATGCAGCTACATTGATGCTTTATAAAAATGAAATAAATCTTGGGTGGATAAATGCAAAGTTATGTTTCTGTTTGTGTTTGCTCAGATGGGATCGGACAGCATCATCGGAGCTCTGTGCCAGGTAGCAGATAAGACCTCCATAAAGAGGTCCAATATAGGCAACTCCACCACTATAAAGGAGAAAGTCAAAGTCGCCAACTCCATCATCATGCACGGGGTCACCATCGAGGAAGGGTGAGAACACACAAGTCCCAGAAAAACAA
This sequence comes from Pseudopleuronectes americanus, assembly GCA_038501795.1. Lineage (NCBI taxonomy): Eukaryota > Metazoa > Chordata > Actinopteri > Pleuronectiformes > Pleuronectidae > Pseudopleuronectes > Pseudopleuronectes americanus. Next base: position 12,481,639 of record CM076730.1, on the reverse strand, counting down.
ACACAACGTGCAAACACTCGTTGAAGGGCTGTTGTGAACACATTCATTTAGCTTGAGAAAGAATTTTCCCTCGGAGGCTTGTTTCGAATTAGAGGTGCTCAGTTCGTACATGTTTACTGTAGACGACAAAGTGGTGATTAGTAAGAAAAGATTCCAAATTAAATAAATCATCTTTAATTGCCAGAAAAATCTTGTAATGAGCCTTTTAAATTATCTTCACGCACTAACCCCAAAAATCAAAACAACTTTTTACACTGCTGCTTATTCAACACTTTTTTTTAAATAAAAGCAGTGGTATGTGTAGAACTCCATTCAATTAATTTGCTGTGTGTGTGTGTGTGTGTGTGTGTGTGTGTGTGTGTGTGTGTGTGTGTGTGTGTGTGTGTGTGTGTTGTGTGTGTGTGTGTGTGTGTGTGTGTGTGTGTGTGTGTGTGTGTGTGTGTGTGTGTGTGTGTGTGTGTGTGTGTGTGTGTGTGTGGTGTGTGTGTGTGTGTGTGTGTGTGTGTGTGTGTGTGTGTGTGTGTGGTGTGTGTGTGTGTGTGTGTGTGTGTGTGTGTGTGTGTGTGTGTGTGTGTGTGTGTGTGTGTGTGTGTGTGTGTGTGTGTGTGTGTGTTGGATGCTTGTGCATGTGTGTGTGTCTGTTGATGGGAGGTGCAACAGGTTTTGTTTTCTGCGCACTATGGGGTCAAACAGGGATCGCTGAGTTAACAATGCTTCTTTTGGTGTGCGACCAGCCAGAGACCAGTTCCAAACAAACACGCTGGTTATGGAATTGTTGAGGTACCATGTGGGTTTGAAAGATGTTATCCACACAAGCAAGAGTCTGAGCTATTTGATCAATGCTTTTCGAAATTAGTTCCATCACTACCAGCTCACCAAATGCCAAAATGAATGAAGTTAAATCATTCATTATTTCGATCTAATATTTACAACAGAAAGTAGTGAGGAATTAAGTTGTGCAAATGTGCTTCAGTTCTTCCTTTTTCAGCTGAAATTAAATAAGAATGAACCTTTATTAGATCCACCACAAGGACACATTTGCGGTGATACAGCAGTGGGAATACGGTCAAAATAAGAAACATCAGTAAATACAATTTGAATGGCATTTAATAGAATGCAGACCCCTGGGGAAAAAAGTGAGAACAGTTTTTTTTTCTTAAGGTTGTTTTCTTCTGGAATGGGGTCGTGTGATACGAGGCTGGCGAATCAGAGAAGGCTACATCATGGCCGAAAAGACCCATAGTGTCTTAGTTTCCAAACATCTCTGTTTCTGCCCCTCCAGACTAAAACGCAGGGTCTCAATAAAATGACACCCGCAGCGATTTAGCAGCTGTAAAACCTCCACAGACATTTTTGGACGGGAGGCAAATCCATAGCAGAGTTAACGCGTTCTGAAACGAAAACGTAGTAATGTAGATGCAGCCTTAGAGTGATTCACCTTAATGAACCTGGTCGATACATTATATAAATTCAATTGCAACTTTGATGAATGAGGAAACTCAGAGGGTCAATGCTGGTTTTGGCAGATATTGTAATTGCCACGTTAAGATTCAACTTGGGATTGGGCGGGGGGGGTGCACATTATGATTGCTCTCTCTCAACTGTAGCCAGTAGACTCAGTGGTCAAAATGTTTGTAGCCACAAAAGAGGACTTGTGCAGAGAGCAGCACCAGAAGCTACCGTAGCATTAGCATGTAGATTGATCTGCTCAGTCTCTCAGCCAGAAGCTCTGGTGGAAAGAGACTTTAATGCACTCGTTCGCAGGCTCCTTGTCTTTTATCTCAATTTCTTACTCCTCCTCTTTTCTTTGCACCAAGGCCCCGACGCCATCTCTCTCTCTCTCTCCTCTCTGTTTCTGTCTCTCTCCCCATCTACTCTTAAGCCTTTCAGGGACCCCAGCCAGCCAGCCAGCATGGGGACCCTCATCATGCCCATGTAGGTGCACGCACAAAGGCATGAAGGAATAAAGAGAGACAGGGGAAGGGAAGAAAGAAGCGAGGGGAAAGCAAGCAAGCGAGCATGCAATAAAGAAATTGCAATTCTTTCTTTTCTTTCTTTGAGGACATAAGCAGGAAGGAGAAAGAAGGAAAGAAAAAGCCAGTATGAGGGGATTAGCAGACCCCAGCCATGTCGCAGAAACCCCGAGCATTTCTGGCTTCTTTGTTTGGATCTGACCAGAGCTTGTTGACAAAGCGCTGCGTGTTTGGGAAGGGGGATAGTAGGGGTCAACTTTACAGGGAGGGGTGGGGTTGGCACGGAAGGAGGGGGTTGACGTGAGTGTGTTTGTGTGTGTGTAAGAGAGGGAAGGAGGATGGGGGGGGGTCATGGCAAGGAGGAGCCCTGGTGTTAGTAATTAGCGGTGTTTCAGCTCTGAAGCTTCTTTGGTGGTCTCTCGCTCTCTCCCACTCTCTCTAATGTTACAAAACTCTGAATCTTGTAATCTCCCATCACCATCTACCACCAGCACCTCCTGGGTAGTCACTGACACACACACACACATGTACGCACACACACACACACACACACACACACGCACGCACACAAACACACACACACACACACACTCCATTCTCCTTCTCCCTTAAGGCCTATCCACCTGAATAGATCGGGCCGATACAAACCTGTCTGTGTGTGAGGTGCAGAGGGCCAAGTGTGTGTGCGTCACAACCTGGGCAAGATCAACATGTGTTCTCCACTGGGCTCCCCAAGCTTCTGAAACTCTCACACACACACACACACATTCTACAACCCACACACACCTTCACACACACATGCCCTCCACGATTAGCCGACGCAGGACACACAAGACTGTCTGTGTCTCCGCTCCAAGAATTTTTATGGTGATGGTTTGGCTGAATGTGAGTGTGCATGGTGGGTTGGCACCGGTAGCTCAGGTGGGACTGCAGAACAGACCAACAATGTCTTCACATGCAAACGAACACACCGCATGGCCTGCCGTGGTTTTTTAATACACTGCACATATATGCTAATGTCATGAAGCACATGTGTGAGTCTTCGAAAGCAGGTGGAAGGACGCTGAATGTCTCTACTGTCAGTTGGACCTCAGTCCACAACTGTGGAGGGGAGCGGGTTCGCAGCCAACAGAGGAAGGCTGTGGTTGTACTGGGCTGCTCCCAGTATGAGCGTGCTAAGCTGTGTGCATGTGCCGGTTTGTGTGTGTGTGTGTGTGTGTGTACATAAGCTCCAAAGAAGAAATCTGAATATGAACCATGTTGGGATCTCAAGTGTAGCCTGAAGAGCAAACATAACATTTTCAACACTACGAAACCTATCCCAGCAAAATATGAATCTTCAATTACTCAAACTATCACTTGGTCAGAAGGATTAGCCACTGGCTGCACCTCCTGCACTTCAAGGCACGTTAAAATAATAGTGTTTAGTTCATTACAGCTGCAACTAGCACATATTTTAATAATCTTCTATTGCTAACTGTCATAAGAGTGACAAATAAGTTTTCAACCAAGGCAAAATGTTAGTTTTGGTGAGTTGAACACTGCTTGATTTGAATGATTTGAAAACCAGTTAAAGTGTTTACTGTTCCTCAAAAGGAAAATAACTTGTGTTTGTGGTCACTCATATTAATCTTGGGACTCACCAAGGCCTTCAAACACTCCAGTTTGGAACCACATAGTGTTTTGATGCCACATAAGAAGAACAGGATTCATTCAGTCGTTTGTGTGTTTTGATTTTCAGATGTAATATCCAGGGCAGTGTGATCTGCAGTAACGCCGTCATTGGCCGAGGAGCAGACCTCAAATACTGTCTGGTTGGAAATGGACAGAAGATTGAATCAGAGGGTGAGGCACAAATACACACACACACACACCCACACACACACAGTCATCTAACTCTCAAGCATTGGATCTTGTATTGTATTTAATTTCTTCCCTCTGTAACTGTGGCTGCATTTGAGCGTTTTATGCCCTTAAATGAAGTTGGATGTTTTGAATCCCCACAATCAACTGGAAACTAAGCCTCAAAAGACGGAGCGAACAAATGACACAGCAGCAGAAACTCAGACTGGAAAGAAAACAACCGCTTTCCAATATAACACCACTCATCATACAAGACGTAGTGTCTATTAAAGTTTGTAATATCCAGGTTGGTTGTGGCTGCTGGGTTGTCCACTCCTCTCTCTGGCCCGACTCAGACAAGGTGCTAATGTATGTGTGTGGTATCGGCCAGCTATGAAAGTTTCTTAATTCTGAAGTCGCTGTGATAGATTTGTCAGAGATTATTTTATTTCCTTAATCCTCTTGTCCCCGAAGCAAGCTCAGTGTGTGTGTTCCTGTACTTATATCTTAGTGAGGACATTTTTGGAGAGTGAGGACATTTTGGCCGGTCCTCACTTTTTCAATGGGGTGGTTCAGGGTTTAGAATTGGTTTTAGGGTTATGGTTGGAATCAGGTTTAGGTTTAGGTTAGTTAGGCATTTAGTTTGGATGGTTAAGGTTAGGGTAAGGGGCTAGGGAATTTATTATGTCGAGCAGTGTCCTCACTAAGATAGAAGTATAAACGTGTGTGTGTGAGTGCGTGCGTGTCACATTGATGGAGAGGTTAGAGAGCAGGGCCAGAACAGGACCACCCGGAATTCAACAGCAGCAGCTTCCAGCCATGTCCTCCACACACGCGCGCGCACACAGACGCGCACATATAGAGAAAGAGAGAGTGAGCTGGGCTACCAGACTGAGCAGCCTAATTGAGTGAACAACTGGGAGCACTAATACCTCTTTTCCTAAAGGACGCCGGTGCCAGTGTCATTTTAGAACCGAGCAGCGTCTCGACAGCTTTGAGAACCAAACGCTACGTCGTCCGCTCTTCAAACCAGTACAGACTGATCTAATGTACCATTTTGCTGTTGGCCCAACTGCACGTGAAGCTCAGAGGAGGAATGCAGTGTCGAGCAATCACTGCTACAAAACCAATCTGGCTGTAGCTTTTTTTGGCAGGATGCTCCCCACTAGGCAGCACATTATGTTATTGAACCCTGGAAGCTTGGACTCCTTGTTGCATAATTGCTCTGCATACAATGTATAGCCAAAATTCAGTCACGCAAAAGTAAAGTAAAAGTTGAACAGCCTCTGTTTCTCTAATGGAGTGTAAATCTCTCTGGCTCTTGTTGGTTGTCAGTCAGTGATATTTGTTTTTGGTCTATCAATTGGTCATTTCTAAAAATATTATATCGTTATCAGTTTTTATTTTAAAGGGATTCTACCGTTTATCGTCATGTTTTTTTGAAATAGCACGGAATCCTAAGTTTTTGAACATATATCAATAAATTTAGCATATAGCGTCTTGTAATTTTCATTCCTATTATGTTAGGTCCATTCAAAAATGACATCTTATCCAAAGATGTTTTTTACACTCATGATTGAACTTAAAAACCTTATCAGGAGATCAAGACTGAGAAACCTCAGGAATGGCAATAGAGGAATGATCTGCAGTCGTCCACGACTTGAGGGGATGTAACAAAATCTAACTTGTATAATGTATCGCCACTGAAGGAGAGGAACAAGGTACAACACCTCCAGCTCCTGGTTCCTCCTCTTCAGGGAAACGAACAGAAACAGGGAATTTCCAGTTGAATCACTCGCTGATAAGGATTTAAACCTCAAGAACCAATGGGCGTGATAGGTTCTATGATTTTCAATAGAAAACTACACAAAGCTTTTGTTGGTTTCAACCTATGAACATTTACGACTTCAACCTTTGTTTCGGTCACATGAGGAACAATTCATGCAATCAAACAGAAGCCAAAACATGGGACAGTTGTATAAAAGACCAAATGTGTGAAAATGAGTTAGAAAAAAATGCTAGTTTAGATCCATTGTAGCAACCAACATGAGTGAATGGCACTCAGAAAGCCCCACTCACTATTTAAGACATAGGTGGACCCCAACATCTATTTCCCACTGGAAAATTCCAAACAAACCAGACCTGGTTTCTCATAATATTTGGTTATAAGTGCACTTGTACAGCTTAATATACTTATACATGTTAATATGCCCCTGTCATGAAATCAGCTCAGTTTATTGAACTTAAAACACACTGAACTGATTATAAACCCACTCTCCTCTTTGACTTTATATTGTACTGTAAGAAAAAGCAGAGCATTGTCTTCTGACACCAGTCTCACTGACTGACCATAGGCTGCTAAAGACATTACACACCCACTCCACTGCTGAAGCTGTTAGCAGTAAAGGACCACCCTGACTGTCAGCCTCACACGCTCACGCACACACACACACACACACACACACCGCTAAAGTGCACACATGCTTGTATCAGGTGTTGATATTTAAAAGACACACACCTTCGCTGTCGCCGCTCTGGCAAATGCACACGTGCTTGCATTTATAAAGTAGGCTTCATACATGGACGTGTTTCCGGCCTCAGAGGTGAAACTCTCCTCAGATCTTATCAAGTCTCTTATGAGTAAATGGCAATTTTTTGTCTTTTATTTGTATTTGTAATTACGTCTGATTGGCGAAGGCACTAAGTCTGAGAAAAAAAAGTTGTGCTGTACAGGTGTATTTATTTCACAGTGGCAACATGCATAAATAAGAAGAAGAAGAGGAAAAAGAAAGGATAGATAATTTGGGGGTTTTGTTTCAGTTTAACGTCCGTCACAAGTCAGAAATGTCAACACGCCCACTCACCGGCTCTGAATTTTTTTTTAACCGTATTCTCATATGGGTTCACTCAGACATTTTCTGGACATTTAACTACGGGTCTGAGCAACTCACGGACATTTGTGTTCTCACAATTAGCCCCATACAACTGTTTTCCTGGTTCATACAACATACTAAGACAGAGCACCAGTAAGAAGAACTTAAGTTGAAACTAAAAACTAATATCACACCTTGCTTAAAGTCACGCCATGCTAGTGCATAGAGTAACTTCTTGCCCCTTTCTCTCCAGTCACTCCCTCGCCTTCCCTCTCCTACTGTCCCATGCTCCATTTGTCCTCCCCTCCACACACACACACACACACACTCAGCGGAGCAAACCCAGTCAGAGCAGCAGATTCCTTCACACTAAAGCTTGCCTCGTGTGGATGGAACATTACTCTCTTCCACCGTTTGCTTTGGATCGGTACTGGTGCTCGGGGATGGAGGGATGGAGGGAGGAGCGGCAGCTGCTCTCCTCATGCTGAACCGGGTTCGAGATAGTGAGAAATCGCTGGCAGACGTAGTTTCAAGCACCATCTATATCTTTCAGTGAGGTTCAGGTAGTGGTCAGAGTGACCTAACTCTCACCATGCAGGAGATTCTGGGAGTGATCTCAAATAAATGAAAGGACCATACAGGGGATATGCATGTTATAGACCATTAACTACAAATTGCACATACATTTATTTGTGCCCCCCAGACAACCTTTGTTTTCCATTCAGTTCATTGTGGTATAAAAGTTATACGCAGAAATAACTTAATGGGTTTTCCATTACAGCAAATACATTTCGTTGCAGTAAAATATGTGTGTGGTGTTAAAGTAATAAAGAGCAAAGACTTTTTTTGAAAAGTTTCCCCATTGATTTACTTGATAAAACATCGAGGAGTTGACAGTCTCCTGCCAAACAACCGTTTTTAATACCAACGCATGATGAGTATTTGTCTTCTAGCTTTTATTTTCTAAAATCTTGCACGCCAAGATACACTGGCTCAACACGCGGATGTTTCTTTTGAACGAGTTCTGTTTACCTTCATTGTTTCTAAACAAAATACATGATGTGTCCTTGAGGGGCTTTTTAAATCCCACATTGTTATTTCCACTTGAGATCATGTTTTTGTCCTTGTTTGTGTGTTTGTTGCATGATTGCGCAAAATATTATTAATAATAGAAAGAACCTATTCAATTGTGTTGTGGGTCCGGATCAGGGGGCCGATCTAGGAATTTGTTTTTCTTTTTTCATTTTCGTTGACATTGTGAGATAGGGCTTTTTCTAAATGTTTATTGATTCAGAGAATAACTCGTGGATCTTGATTTTTAAAACAGGCATGTCAAGGCCTGCATGTGAAGTGAAGAAGACTCAGGGTATCAAACAGTGCACACCTCTGCCAAGGCCCAACAGTCCCCTTATCAAACCACATTTAAATTCACTAAATCTGTATTTTGATTAGGATCACTCCAACGTATCAGTCCCCTAAGCAGGCTTAGTTTTTCTAATTAAGATCCATGATTTATATTCTCAGAATTAATGGAAAATGTTGAAAAAATTCCTGAATCCACCCCCTGATCCGGAGCCGCAAATTATAATGGGATCTTTAATGGGTCCTGTGTCGCATCCTTGCAAGTTTCATGGAATTCCGTTTAATGCAGCTCACTAATGAAAACAACATGACGATGATGAAAAGTGATTAATAACGTTTTCTTTTCTGTCTGAATATCTTTGTCCTCCTCAGCTGAGAGGACTAACGAGGTCATCGTCGGAACCGACCAGCTGATGGAGATCTAGCTCCCACCTCATTACCCTATCAGAGAGCCGCGAAAACCCAGAGGACAACTGATTAACCGGCCGACTGACCAATCAGAAGCCTGCTTCACTGTTCTCCGCTCTCTTCCACCTATAGGCCTTTTTGTACATTGTGTTCAAATAAAAACAGGTCTGCTTAAACCCCATGAATCTGTTTGCTTGGTTTGTTTTGCTCCCTTCATCTCTTCCTGATCTTTGTAATGGTTTAACCACACTAGTAATTATCTGATCGTTACTGTCTCCTAATAGAAGGACTATTTACCCTGTTGTAGAAGGAGGAGCGTGGGCGCGTACACGTCTGAGTGTGCACGACTGTTTACACGTGCACACTGTGCAGCTGTGAAGACCAGAGATGTCGAGAAGAAGCAGTGGGAGGGGTGACCACAATAGTGTGTGTGTGCGTAAGTTTATTTGTACACAGAACTGGTGTATGTGTGTAGGCCCCGGACCACCCAGCTTGATGCTGTATCAGTTAACGCCGACACCCCACCCTCGCACACGAACACAGCGGAGGAAGAAGCGAGCCCGACTCTCCTCCTTTCTTCCCTTTTTTTTTCTTTTCCTTCTCCTTTCTGCTGCCTTTGCTGTCACAAGATTTATTGCATTCTTTGGGCAGAGCATTTCTTAAATTACATGTTTGAAGTTCCTTAGTCACGAAGGAAGGAGATGAGGCCGGGGATGTCTGTGGGGGTGCTTTGTGTGCACATGTGTGTGTGTGTGTGTCTGTGTTCTGCTGTCCTCTGTCTCCTGTTGTGTCTGTGGTTGTCGCACGACTCATTCAGACTTTGTCTCTCACGACTTGATTATGTGATCTAACTGTGTGCAGATGAGAGAGAGAGATTATGATCCCTCTCAGCTGTACTTTAAATAGCTTGTTATTCTGTCAAACCCAAAGGAAATCACCAATACGAATGTGGCTTTGAGCTATAATTAATATTTTTTATTAATAAAGCTGACTCAGTAATCCTGGTGATTTTCACCCTGAAGTTTTCCGGGCATTTACCCAGATATGAGGGTTTGACAAAAGATGTTATAGAGCTGCATTGTGGGAAATGTAGGTCCCAGCCAACTGTAGGAACTCATCAGGCCAAATTAAACTCAAGTCGGACAGTCTGCATTTTAAACACGGTCGACTTTTGAGCTTGCTGTTGATGAGCACATTTCCCCCACAATGCAATGCACTACCAGGGGAGGGCCTTACATGCAGTTTAAAAATTACAATAGAATAAGGAAGTCGGTGAGATAACTTTGCATTTTGGAAGCATCCTTGGTGGTGGGAGGCTAAAGTGGATTGTTCTGCTTGTTTGCTTATAATCGGTTTTAATTTAAAGTCCCAGTTTGACATTGACATTGCACATATGGGTTATTGTTAGTTTAATTTGCTTAAGTATGTATTTGTTTGTTTGTTCTCCAACCAACACAACCGATTTCTGGCTTGTGGTTTGTCCTTATAGGGTTCTTGTGTCTAGACGTGTCACATATTGAAATTCCAATCCGCCAGCTTTGTATTTTATATTCAAATCTGTTCAACTGCTTAGAAATTATAAGTTTTGATGTTACTTCTAATAAAGAATAGGATCAAAAATGTCCTTATACGTCCACCACAGAATTGTTGTCACCGGTGATAGCGGTAGACCTCAGACTGAAATCATTTAAAGTTCAGTACTTTTCCATGTGTTTTTTAACTGTATTTACTACATTCCTTCCTTTGTTTAGCTTTCAGTTACAAATTGAAGTCAGATTGAGTTGTAAATATAACAAATATAACCTCAGCCTTTGTTTACCCCTGTGCTACATGGTCATGTATGTACCCACATTTCAAAAGTCGTCAAAATCTAAATCAGAATGAGGGAATCACAGTAATTTGACACGTCTTCGTCTCAGGGTTGAAACCTGCTGTGGACGTTTCCTCAGCCCACTCGATTCACGACACGCGAATGTTCAAGACCAAAATGTAAACCTGACTTTTGAGTTAAAACACATGAAACCCCCAGTTTCTAAGTTAAAGTTGAGCTTCTCTGCGCTCTTTGTCTTGGCTATGTTAACCTTTTTCGCGGTCTCACACTCTGACCTCTCTCTTCAAACCACATGATGAGATCTGGCAGCCGGGTGTGTTTGGGTAGAGGTTTGTATATTTATACAAAGACCCCAGAGTCCCCTGAATACAACGCCACCATGGCTGAGCCCGCCCCTCCAGAACATATGTCTGTTTGCTAGTGCTCTGTATGTATGTGTATGTGTGTGTCTGTGTGTGAGTGTGTGTGAGTGTGTGTGTGTCTGAGTGTTTGTGTGCGCGCTTGCATTTGTGCAGGCCTACCTGTGTGTGGCTGTTGTTAATCCACTGTCGCACAAACTAATCAGTGTCTTCTATGGCAAGCCGATTGAGCATTTATCCATATCCTTGATATCAAATTTCAGTCCCCTCCACTAGTTCAGCATTTTACTGAACTAGTTGAACAAAAAATCGTACTAGTCACTCTTTTTCAGCAACTAGTGACACGTTTGTTCAACTAGTAACAACAGGAACCTTACTAGTAACACTGTGCACCGCACTAGTAGAGCCAAAGTCTGCTAGTAAAAGCCTATTTTGACCTTACTAGCAAACTAGTGAGGTGCAAAATGTGTACTAATAAACTAGTGGGGTCAAAAAACCCACTAGTTAACTAGTAAACACCTATTTTGCACCTTACTAGCAAACTAGTAACCATTTTGCACCCCACTAGAAAATTGGAGGCCACTAGTTTACTAGTGAGCTGAATCCATGTTTGACTAGCTTACATGTCAGAGCTTTTGCAGCACACTTTCAGCATTACTTGTTCGGTCCAAAGGGCCACTAGTGCAGCAAAAAGCCCACTAGTAGAGACTTTGGCTCTACTAGTGCGGCACACAGTGTTACTAGTAAGGTTTCTGTTTTAACTAGTTGAACAAAAGTGCCACTAGTTGCTGAAAAAGAGTGACTAGTAAGATTTTTTGTTCAACTAGTTCAGTAAAATACCGAACTAGTGCGACCAAATGTCCAACTAGTGCTGACAATGACCGAACTAGTGTAGGGGACTGAAACTTGATATCAAGGCTATGGAATAAATGCTCAATCGGCTTGCCATAGCTTTCTTACACCACTGCGAGTTAATGCATGCGCTCATGAGTGGGTGCACACATGTGTCGACAAATGTGCATGTTTGCTTTGCAGATCTAGAGATCCCGTGTCGAGCCACAGATCATATATCCGACTGTCGGTCTTTGGTTTTGTCGTCTCGTGGAATTTTCTGACCTCTACAAAAGATTTTTATCTGATTATGTTTCCCAAATAAGTCTGTCCCACTACAGAGACGTCATCGGTCAATTACGAAGGTTTCATCCTCAAATTATCATCGGTTCACATTTTAGCTATCACCTCTTTTGCCCATGACATTTGTTTAGGATTAAATCAAGATTATTAATAACTAGAATGGCTGTTAGTACATCACTTACCTCTGCCGGCAAACACTCCAACAAGCTGCACCAATTTGCACACAGTCATAGATACCAGTCCCTTATAGACAGATCTTTTTTTTTCTTGAGAAATAAACAAAGATTTCGAGAAAATAATAAGTAAAGTGACAAAAACAATCCTGCATTGTATCCGCCCTATGAATCAATTCAGCTCCGAAAGTTAATTGTTTCTTTCTTGTCCCACACCCCAAACTTCTCCTTCTGGATTTAGCATAAACCTGTAATGAAAACATAGTAGTAGTCTGTCCATATCTGCTGTGACATTTCCAAAATGAGTTTGTTTGGGGCATAGAGCTCAGGATGCTTTCTGTCAAGATGAATGCACAACGTGACACTTATGGAGATGTAACCTTGATGAACTTTGTCCATCGTGTTACACTTCTACCTCTAAATCACACTTTTGTAAATAACACTAGATGGTTGTTTGATATTTCAAGGGGAACGTTCACCGGAATCTCAAAGGACATATTTTCCCACTTATTTCCTGTGAACAAATTGAGTGTTAGAGCCTCTGTTTTCTGATGTTCGGCTCTGCCAACACCTGAATGCGAAAGGGAGCGAATGGAATTCAGCTCTTGTTGCATGAAGTTTTGAAAAACGAGCTGCGATGTGTCATTCACGAAACAATTGTTGAAGCTTCTCTGGATGATCCTGGGATCCAAGTGTCTGACTGGCAAATCGTTTGGGTTGGAAGACGTTTCAGTGAAGTCCTGTCCAAAGTAAAGTCTGTGGACGATCCAGAGATAGTTTGATCAAATTGGGGCGAAGACGCGCTCTACTCTTCCTCAACCTTGATTTACGACGTGAGAGACTTGGATTTATAAGAAACAACCCAACAAGAGTTTTTTATGGGCAGAACATGTGCAACCACAAAGTTTGGCCTGCATGTGCTCCTCTCGTTTTTTTTTAAGCCACGTTAAATATATACTCACAAAGAAGGGCACACACCCTCAGATGGATGTGCTGTGTGGATGGAGGAGAAACATGTACGACACACAGACACACGCAGATGCAGCACGGTGAGGTGAAGGTGGAGTTTCAGCCTCTGGGTTGGAGTGGGGAGGGGGTCGGCTGAGTAGCTGGGTGGCTTCATGGCCTCAGGGCTGATCGTGGGTGAGCAAGTGAGAGAGAGAGGCAGAGAGCAGGCCACCCAGGAGGCAGTCAGAAAAACCTGTGTGTGTGTTTGCTGCTGACCCCTACACATTAGCACAACACTTCCTCAATTTGTCTTCTGTGTTCTCTGGCCACAAATGAATTTCCTCCACAACCACCTACAACGCCTCCACCCCCAAACACACACACACACACACACACACACACACACTGACACCACCCCATCACTAACTTAAACGTCTGAATGCATACACACACGCAGCCTTTTTTAACAAGCCTCTGAGATTCTGCCGTTGCTCGGTCAACAAAGAGTGGATCCACAGATCTGCATGTATGGGATAACAACCTCAGTGACATGCCTCACACACACACAATCACAGACCCACACAGAAACACACACACCCACTGCAAGATATCCCTGTCGATCATTGTGGAGGCCCCCCAGCTAATTATCTAAACATTGACTGGGTGGCTGATTGGGATCTCGTCTTAAATTGCTTTTGCAATAAAATGACAGGAAGAAGCAAGCGTGACCTGCGTTTACACCCTAAGGTGACCTTTTCTTTCTAATTGAATTCATTACACTGTTTATAACAACCAAGGGTGTAACTACAAAAGGGTCGGCTATTCCAAAAAGTAGTTTTTTTCCCCCACCTCCACTTTAAATCACGTTGTACTCTTCAATTTCACACCAAGGCTAATTGTAATTAACTTAGCAGGAGGAACTGTTCAAAATTGAGTTGGAATTTGACAGGAAAATGTAAAAGTGACTAAGGTAAGTTCCTATATGATTAAAAGAAGCCTGTTTTCCTGTTTTCCTGTTTTCCTCGTGCAGTTCTCAAAGTGACACCAAATATAACGCGTCGGTGTAAGACGACAGCTGCTTGTCGTCTCCAGGTCTTTCATCTGATAAGCTTGTTCATCATTTGTAGCAGAATCACAATAGTGTGGAGCTACACACCATATCAGCGTGATTTGCGTACATATATATGCATATGCACGCAAACCTCTTTCAAGCTACAGGTCTGAGTTTGCATTACCACCTGCGAGCTGCGTCTGACAATACCTCTGTTACAACCACACAAACAAAGACTTAAAGAAAAGTGTGTTTCTGTGTCTCTCTGTGTGTTTTTCCCCCCAAGAAAGGCAACCATTCATTACTGTGACAAAGGGGTAAAGAAATGCATTATCATAATTAATCTTGTGTGAGACTGTGGGTGGCAGCTCTGACTCTGCTCAGACACTGACAGAGGTGCTCAGTGCAGAAAGGAATAACCAATCCGGATTGAAAGTCTCCCTGCTACCGGGCAACTTGGAGTTTCTTTTTTTTTATTTTGCACTGATATCTTGGAAACTTGTGTAATTACAGACTCGTAAAGCTGGAAATGTCTCGCGTGTTTCCCCCCCGACAGCGTGTGAGACGGCTTTGTGAACTTTCAATTAAAAACACCCAACATGAAAATGTTTTATGACTGAAAAAGTTTTCTTTATGTATATTTAACAGCTTTATTTTTCTAGTCAGTCAGTCCATGGCCAAAAATCCAGTTGGGATATCACGAGAATGATTTGTTCATTTGGAGAAGAGTTGATCCAGAGAAGTGTTTGTGATTTGTTCTCTTTTTCTGTTTGTTATGTCTGGGCCTGTTTTTCAGAGCCAGATGTGATGCTCTGTTGTTGATGGAGCAAAAAGGAGAATCAGACATTTCCCTCAACTGTATAATTTGATTAGGATCTTAATCTTTGTTCCAGACTCGGATCGAAAACTTATTTATATTTATTTATAGGCCCCTTTCTATTTTTTCTAGAGTTTTGATCTTGGGGCTACATAAGTCCTGAGCTATAATTGTTTTTGTCTTATATGAGGTGTGGAAATGCAGCCGTTTTTCACGATAAACTGCAAAAAGGTTCAGTGTAATGTTCCGATCTCAAGTTGTTTTCCTTATCTTAAACTTGTTTTTCTTCTTCATTTATGTAATAAAAACTATTCTAATGCTGCCCAAACGCTGCACACACATCAATATAGTGTTTAAACTACAGGATAACCAATCCTGATTGAATGCCCTTATTTTGAAGTAAATGTTTGATTTCTCCTTCTTTTTTTATATTGGCTTTCAGGTCTGGAACAAGCAGCAACTGGCACATGGAATAAAATACTTTTGTTTGGGTTTATTTGGTTTTCTGTTTGTTCTTCTCGTCCTCCATCTATTCTTCTTCTCTTTTTCGTCCAGCACGTTCAGTGTTGAATGCAATTGGATAGCACATTGTCTCTTTGGTTGAATTTGAGTTTTACCTCACTTTTACTACATTTGTATGTGCGTGTGTCCTAAATGATCACAACATCACGGTTCCTTCAGTAAAAAAGGATTTTTTAAAAGTATTCTCCTTCTCACTCATCCACATTTACTTATTCCTTATGGGGGGGAAAAAGAAGGAGAAGAAGCAGAAGAAGAAGAAATGCAGCCGTGAGCAGTCCTACAATCTCCCTCTTTGATAAATAAACAGTTTCTGTCCCTGAACTCCCGGGCGTCTCGGCTGCTGTGAGACGGCTGAGTGCCAGAGCGGTTCCGTGGCTCTGCCTATAGCACACACAGAACCCTGGACGGACAGTCAGCCATGCATTCATGGATGAACGGTCGGATGGATGGTGTCACTGGGGAGAGATGAAATGGAGGAATGGAGATAGGGGGCAGGGAAAAGTTAAGGGTAAGAGCATTGGTTTAGGAGCAGCTGAAACAGGCAGGAAGGATAAAAGGTGTTAAGGAGAAAATTAGAAGTAAAAGTAAGTGCAAACGTGTAGAGAAGATGAAACGAGGGACGACGGGGAGAGAGAGAGAAGGGGATGGACGGATGGAGGGAGAGGGACCATATGGGACACAGGACGTGGAGAGGGGGAAGGAGGGAGGAGAGGGCTCGGGCAATTTGTGTTTGAAAGCCAGGGCGGTGTGATGGCAGATATCTGCACAGCGCATGGTCATCTCAGACGGTTTATTTATCCAAGGCCTCCAGACCAGGCCTCGGACCTCCCTGAGTTTGTTAGGCTTGAGGGGGCCCCCTACCACACAACCCAATTCCTCACATTCCACATTAGCTCCCATTTCCAGTTGCCCGATTCCCTCCAACGCTCCAGCCCAACCCAACCCAGTCCAGGCAAAACCATGCCCGGCGCCAGCTCCTGCCCGAGCAACCAGCGCCCGACCCAAACCCTGGAAACATGAGCGTATGGTTTGCCTCCGTTTGAACAGATGGATGAGGAAGTGTCTACGTAGGTGTATCACTGAGCGTCTGCAGGGAGCAGCGGGCAGGTGGTCCGGCTGGGATCCGATTTATCAAGCTCGGACGTTTGAGGCCTCCAAACTGAACCAAACTCCATATACCTGTGTATCTTGACTCTCGAGGTATCTCAGCTGTTAAATAACCGTTTGTTGACCCACACACGCTCAATCAGAGACGAGACAAATCGTTTTCATAGTTTCAAAACATCTCTTTCCCCGACAAATCATACTTGTGATGCACGCACATACAAAATCAACTGTTTGTTCTTCACCCCCATTCTGTCACGAGTGGGGCCAATGGAGGATTTACATTAGCAAACCACCAAGACACTCCTCACCTCCATTAGAAAACAATCTGCTCTGACAACCTTCTTTCTTTCTTTCTGCCTTTTTCTCCTTCTTGGGTGAACTGCTCTCTGAACTCATGAAGTCATGCGTGGCAGGACGTGGAAGCCTTCCAAAGAAAAAGTTCCCCCTCAGAGATAAGGGTGTCACACACTCAACCAGGGGACGTCTCGCGGGTGTTGATGAAAAACACACCATGTATGATCTTCGTGATATATTATTTTATTTTTTGTAATGGTTTAATTTATAGAGACAAGAGGTCTTATTGTCGAACGTGTGAGGAAAACCCGTCCACCTACTTTTAGCAGCTTTTGGCCCTGAGAGGTGAGGTTGCAGCTGTTAAAAACCAATGCGTACACACGCACACAAACACACACACACACACACACACACTGAGACCTCATCAAGCCCCTGGTTGCCCTGGAGCGATACATGCAACATGTTGACAGATGTGAGGCTCTCGCTTACAGGAAAGGTGAATGGTGTTTACATTCTCCGCTAAGAAGTTGAATCCATTTTTTTTTGTTTTTTTCTCCTTTCACTGATTGGGGCTGCTGATGAGCTGTGTGCGCG
Source organism: Pseudopleuronectes americanus (assembly GCA_038501795.1). NCBI lineage: Eukaryota > Metazoa > Chordata > Actinopteri > Pleuronectiformes > Pleuronectidae > Pseudopleuronectes > Pseudopleuronectes americanus. The sequence continues at coordinate 12,464,351 of CM076730.1, read as the reverse complement.
CCTGTCCCTGTGATATCATGTGCGGTTATTTGCTGCAGCTCCGGAGGACCCGCGGTGGAGAGAGAGAGAGGGGGGGGGAGAGAGAGAGAGAGAGAGAGAGAGAGAGAGAGAGAGAGAGAGAGAGAGAGAGAGAGAGAGAGAGAGAGAGAGAGAGAGGCGCGCTGTGTGCGTCAGTGCAGAGTTTATTGAAAGAGTTCCTCCCTCCCTCCTCCTCCTCCCCCTCCCCCCTCCTCCTCCTCCTCCACCACCACCCAGCCTCCTCCCTCCCTCCCTCCCTCCCACCCTGCAGCCTGGGTGGTCCCCCTCTCTCTCCACTTTGGTGAGCTGTTGCTTAGCAGCTAATAATAGGCGATGTTTGCAAAGTAATTTGCCTCTTCCTCGGCCAATGGGAGCCGGAGCACTTTTCCATCAAACCTCCCTTTTCAGGATTTGCCGAGAGGCGAACTTCTCCAAATGTTACCGCTACAGGATCGGAGTTAGACTTGACACGGACGGCTCAGACACGGGCTACTACTACTACTACTACTACTACTACTACTACTACTACAACTACTTCTCCTCCTCGCCGAGACGTCGTTTCACACACTGTCGGGGCGAATGAAGACTGAAGGATCTATACGGATTTCGGCGCATAATGTTGGGATGGAGTTTCGCGACTTGTTTGGCTCCAGGGAAGACTAGAAGCCGTTCTCCCGACGTGTCGCCGGCGCTGCTGGATGCGCTCCCCTTCTATGTTGGATTACCGTCGCCTTTGCTGAACTCGCACCGACTCTCCGCCGCTTCGCTCCGCGCCCCGCTCGCCCTCAGACTCGGACCATGGCCTCGGATCACGGGGTCCCGGGGGCCGGCGTCTTTGGAGATTTACCCCCGAGTTATGCGCGCTCTCCGCCGCCCGCGAACCCAGAACTTGTCCGGAGACCCAGCTACTGCCACGCTGCTTTCGCACTTAAACAGATCTCTAAGGTGATGATAGAGAAACGCTTGGCTCCGTGAGGAGAAACCCTCCGAACGCGCAGCTTCTGTTGTTTTAGTCTTTATTTAAAAGTTGAGGGCGCATGTGGTGAATGTAGGCTGGAGGAGCAGCTCCTCGAACTGGGGTCCGGGGACCACCAGCGGTCCTGGGGGGGAGAGGACAGCCAGAGCAGGAGCAGGCAACAGTTAGATTATTATGAATCTGAGGGAAAAGGTGTAGAACTTATTGCTCGAGGTTAACACAGACTGGATAACTCTTAGTGCCCCGGGTTTGAGCCTGTTTGACAGTTTGGGAACCTCCTGCCATGAAGGGACAGAAACTTAACGAGAATCCCCACACTCCACACTTTGCTGTTCATTATAAAGGACTTTACTTATTGTTGCAGCCATTGCAGAGGCAGCAAGTGAGAGAGAGTGTTTTGTTCCCACATCCCCGCAGTCAGCCGTGTTGTGCGTGTTTTTGGCTTTGTGCAGCAGCCAGGCAGCGCAGAGCCGAGCGCACTGGCCCGGGGTCTGTTTGGAAATGTGGTGGGTCCTGTAAAGGAATTCACTGATTGAGTTTGATCTGACAAAGCATCTTTGGACCGCCCGGATGCTTGGACGTGTTTCAGCACTGCTGAGAGAAACCACAACACCGGAGCAATGTGTCCTGCAGCAGTGACACTCGTAGCACAGGGACCGAGTTAAAGTACAGATTCGAACTATTCTTTTTGAAAGTTATTGGGGAAACGTCTATAAGTGAGATTACCACAGGGACACAGATGCCTTCTGAAGCCCTTATTATTAGCAGGCTATTATCTATGTGTTAGTTTAAACCCCTGCAAAAGTGAATGAACAAGGATTTTCTTAAGCTAAAAGTACACAACCAATGTTTTCCTGAGGTGATATATTTGTGCTACAAACTCTCTAAGGACCAGATTGTTAGAAAGTCTGTATTTTAATAAGACATCTTTTGCAATACTATAAAGTTTCCAACTTCCAGACTGGAACATTATGTGATATTAAATCACTTTTACTTAACTTTGTCCTACTATCATGGTTTTGCTCCTGCAGTGAAAACAGCGCTCTCATTTTTGCCTGAGCTCAAACAATATGAATACATTTTCGTACCTTTTGTTTAAATTGCTGAATGTGTGAGGTGTCATGGGAGAAAAGGTCCTGAGTCCTGTCTTAGTTCAGGTGATGTGGTGTAAGGTTTTAGATGTTCTGAGTGCACATACAGGACAGTAGAGTCTAATCTGTGGTTAGCACCTTCATTTGTTGCCATTTAAATTTCAACAAAATAAATCTTCTCTCTCTGAATACAGAGGTATCTTCCATCCAGTGTTTAGAATGCAAATGGTCACTGCGGTCGCCACTGTCATAGAAACAAGCTCCAGAACCCTTCCTTCGTTGACAGCTGTGTTATATGGTGCATTATGTATGTCTGGTAACATGATAATAATACTGTCCTTTTATCGCCCTCCCTCCTTCTTTACATCCAGGGTAAGGCGGTAGGTCAGAAAGCTCCTCTGTGGATCCGGGCCAGGTTCCAGGCCCTCCTGTTCTCTCTGGGCTGCCACATCCAGAGACACTGTGGGAAGGTCCTCTTTATTGGACTCTTAGTATTCGGGGCTCTGTCTGTGGGGCTCCGAGTCGCAGCCATCGAGACGGACATCGAGCAGCTATGGGTGGAAGGTGAGTCTCAAGTGATTTCTCATTCCATGCGCTGTCCGTTTTGCACTGGTGTCATCCCTCATCTTCATCATCCTGTGGGATACACTCTGCTTTTAGTAATCTGCATATTTGGATGAACGTGTAATTTACTTAGTTTTTAAATAGAGATTGAATGACAATAGTGTCTGGTGAGAAAATCCAGCATTGTAATATTAGCGTCTAGGTGTTCAGTGACTCATGGTGTGTCTGGCTGAAATCCTGAGTGAAGCAGCTTCAAGGTGCAGTTGGCTTCATGTAGAAATACTGTGACGTGGACGCCCGACAGTCTTCTCAGACACGGTCGAGGCTGATTTGAGTTGTTTGTTAGTGTATCGCTGGTTGGAAATGGTTATTTTTGTAAATTTCTCACACATTACAACTCCTTTTAACTCCCATGTCGGTGGCGGTTTGTGTCTTTTGTGTGTTTCCAAAGCTGTTTCCTCGCGTCTGTTCATTTCTGCGTAAGTCATAGTTAACCTGAGAAACACTTCTCTGACACGGATGCATTCCAGTGTCACACACGCAGATACACAATATCTCGTGCTTCCTCTGTAAAGATGGCTGTGTTGCGTGTTTGTGTGTGTGTGTGTGTGATTGTGCGTTCTTCTCCTCTACATCTATCTTTCACCCTCTTTCTCTGGCACGTTGCATTTTAGGTTTAAATTCATCTGTGCATTTTCCAGCGGCAGAAGCAGCTTTATTTGGTTTTTCACACAGGCCAAATTCCTTTTAAACCCCCAGGCTTTCAGTGCCGGGGCTGATCCCCGCAGCAGATGGACTGTGTGAATGGTTAGCCATCTTTGAGGGCCCTGACCCCTCCCCCCGTTCAGCTCCCTGTGTGGTCCCTAACTATTCTTGGATTCCATTCAACAAGAGGCAAGCAAGCAGGCACCACCTCCCTCAACCCCCTCCCTCCCTACCTCCCCTGCCTCCTCCTCCTCCTCCCCACAAGAAGAAAAAATATAAGTGAATGCAGCTGAAGTTTACCCACCTGTTTTGCACGCTCTGAAAGCGCCACAGCAGTTGGTGAATATAAACAGACGCTATAGGGTTTTTAAGCCCACCATGTCACTAGAGGACAGGGGACAGGCGGCTCCCACAGGAGCTGAGTGGAGGTGTGGGAGGAATCACACGCTGCTTGTGTCGGGGGGAAACGCTTGGAGGCCGCATGCTTAAACAAGTTCCTTTATATATCAGAATAAAAAGTGAAATCTCTATAAATGTTGTTGTTTAATAATAAGATTGAGGTTTTGAGGGAAGATCGGGCGACAACAAGGAACAAGAGTTTCAAATTGTGCACAGACTCCCCTCTTTCTTTAGCTTTCATTCTGGTTAGTGTAAAAGGTTTCGGGATTACCTCTTGAGCTAATTGGCGTGGACGTCTCTTAAAGGAGATGTTTAGGTGTTTGCGTGCCAGTTGTTTTGCTGCGGGATTGAGGGAGTTGAACCGGGGGGCCTGAAAAGGAATGCTGTGCCTTTAAGAGGCTGTGGCCATGTTTCTAAAGTTTCTGCCTGCCTTGTTTCCACCAATAGCCCATTGACAAAGCTGCTAGGGCCTCAATGGAGAGTAAAGTGGTTCAGTAACAAGGAGAGGTTAGTTCTCCCTCTGTCTCTCTCTCTCACACACAAACATGGAAACACACACACACACACACACACACACATTTACACACATGCACCGTTGCACATAAGTGAGAACACAAGAGGGAGGAATGATACGCTCGCTAATAAGACAACTGGTATCAGATGAGGAGATTTCAAATGTTTTTCTAAAGTTGTGGAGTTTTATTGGATTATTTCTGCGCATTTATCTCAACCTAAAATGTGTAATGTAACGTAAACATGTTTCGATCGTATCTGAAAATGAAGTTAGAGAAAAACGGCTGTTCGTAACTGCTGTACAAACAAGGCTTTTCCTCTTGTGTCCTAATTTGTTCATAATAAACTAGCTGTGAATTGACACCTTAAGTGTTAACACTCTGTCAGCATGGTGGAAGCTGGGTGTGTGTCTGTGTGTGTGAGTTAGGGGCATATGCTTCCAATCATATATTCATACACAACGTTGCCCCTGCAGTATTCACACATATGCAAACACGCACTCTTGTCATCTTTGCCACCTCCGTTGTGTGTACAACATGCCTGGCTGTGGGTCTGCCCGCCCGAATTTCCTGACTGCATGCCCGTGTGTGTGTGTCTGCCTGTGCTTTGTGTGTGTGCATGTGTGTGGGTGTGTGTTTATATTTCTACCTGTCTGTCTGCCTGCTCTGTGAAGTCAGGCCACCAGGGCTTTTTTAATTGCTTCCTCCCTCCTGCAGCACCAAAACACTGTGAAGCCGAGCACAGCGGTGCAGTCTGTGTCTAGAAAGAGACAGAGGGAGAGAGAGAGAGAGAATGGGAGGGAAAGTTTGTGTTTTTTTAGTGAAATACCTTCATTCCCGAGCAAATTTATCTTTTACACTACTTGTACTTTCCCCCAGCAATTTATTCAATATCTTTTTTGTTTTTCCTGAAGGATACTTGTCTGAAAACTTTCAAAGGTGCACATGCAGCTTGTAAAGTAAAAGGGTTAACCGTGCATTCACTGCTCACACCTGCATAGGTGAGAATAAAAGCCACAGTATCAGGGTGTTTAGTCTGTCATGAGGATTAAGGGCCATTTTTGGGCTTAAACTCCTCAGTCGCTAAAACAGACATCATCCATCAAAACGCCTTAAATGACTCACACAGATCTTGTTTCACAAGCTCCTTTAAAATGTCATGTTATGGAGGGTCATTTTAGAAAAGTGAGGCAAATATTTGCAACTCATAAAGTGAAGGTGATATTACATTTATAATCCACTACACCTACCCTTTTGTGAGCGTCTGCCCACCTTGGAGAGTGTGAACGTTGGTGTGAGCCTGACAACGTGTGAACCCGGTTTGCATTGTCCACGAGCAGAAAAGAGAGAGATCGTAAAAAAAAGAAGTGCAGGAAGAAGGGAAGGATACGAGGAGGCATGGGGGGGAGGGGGGGTTGGAAGCAGGAACAGGGTGGAAGGTTTATGGCTCGCTGACACTGTTTTCTTCTTTGCTTGTGTTATTTCGCCTGTCTCACTTGAACAAACTCCAAATGTGAGAAAGTCTAGTGCATGTCTTTCTTTCAACGTAAAGGTCCTGTGGGAGGGTGAAGTTTCAGGAGAGAGAAGCCGGAATTGTGATTAAATCCGTGAAACTATATTATTATCTTTTTTGCAATAATTGTTCTGAGCTGCGTATTAAATGGTAAAAGTTTTTTTCTGCTGCGTTTTTCTCCCCCACACACAAAGACCCACTTGAAAAAGCCTGCTTGACAAATAGAGGAAAGAAATGGCCTCCATGTGAGAGTGGCGGTGTTTACTCTTTCGTTAACTAAACTCATCCTTCTTCGCAGAGTTTGGGTGAGGCCTGACAGACATGTACACAGACTCAAGCTGTCCAAATATGAGTGCAGCGAGACAGGTCCTATCCAGATAGCAGGCGTACCACATGTCCCATAAAGAGGCCGTGTAGAGAGAGGAGAGGAAAAGGGGGGAGGTATAGATCTACTCATGCACGGTCCACATAGCGTGGATGCATGGAGACTGATGTGTTATCTTAGCCAGCTAGCAACGAATACCAAGCCAGATAGTTTGCAGATAGGAGCAGATGCAGACACAGATTGATTTAAAGACACTGAAAGAGTCTGGATGAGAGATAAAACACACACAAACACACACACACCCCCCTTTGAGTTTGCGCAAATGAGCGAATGCACACGTGGGCATTTTTTCGATGTTTGGAGCAGCTTTACTCTAAACAACCCTCAGAGCAGCACAGCAGGTAAATGCTATAATTCATCGGAGCGCACACAGCGCCCCAGTTCAGACACAGAAAGGGAGCTCTATGAGGCATTATTGGAGGTGAATAGTGCGCGGCGGTGCCCCAGCTAGATAAATAAACTCCCAGCGCTCAGGGCCCGGGACCTCACTGGTAGAGAGAACAAACAAGACCAGAGTCAACCTGGGTCACTTCTAAATGTTTATTTCACTCCCCCCCTCCTCCTCTCCCCCCTTACCTCCATCTTTCAGTCCAAGTCTCCCTCATTCCATCTCCTTTCTCAACACACAGGCCGAGACCACCCCCCAATAAATAAACACACATTGAGCAGCTATAGATACATGTGCATATGACGGACACATGGCGTTTGCTTCCAAGATACAGGAAACACGCACGTCTGTTCTCGACTTCAATTTTTTTTGCAGTTATAAACTTTCAACGCAGCCACCTGACAGTGATAACACATGTTTAAACAAAATTCTGATGCCAAAGCTTTTATATATACATATATAAAAAAGGGCCGTCAGAGTCTTTATCAACGTTGAATGCAATATCCTGAAAGGCCGAGAAGCGGGGGATAATGATAACTCACCCTTTCTCTCCACGCTGAAGAGCAACCTTTGTCTTTAGTCTAAGTGAAATAAAGCGACACCAGTCACCTTAGAGTTTGCACCATTTGCTTCTGTCTTCACACCATGAAAGTACAAAAAAAGTAGAGGGAGTAGAGGGGAGACGGAGGGAGAAACTGAGCATTTTCTTGGTACTTGGGAGGGAAAAAAGAAATGGTTCAGGGGCTCAATAAATTCATTTCTTGTCTGAATGAGACCAGCAACGTGGAAAAATTTTGCCTTTCAGGCCGGGATGAATGTATGTTTCAACCACACATTAAGCAGTATTAGCGATCAGTGAAGTGTCTAATGTGACTATTTTTCACAGTGGCCAACACTGCCCATGATTAGCATAATTAGCAGAGGCAAGCCTATACATATGGAAATAGAAAGTGCCTAAATGCCAACCCTGGTGGAAATTTATGTGTGGTGGCTAACACCACTGGCACATCTGAATAGAATGTAAGTGAAACTCATTTTTCATGTTGTTTTGTACAGTTTTTTAAGGTGTGATCTCAGGGCTTGTGTTTGGAACTGCTGGATTTAAACCGATTTATCATTTTAGTTTTATAGTGTTCACAATTTGTTACATTTTTTTTTCTGTCTTTGAGGACTATTTAACAGATACAGTGAATTGTAGACAAACACACAGACACACACACCCACACTCACACATATGCAAACATTGTATTTCTATAGGTGAGATAGCAACTTGCCAGTTTTTCTTTCTTGCCCCCAGCCTCACCCTCCCACAGCCAACTTCAGCATTGTTTTACTGGCTGGGAAAGTTTTGGTCCATTTACTTTTGTTGCGAAAAAAGACCAAAAAACCGATCCCTCTTTATTTTATTCTGCTGTTAGTTGGGAAACATCTGAAAGAAATTGAAGGGGTGAATGACAAAAGGGTCTGCATTCAGTCTGAAACTGCTGTACTGAGGGATTGTATGGAGGGGAACGGCCCATCTGCTGGGGGGTGCCCTGGCTAGGGAATGCCACACAGGGCAGGGCCGGGCTGAGGACCCAAAGTGGGGCACAGTCGTGATTCTGGTGGGTCCACGTGTGACAAAAGGAGCAGGAGGTTTTAATGTGATGCTGGGTGCCAGGCCAAGAGAATGAAATTCTCAAGGGCCTCAATTTAAAAACACTGTGAAAAAAAGAATGATGTATGGGCAATGGCAGCGAGGGCGTAGCGTTCTAGTTTATTTTTTTCGTCAATGTTGCTGCTTCATGGTGGTCAGAACTCTTTTCCCCTCTTAAATCTATCTTTTATCAAAGGGGGTTCTGTGTGGAAATTGGCTGTACGTGTCTTCTTGTGTTGTCATGCTTTGTAAATCAGGAGCAGATCATTTCCTACGCACGATGTACCAGGTAACGGCATACATGTCACTTATAGCCCTCTTCGTCTTGGGTCTTCCTCCATAGCAGCGTGGGGCCTTTCAGAGGGCCCCTAATCCAGCTAATCTACCACACTGAACTTTGAAGGTGGCTCGGCCTGACCTATCATGGCCTGGAACTGGGACCAGGCCTGTAAGCCACAAAGACAGAAGAGAATAGAAGAGAAGAGAATAAAAACACTGTGTTTTAAAGGTGGTCTTGGCTTCGTCCTGGAAGCCAGATGTGAGAAGCCACAGATATTTCACTGAATTAGGGGATTCTGGCTGTTGGGTGTTTGGGTATGGGTCAGGTGGGGAGGAAATGACTGAGGTTGATGGAGACAGGGTCCAGTGTTTACACCGGTCTACCCACTCAGGCACACATACACATTGATGCAAACATTGTATTTTTACACCGCACAGCCATGGCTTGTTATGACATTTTTTTCTCAATATTCACTTTCCCAAAGTTCTGACTGTTGTGAAAGTTCTTATAGTGGCAAAGTTGGTAAATCAATTCATATGTTTTTCAGCCAACAGTGTCAAGTTGTTTGCAAAGAGCCAAAACATCAACTTCCCGAAAACCATTTAACGATAGAGCTCAAGATGGGATTTAGACATTTGTGATAATTTATTTATTCGTTTATTTATTTATTTTTGGACCCGGACTAATATTTCATGATTCATAATTGCTAGTGGAATGAAATTACCAGCCGCTGGGGTGTTAAAGCTCCGCACTCAAAGGCGCTTTCTTCACAGGGTGGGAACATTTCCGGGAACTGTCTCTTTAAGGCTGTGCTGCAGAGCCCGGGCTGAGTGAGGGTAGAAGTGGGGGAGGTTGAAGAAGAGTGACAAAGAGAAATAAAGTGGGAAAGAAGGAGGAAAAGAAGAGGAGAAATGAGGGGATAGAACGACCAAAAAAAGCTGATGAGAAAAGAAAAGGACAAGGTCCCCGTCTGGAGCCAGAGTTGACTGAGAGCTGAAGTGAGCAGAGTAGCTGCGGAGCTCAGAGTTGGGTGGTTGGGGCCGGACTGGGGGTTGAGGAGAGAAGGCGAGAAAGAGTGAGGGAGAAGAGAGAGGACAGGCTGCCTGGGTGGTCCAGATGGGAGGAACGAGACACAAATAGCTATAATTTACTTCAGGAGGCCTGTAATTACAGAGCCAGAGTCTCTCCCAGCCACCCAGTTCCTGTTGGGATCAAAACCCCACACTGCAGAGGTTAACATACGAAATGTCAAAAAAGGTTTAACAGATGTCAACGAGGTCCACGGGCGGAAAGAGTTCCATTTTGAAGTAGCCCTTTTTTGATTAGGAATCTGTGTGGCGAGGAAACTGTAGCAGGGAACCATACGTCCATTCGCTGTTGCCTCATCACCTCATACATGTCCCTGATGGTGTGAGAATACTATTTTTTGAAAAAACTTAATTTTCTAAACGAAATAAAAAGTCGTCAGGAAATTACTTATCCTTTATATTTTTGTTGTGGCTCCCTTTAAAATAAAGCTTTATAACTACCTCTCGACTTAGGACCAGATGTGTATACCCAACAAGAACATGTCCCATTTGAGGTATTTTCTTTTGAGATGCACTGAGCCAGACACTTGAGAAAAGGCGCCCATGACTGCAAATAAACGAGGTGACCTGATAGTCTCCTGCTCCTGCGTAGGTAATTAAAGCCTTGAAAGTAAAGCCTAGAAGTATTGGGAGTGTGTCTCCGAGGCCCTGAGTTTCTAACCTGATCTCACACTTTTCCCGGCGTGGGCTGAATAGTTTGTTTTTTCTTTTCTCCCCATCAATTATAGGAGCCTGCTCAAGGCTGGGGGAGGTACAGAGAGTGTGACTGGGAGAGGGAAAGAAAGAGGGAGACAGAGAGAGAGAGAGAGAGGCAAGGGGCTATAGATGGTGTTTAGGGGAATAGAGAAATAGATGCTAAATGAGGGTAAAGTCTGCAGGATCCAGTGCAGCGCAGTGAAAGTGAGTAAAAGAGTGACGAGAGTTACGATTAAGAAGGAGGTAGCCCCGGTGTCCAGTCTCCCCCACTTCCCCTCTTTTCCTCCCGCTCTCTCTGGGCTTGTCATGTAGTGGGACAGCGAGAGGGGCAGACGGGCCCTCTGTGATCCAGCGCGGCATGTTTCATGTCCACTTGGCACAGGCACAGATCCCCCCGGCTGGCAAACTCTTTTCAGGGCAACCTCCTGTAATTAGGGGGCTGGAGTCTACCACACAGCACAATATAGAGCTCTCTCTCTCTCTCTCTCTCTCTCTCTCTCTCTCTCTCTCTCTCTCTCTCTCTCTCTCTCTCTCTCTCTCTCTTTCTCTCTCTCTCTCTATCTCTCTCTCCACTCCTCTCCTCTCCTCAGCTCTCCTCTCCTCTCATCTCCTCTCCTCACGTCCTCAAAAATGGACACCGGATATTATTAAAAGAAGGAAGAGCCGTTCATCCTTTGCTCGTCCTAAACATTTTCCGCTTATTCCTAACTGTCCGTATCTGGTGCCCTGGGCGGAGTGGTGGTGGGGTTTTACAGGGGCATCGGCAGGCTGGTTTTCCTAACAGGGCACATCTGTTTTACAGAATGCGCCAATGAGAAGCTGTATTACTCATTTCTCTTGGCCAGATGCTGGCTTGTGTGAAGTGCCTTCAAAACCAACACTGGCGAGGGCCAAGGGCGTTGGTCGATATATGTGTGTTCTTGTTTCAAATGTGTGCGCACGCAAGACACTTTGTTACATGAACCCAGTGTGTGTATTTGTGCATTTGAAGTAATATGTGCTAATGCATACAGCATTAATCAAGCTAACCTTGGTGTTAATGAAGTCTTCGTTCTTTGTCTTCTAGCTGGCAGTCGGGTGAGCACAGAGCTTCGCTACACCAAGGAGAAGCAGGGAGAGGAGTCAGTGTTTACCTCACAGATGCTCATCCAGACCCCCAAAGAAGAGGGCACCAGTATTCTTACCCAGGAGGCCTTGCTGGTCCACATGGAGGCTGCTGTGTCTGCTAGCAAGGTCCAGGTGTCGCTGTTTGGAAAGTAAGCAGACCTCGGATATGTCACAGAAAAAAATCATTTTCCTTGGTTAAGGATCGTCACTAAAAAAGTATTTCCTTTCTTCCAGATCATGGGATCTTAACAAAATATGCTATAAATCAGGAGTTCCTATTATTGAAAATGTCATGATTGAAAGGGTGAGTTGACAAAGTTACAAATTATTATGAACATTCCTTTTTTTCAGATTTGTGATGTTAATTCGTGTTTTCTTCCTATTTCCTGATTCCAGATGATTGACAAGCTATTTCCCTGTATGATTATCACCCCATTGGACTGTTTTTGGGAAGGGGCCAAACTACAGGGAGGCTCCGCCTATTTACCGTAAGTCTCTGAATATTTCACACACTTTTTTCCTCTTTTTGCATATTAAAGATTCATCGAAACTCTAGGCCTTTTCTGTCATTGCTTCCATCTGACTAGCGTTGCGGACTTGAGCTTTTGGAGGGTCCATAACTTTTAACACATGCTAGATGGAGACATACAGTTGGGCTTTCAGTAGTCTGTCAGTGGGTGTTGTGACTGACAGCGGCGGTCAGTAATAGAGTTCTTTTAAGGCCCAGAGAGGGACTGGATGGAGGGTGGGGGGGTGTCCTGACAGAGAAATTCAAAGAGGGGGAGAGTGAGGGAGAGATGGAGCGAGAGAGAGGGGAGATGACTGCAGCGGCAACTGGATGGTGGGTTGGTAGAACGGAGGGCGGAGAGGCGGTGGTGGTGGTGGTGGTGGTGGTGGTAGCAGGGGAGCCCTTTGGGTCAGACAATGGTAAGCATTCTTTCAGTTTACGAGTGAGTGTCCGTCAGTGCAGGGGCCCCCGTAGGAGGGAGCAGGCTTTGTCAGCTCACGGCTAACACTCGGCATTCTCATGGTAATGCCCCGGGCTCCCAGCTCCCAAGTTGTCCAACAAATAAAATGGGCAGCATTCAAGTCTCAAGTCCCCCGAGAAGACAGAGAGAGGCTACAAGACAGTTAACAGCAGAGACGGGGCGTATTTGGGCATTTGTGGATTCAAGTTTTTTTTTCCTTCTCCTTTTTTTGGTTTGCGAAGTTCTCCTGAGAAATAGAGTCAGTGAAAGAGTTTTTTTTAAGCTGTGATATTTCAATTGAGACCTCGGTTAATAGAGGATAGTTTAGATCATAGCAGATGTTTCCCTGCAAACAGAATATTTGTTTAGGTTTCTGTCCGGAGCTGACAGCAGTGTGTTGCACGACAAGCCAGCGAGTTCAGAAACAAACAAGTTTCCCATTCTTTGCATCTCCCAGTTGGCTTTTGTGAGAGCACAACGACCGAGAAGGGATAAGGGTTTCTTTGATGATTCACATGTCCTCTGAGTATTCCTGTAAATAACACTAAAGTGCTCCACATCTGTTGTTATTCCTTATTTGTTTGTTACTCTTTTTTTCACGTATGGCTGAGGCAAACTTGTGGTCACTGAGGCCGGTGGCTTCCGCTTCCCGTTCAGCCCTGGTTTTATAGACAAAAAAGGGAAAAATAAAAAGGAGTGAGGATGGAGAGAGGGAGATGGGAAAGAGTGCGAACAAAGAGCAGCAATCGATGAAAAAACAAAAGGGCCCAGGCCCGGTTCACTCAAGCAAAGAGTAGCTGATATGAGTGTGTCTTTGGGAGCTGCAGCAGAAGGGATGCTGGTATGTGAGAATAGGAGAGGAGCTCTCTTCATGAACCATTAAGCCGAGAGTGGAGATGTCTTTGACTCTCTTCTTTTTTCAATCACTGCAGGAAACATCCATCTCATATGCAGATCTCGAATCCTCGCTGTTTTCAAAGCATAATATCTCTCTGCCTTTTATGGAATATTATACTATATATTGTCTAACTCTGAGTAGCAGTGTCAAACTGAAGAGCATTGATTCCTCTTCGGATAAAAGCAAAGAAAGTAAATAGACTTTAAATGAAAATAATTTGTATAAATGGCAGTATGGAGGAAGGTGATGGACGTATCCTATGAAGAGGGAGAGCAGGTGTAACAGGTTCTTTGTCAGTGAACATCATTTCCTTCATCTCTCATCCCTCACCTATTTCCAAGCTCAGCCTCTCCCCTTCCCTCCCTCCTTATCAAGATGTTTGCGAGGCAGAGGTAATTGTTATGACTCGGTGCAGGACATAGAGGAATAGAAGCGAGCAGGCAGCCACCCTGCCTTTTCCCTGGGCATTGTGGCAGCGTGAAACAGGATAATAAACGCTATTTTATCCTGTATCTGCGGTTAGCCTTTTGCGCGGCCCTAGCAGAGAGAAGTAGAATCAACTGAAGTTGCTAAAATTGAACTTTAGCAGGGATGCAAAGCCGCATTGCCTCACAGGCTATGTGTGGTGGAAGTTCTTTTATAGTTTTGTAATCTTCAGGTTATCATTTCCTAAGTGTGTCTCTGCTCTCCAGGGGTATGCCGGACATCCAGTGGATGAATCTTGATCCAGTCAAGCTGATGGAGGAGCTCAGTCAGTTCACTTCACTGGAAGGATTTAAGGAGATGTTGGACAAAGCCCAGGTGAATTACATTGACAAATTTACTGAAAGACTCATGAACAATAACTGCTATCTCATCTACGTGCATACCTTTTTCCACATACTGAGATTTTTGTAATGTTCTTTAATTCTGTAGGTGGGTCATGCCTACATGAACAGGTCTTGTCTGGATCCCTCAGACCCCGACTGCCCTCTTAGTGCCCCCAACAAAGACAGAGGAGAGGTAAGCCCAAACAAAAGACCACAGCTTCAGTCATTACATATACAAAGTAGCCGTGGCACAACAGAAACTCATAACATATCTCTTGTGTTTTTTTCTGTCTGTCCCCCTGCTCTCCTTCCATTCAGAGTCCTGACATTGCCAGGCGTCTCCAGGGTGGTTGCCACGGTTTCAGCCGGAAGTTCATGCACTGGCAGGAGGAGCTGATCCTCGGTGGGCTGGTCAAAAGCAGCCAGGACACTTTGCTGAGGTGTGTGTTTATTAATGCGTGTAAAGATCAGAGCGCTTTGCTTCAGGGGTTTTTACACAGCAACTATAAATTTGGTCCTGTCATTGGAAGATGTAATAGTAAGAGAGTCGGGGTAGTGTATGTATGTGTGTGTGTGATCAATACCAGCTGAGCAGGCAGCCGGACCGCCCATCAGCTTGTGAGCCGCTGCAACTGGAATCTGTGTAACCCCTAATAACCCAACAGACACATGCTAGGAATGCCTCGTACGCACAGGGATCGGTTTCCTCCATGACCCCGGTCCAGGATAGGCCAATTAAAGATGATTGACAGCCACATAAAGCCCCCCCACCCTGCTACACATTTGTTGTGTAAGTGGCCAAAGAGGAAGACGAATGAGAAGTAGAAAAAGTCTCTTGATAAGAGACCAATACAAATGTAGTGGCAATATTGGGTCAGAGCCCAGATCAAGACCCACATGGGCCCAACAAGTCTTTGGAGCCACATTTACTCTTTGGATGTGATTTATGATCATTTCTTTCATGTTTTTTTTCACTGGCCGGGCCAGTGCCAAGAAAACCTGAGGACATCTGGGCTCGCAGCCTGGAGATCGGTAGACAGACAGTCTAGATAACACCTGCTTTTGGCTGTTTACATTGGCAGACAGGCAGGCAGACAAATCCTAGACGAAACGGCACCTGCCTTTCGCCATTCGCACAGGGGTGCACTCCGGCTATAGTGAGATTTAGGGAGACAACAAGCAGTCAAACGGGATAGTTTTTAATGCGCTAATTGGGAGATTGATGATGCAATAGAGGTTTCACAATTCTGTCATCTCTCGATGTGCCCTGAGCTCACGTTTTTTGGTGTTTTGTAGTGCGGAGGCCCTCCAGACCATGTTCCTGTTGATGAGTCCGAAGCAGCTGTATGAGCACTTTAAAGACGACTATGAGATCCACGACATCAACTGGAACGAAGATAAGGCCACCGCCATCCTGGAGTCCTGGCAGAGGAAGTTTGTGGAGGTGCGTACACGTACACACACATTTCATGTACATTCAGATGCACACGGCACCACAAAGTAATAGCAAGAGGATGAGAAAAGTGAGGAGGCATTTTCTTGTCCCTATGCAGGCTTGTTTTGCTTTGGCTCACACACACACTGACACACACACACACATTCATTCATTCTTTCTGCAGTGTCTGAATTCCATCAGTCTTCAGCTCCCTTGTAAAGCGAATCACAGGGCAGTAGGTATGTGCATACGTGTGTGTGTGGGTGGGGGGTAGGTCAATCATCCCTCTCTGTCAGAGCCCTAGTTATAGGAACAAGCTGTTGCTGTGATAGCTGACACCCACCATGGTGAGGGTAAGGAGGGACGCAGGGGGAGGTAGGTGAGGGACATGGAATGGAGGAAGTGGAAACAAACCTAGACTCAGAGAGAAGCCGCGCCTCTTTCCCCCGCGTTACAAAAAAGAGAGTAAGCAAGCGGCGATGAAACGCCAACAGGTAAATTGCTGAAGATAACAATTGGTCGACTCGTGGCACAGGGAGTGTAGAGTGCCTTAGCCCACCGAGCCATGTTATCCATCCCTTTCACCTTTGACCTCACAACCTCTGGCATCTGTGCTCATTACTCCTCAGTTGTCACGCACACACACGCATGCTATCCCCGGAAGACACACACACACAAAACACACACACAAACACACTTTCATACTCATTTCACACACATGCACATTTCAAAGAGGGGGGGCTTTTTTCTGTTGGGGAAATTTTAATGCAAGAAATTTGTATTCCCCCCCAGGTCGTCCATCAGAGCATCCCAACTAACTCCAGCCAGTCAATCCACGCTTTCTCCACCACCACCCTCAACGACATCATGAAATCCTTCTCTGATGTCAGCGTCATCAGGGTGGCAGGAGGATACTTGCTCATGGTGAGCATATTATCTGATTTAAATTTAGTTTAATTTAATATATTTAAAATTATGATGATACCTAATGTGGACGTCTTCTCTCCAGCTCGCCTATGCCTGCGTGACCATGCTAAGGTGGGACTGTGCTAAGTCCCAGGGGGCCGTGGGGCTGGCCGGTGTCCTGCTGGTGGCCCTGTCTGTGGCCGCGGGGCTGGGTCTCTGCTCGCTGCTTGGCCTCTCCTTCAACGCCGCCACCACACAGGTACGCCAGAAAGGACACTTCAACTTGTTCCCTCTCATTTTTGTTCTTCTTCGTGATATCAGATTTTAATGCCACACACTACAAAACTTCATTCTCATCCTTGTTGTTTTTTCTTCCTAGGTGCTTCCCTTCCTGGCACTAGGGATCGGTGTGGATGACATGTTTCTGTTGGCTCACTCCTTCACAGAAAGTGGAACTTGCATCCCATTCAAGGTAACTTGAAAAGTCTCCTCTCCTGTCCTTTCATCTCCTCTCCTCTAGTGTCTTCTCCTCTCTTCGCCTCACCTCTCCTCCCATCTAATTTTTTCCCCTTTTTTTTAACAGGACCGGACAGGCGACTGTTTACGTCGCACTGGGACCAGCGTTGCTCTGACTTCCATAAACAACATGATTGCCTTCTTCATGGCTGCCCTCGTACCCATCCCTGCCTTGCGGGCTTTCTCCTTGCAGGTACGTTTTGCACACACACATACACACTCTCGCAGACATAAACAGATGTACACAATCACACACCGAGAGGCCGGGGGCTGAAAGAGATAATTTAAGAGAGGTGACATTTATTCAAAGTAAGGGAAAGCCTTTGTTGCCCCATTTTATTGCTGCTGCCGCTACGGGGCCAACTTTTTTTGTGTGTGTGCGGCTCTCTGTGTGTGTCTGTACGTGAGCATAAATGTGTGTGTGTGTGTGTTTGTGTGTGTACATGTGTGTAATGTGGAATAATCAGAGCAAAAAGAGTGATGAAGAGACAGAACAAGAGGGAGAGGGAGGACTGGATCAGTATATCACTGGCCCCTTCAAGGCGGTTTGCTCTGATCTGTGACTAACTGTGGGTGGTCCGAAACACACAAGCACACACAAATACCCACACGTAGACATATACACACACTGGAAACCACAGCCAGTTAGAATGTCAGCTTCAGGGGCTGGAGGGAATGGGGAGGTGGTGGTGAAGGGCGATGGTTTTGCTCAGACTTGCAACATATATATATACATACATATATATATATACCCCCACCTCCTCCTCCTGGTTCTTTCTATCATTCTTTCTAGTAGTTCTTTCTTTCTGGCTGTCTTTTCTTTTGTTCTCTCTCTCTCCCTCTCCCCTCCTGGCTTGCTTAGTATTCCTGTCTGGTGATTTAAAGTCTTTTCTTTACTTTCTGGGCTTAAAAAAACAGGAGCTCTGACTCTCCCCAGCTGAATTAGGGTGCCAGTAATTTCCACATGCTGTTCTCCGCCTCTTCTCACTTTGTTTTTCTCTCTGTATTTCTCTCCCTAGGCGGCCATCGTGGTTGTGTTTAACTTCGCCATGGTGCTGCTCATCTTCCCCGCCATCCTGAGCTTGGACCTCCACCGACGCGAGGACAAGCGTTTGGACGTCCTCTGCTGCTTGTACAGCCCCGGCGCCAACCGAGTCATCCACCTCTCCCCGCACGAGCTGTCGGATGCCGGGGAGCAGCCGCACACGCCCACGGCGTCAACAACGCACACGCACCAGTACACTGCTGGGTCCACCATCACGACCAGCACCCAGATCACCACCACAGTGCAGGCGTTCACGCAGTGTGACGCAGCAGGACAGCATATTGTTACAATTCTACCGCCTACCTCACAGATCTCCACCAGCCCAACTTCCATCATCATCTGCCCCACCTCCCAGGCTACAGGTAAATAAAGTTATATGAAGCTTGTTTTGTTTTTGTCTAATTCTTTTTGGGCCAAAACACTAATAATGTTTCCTTCTTCTAGCCTCCACACCTTCCCCCACCACCTCAGTGCCTGACCCCTATGGCTCCCAGCTCTTCAACCCTACCTCCAGCTCCACCCGGGACCTCCTCGCCCAGGTGAAAGACTCCAAGTCGGGAAAAAAGTGTGTCCCACTCCCTTTCCTAAACTGGAACCTGTCCAGCTTTGCCAGGGAAAAATACGCCCCTCTGCTCCTCAATCCGAAAAGCAAGGCCATTGTGGTGGTCCTCTTCCTGGGTCTCCTGGGCCTCAGCTTGTACGGAACAACTATGGTGCACGACGGCCTCTACCTGACTGACATTGTGCCACGCGACACCAAGGAGTATGATTTCATTGATGCCCAGTTCAAGTACTTCTCCTTCTATAACATGTACCTTGTTACCATGGATGGATTTGACTACGCTCGGTCGCAGCGGCTGCTGATCCAGCTGCACAACGCTTTTAACTCTGTTAGATGCGTGGTCAGAGACAGCGACGGAAAACTGCCCCGCATGTGGCTGCACTACTTCCAGGACTGGCTCAGAGGTAAGAATTCAAGAGGAATAATGTTATTTTTTGAATGAGTCATGCAATAATTCTTTCCCCCGAGGCTTTTTGAAAATGATATCAGAAACTGGTTGAGGTTTTTTCAGGTGTGCTTTTTTAAGGACAGGAGTGATTGAGTGTGTGTGTGTGTCCCTATGTGTGTGATCCTATGTGTGCATTTGCAGAGGGTGAGTGAAAGTTCAGAGTTCAGTCATGCTGTGATCCCCCCTACACCTGGGCTAAGGGGTGGTGCAGCGGATGGGTTAGGGTCGTAGGTTATCTTTGCATGGCTGTGTGTGTGTGTGTGTGTGAGTGCGCGTGTGTGTTTGCGCGTGGGTGTCCTCAGGCTCAGACCTGTCAGAGGCCCAGTGAGGAGGAAGTAATCGCTAACAGGTTGATCAGAGCCAGCTGAGGAAAAAGAGAGACGGAGAAAAGAAACTTGATATTCCATATTGTCAACCTCACTTCCCTCGTTGTGATCATAGAAATCATAATATTTCCAAATGACACCCATAATTAATCCTTCTTTTGTTCTACCTCACACATAGGTCTACAGCTGTCTTTTGATGCTGACTGGCAGGCAGGCAGGATTACGGCTGACAGCTATCGCAATGGCACGGAGGACGGAGCTCTGGCGTACAAACTCCTCATCCAGACCGGCTCCAAGAAGGAGCCTTTTAACTACAGCCAGGTATGTCCAAGAGCTTCAAAGACCCCAAAAAATCCTGAAAACAGAGTTCATGTTTCCTTTCTAGGACACAAGCTGTGTGGCATTGTAGATAACTATATTATAAGCTTTGTTTTTAACAATTCTGTTTGACAAATACTAAAATACAAATCATTTTTCTCTAGCTGGTGTCTCGTCGGCTGGTAGACGCTGAGGGTCTGATCCCCGCAGAGGTGTTTTACATTTACCTGACCGTTTGGGTCAGTAATGATCCTCTGGGCTACGCTGCCTCCCAGGCCAACTTCTACCCCCATCCCAGAGAGTGGATTCACGACAAGTACGACACTACAGGGGAGAATCTGCGCAGTAAGTGTCTTATCTTTATAAAAGTGTGGATTGGACATACCTGACTCACTTGTAGTACGAACATGGTCTCTAATGTCCTTCTCTCCTTCAGTCCCAGCTGCAGAGGCCCTCGAGTTCGCCCAGTTCCCCTTCTACCTGAACGGCCTTCGCCAGGCTAGCGACTTTGTGGAGGCTATAGAGAGCGTGCGGGCCATCTGTGACGAGTTCAGCCGCAAGGGCGTGTTCAACTACCCTAACGGATACCCCTTCTTGTTCTGGGAGCAGTACATTGGCCTCAGACACTGGTTCCTCCTGGCGATCAGTGTGGTTCTAGCCTGCACCTTCCTGGTCTGTGCGATCCTCCTGCTCAACCCCTGGACTGCCGGCATCATTGTAAGCCAACAATCTCTTCATCACGTCCTACTCTTCCTCATCCTTACCACTGTTTTCCACTCCGGCCTATTTCTGTCTCACCTTGTCCCTCTCATCCTACGTCAACAACATCATTACCCCCTTCCTCCCGCTCCTCTTCCTCTCACTTTCTTCTCACCCTTCTCCTCACAGCTCAATAATGCTGTCTAGGGGGCCCCTTTTTCTCTGTGGAGGGCCACTACGCACGCACACACACACAGGGACCTTTGTCATTCTAATGTAAGTTGGGCCGGCCTTAGAAAAGGAAATGCAAAGGAGCAAGAAAAGGCTTTGCCCTCCTGAAGCCTCCACTTCCAACTCCCTCACAGCTTTTGTCAGAGAGAGAGGGAGAGGCTTGGGGACGGGACAGATCTTCCCAGTTGCGACCTTGGCCTGCTCAACCCATCCATCAGGGATATGTGGATTTGTGTATGTGTGTGTGAGAAAAAGAGGGAGATGATCTGAGTGTGCAGTGTTTGGAAAGCATTTCACACACGAGCTGGTGGGACTGGTGATCCTAAAGGGCCCCCCAGACTCGCACACATACACAAATCCACCTATCCCTGGCCAGTGGGGGTGCCGAAGTGTAGCACAACAACAGCGCCAGTTTGAGTTGGAATGTGTTTAATTTAAGTAGCGGTCCCTCAGCAGCACTGATTGAGACAGCAACTCTACCCAGTCTCCTCAAGAAACAGCGACACGCATGTAGGGTTTCCAAGCTTCAGCCTGCCAGTAAAGGTTTCATCCAGCCCATATGTGGTCGTGCAGTAAAACGGCTTTTATCATTTCCAATTTAACCGTGCCCCGGCACATAGCTCCCGCTGGGATCAAAAGCTCCTGTTGGCCGGGAACAGTTTTTCCTCCTTGTTTTTGAAGACTTGTTTGTATCGCGGTTTTACAGTAACATCACCCATTTACTGCTAAGACAAACTGAAGTACTGATGTGGCATTAAAATGTCGGAAACAATAAAATAAGCATTGCAGACTGCTATCATGTGAACAACAAGATAGTTGCCCACAGGTGGGTCATTTCAGGCCATGTGGTTGTGATCCTGAGCGCAGGGTCAAAGATTGTGTAGGGACAAATCTGAAAACGACATTAAGTTGTATTATTTACGTGCTTATATCCTTTTTAACTTACTTGCTAGTTACAGTTTGTCAAGGATCGGACATTGGCTCACTTCCTTTCCCTCTCTTCTTCTCAGGTGTTTATCTTGGCCATGATGACGGTGGAGCTGTTCGGTATCATGGGTCTGATTGGCATCAAGCTCAGCGCCATCCCCGTGGTCATCCTGATCGCTTCTGTGGGTATCGGAGTGGAGTTCACTGTTCACATCGCACTGGTGAGTCAACACATACACATGGATTCACAATTAGAGGGACTGAATGTAATTTCTCTCGGTTCTAGCACTTAGCTTAACATTTCATAAACGCAATAGGCTGCATTTGGCAAACATTTTAGTCGTCTTAAAGTGCAATGCACAGACTCCTGTGGCTTCATGCCTGAAATGGAAAGTGATTAAGGTGAAATAAGCGTGATCAAAGATTCACTAGGGGAACTTTTGGCTTCCTGGTTCACGCTGGCAGCTCTCGAGCACAGTGTAGTCTTGTAGTGTAGCGTAGCAATCCCCAACACAACCAAAGGCAGGAATTCTGAAGTGTGCCAAGCTTCACCGCAAGCACAACTTTTGTGTAATCGGCAAGATTTCCAACTCATACCCTCTCTCTCTCTCCGAACCAGGGCTTCCTGACAGCGATTGGCAACCGAAACAAACGCTCGGAGGTGGCTCTGGAGCACATGTTTGCCCCGGTGGTCGACGGAGCCATCTCCACGCTGCTCGGCGTTCTCATGCTGGCAGGGTCCGAGTTTGACTTCATCATGAGGTGAGATACTTTGTGTTTACGTATGTTTGCGTGTGTGTGTAGCTATGTGTGTATGTCTGCATTTGACAAATGCGGACTTTGTGCTGTGTGTGTGAGAGTGACGGTGCTCCCTTTGGCCGCAGTGGTGTCTACACCCTCCTCAGCCCCATATGTTACCTTAACAAGAAGCAGTGTTTTGGTTTCACGCTTCGGGTGTGTGTGTGTGTGAGTGTGTGGAGCCAGTTGTCTAGCCTCTCTTGGAGACGGGAAGAAGCCTTGTGGGGGGTCAGGGGTGCTTGCAGGTGGAAATGTTATACCCCTATTTATGCACACACACACACACACACACACACACACACACACACAGTGACAAAACATGCACCTGGTTCCGTCACTCAGGGCACACACACTGCCATCTACCCAGCCTCGGAGCACAACAAATGGGGAAAACATCAAGGGTGTGTAGCAGCTGCTCGTAAACATGGAAGTGTTCTGCTACCCACTGGGTGGTGTCTCTCTCTCTCTCTCATTCTCACTGATTCTCTCGCTCAAACACACACACAAGGGAATCTGTAAAAATTCCTATCATCCGTTTGGCATTCTCTCCCTCCATGGTAGGGGCCATAATAAAAAATGGAGCTAAATTTGAACTGGTCAGCCAGTCAGTTGTGTGTAGGCCACCAACAGACTTCGCTCCCCACTATGCGTGTGTGTGTTAACGCGGGCATGCAAGTTTAAAATGTGTGTATATGCATATGTGTGTGGGTGTGTTTTCTACCACTCTTTCATGGTCAGAGTGGAAAAAAGACGAATAGCTCGATGTTTTTCAGCCGAACGTGGTCTCAGCCCAAACCCGAAACCACAACCTTGGGCTCACAGACTGCAGCAGGCTTCCGCGACGTAAAAAGCAACATTTTTCTGGAGAAACAGACTAGAGGCAGAGAGAGGAGGAGAAGTACTCTGAGGGTGGCTTTCTTTGTAAGGATATGAGGTCCTGGTGGGTGGGTGGGTGGGTAGCTGGAGGTTGGATGAATGTATCCTCCACAGTGGTGGATTGAAGATACAAATTGAGAACTGATAGGAAACTGGATAAGCATTTTCAGCCTCTGGATTTTCTGCTTTTCTCCCCTTGAAAAGGTCATTTTCAGAGGATGGGTAGAGGGGGAGACAGAGGGGTCTAGTATCTCTGTTGGAGGTCTTGTTTAGTTGTGGCTGTAGCTGTGAACGGGTGAATGGGGCAAGCCAGGGCTGGCTTGCTAGGGAGTAGCATAAATATACTGCTGTAAACATCTCCTGGCCTTGTAATGCACTGAATAAACAGCAAGCCTAATTCAGCTCTGCTCAGAGTCCGCTCTCACACACACACACACACACACACACTTCGTAGCATGCATGCACACACATGCGGGCCACATATGCACACACACACCCACACAAGGAAAAATGCACACACATTTACGCTCTCTTTCGCACACATACACACACAACTCCCCAGGCTCTGAAAACGAATGGAAAAGATTACTGTTTATATAAACAACAGAATTCCTAACAGTGAGACGCTGTTGGAGGTCCCACCAAAGTCTCACTCTCCATCTTTCTGTCTCACTCCGCTCTCGTCATTTAAAATTGTCTGCCTGAAGTGTTTTGTCAAAACTAGAGGACATGCGTGTATACTTCTGATAAAGGAAGGTGGGAAAAAGGAGAGCAGTTAAAGAGGAAAGGGGAAAACATGTCAGAGAGCGGTTGGTGTGAATTTGGTTTGTGAAATCGTGCCCAACATGTGAGCCATCGACTTTTTCCTGAAGAGAGTCCTAGTTAGAGCGGCACTAGTCATCCGTTCAGATGAGAGAAGCGTGTTTTCAGAACACTCTGCAGCTATTATCCCCGGCCTTGTTTGCTTTTTTTATTTATTTTTTTCATTCCATCAATCACTTATTTTTTTTTCCTCCCTC
Source organism: Pseudopleuronectes americanus (assembly GCA_038501795.1). Taxonomy (NCBI): domain Eukaryota; kingdom Metazoa; phylum Chordata; class Actinopteri; order Pleuronectiformes; family Pleuronectidae; genus Pseudopleuronectes; species Pseudopleuronectes americanus. The sequence goes on along the minus strand of CM076730.1, from coordinate 12,440,212 downwards.
TTTCTTTTTACCTCTTTAAGTCTGGCTGGTGGTTAGCATCTCTGTGTGTCTCTCTCTTCCTCTGCTTTCTGTTAGTCTTTAAGTGGAGTCCTCTCTAATTTTCTTGGGGAGCTCTTTCTTGTGGCCTGCCTCCACCCCTGGCCTCCCCAGAGCTCCGCTGAGATGCACGCACACACAGACACAAAAAAACTCATATGCATAGAGTGTGAGCGAAAAAGAGAGTGAGAGAATGTCTTGTAGCAGCAGCAGTGGAGGCATCAAAGCATGTTTCAGTTGGACTGAGCAGGGAATCAGATTTACCCCCTCCCTCCTGCCTTTGATACACAAATACTGGGCTTTCCCTGACTTCTTCCCCTGAACTGCTTCCCTTCCTCATGTGCCAACTATGTGTGTGTTTGAAATTGCACACATGTTGTCGTCCATGTAAAACATCATGACACCATGGCCTCTTCCCATTTTTTGTCATAATTATTACATTTTCATATAGCTGACGCTTTTATCCAAAGACAATTTGCACTTTAGCACTAATTAAAGATGTAAGTCAAATATTAAATGTTTCCCACTTTGTTGCAAAGTGCCATTATGTTCCTGACAATCAATAAAAAATAAGATTAGAAATAGGAATATAGGGATGTTGGCATAGTGCACAAGCATATGTCCTTTGGAATACATTAGCCTATAGCCTGCCTCGGAATTAGCACCTGCTAGCATCTCAAAGCTATCTCACTGTACCTCACCTTCTTAAATGAGAGTTTACAAGATGCTACTTTCTAGTTTAATCTGACGTCGGTTCTAACGTCCCTCATCTCTCTCTGTTCCAGGTACTTCTTTGCTGTGTTGGTCATCCTGACAGTGTTGGGCATGCTGAACGGCCTAGTTCTCCTGCCGGTCCTCCTTTCCTTGATGGGGCCGCCATCTGAAGTCACTCCAGTCGACAATGCCATCCGGTTGCCCACACCTTCCCCCGAGCCTCAACTCCCGCCACCCATAACCCACCACGGATATTACACGGGCCACCACAACCCGCGGTCGCCCCGTCAGCAAGCGTTTTCAGAGTCATCGGACTCCGAGTATTACTCTGAGATGACCACCACGTCAGGGATCGGGGAGGAGGATTATAAGTACTGTGACCGGAGCGCATACATAGAATCGCATGTCAACGCTCCACCTCCCACATCTCATATACTGCTGGAGGCCAGCAAGAACCCCAGCTTCCCCAAGCTCACGGTACGCTACACAACCACGCTGATAAGATATGAAACTCCTCCTTTGTGATGAAATTATTTTTAGACAAATGTGTTTTTCTCAAAGTAAATTATAAAAATGTTTATTTTTTGCAGGTGGTGAAGCCATTCAAAGAAAATGCAACTGGGAGGATAGAACCATTAAATGAATCTTCGTACAATGCACAGTCACCTCTGGGCTCCCAGGTCACGTGCTGGGATGGAAACAAGCGGGAGCAGCAGCCGGGCCTCCAGAGGCCCCAGGCGCAGCCCGGCCAACATTTACCCAGCGACAGAGCTTACTTTCCTGGGAGGACTTGTCAAAGCGGACCCAGGCCTCATAACGGCAGAGGGCCTCAGCCAAACAGGACTAAAGGGCCAAGCTATAACAATAGCACCTCCATCCCGACGTTGCAACAAGGCTTGACTGGGGGTCCCATTACTATGGTTACAGCCACAGCATCTGTGACGGTGGCCGTGCATCCGAACTTGCCGGGGGCGGCGTATCATGGCTACATGCATGAAGGTTTTGACACTGAAAGCGAGTCAGACTGTTTCGAGGCTGCTAAGAGGACTTGTGGTGACAAAACAAACTTTTCTTCATATAAGAGAAACTCTATAGAGATCCAGGACTTGGAAGAAACACAGACACAACATCAGCTCTGCAAGACACAAGGTGAGTCGACCTCAGCTCATACACGACTTGTGATCCTGAGATATGTGCCACATGAAGCCTTTTCCACAGGAGCCTTCTTTTCTCTGAGCGATGTCTAACTCTCTTCTCTCTCCTGTGTTTTTCTGCTGCAGGTGGGTTGAGGATCCAGGCAAACAAAGATTGCTAGACTCTCTCACACACACACACACTGTGCCTTCTGCTTCTTCAAGCCTCTGGCTGCCTCCTGGAGCACCTTGACCCCCACAGGGCGCCACGCTAGGTCTCCAACTCTCAACTGTACATAGACTTCAAACAACAACAAAAGATTTATTTCAAGGACATATTAAGAAACAAATGACTTGTTTTAAGAATTATATAAATCTATGAGTATATATTTTAATACTAAAAAAGAGCTATTTAAAGGAGTACTGTATAACTTGGGTATACTTTTGTGTAAAAGATCAGATGTAAAAGATTATTTTTGGGGGGGGTGTGGGGGGGCAGTTGATTTCCCCCCTCCCCCCCATAGTGTATAGAATAAGAAATGTGCTATATGTAAAAAGTGTCCACAGAAAGTGAGATGTTATTAAGATATTAGGCTATTGAACATACATGGTCAGTGTTTTATTTCTATTTGTATTGTTATGTTTGTTTTTTTTGCTGCTACACAATAATTGTAAGTGATTTGCCTTAAAAAAATGCAGTATGCCCCCCCCTCGTCTCCCTCTCTCTTACGTCAGTATACTTAGAGATTCTGCATCTGACACACTCTCTTGTATTTTAGATATAGATATTCTTATTGCAGTGTAATAAGAGCAGAAAATGTCACTGTTTCCTAAACAGCAGTAACCACCGTGCCTTCAGTAAAACACCCCCCCGTCCTTGCTAAATCGCAGCGTCCAGCTCAGTATTATGTTCCCGCTTTCGTGTGAATATCATCTGTTTCGTCCAGACGAAGAGTAGAATGATTTTTGTCAGTTATCACATCATGTGTCCGCGTCTGGGAATATCTTTTTATGTGATCATTCTGTCGACACGCTGGCAGGGTCACGTCTAATTCATGTATCAATTTTCATGTCGAGTCTGGCAATGTCCTCAGTTCTCCGCAGTTTTGAACTACTTGAAGGAGCTATGATAAGATTAAACTTGTTTTCTCTACTGCAGTTTTTGTAAGCTCCACAGCGGTCGAAGTTCACATTTGTCACTTTGAGACAAACATGTTGCTCGCCCCCTCGTTTTATTTTGAAAGGGAATTAGAAAAATCCAATGCAAAGGGAGTGATTTTATTTGTTTTCTGCCTTTTTCTTTTCTTTTGTCTCTGCTGGCTGCTTTCGGGTTGTAACACGTTCATGCTGTTGTGACCCAGTGCAATTATCGCATTGTGTAAATAGGCTCATTCTTGAATTGCAACGCTTCCGCCTGCTCCGACTCACTTTCTGATGTCTCCCTCTGCTTGTTCATACAAACCTCACATGTGCCACGCTCTTGCTTTCTTTTGGTTCTAAGGATTTATCGTTTAATTTAAGATTCTGTCGTTGTTCGTTCAGTATTGGTCTCATCACTGCCAGATTAAATTGCAGGGAAAAACTTTGCCAATCATTTATTTTTTTCTTTCATGTCATTTTTTGTTTTTAAAGTGGCAGCTTTGGTTTCTTTTGTAAAAACAGAAGAAGAGTTCAGTAGCTACACATCAGAAACGGGCAAAGCACCATTTGTCAGTTCGATCAGATGGGAGGTGTTGTCAGACAGTGTGGGGAGCTCCTGCATTAGTTTATTTCAACAACAAAAAATTGTTAATGTCATGCCATATAAATTATTTATATTAAAAATTTATTTTTGTAGTTTGTACAGATGTTAGTATTTAGACTGAAGTTATATTTTTAAAGAGTAAATATATATTATATATAAATATATCTATTTGTTGCAGAGTTTGTTGTTTTTGTTGTTTCGTTTGCATGATTGGGGGAGATTATAGGAGGGAGGGGTTGACAACACTTTAGAGCAGAGGCCTTTTGTTTTTATCTTTTTGTTTTTTGTGGAGCGAAGGGTTGGAGGACCATGAAGGAGAAGGTGTGTAGGAATGTGTCACTGTTACACCTTGTTTCTAAGTTTTCTCTCGGCCCTTCCTTCTTCATTGTCATTTTTTTTTGTTATGTTCTTGTCCATGTCTAAAACACTGTGACTTCTGAAAACTATGCTCAAGAAAACCCTTGCGTGACCGTTATGTTCCCTCACCTGCTATAGAAATTTAACTAACAAAATAAATTGAATGAAAACAAAGTGTTCGAAGGTGTCGTTGTCGATCTTTTGTGGTGTGTTTGTCTGTAACTCTGCAACGACAAAAGGGTCAATACTGTTATCACAAATGCAGGTCAACTAAACCTGACTGTGTTTGCTGGTTAAATACACTCTGTAAATACTATAAGCCTACTCCATCATCATGGTGCATTGTTGATGGGTCAACCAAAGGTTTGGTGTCAGTAAATTTATATTTTAAACCCAAAATCATCCAGTTATCTAAGTCATTTTAGTTTGTTAAGCTCATTGAAACAATTAAATCAGTTTAGATGCTCAAGATTAGACAACTATTTCCATTTAACAAAATTGACACAAACCACAACACAATACAATTGTTATTTCAGCAGTAAAAGGCTGAAAATTGTAAAACAATTGCCAACATGATGACTTCTTTTTTTTAAATGAATAAAATAAAAGGAAGATTAAATGCATTAATAATGCTTAAACCTTTATTGATTCCATACCAACATTTCAGCATGATCACGTCTCCAGAAATAGGTCTTGTGTGTACAGTCAGGAGAGTGCAGACACAATAGTTGTAAGATCACAACTCAGAGTCAATTTAAAGTCCCAAAAAGTGTTACCCCTGTTTCTTGTGTTACATTTGAAACTTTTTAATTATCTCATTAAAAGCTATCACATGTTTAAAGGAATAATAAATAATAATAAGCTATATTAATGACCCACTTTTCTTAACAGCGCTACAAAGTGCAATACAAAAGGCAATCCTTTGATCTAAGGTGCTGCTCCTGCTCATATATAAGCCCTGAACATCAACAATTACAATTTTTAAATCTATTTTTGAATGATCAGGAAACAGATTTCAGGATTTGGAGACTAGTGTTATGTGTACCATTTGCCTGAAAATGTCAACGTCCGTAAGTTAGAATGTGTATTTAATAACCACGCACATTCTGCTGTGTGTCCTTTCTTACTGTATGAGGCTGTTTAAAGCAGTTTCCACTTCATGAACAATGACTCGAAGCTGAGAAGCACTGAAGTGGAGCAGTGAACCACCTGGAAAGTGCCTGGGATCACTGGCTCTCTGGATCATTGTTGTGACTTGTCTGTCTAAATTTCTGCCCGTGCACACACACACACACACACACACACACACACACACACACACACACACACATACACACACAGGCCCACCTGTGTAGATGAAAGGTAGATGCTGTAAATTCCTCCGCTTTCCACACAACAGCTCCTCGTTTGTCAGCTCAAGGAACACAGTCAATGTCTGAATCTGATACCTCTGCCTTTTGAAGTTACTGTCATGCTAGTCCAACTCTGAACCAAGCCTCATACACACACACACACACACACACACACACACATGCGTGCACACAAAAAAGCAGTAAACAACGCTGGCTCAATTGATTTTGTTTTAAAGTTTTAGATGAATGAAATTTGCCGCAGGAGTGCATGTCTTCCCAGAAGCACATGTTGTATTCAATGTTACAGCTCAGTGACAAGAAAATGAGAACATGCTGTCCAGCTATGGTTCATAGGAGGACTGGAGCCGATCCCAGCATGCATTTCAGTGGACATCAGGTAAACAACTGTTCAGTCCAATATTCACAGCATGGAGCAAAGTGATATTTTCAATACAACAGCATGTCCTGTAAGAAACCCAGCGAAAAAGCTTTACTGAGATGCGTGTTGTTAGTAACCAAACCACTGCACCACATCTTTACAGCTCAAATGCTGTTTTTTGTTATACAAAGACATTTGAATTTAGTATATTCAGAACACATGTATTTCCTTCTAAGTGAGCCAGAAATAAATAATCCCATTTAAATGTGCTGTCGCAGGCTGGGGGTCCTTCTAATCCTGACCTCTGACCATTATCTCCAGGATTGGTGAAAAATCCACGATCCACTATGGAAACTACACACAACACTGACAATGATCAAATTATCTATTCCTATAAGAATGGGAGACTATAGAGCTTCCTGTTCAGATCTGAAACGGTCAGATATTGATGATAAGTCCCTTCTATCTTCAGTTGTTTTGGATCGGCTGCTAAACTACCCCTGAAACTCCAGAAGTGGTTTGTGGACTCAACCACAGCACCCACCCCTCCATCGGCATAGGGGTGAGAAGATTATTAGAGAATTATCATTTTTGGGTGGACAATCCCTTTAAACAGAATCAGTCTTGTGTGTATGTGTGTGTGTGTGTCCAAATAGCAGCTGATATTCCAGATATCCAGATCTGCCAGTACCAACTCCTGACCTGTGTGTGAAGGTAAGATCAATGGAGGAAAATAAAACACAATAAAGGAACAAAAGACTGAACTCGTGATCTGGTGATGCTGGTGTTAGTGTGTGCGCGCTGTGGGTGTGTGTGTGTGTGTGTGTGT